>CM042178.1:40882496-40884996 GCA_023376005.1 Doryteuthis pealeii
AAAAGAGAAGAGATACACTGGAACGTCAAAGAACACACACTTGTATTAAGAAAAATGTAAGATGAGATGTTTATTCCCTCGGTTGTGTACAGGGTTGCGCAAACGTGGAGCCTTCGGAGTTCTTTTCAAGTGATATCGAACCTGATAGTTGTCTGTCTAATCGATCTCTACGAGCTTCTTTATATTGTAGTCTGACCCCGGTGTCACGCCTCTTGTTCGTGACACCTACGCAGTTTTTCTGTAGACACGGCCTCGTCGCCCACGCAGGCTGTTTTCATTGGCTATGGCTACGCCTACAGATTTTGCACCTATATCATGTAAATGTTCACCTGCATTTTCAGGTGCAAAAGGTCAGGTCAGGGCCACATCCTGTTTTCGTTTCCAGGCTGCACCTGGACCCCGTGCACTTCCTATTCAGCTTGGTCCTTGGGTGCACTGATCAGACAATATATTACAATACATATTTTGACAATTAAGCTGTATGAGGACAGGTATCATCGTGATGAAGTATGAATCCTTTTCTGTTGACTAATATTTGGACGATCTCATTTTTACAGTGGGTGTTGCAATATCATAAGGGTGTGAAGATTAAGGAACATTAATATATAGATTTGGCCAAGAAACCAATGACTGATCTGAAACACAAAAATCTGAAAATACAGACTATATGTCTGTCATTCAATAAGAATTCCTCTATCCGGTGCTGTAAAAGTCTTTTTTTTTCTTTTTGTTTGTTTGTTTGTTTTGTTTTACGGCATATCAACCTCAGTGGGTCATTTAATGCCGATAAAGATTTGAAATAAATCAATTCTTAATGGATATACAATTTTTTTATAAATACATTTTGCTATTTAACCCATAGATGGACCCTAACAGTACTACACTCCGGGTCAGAGTGGACCAGGGAGCAATGGTGATGAAGGGGTGCTCCACATTCCCAAACCTCCAAAACTGGAACTCACCATCAGATAGAGTTTAACGCCATTCCCAGGACATGTAGACCCGCAGCCACGCCTTCTAGTACCATATGATAAAAAAAGGGGTTGGGGTCTTAAAGTCTGTCTGAGTAAATGAACCATAAAAAGGCGGAACTCTTTAATTCAGAGTCTCATAATGTCTCTCTTAAATGACGTATACATCGTGATTATGTTTGCTAGAAATAGTTAAAATTTCATAGTATGGCTAAAAGGGTTTTCTCAACGTGATATTTTTAAAGGATATTTGATGAACATGTGCATTAATTCAAGCTTGCAAACCTAACAGAGAAAACACGCACGATGTTAATAATCATTATTATTTATTTGATTGAGATTATCCTCAGTCGTCTTAATTCTAGTAGTTCTTTTACCGCAACTCACTCGACGCCCGCTGTTCTTCAGTCTCATAGATGAAATCAAATAAGTAATTTCTAATATAAACTTAAACAAGTAGATTTAAAATTAGTTTTCAAAAGAGGAAGATAATTACTTTAGAGGAGATTCTTTGATTATTGTCAAGCAGTTCGTAATGAAAAATTCCTTGAATAACTCACTACACACTCAACATGATATTGATGCTGTACTTGTATTGCCACCTTTATAATACTTATGGATGTGACCTGTCGACCAACAAATAACGAGTATGTGTATTCAATCTGAACCCTGAATCCTCAAGAGGCTGATCCTATGTCTGCTCTTTTGACCGGTCTTGATACCAACTCTCTCTAATTTTCCTCATGACGTCACACCCCGTTACTAATGATTACGAACTCGACCAATGAATTCGCTTCTCTACAACGTTTATTACATCTGATGTTTAACAGAACAGACAGCTCATCATTTCAATAACAATCCAGGCCAAAAGGTAATTTCTGTTAGCTACCATAAACAGATTAAAAAAAACCCTCGTCCTGGACATGATCACGTCATTCATACTGACTTTCCCGATTCTGAGGTCATCGGCTCTCCATGTTCTACGGGAATAAAACTTGACAATATTTTTCATCTCCCCATCCAGACAAAAATACGCTACTTCGCAAAAACCAGTCACTCTACTTAGCCATTCAATAACGCTGTTACATAAATGTTCTTTAATTCCCTGTCGGCTGGGCGTAGATGCACCCGACTCACTTGCAGAGGGTATGAACTCCCCCCAATGGGGCCACCTGAAAATTTTGAAGGTGATGGAAGGACGGAGAGGACCATTGAATGCCATCGACGTTCACCAGACCTAACACCACGGACTTTTTTGTGGATCAAGGTTTTACAATCTTAGCCGAAAACAATTCCAGAAATAAAGAATGCAATTTTTAGATAAATTTCATGAAATTACCATTAAAATGTGTCAAAAGGTTTGTAAAAGTGTTGCTGGTAGAGTTCAGATTGTATGGAACATGGGGGGAAATATTTTGAACATCTCAATAAATGACTAAATTCTAGAACTTTTGGTAACTTTTTTTTTTTTAATTTGGTTTGATTTCATTTGTATTGACATTAATTAAACGAATAAGCATTATATCAAT
>CM042178.1:40892496-40912496 GCA_023376005.1 Doryteuthis pealeii
ATAACATGCACTGGAAAAAAAGAAAGAGAAAGAAAGAAAGATAAGCACGAGGAAGAAGAAGGAAAGAAAGGAGAGAGAGAGAGAGAGAGAGAGAGAGAGAGAGAGAGAGAGAGAGAGAGAGAGAGAGAGAGACTGAATACATGCGAGTATACACACACACACAGACGCACACGCGTGCGCATACACACACACGAATATATATGTATAAACTCACACACATATATATTTGTCAGTATACACATGTATTTGTATAGACGTATCTATCTATCTATCTATCTATCTCTATATGTCTGTCTGTCTGTCTCTCTGTATATATATCATAATGTCACGCTAGTACTACGTCCATGACAATCTACCATCAACCGTCTTTAACATTCATTGCTCTCGGGAGGTCCACTGCACAGCATCAGCACAGAGCTGGTCAATGTAGGTCTTTGCTGAACCGCTTGCACTGGCCTGCCCATATGCTTGTTTCTATAGGGGAACGTCACTTAAGAGTTCGAGTGTGGAGATGTCTCTTTAATTTTTAAAACACATGAGCAAAGAATTCAGCTTGAGCAGGTGTATCTGAAAGAAGTACCTGATCATCTGCGTAGTCCGTATCCGTAATAGTCTCTGCGAGATATCACCTACTTTTTGCCATTTTGTTTTAGTGTGAGGCCTTTTTCTTTTATGGGATCTATTGATGTTCGACGTACATAGTCTAGGCATATTATAAATATATATGGTGCTAACGTATCTTCTTGTAGGACTCCAGCGACAATGTCAAAGAAATCTATCGCAATCAGGTGAGCGTACCATTGCTTTAGTGTCTTCGTAGAACATTGTTATAACGGTAATTATTTATTCGAGGAGGCCGTATGATAGTTGTATTTTCTCCATGTTTCTCTCTGTGTATGGATTCAGATGCCTTGGGGAAATGCACAAATACCAGCATTGTCTCAAGATTCTTTGCTCGAACTCCTTCTATGATTCGACGAATAACCCCACAAATTTGGTCTGTTGAGGAGGGTGGCTAGACTCCCCGCAGAACAAAAAAATGTAACCTTGTAAAATGTAACTGTAAAATGGCGGAGGAAGCTCTTTGCTCAATGGCCATCTAGCACATTATTTCCAAAGTCCAACTCTTTCTCATCGCAGAAGGTCCATGCTGTAGGGAACTTAAGTTCCTGGTAGAGTTATCCAAGGCGGATAGGTCTGGCACCCAGTGGTATTAGGGACACAACCAGGCCAAAGGGGCTCAGGCGAAAATACAAAAGGCGTCTCCATCATTTTTCAGGAATCAACGGCTTTTAGCGTACTGTGGAAAATCTGCGCAAACAAAGCTTCTCGTTCCCCTGACCGGGATATGCATGCGCGGTTTGGAGACCGCTTGTGAATTTCATATTCCCTTGTTACTCCGTCCATCAATTCACCACAGGCAAATAAAAAAATCAGCTGGAAATGCTAATAAGATTGCTTTAAATACTTTTAAGAATAAACAATAATATTAGAAATGAATAATACCAAGTAATTATTTATTAAACACAATTTTGTTAAAACCAGTATGCAAATTATTCATACCATATACTATGTAAACATTTATTTCTTAAGGATATAAAATACACATCGGAGGATTTTAAACACATTAATAATATGGGCCATTTTGAGACCTTAATAGAGACATAGTTAATAAATAAATTGATAATTAAGTTTAAATAATGTTTATTTAATTTAATAACCATTAAGAATATAATTTAAATAACTAAGGAAATTGTAACATTGGTGGTGATGTTGTTTCGGTTATAAGACCCTCTATCACATATATGATAAAAAGGGTTGATTTAAATAGAAAGTAATCCTGTCGAATACAAGTAATTTCCATAGAGTCATATGGTTTCAAGTATTCTAATCTAATACTAATAATTATATGGTTTTACGTAATTATTTCCATTTAATAATAGTCATTTGTTTACATACAGACATATGGTTTAACGTATTCTTATTTAATACTAATAATTTTCAAACATATCTATTTCACCCATAAATAGGACCCTAATGTGGACTTGGAGGAATGGAATTGAAGGGTTACTCAGCACTCCCCAGATAATAACAGTTTTATGGAATAAAGTATATCTATCTAATACAATTAATTTCCACCGATCTATTTGGCCCATAAAATGGGACCCCTAACAGGTCAGAATCTAACGTTAATCCCCTTGTGAAAAATCCCCTAATCTCCCTTCCGAGTTATGATTTGGTTTCTTGGTGTCTGTTGTAATCGCATATCAACTTATCTTATCTGTCTATATCTATATGGATCTCCACATTTGTTCATCTATCTATATATTTGTATCTGCTCATCTTTCTTTATGTTTATCTATATCTGTCTCTCTCTATATTTCTCTATCACTATTTCTCTCTATCTCTCTCTATATATTTCACTCTATCTCTCTCTCTATATATATTTCCAGTTTTCCTCTGTCTCTTTTCAAATTTGATTAAACAAAATGATCTCCATGTATGATTAGTATTAATATCACCTTCATGTGTTACATAATTGATAGGTGGCCTATCAATTATGTACTGTAGTATAGTTAAAATTAAAATAACGGTTTTATGGAAAAGTGAGGAGTTAGTTGATTTACAGACTTTAACCCTTTAATGATTGGACAGAACCAATGTGAGAAAGTTTGAAGATCAGTTTTGGTTAGATGACGAGACGTGATGGATCGCAAGATGGCGTCTCGTCTAAAGGGCCATTTCTCACGCGCGTTTATCTGACTTGGGTTTATAAGAAGGCGTCTGAAAGAATATGAAGTCTTGTGTTCGTTAATCAAGAACTAAGCAACGGAATCGGGTTGAAAAACCCGAGGAATTCAAACAAGAAACCCCAGACAGAAGATCAAGAAGAAGAAATCCAGCCCAAGCCCAGACAGCAGACCCAGGTTGCAGCACAAGAGCCACTCAGTTAGACGACCGATATATCCAACTTAGTACTAGAACAACCCTAAGAAATAGAAAAGGACTGTAACAGATGAGTATTTGGTTTCTTGGCAGCCTTCCGTCTACGAGAGTAGTGTCAAAGTGTTTTTTCCCTTGAACTACATAGCCTAGGCGGGTTCGTATGGAGGATAAGCTGTTGCCCATATAGCGAATCCCCCCTCTCCACACTGCCGCTGTGATCCAAAGGAAAGGTAAGGAACCAATGCAGTTTGGCAACGGTAGTGCCACAGGAGTTGCTGGGTAGTACTGGATTTCAGCATCACGCCACCTTAGGAACTCCGACTCCTGATTTGCTTTCGGGGTTTACTCCCCTAGTATTTCCTTGAAAGGCAGCAGAGGATTTTTGTCGGACTTTTCCTTGACATTGATGGCTAAGGAGCCCCTTTTAACCCATTTGGGGATTTATGCGAGTAGTAAGTAGCTCATTCCTATCGGTGTTCCTGAGAAATGAAATGAGATTAGGGATACGGTATATTTTGCATTTGTGTATCAGAGGTCATTTTTTTGTGGGGTGGGAAGTAGGGGCAAGTCCGCTAGAGGCGTCAAAATGGGTATACATCCATACAAAAGTCAGTGTAGTTATGGAGGAACGTGGTGTAATGGTTAGAGTCGTAGGAAATGGACTCGTCGACCTGGTTTAAAACCCGGGACGAAGCTGTTTGCATTTCACATATACCCTTGGGAAACGTACGCATCCAACTACTTTCCTTCCAGTTATGTGTACATTGTAGGACAGACTCGGCTCTTTAATCTTAGCCAGGTAATCAATCTAGGAGAAAGAAAACTCTGAATTCAAATCTGTTAAACTACGCTCAAGAAATTGGCCTTGTTTCACACCCTCTTGGTGTGGAGGGGTCGGCAAATATGTATAAAAGTCTGTAACACATGTTCCACAACTTTTTTAGCTCTCTGGCAAGGTCCAGGTATATTTAAAAACTTTCGTTCCATTGATCTGCTAAAACACAAGAATGTGATACAATATCGCTAATGCGAGGCATCCAACGATGATCAGACCAGTCGGCTGGGGCTTTAGAATACGCTGACTGCACCATTGGGACCACCTATTGGTGGTTCAATCAATCAGCTGGTCACGTCAAGCCCTAGCACCTATATGATTGGCCCAACCCTATTGCCCTCATGACAAAGAAAAATGTCATAAAATGAGTTTGAAAAAAATGTGTTAAAAATTGAGTTATAAAAAATATCAAGAATGAATAAAACAAAATGTCTTCGGCATAGAATAACCCAATAAGTGTCGACATGCCGTAAAATCCAACCAGCGAACCAACCAACCTGCAGGGAGGATCGAATTCGCTTTTCACTAGTAATGGATTTGTGAGATTATCCTGAAAATGGCTGAAGACACCCCGGACAATGTTCGAAACGCCATACCCGGATTTACGTTCTCTTGTCTTTTGACAAGGAAAACAATGGTGGGTGGGGGTGGGGGGAAGGGTCCTACATAGGTTTACGGACAGTCTGGTAATATTATCATCACCATAAGCACTGATTTCTATCTCTCTCTCTCTCTCTCTCTCTCTCTCTCCATTACTCCATATCGGTGGTCGTTCCTGGCAGGCCTTCCCGGCATCCAGTATCCGTACTTCTGTTTAACCACACACACACACACACACACACACACACACACACACATATATATATATATATATATATATATATATATATATATATATATATTATATTTCAAGAAGAGTCTCTTCGGAAATGTCAGCATCCACTTCTTCCAAAAGATTGTAAGTTTCTTTCTGTCTTGTTTGAAGATAAGATGGAAGTTTGCACCTCACTGGGTGATCTTGTTCCATATCTTACTCATGTCGAACAGGTTAGGTATTATGGACACCCAGTGAGGTACAAACTCACTCAGTGAAGCTCTGGGGTATATAGAGTAACCCTTCATCACGATTACTTCCATGTCCTCTCTGACCCGGAGAGGTAGTAGCTGTTTAGTCACATCTGTGGGTTAAATAGAAATTGAGTTTAAAAAAAATCTGTTTAAAAATTGATTTTAAAAAATTGAGTACCCATCAAGAATGAATGAAACAAAACGTATTCGGCATAAAATAACCCAACAGGAGTTGACATGCCGTAATATCCAACCAACCAACCAACCGTTATTTTACACACTTCACAGTATCAATGTTTTAAGATCGTCGGTCGGAGCTGCACCTCTGCAGAAGAGTAAGACCCCAATGGAGCAACCTGTTGGTCGAGGGTGGCGACACATGATGCATAATGACGGACTCTTGGTGGCTAAGCATTCTTGACATGCAACACTCCACTTTTAGCTTTACTTAGGCTAGATAGACAGTAGGAGAAGCCACCTCCCATCAATCCGCTGGTCATGTCAACACCTAGCACCTATATGATTGTCCCGACAATTTGCTCTTATGGCAAAAAAACAATCCTTTTTATCATATATAAGCAAGAAGGCGGTGGCTGAGGGCCTTAGTGTCTTTGATATGATACTAAATTGTAATGGTGAGGTTCCAGTTTTGGAGCTCTTGGAAGTGTGAAGTACTCCTGCATTACCATTACTCCCAAGTACACTCTGACCCTGTTAGCGTCACATCTATGAGTTAAATAAACCACAAATGAATTAAAAATATGTATTTTAAAAATTGAATGCCCAACAAGAATTAATAAAAGACAAACATCTTCGACATAAAATAACCCAAGGGTTGACATGTGGTAAAAACCAACCAACCAACCAACCAACCAATGTTTTAAGAACTAATTTAGTTCAAAACAATTTATCCATTGTCTCAAACAGATCTATTTGATCCATTTATGAGTGTTAGAATCTGTGAAGCCATTGTTGAAGTTATGTTGTTGCTGTTCATGTTCAAAGAATCCTGGTGATAATCCAAAAATAAGTCTTTTTGGTGTAGTTGGCTTTCTGATGATATATTAGTCCGACGTCTGTAATAACCTCTTGTGTTAATCCAAAGATAAGTCTTTCTGTAGAAAGTTCGTCCATTAAGTGAACTTGAACACAGTGCAAACGATCTTAAATGAATTTTGACCTGTCATCCCATTGGCAAATTTCTACCGGAAGCTCCAGATACTGCTTGGTAAAGTTCATAAACGTAAGTGACGATTTTACTTATATCCTATATCTAAGATATTTCAACAATGGGGCCCTAACAGATATTATTATTTCAGGTCAGAGTGGACCTGAGAGTAATGGCAATGAAAGAGTTTTTCACACTCGTAAGAGCACCAGAACTAGAATGCTTGATTTTAATGGCATGTCAACCTATCTAGGTTTATATTATGACTAGACGTTAGGGAATCATGTTCATTGTACATTAATGCTACCATTTTTGGGACAGTTAGTTCTTACGATTTTTTTTTGCATACGATCCTATTTATTTTGAATAATTTTAGATAATTAGTTTAGCTTAGCCAGTTGAGCCCCATCGATACCAGTCCCCGGCAACACAGTACATTAATAGCACCGCTTGGGTAATCTGGTCTGTGTAATAAAGTCAGGAGCTGACGGTAATTCTCCCTGCGCTAGCGAAAGGGGGATAGACTCCAGCTCATACCAACAATAGGCCACTCCGCCAACTTGACTTTTATATTCAACTCATAGATAGAACCCTAACAGATACTACTACTCCAGTTAAAAAAACAAATGAACGAACTTTTTGGACAGTGAAGTGAACGAACTTTTTAGTAAATGAACTGAACAAAACTTTTGGCCAATGAACTGAATTAAATTTTGGATAGTGAAGTGAATAACATTTTTGGTCAATGAACTGAATGAACCTTTCGTCCAATGAACTAAAGAACATTTTAGACAATAGACTGTACAAACTTTTTGGCGAATGAACTGAACAAACTTTTTAGACAATGAACTCAATGAGACAAAGGAACATTTTTGCCAATGAACTGAATTAACTTTTGGGACAATGGACTGGACAAACTTTTGTCCAAAGAACCGAACGAGCACTTTGGTCAAAGAACTGATTGAACTTTTTGGCCAATAAACAGAATGAACTTTTTAGACAATGAACTGAATGAACCCTTTTGCTAATGATTTAAATCAACATTTCGGACAATGAACTAAATGAACCATTCGGCATATGAATTCAATGAACTTTCTGGACAATGGACTGGACAAACTTTTTCTCCAAAGAACCAAACAAACCTTTTGGCTTCATTAGAACTGAATGAACTTTTTGATCAATGGACTGAATTAACATTTTAGCCAATGAACTGAACGAAACCTTTGACAATGATTTGATTTAAGTTTTTAGCCAATGTACTGAACGAACTTTTTGGACAAAGAATTGAACTGGTTTTGTGGCTAAAGAACATTTTCAAACTTTTAACAAATGAACTAAACGAGTTCAATTCTAGCTGGGGGTACATCACTGCTGTATTTCAATGACAAAACAAAACGTGGTTGCATCATTTGTAGTGAGTCTGTACCTCACCAAGTGTCTTGTTATTGTGGTTCTAAGTGAGAGACTTAAACTCGTCTTCATAAACGTCTACCTTTATTGTCATCGATTTATTCCCATTGTCTATCACATCTATCGATCAATCTATCAAACTGACAAATCTCATCACCTCACTCCCCTCCAGTTTGCTGCTCCCTCCATTTCTCCTCTCTAAATTCTCCCCTTTGCTCTCCTTCAGTTACAATGTCCTGTTTATCAATTCATTCGTCAATGTCATAGAAACCAACCTCTGACCTTTATAGTCAATATATCTTCCATTGCCCCTCCCACTCCCGAACACTTGCTGAAGAATCTCAGCCCCCCCGCTTTTCCCGCCTCTCTAGATCCCTTGATTTGCCTCGATATCACAACGTCTCCTTCTAACCCCTAATTTATTGTTTTATTTCAATTGGCTTAAATTTTCCTTTAGGGGATCCAGAAGAACTGATGGAACTTTTTCTTTCTTTTTTTTTTTAAATGCCCTCGTCTTTTCTTTCTTTCTTTCTTTCTTTCTTAATTTCTTTCTTAATTTCTTTCTTTCTTAATTTCTTAATTTCTTACTTTCTTTCTTTCTTTCTTTCTTTCTTTCTTTCACTTCGCTTATTTCCTTTCTTTCTTACTTTTTTCTTTTAAAATAACTTCTTTTTTTCTTCGCTTCGCTTGTTTTCTCTCATGTTTTCTTTCTTGCGCTCTTTTTAGATATCTTCATTTTTTTCTTTCTTTCTTTTTTTTTTCATTTCGCCTTTTTTTTTTTCTTTCTTTCTTTCTTTCTTTCTTTCTTTCTTTCTTTCTTTTCCTTTCGCATGTCTTCTTTCTTTCTTTCTTTCTTTCTTTTTAGATACCTTCAGTTTTTCTTTCTTTCTTTTATTTCTTTCACTTCGCTTGTTTTCTTTTCTTTTTTCTTTCTTTCTTAGTCATTTTAAATGCATTTGGCTTTTGTTTGTTTGTTTCTTCTTTTCTTTTTCTTTATTTCTTTCGTTTCTCTTAACTACCTTCGGATTTTTGTTCTTTCTTCTATTTTTTCTTCTGTTCTTTCGTTCTTTCTTTCTTTTTAAATAATTTCAGCCTTTCTTTTTTTTATTTTTTTTAAATACCTTCAGATTTGAGATAACTACGTAAAGATCAACAAATACGTGGACCTTGCTAGAGAATTGAAAAAACTGTGGAATACGAGGGTGAAAATAATACCAATTGTAGTTGGTGCACTTGGAACCGCCCCTAAAAGTTTAGAAAAATATAATAAGAAGAAGAAAAAGAAAAAGAAAAAGAAAAAGGAAAAGAAGAAAAAGAAGAAGAAGAAGAAGAAGAACAGGAAGAAAAGGGTAATAATAATAATACGAAGAAGAAGAAGAAGAAGAAGAAGAAGAACAGGAAGAAGGGTAATAATAATAATAATAATAATAATAATAATACGAAGAAGAAGAAGAAGAAGAAGAAGAAGAAAAATAAAAGAAGGTAATAATGATAATGATAATAATACGAAGAAGAAGAAGATGATGATGATCAAGAAGAAGAAGAAGAAGAAGAAGAAGAAGAAGGTGATAATAATAATAATACAAGAAGAAGAAGAAAAATAAAAAGAAGGTAATAATGATAATGATAATAATAATAATACGAAGAAGATGATGATGATGAAGAAGAAGAAGAAGAAGAAGAAGAAGAAGAAGAAGAAAGGTGATAATAATAATAATACGAAGAAGAAGAAGAAGAAAAATAAAAAGAAGGTAATAATGATAATGATAATAATAATAATACGAAGAAGAAGAAGATGAAGAAGAAGAAGAAGAAGGTGATAATAATAATAACAATAAAAAGAAAAAGAAAAAGGAGAAAAAGAAGAAAAAGGTGATAATAATAATAATAATAATACGACGAGGAAGAAGAAGAAGAAGAAGAAGAAGAAGAAGAAGAAGAAGGTGATAATATTAATAATACGAAGAAGAAGAAGATGAAGAAGAAGAAGTGATAATAATAATAACAATAAGAAGAAAAAGAAAAAGAAGAAAAAGAAGAAATAATAGTAGTTAAAGAAACCGTAGAAATGTTGCCGATGGCCTTTTTTAAATTCGCATTTTTATTAATAGCATTTGCCGCAGTGCCAGGAGGGCGGGCAACTTTTGGGCGGGAAGAGTGTGTGTAGGGGTGTGGTGGGGATGCTGGAAAGGATTTGTGATGAGCCATAGACTATTCTTCAACATCCCCCCCCCAAAAAAAAAATCGGAACAAGAACAAAATACTTAACGAATTGACTGCAGTGAAGCTGAATTCCCGGGCGTGGAGTGTGGGGTGGTTTTTTGGAGGGGGGGAGGGGCGTCCGGTAAATTTTGGGCTGTTGCATCCGTACCGTCCTGTGAAGAGAAAGTGACAGTTGCAGAGCAACAGGTGTTTGGGGAAGAAGGGGGAAAATAACAGTAATCACGTGGTGTATGCTAGTCCCGCCCTCTCGTGACCAAAAACAGGAGGAGTCTTACATGGCTGAGGTTGCCACCGCGCCCGTTTCGATGTAAGGTAGAACGGCGAAAGTTAAGAATCTAAATTTTTTTTCCCCGCCAAACATTTCTTTTCGCGCCATTTAATGTCTTTGTTTGCCCCCTCCCTACTACCCCCCTTAAAAACAAAAAATAAAACACAAAACTAATCCTAAAACAACAAAAACATGAGTGATGACGAAGTAGTCTTTATATATTTTCTACACCTTTTTTAGTTCCCCAAAACAATAATAATAATAATAATAATAATAATAATAATAATAATATCTCGTGGATTTTGCCGTCCTGGCCGACCACTGAGTGAAAATGAAAGAAAGCGAAAAGATTGACAAATACTTAGACCTTGCCAGAGAACTGAGGAAACTGTGGACATGAAGGTGAAGGTGGTACAAATCGTAATTGGTGCCCCTGGAACGATCTCCAAAGGTCTGGAAAAGAATTTGGGTGAACTGGAAATCAGAAGAATCGAGACCATCCAAAACTACAGCACTGTTAGGGTCGGCTAGAATACTCACAAGAGTCCTGCAGACCTGAGGAGATTTGCTGTCACACAACCTCCAGTGAACCACCCGCTACGGCAGGTGTGAAAAACTCATGATAATAAAATTGGGATACAGACAGATCACCAAATCCCGGCTAGTCGATTTTGCCATACGGCAGACTGCAGAGTGAAGATGAAAGTAAACGAAAAGATAGACAAATACTTGGACCTCGTCAGAGAGCTAGAAAAACAACAAAAACAACCGAAAACCGTGGAACATGAAGGTAAAGATCGTGCCAATTGTAATTGGGGCACTTGGAACAGTTCCCAAGGAAAAGAATCTGGAAGAACTGGAAATCCGAAAGAAGAATCGAGACCATCCAAACAACATCACTGTTAAGATCAGCTAGAATACCCAGAAGAGTCCTGAGGAGATTTGCTGTCACTCAGCCTCAAGTAAACTATCAGCTTAAGCGGGTGGCAAAAACACACACACACACAACAACAACAACAATAATAATAACAATCTTATTATAATGGAGATTGTGTGTTTTTCTGTCTGTAACCGAAACTATATTCCTACTCAAGTCACAATTCTCTTCGTTATTGACATCACATTCTCCATGATTTTATTTTTATCTAAACCTCAGTTATTAATAAAATTGTCTTACATTATTAATACTGTTAACTATGTTTACATACTGACAACATGCAATTGTATTTATATATACAACAAAATAGCGGTTTACAGTGTGAACGGGAAGGCTAATTTGCATATTAATATTAAAAAATCGAATTTAATAAATATGTGCTTAATATTATTGATTTCTAACTGTTTGGTTTTATTTTAATGAATATAAGCAAACATCTCTTCAATGAATCTTAAATGAAATCCATTAACAAGAAAAAATAACTGTCATTTTATTCTTTACTTCCTCTTTTAACTAAATACTTAAATTAGAAAAAATAACAATGAAAGACGAGAGTGATGGGTGAGTAAGTTTCAGTTGTTCCATTTTTTATTATACTCCCTCTGTTTCAAATCTTTTTATCTGTATTCTTATTTAGTTTCATTAGCCTTTCTAATTTAATACAATATTTTATTACATTAAAACTTAAACACTTGCACCCGGAGGGTGCATATATTTGCTAGTAATAATAATAATAATAATGTTTAATGACATATAAACCTTTGAGGGTAATTCAATACCAAAGTCATTCTCGGAGAAGAACCTAGTAATAATGAGTAGTTAATAATAATAATAATAATAATAATAATAATAATAAGTCATCTAAGACCTATTACCCATCCATTAGAGAATGATATTTACTGACCTTATTTCAATTCCTTTAAAATATGATAATACTAATATTATCTTAATCAATACATCAATACTCGTGTTCCTACAAATCAGACCGGCCAAATCGTCCAAGATAAAATGCAAAAATGTTAATCCTGATTGTCTGGTGTTATTTATGCGCCGAAATTGTTATTTCTTATGGGTGACATCACCTCAGCTAAATAAGAAAGAAAGGGGAGAACAGGATATGCTACACAGAAAATATAATAAGAAAGAGTGTAGGAGAAAGATAGAGAGAGGTGTGGGCGTGCAGGAGTGATAACGCTAATCTGTTTGAATTGAACATCATGAAAAGAGAGAGAGAGAGAGAGAGAGAGAGAGAGAGAGAGAGAGAGAGAGAGAGAGAGAGAGAGAGAGAGAGAGATTATTATACTTTTTACACATTGAACTATTTCGCAACAGCTCTTAAGTAAACATATCAAATGTTTTAATAATTAAATTATCACACCGTGGTATATTATTATTAGTTTTCCTCCACAAGCGTTATCCGGGGGCCTATCCTTGGAGTCTGAGTGACAGCAAGTCTGCTAAGGTCTTTGGGACTCTTAGGAGTATTCAAGCCCATACTGTTGTTTGGATAGTCTCAATTCTTCTGCTAATTTCCAATTTCTTCAGACTTCTTTCCAAGACCCTTCCAAGTGCACCAACGACTATTGGTACCACTGTCACCTTCATGTTGCCCAATTTTTCCAATTCTCTGGCAAGATCCAGGTATTTATTCATCTTTTTGTTTTCTCTTATTTTCACTCTGGGATCTGTCGGAAAGTCAAAATGTCTTCTTGATAATTAACACTAGTTTTGGTCTACTGGCCGGAATAAGGTGATTCGTCTGTATCTTAAAGATAGAATTTTATGCGTCTTATTTTCTAGGATGGATTCTGGTTTGTGCCTATATCATTTAGTAGAGTGGTGAAAAATTTATTTTTTGCACAATTCCTAGTAGATCCCCTTTCCCACCCAGTCGTGCTTAGTCTTGTATTTCCTTTGTTGCTTGTTTGCTGTATTCATTTGTTAAATGATTAACCGTTTCGTCACTGCCTCTCCTCACATTCTACACTTGCTATTCTGTTACGTCTTATCTATTTTCGCTTTGATATAATTGGTCCTTATGGCATTGTCTTGTACTGCAATTATAAGAGATTCAGTTTCTTTTTTGGCGTTACTCTTTGTAAACCATTTCCCGATCTTTTTGTGTGCAATCTCTCAAGTTTGTCGCTTGAAGTATCCCTATAGTTGTTTTCTTCCCATTTCTGTTTTCCAGTTTTTGTCGTGTTTTCTGTTTGTCTATGTGTTACGATTGCTATTATAGCTCTTTTTGGTGCGTTATTCGAGTCCCCGAATTGTCACATCTATGCAAAACTCAATGTTGGCAAATCCTCCTCTTCCTTCTTTTCCAAACCCATATAGTATGTCATTCTCATCTCTTGCCTTGTGTGATAACGTGGGTTTTTGACAAGACCTGTAGCAAGAATTCAAAGGGCCCATGTAGAAAAATACCAGACCGTTGGTAACTTTACATGTCGTAAAATCTAACCAAACAACCAACCTGATATCACATAAATGTGAACACAAGGTCGCAAGTAAGTATTTACCCAACCCATTCGCCACGGGTAGGATGTGACATAAGGTCGCAACTATAGGATTCTGAGAATCGAACTATCTATTCAGTAATAATGGATCTTGCGAATGAGACGCCCTAGGTATTTAAGCAACCCGTTCGCCGCGAGTAGGATGTGACACAAAGTCGCAAGTATTTACATTACCCATTCGCCACGGGTAGGATGAGTCCCAAGGTCGCAAGTATTAAACCAACCTGTTCGCAACGGGTAGGGTGTAACAGTAGTTTGCATGTATTGGGCATCCAGTGAGGATCGAACTATCTATTCAGTAGTAATGGATCTGGCGAGAGTAGCTTGCTAACCATCACGATTAGAAGTCTTCGGTATTTAAGCAACCTGTTCGCCACGGGTAGGATGTGACACAAGGTCACAAGTAGGGATTTACCTAACCCATTCACCACGGAAATTGAAAATAACGGTAATTTCTGAACCACGGAAAAAATACTGCGTAATGATTGACAGGACTTGATCTTGTACTGACCTTGGCTCTGATTGGATAGAGTCAACCGTAAAAATAGAAAAATAGTTTATAAAGTTGGTTTTAGCTGTGTGACGGGATGGAACAAACGCAAAATGGTCTCTGGTCGTCCGAGGCCCATTTCTCCACGCGTGTTTGTTTTAATTTAAGATTGAATAAAGACGTCTAAGAAAAAGAACGAATACAGACAAGAAATCCCAAGAAGAAAGTCCAGAAAGAAGTGAGAACAGATGCACAGAAAAGCAGAGACAATATAGAAAGCAATATTGAAGAAGAAGATAAATATATCATCAAAATAAGAAAGTACTATACAACGGGGCCGGGGTCCAGTGGCTTTGGCCCTGGACTGTAGCTACAATTAACGGCGTTGATCCCAGGGGGCCATCCCCCAGGCAACACCTGCCCCCGATTTAAAGGGACAGGGTTGAGTTTATTGCCCAGTGCCTGGGGCGCCCCCTTGAGGGGGAATGCCGACGGGATCAACGCAATTTTTCACTCGCCACTCATGAGTTTCGGTTTGTGGGTGGTCCCACATAAATAGGGCCTTGTGCTTAACCCGTAAACGTAGGGTACGAGGTAAATACTACACAATGGACATGTCAAATACACGGCTTGCGAGCCGCATGCAGCCCCCAGAATGCACAGGTGCGGCCTGCATGCAGACTGCGCTCTCATACAGCGCTTTTACAGTACCCAAAGTTTTAAAAAAATGTTCCAAAAATTCTTAGGTGAAAACGGTCATTTACTTTTCTATTGTTAAGAAACAGAGTGTTGTCAACGCATTGTCTCTCACCGCTTCCTTTGAATTGTGGAATGAGGAGACTAACTCACTAAATGAAAGAGAGTGAGTCTTTTCTCTTGCCTTCTCCTGATTTCAATCAATACATGGCTATAAGTGACTCTTGTACGTTTTATTATTTGAACTCGGTCAGTAATAGTCTTTTTCTTTCTATATGTATTAATTCATTGTCTTTTAGTTGATAATAAAGAAATTAATGATATCAATCATCACTTTGTTTTCTTAATGTAGAAGGAGGATTTAAAGACTTAGTTGTCCTGTGCTTATGACAGACATACGTAGTTCATACGACCCTCATGACATACATATGTAATCCATTCGGCCCTGGGAGGCTACTCGGTTTGACATGCCTGATATACAATATTCTTCTAAATAAGAAGAGATTAAAACGACTATGTAACACTTCATCTGATTCGCGAGGGCTGGAGCTTGGTAAACCTTTTCTCCTATTCTTAATATTCGTTGAGTTTCTAGCCATTATTTAAGCATGCAAATAAGAGATAATCTTCATGTGTGATATTTTGTTATTGTTATTTTATTTCATTTTGTATTTAAAATGATTTTAAATAGAATAGTGTGTGTGTAAACGAATTTTGATCGAAACACGAGTTAACAAATAACAATAATAAATTTAATACATACTAAAGTATATATAATTCTCTTCTAATTAGCTTTTATACATATCTGTCGGATTCATTTACATTTTCTCACTCCCGCACACACACACACACACACACACACACATATATATATATATATATATATATGTGTGTGTGTGTGTGTGTGTGTGTGTGTGTATACAGCGTATCTGTGCATTTCAATTAGATGTGCATCTCAGCGAACATTTTTGAATGTTTCTTTGTATGGGTGTCTCCCTCTTCGTATGTATACGTGTATATATGCATAAATATATAGATATAGCGAGAAACTGACTGTTACCAAGCGGCGTAGACGTTATATCTTTGCTACCTCAACCTAGATATACATGCTCTATCAATGATATTGAGCACTCTTTATATGAATATAACCAACTATGCTATCAATATATATATATATATATATATATATATATATATATATATATATATATATCATGAGTCTATTTTTTGTGTATATATCATATCTATATATATGTGTTATATATATATATATATATGGAAAATAAATTAAACTTTGAATATAATATCCAACTCAGTTCTTCATTTATTTAACTCGTTTCTTTCATGCTTCTAATAAAAACACAAAATTATTTTCTTATATATATATATATATATATATATATATATATATAAATGGACTCATCCGATATGCCAACGAAGAAGCATATGTGGACTCCCCAACACATACACACACACACACACACACACACACACACATATATATATATATATATATATATATATATATATATATCCCGTCCATATGAATACATAATACATACAGGGAGCTATAAACATATATGCATGCGTGCGCGCGTGGTGGGACGTTTAAATGTAAAATCAGGAAAGTTTCACAATTTCTTAGTCTGCAAAAATGTTAAAAATCACAAAAATTTGGCAAAATAAATGGCCGTTCCATTAAACGAACAATTGAAAAGGGGCAATCGCGTTAAGGAGAGTAAGGAGCAGGAGAGGAAGGAGTAGCGGAGGGAGGGAGATATCAAATAATAGAGGAGAGCAAGCCATGGATGCGGATAGAGCCTGACCATTTAAGTCATGTTTGGGACGTCCCCCTTCCATCTAGCCAAAACTTTGAATTGCTCCAAGCAAGGGTGTGTGCCTTCAATGGCGGGGAATGTGTTGGAGGGTGAAGATGTGTAACTTTTGTATTTTCTTTTCGATTGATTTTTCGCTTTCGATCGACCTATCTTCTGGTACCAACAAGTCTGCTGAGTAAAAAGGAAAATGGAAGGGGGGAATGGATGGGGGTGTATTTTGGTATTAATCGGTCATATTGTTGTTATTGGAGTGGTGGGATTTGTAGAGATAATAAAGATGGGGTGAGGGTACAACAAAGAAATGTTTATACTCCTCTCTCTACTCATCTACCCCCCCCCCCCACCTCGGGCTTTTTTTTTAGTTAATCATACACACCCGTGCAGACCAATGGATACACTTACTTGTTTATGTCAGAAGGAATAAAATACTTCTCTCTTTTTCCGTCTTTGCATCGTCGTTATTGATTTTTGTAATATTTTGCCTCTTTAAGTATGGCACATCTGAACAAAGGAACCTAATGGGAAGAAGAAGAAGAAGAAGAAGAAGAAGAAGAAGAAGTAGATGAGAGAGGAGAAGGGAGAAGGAGGAGGAATAAGAAAAAGAAGAAGAAGTAGAATGAGAAGGAGGAAGGGAAGAAGAAGTGGAATAAGGAGACGACGACGACGACAACGACGAAGAAGAAGAAGAAGAAGAAGAAGAGGAAGAAGAAGAAGAAGAAGAAAGACAAGATGAAGAAGGAGGAAGAGAAGAAGGAGAAGAAGAAGAAGGTAGATGAGGGGGAGAAGAAAGAAGGAGGAGGAATATCAAGAAGAAGATGTAGAATGAGAAGGAGGAAGAAAAGAAGAGAAGAAGGAGGAGAAGAAGAAGAAGGTAGATCAGGAGGAGAAGGAAGGAGTGGAGGAGAAGAAGAAGTGGAATAAGAAGAAAGAAGAAGTAGAAAGAGGCGGAAGAAGAAGACGTAGAATGAGAAGAAGAAGGAGGAGGGGGAGGAGGAATATGAGAAAAAGGAGGGGGAATAAAAATAATAAGAAGAAGGAGGATGAAAAGAAGGAGGAGGAAGAAAAAGAAGAAGAAAGAGGAAAAAGATGATGAAACAGAAAGAAAGAAAGAAAGAAAAAGGAGAAAGATTACAAGGAAGGAAAGAAGGAAGGAAGGGAGTGAGAACGAAGAATGGCACATTTGACCAAAGCAGCCAATTGAGAAGAAGAAGAAGAAGAAGAAGAAGAAGAAGAAGAAGAAGAGGCGAGGGAGATGGAGGAAAAGGTGGGGAGGAAGACAAATAAATAAATAAATAAACAAAGAATGAAGGAAGGAAGGAAAGGAAGAAGGAAGGAAGCAGAATGGCACATCTGAACAAAGGAGCCTAATAATAATAATAATAATAATAATAATAATAATAATAATAATTGGAACGGTCCCAATAAACTTGGAAAAAAGAAGGATCTGGAAATCAGGGGAAGAATTGAGACCATCCTGACAACCGCATTGCTACAATTGGCTAGGATACTCAGAAGAGTCCTGGAGACCCGAGGAAACTTGTTGTCACTCAGACTACAGTGAAAGACCATCAGCAAACGCTGATGTGAAAAACCCTAAAGGAGAGAAAATAAGAATAAGAATAAAAAGAAGTTGAAAAAGGAAAAAGAAGGAGGTGGAGGAAGAGGAAGAGCTAGAAGTAGAATAAAGGAAGAAAAAAGATGGAGAAAGAAAGAAAGAAGGGATGGTGGAGGGAATTGTTGAAGGAATAAGAAAAAGAATATAGAAGTAGCAAAGAAAGAATGAAAGAATACGGAGAAAGAAAGAGAGAGAGGGAAAGAGAAATTAAATGAAAGAATAATGGAATAAATAAATACATAAATAAATAAAGAAAGAAAAAGATGGGGAAAGAAAGAAAAAGATGGGGAAAGAAAGAAAGAAAGACAAAAGAAATAAATTTAATGAATGAAAAAAAGAAAGAAAGTGTTAAAGAATATACTTTCTCTAGACTCGACATCAATCAGCATTCGATTTTTGCTTGATCATTCATTTATTTATTTATTTTTTGAATGAATGTTATTAATAAGAATATAATCACCGCCCCCCCCCAAATATCATGATATATATCATAGGCATCCAATTTTCTATGAACACACACAACACATAAAAAACAAAAACAAAACAAAAAACGTCACATCGTAGCGAAACCTTTGTTAGCGAAACTGCGTTAAAATAGTCTAATTAAAATAGTCTAACTTAGAGAATAAACCAGTTTCCAATCAATTTTGCAACATATTGATGAATGCCTGGAGTTTGTTTTCACACTCACCCTAATCGTTATATTTTCTCAAGATAGACAACTATTAAATACGGATTGTAGAGTACTTCTCATCTATTTATTTGCAATTGCTAACAAATATACGTCATTAGTTATGGCCACTGACGATGATGATCTTAGAAATTACAATTATGGTTCAAATATGTTTTAACGTAGGGTGAATAATTTTTGTTTAATTCAATTTTCCTTTTCGAATAATTTTCCTTACTCGTTTCTTTCATTCTTCTATTCTTCCTACATTATGTTTACTTTACTATAAAAATGCATCGGAAATTATTTTTGCCATAAAAATGCATTGGACAATGATTTTTACCATAAAAATGCATTGCAAATGAATTTTACTATAAAAATGCATTGCAAATGAATTTTACCATAAAAATTGCATTGCATTGCAAATGAATTTTACCATAAAAATGCATTGCAAATGAATTTTACCATAAAAATGCATTGCAAATGAATTTACCATAAAAATGCATTGCAAATTTTACTATAAAATGCATTGCAAATGAATTTTAAAAATGTTTGCAAATGATTTTTACTATGAAAATGCATTGCAAATGATTTTACTATGAAAATTCACTGCAAATGATTTTTACTATAAAAGATGATATTATAGTATCATAGTTATTTGTTTTGCTTTAATTTTTTTTCTCATTTTGTTGATTCATTAATTCAATTTCTTTCTTTGTTTCTTTTTTTTTATTTGTTTCTTTGTTTCGTTCATTTTTTCAAATTTTCTTTTGGCATAAAATTTCCTTCCTTCCTTCCCCCTCCCTTTCTTTCTTACTTTCTTTCTTCCTTGCTTCCTTCTTTCACCCTTCCTCCCTTCCCCTTCCTTCCTTCTCTCATTCCTTCCTTCATTCGTTCCTTCCTTCATTTACCCACATTTTTCCCCACCTTTCTTACTTTTCTTTTATTCGTTTTTTTTTTGTATTTTTTCCTTTTGCCGCTTCAGTAATTCATTCTTTCTTTCAATATTTCTTTCAAAATCGTTCGCTCATTTATTCAATTTTCCTTTTTGAATAATTTTCTCTTCCTTCATTCGGCAGTTTTCTTCATTTAATCTTTTTTAATTTTCTTATTTGCTGATTTACAAAATCATTTTCCTTCATTTTTTCTCTTTCTTTCTTTCTTTCTTTCTTTCTTTCTTTCTTTCCCACTGGCCTCTGCCACTTCCACTAAAAGTATTTCGTCTATCTACCCCCTCCTTCTTCCACTGCAATCTTCGGAGAGTAAGGATTCTCCTTACTCTCCGCTCGGCTCATTAAAATATCCCCATGAAAGATT
>CM042178.1:40917496-40984996 GCA_023376005.1 Doryteuthis pealeii
GCATTCCTATAGTAAAACCTTTCCAAATGCATTTTCTATAGTAAAACATTTTCTATGCATTCCTATAGTAAAACCCTTTCCAATGCATTCCTATAGTAAAACCCTTTCCAATGCATTTCTATAGTAAAACATTTTTCTATGCATTCCTATATTAAAACCCTTTCCAATGCATTCCTATAGTAAAACTCTTTCCAATGCATTCCTATATTAAAACCCTTTCCAATGCATTCCTATAGTAAAACCCTTTCCAATGCATTCCTATATTAAACCCTTTCCAATGCATTCCTATAGTAAAACCTTCTCCAATGTATTTCTATAGTAAAACCCTTTCCAATGCATTCCTATAGTAAAACATTTCTATAGTAAAACCTTTTCCAATGCATTCCTATATTAAAACCCTTTCTAATGCATTCCTATAGTAAAACCCTTTCCAATGTATTTCTATAGTAAAACCCTTTCCAATGCATTCCTATAGTAAAACCTTCTCCAATACATTCCTATATTAAAACCCTTTCCAATGCATTCATATATTGAAACCTTTTCTAATGCATTCATAGAGTAATACTCTTTCTAATAGTTTTCAATAGCAAATACAGCTTTCTATTGCCAACTCTTTAGGCAAAATTCCCCTCATTTATTGAATGACCCTCGTAAATGCATTGATAATGAATCCCTTTCCAATGAATTCCTATAGTAAAACCATTTTCATTGCATCCCTATATCAAAATCTTTTCCTATGCATTCCTCTAGTAAAACCCTTTCTCATGCATTAATAAACTAAACCCCTTTCCAATGCATTTCTAGTGTAAAACCTTCAATGGATTTCTATCGCAAAATCCTTTCCAATGATTTTCTATAATAAACAATGCTTCTTATTGCTAATTCCTTGGGAAAAATCCACCTTATTTATTGAATGACTCTATAAAACGATACGTAAATGCATTGCTATATTAAAACCTTCTCGAATAGATTTCTATAGTAAAACTTTTTACAATAGATTTCTATAGTAAACAGTGCTTCTTTAGGCAAAATTCTCCTTATTTTAAATCACTCTAGTACTTACAAAATCTGCTCACTTCCCGAATAAATAGATTCATGTAAATATTTGGTTTGCTATCCTACGAAATTCCCCACGGCTGTACCGAATTTTCTTGGTATTTTTTTTTACCTGTATGATGGGATATTTCAAAGTTCACTATCCATTCATTCAAATAAAGTCTTATTATTGTAATCCGAGTCGTTCTGCTCAATTATAATGAACTAACCATCAGTTTTTGTACTTTGCTACAAGAGTTACTGTGAGCGGTTTAAAGTTTTTATTATTTTCATCGTGTCTTTCACACCTGTCGTAACCGGTGGTTCACTGGGGGCTGATTGACAGTAAGTCTCCTCAGGTCTCCAAGACTCTTTTGAGTATTCTAACCGATCTTAACAATAATGTTAGCTGGATGGTCTTCCTCTGATTTCCAGTTCACCCAAATTCTTTTCCAGACCTCTGGGGATCGTTCCAATGGCATCAGTTACAATTGGTACGACTTTCACCTTCATGTTCCACAGCTTTTTTAGTTCTCTGGCAAGGTCCAAGTATTTGTGTATCTCTTCGCTTTCTTTCATTTTATCTTGGTTGTCGGTCGGGACGGCAAAATCTGTGGATAGATGATAGGTTCGCTTTTTCTTGTCAACCAATACCATTTAGTAAAAAACTGAATTTCTTGCACAATTCGCAGTGGATCACCTTTTCACTGGAGTCTGAGTGACAACAAGTCTCCTCAGGTCTCCAAGACTTTTCTGCGTATTCTAGCCAATTGCAGCAGTGCAGTAGTCTGGATGGTCTCAATTCTTCCTCTGATTTCCAGGTTTTCCAGTCTTTTTTCCTAACTTTTTGGGACCGTTCCAAGTGCACCAATGACAATTGGTATCACTTATCATATTCCATAGCTTTTTCAGTTCTTTGGCAAGGTCGAGATATTTGTCCATCTTTTCTTTTTCCTTCATCTCCACCCTGTGATCAGCTGGAACTGCAAAATCCACCAGTTGACAAGTTCTTTCTTTTTTGATAATCAACACTAGGTCTGGTCTACTTGCTGTAATAAGGTGATCCGTCTTTATCTCAAAGTCCCAGAGAATTTTATGTGTTTCATTCTCAAGAACAAATTCTGGTTTATGCATATACTATTTTGTTGTATGGTCAAAATTTAATTTTTTGCATAATTCCCAGTGGATAATCTTCCCAATACAGTCGTGCCTAGTTTTGTATTCCTGTTGTGCTAGTTTGCTGCATTCGCTTAGTATATGGTTTACAGTCTCATCTCTGTCACCGCATAGTCTACATTTACTATTTTGTTGGGTCTTATCAATTTTTGATTTTAAATAATTTGTCCTTATGGCATTATTTTGTGCAGCAGTTATTAGTGATTCGGTTTCTCTTTTGAGATTTCTTTTCTTAACCATGTCCAAGTCTTTTATTATTATTATTATTATTATTATTATTATTATTATTATTATTATTACAATCAGTTTTTGTACTTTGCTTGGGTTTGTTTTGTTTTGTTTCACGGCATATCAACCTCAGTGGGTCATTTAATACCGATTAAGTTTTGAAATAAATTCATTCTTAATGGATACTCAATTTTAAAAAATAAATACAGGTTTTTTTAATATTTAACCCATAGATAAGACCCTAACAGGTACTACCACTTAAAGTGGACCAGAGAGCAACGGTGATGAAGGTGTGCTCCACATTCCCCAAACACACAGCCAACAGGTGGCCCCATTTGGGGGAGACTTACCCCTCTGCTGAGGTGCTGTCGGTGCATTCTAACGCCACAGCCGACAGGGTGGAATTTGCTTGGGTGTGGTGGGAGAGCCACTGTAAGTGGCATAAAGTAGGCAATTAGTTAAAGCTGACAAATATATTTTGTCTATTATATCTTTGAATGGGGTTTATGTTTACATTTGTGTGAAAATATTTTATAACCTTGCCCCCTTTTTATTGTTTCTCTTTTGTGTTTATTCTAATAGGTGAATGGTGTATTAACCCTATGTCGTATTATATATATATATATATATATATATATATATATATATATATATAGTATAGTAAGAAATTTGAAAAAACACAGGTTTAAATAAAATGAGTGGTAAGTGTTTCTTAATTTCTGCAGTGTTTCGATCTGTTAAGTAGATCTTCTTCAGGGCATTTGTTGATATAAGGAAAAATAATTTTTTTATCACAGAATAACGAGAAAAACTGCGATAATCCTTTATCAATCTGTTCAAAAATTGAAGTTTGAAGAAGGAACGCTGGAAAGGTAGACGGTTTGAAATATGACGTCAAATATTCTTCTTTTATGGTGTGAGTGTATAAGCGAATGTAGCAAACTAGCACATCATAAAAGAAGAATATTTAACATCATATTACCACTCATTTTATTTAAACCTGTGTTTTTTCAAATTTTTTACTATATCTACATACCGTCGGATTCACTTCCATCTTTTCACACACACACACACACACACACACACACACACACACACACACACCACACATAAAGAGATACAGATAACTGAATAGTAATAGTGAAATTGTTTTGACTAAAATGTTGAAAAGGACATTTTTTCTTTTTTTGTTTACGCATATTTTCTGTTCTTTTTAAATTTTATTTTATTCTATTTTCGAAAAGTAAAAACAAAAACAAAAACCTTCCTTCATTACAGCACCAGAACATTTTTCTTTAAGCATAAGTGATTTAAACTTTTAGAAAAAGAAATAGACAATATGTCTCGCCAAATTTTACTAATGTATTGAGTTCTATCTGTTTGTTTTTCTGTCTA
Source organism: Doryteuthis pealeii (assembly GCA_023376005.1). Classification (NCBI taxonomy): domain Eukaryota; kingdom Metazoa; phylum Mollusca; class Cephalopoda; order Myopsida; family Loliginidae; genus Doryteuthis; species Doryteuthis pealeii. The sequence continues at coordinate 40,921,331 of CM042178.1, forward strand.
TTCATCTTACCTGTCTTTCTTACCATCCCGGTCCCCTTCTCCCCACCCCCTCTCTCTCTCTCTATATATATATATATATATATATATATATATAAAGTTTTTTATTTTTGACTTATATATATATATATATATATATATATATAGAGAGAGAGAGAGAGAGATAGAGATGGGGGGGGGAGAAGGGGGCCGGAATGTTAAGAAATACAGGTAAGATGAATATATATATATATAAGTAAAAAAGTTTTTATTTTATTTTTCAAGGTGCCATTGTTAGCTACCCTTCTTCAAGACAACGCGCCCATATATATATATATATATATATATATATATATATATATATATATATATATATATATATTAATTGAACATTTTTTAGAAAAACAAATAAATGTTCAATTCCTACTGTCGGATTCACTTACATTTACTTCATATATATATATATATATATATATATATATATATATATATATATATATATTATAGCTATATACTGACGGTGAAGAGGAAAAAATGTTATAGAAGGGGATATAGAGAAAGAGAAGGTGTGGTTAAAAACGAATGAAATTAAAGGGGTTGCAGCTTGAGAGAGAGAGAGAGAGAGAGAGAGAGTGAGAGAGAGAGAGAGAGAGAGAGAAGGAGAGGGAGAGAGACAGACAGAGACATACTGAGAGGGTAGAGAGATAGAGAGGGAGAGAGGATGAAGAAACTTGATAGAAGGGGCAGGTAGAGGGAATGTGTATGTGCGTGTGTGTGTGTGTGTGTGTGAGAGAGAGAGAGAGAGAGAGAGAGAGAGAGAGAGAGAGAGAGAGAGAGAGAGAGAGAGAGAGAGAGAGTAGGATATAGTGGAGGATATAGTGGAGGAAGGCAAGAGAAATGGAGTGGCGAAGGTAGGATGGAAAGGCAGATAGAGAAAAGTGGAGATAGAGAGAGAGATAGATAGATAGATAGATAGAGAGAGAGAGAGAGAGAGAGAGAGAGAGAGAGAGAGAGAGAGAGAGAAGAGAAAGAGAGGGGGGCTAAAAGGGAGAGGGAGATTGAATACGGTAAGAGAAATGAAGTTGTAAAGGAAAGGGTGAAAGTGTTGGAGATAATATTACAACTTAATTCTAATACATCAATTTTGCCACAAGGCCAGATTTATGGAGCGCTCGGCGAAAACAGAAGCCTATATTCAGACTACTTCAAGTTTTGCGCGGCAAGTTTTTGTGCGGGAAGTTTTGTGCGGGACAGCGGAGCGGATACATATTTATTGGCACACTGGCGACATGGGCACGTGATGTTGAGAGGTGACGGGTGAGTTCTTGGTCGGACAGTGGGGGGTGGTGGTGGTGGTCAGAATTGGCTGGAATAACGTGGAGGGGGGTGAGTCACGAGCCGATGTATGATGGAAGCCAGCGATTACGGTGGTCCGAACTAGAATAGCATTCTACCCCCCCATTATTTTACCCAAGTTTCGTATCAACCAACTGATCGCCTCTACCCCTCCTCCCCTCAATCGGTGCACACTCATGAACATCAGTCTTTGCACTAATCTTTGCATAAGTATCGATCTCGGTTCGTTTTCCGCTATAGTTTGATTTTTGCTGCTCTTCCTCTAACCACCCCTCAAAAACTCCTCCCCCTCACACACACTTCGAAGTATTCTCTTTCTCTGTCTCTTTCTCTGTCTCTCTATCTCATTTTTTGTTTCTTTCTTTGTCTTCCTCTAACTTTGTTTCATACTGTAGGCACTCCCTCTTCTACGCCCCACCCCGCTGCTCTTTATCCACTTCATCACATCTCAACCCCTCTCTCTCTCTCTCCATCTCCCTATCTCTCTTCATCTCACTCTTTTATCTTTTCTTTCTTTCTTTCTTTCTTTCCAACTTGAGGCACTCCTTCTTCTACATCCCCATCCCACCGTTCTTTATCCGTTTCATCGTATCTTACCCCCTCTCTTTCTATTCCATTCTCATCTTTACTTTCTTTCTTTGTCTTCTTCTAACGTGGAGTTAGAAGACAAATGCGTTTAATCGCATCTCCCCGTCCCCCTCTTTCTCTCTCGCTTTTGCTCTCTGTTATATTTTCTTTCTTTCTCTCTCTCTCTCTCTTCTTTCTTTCTTTCTTTCTTTCTTTCTTTCTTTGTCTTCCTCTAACTTCCTCTCTAACTTTAAGCACCCCATCTTCCTCTCTTATGTTTTCTTTGTTTATTTTCTTTTTTCTTCCTTGTCTTCCTCTAATGTCACCTTTAAGCCCTCCTCTCTCTCTCTCTTAGTCTCTCTCTCTCATGAGTTCGTTCTTTCTTTCTTTGTTCCTTTCTTTCTTTCTTTCTTTCTTTCTTTGTCTTCCTCTAACTTCACTTTCACCTTTAAACACACCTTCTCTCTCTCTCTCTCTCTCTTCTCTCTCTCTCTCAATCTATCTATCTATCTATTTATCTATCTTTCTCTTCGTCGCTCTCTCTTATGTGTCCTTTCTTTCTTTCTTTGTCTCCCTCTAACTTCACGTAACTTTCTACGCTTCCCCCTACCGCTCTATCATCGCATCTCAACTCTCTCTCTCATTTCTACTTTACTCTCTCTCTTTCGCTGTCTTATATTTTCTTTCTTTCTTTCTTTCTTTCTTTCTTTCTTTTACTCTAACTCCACTTCCAACTTTAAACTCCCTCTTCTACGCCTCCCACCATCGCTCTTTATCCGTTTTATCGCATCCTTGCTCTCCCTAAGTTTCTCATATCCTTACTCTCCTCGCCTTACTCCTCAACCTATTCTCTACCACTATTTGGCCTATGTTGCCAAAGACACAGCATATCACCCCCTCTCTCTTAACCAATGTAACCGCTACTCATCTCTTCCTACTCTACCCATACCATGGGCTGATTATGCACGCACCCCTCTCACCGCATTGTCCCTCCCCAGACCCCAACCGCTTGCCGAATCACCCCCACCCCTTTTCCACCAAAATAGCAGCGGCGATGAATTGTAATTGTTCATCGTCTACACTTGACCCTTGACCTGTCCCGTGCCGGGCAATCAGCGTGCTTTCGTAGAAAATTGGGAGGAGTGGATGAGAGGAAAGCGTTGTGGGGGTGGGTGGGTAGTAGGGACACACTTAACCGTCTTTGGTGCGGGGCGGGGGGGGGGGATGTCGGTGGAAAGGGTGTGTGGGTGGGGTGGGATAAAGACGATATCGATCACAACGAGCGGCGCATGTTTAGCAACGGTTTGAGGTTTTGTGTGTAAAAGCGAGCGAGAAATTTCTTTTTTCAGTTGGTGTTGCTTTTCTTGTTGTTGTCGTCATCGTTGTTGTTGTTGTCGTCATCGTTGTTGTTGTAGTTGGGTTTATTGTTTGTTTGTGTGTGTATGTATGTGTGTGTGTGTGTGTGTGTATTAGCTGCCATTTCTTTCTTTCTTTCTTTCTTTCTTTCTTTCAATCTCTTATTTTCTCTTTCTCTTCTCCCTCATTTTTTTCCCTTACTACTTTTTTTAGTCACACACACAAACACGCACGTATATATATATATATATATATATATATATATATATGTGTGTGTGTGTGTGTGTGTGTGTGTGTAAAAATGGAAATTGGAAATGAATCCAACTATATGAGGAAGAATGAATAAAGAAAAGAAAGAACAGAATGGATAATAAAAGATGAATTTAATCAATATCACTTACACATGTGTTTCGGTCAGTTCATCTGTGTGAAAATATTATTTTGAAAATAAAAATTTTTATTTTCAAAATAAAATTTCACTCTGATGAAGGTCGAATCTTCTCTGTGTGCGGAATATTTTCACACAGATGAACTGACCGAAACACATGTGTAAGTGATATTGATTAAATTCATCTTTTATTATTCATTCTCTTCTTTCTTTTCTTTATTCATTCTTCCTTATATATATATATATATATATTTCCAAGAAAGAAAAACTGACGGTTTGTTAAGTTTTTCTTTTTTTTTCTTCTTTTTTTCTTTCTTTTTTCTTTTTTTTTCTTTTCTTTCTTTTTTTGAAAGTTGAATAATGCTCTGTATTTAATCTAATTAATGATTATTATACATTGAGCTCCCTTTAGGGATTTATAAAAAAAATCCTTGTATGAACATTTGTTTGCATCTACAAGAGCATACAGTATGGTTATACAGTGAAATTTTGATCCCAAATAGAATCCTCACTTACTACCAGTCATTTGGATACCTTACATATATATATATATATATATATATATATATATATATATATATATATATATATATATATATGGGAGAAATACGAGAAAATTAACCCGACAATGTGTGGAGAAAGATAGACAAACACGGATATTGTGCAGGATGGATGTTTATTGTAGTTTGGTTTGGTTTGTTTGGTTTGTTTTGTTTTACGGCATATCAACCTCAGTGGGTCATTTAATGCCGATAAAGTTTTAAAATAAATCAATTCTTAATGGATAATACAATTTTTTTATAAATACATTTTTCTATTTAACCCATAGATGGGACCCTAACAGATACTACCGGGTCAGAGTGGACAGGGGAGCAATGGTGATGAATGGGTTCTCCACATTCCCCTAACCTCCAAAACTGGAACCTCACCATCAGATAGAGTTTAACGTCATTCCCAGGACATGTAGACCCGCAGCCACCGCCTTCTAGCACCCATATGATAAAAAGGGGTTGGGACTTGCCATAAGGGCAATAGGGTTGGGAAAATCATATAGGTGCTAGGGCTTGACGTGACCAGCCGATTGATCGGAGGGGGCCTCTCCGACCGCCCGTCTAGCCCAAGATAGGGCCAAAGTGGAGTATTGCATGTCATGAACTGCTCATCCACCTGGGCTCTATCCTTAAGCATCACGGGTCGCCACCCACGGCCAACAGGTGGCCCCATTGGGGGAGTCTTACCCCTCTGCAGAGGTGCAGTCGGTGCATTCTAACGCCCCATCCGACAGGGCGATTTATTGTAGTTAGTGATGTCGACGTTATAATGTTTCGGTCTGTTAGATCTTATTCAGGACAGTGGATTGAGTTCTTGCTTCCCAGGCTGTCGTTCTCAAACTGGTGAGTCAGGAGGTCTTGAATAAGGGAGGGAGTGGGCAGTTGCTGGTGCTTCTTTCTTTCTTTCTTTCTTTCTTTATAGTCATCTTAAACATCTTGGGTTCTTATCTCTTTCTTTTTTGCAATCGTTTTAAAACATCGCCTTTTTTCTTTTTTCTTCTTTTCTTTCTTTCTTTCTTTCTTCTTTCTTTCATTCTTTCTTTCTTTCTTTCTTTGTAGTCGTTTTAAACGTGTACAGATTTTACTTTTTCTTTCTTTATTTCTTTCTATCTTAGAGACAGAGACAGAGACATCCAATCCCCAGTGGACGTTGGACAGAATCGAAGACAGACCACGAATTTATAGTTACAATACTTTAATTGTTGTTGAAACGATTCATTCATTAATCCATTCATTTATTCTTTCTTTATTTCTTTCTCTTAAATATCTTTCTTTCTTTCTTTATGCAAGATTTCTTTCTTTCTTTCTTTCTTTCTTCTTGATATCTTTTTCTTTCTTTTTCTCTTTCTTTATCCTAAATATCTTTCTTTCTTTATCCAAGATTTCTTTCTTTTTTCTTTCTTTCTCCTAAATATCTTTCTCTCTTTCTTTATCCAATATTTCTTTCTTTCTTTTTTCTTTCTTTCTTTCATTTTTCTCCTTGATATCTTTTTCTTTCTTTCTTTCTTTCTTTCTTTCTTTCTCCTAAATATCTTTCTCTCTTTCTTTATCCAATATTTCTTTCTTTCTTTCTTTTTTTCTTTCTTTCTCCTTGATATCTTTTTTCTTTCTTTCTTATTTTCTTCTAAATATCTTTCTTTCTTCTAAATTTCTTTCTTTCTTTCTTTCTTTCTTTCTTTCTTTCTTTCTTTATCCAAGATTTCTTTCTTTCTTTCTTTCTTTCTTTCTTTCTTTCTTCTTTCTTTCTCCTAAATATCTTTCTTTCTTTCTTTATCTAATATTTCTTTCTTTCTTTCTTTCTTTTCTTTCTTTCTTTGTTTCTTCTAAATATAGTTTTTCTTTCTTTGTTTCTTTCTTTCTTTCTCCAAGATTTCTTTTTCAATTTTCTTGCTTTCTCCTAAATATCTTTCTTTCTTTCTTTATCCAAGATTTCTTTTCTTTCTTCTTTTCTTTCTTTTCTTTCTCCAAGATTTTTTCTTTCATTTTTCTTGCTTTCTCCTAAATATCTTTCTTTCTTTACCAAATATTTCTTTCTTTCTTTCTTTCTTTCTTCTTTCTTTCTTTTCTTTCTTTCTCCTTGATATATTTTATCTTACTTTTCTTGCTTTCTCCTAAATATCTTTCTTTCTTTCTTTATCCAAGACTTTCTTTATCCAATGCATCCCAGCCCCTTTTCCCTCTGTGAGTAAATTCCAAAACTGTCCATGAGCTTTGGACTTCAGCTGAATGTCAACATGTAGTGTCATTTTTTATGACATGCGATCCACACATATTACTTTTGCGATTGACATATTGGACACCCCTTATGTAGTTTGTTTCATCTTTCTCTGGTCTGAAATATTACAAGGAAATCTATTGGATAGGGTAGTTGTAATATGTCCAACGTATGAATGTGTTTTAATCTAGAACGCATTCCCTAACTGGGCAAATAAATTCATTCATTAGCAAAGAACTAATCCCAAGTTAGGAAAATTTATGACCACTGAATATTTTGTAAAATGCCCATTAGCATCAAATACATAGTTTCTTTTTTCTCTTGCGATCACGACTTTCTTTTTGGTTGGGTGGTTGGGTTTTATGGCATGTCAACCTGTTGCATAGCCCTTCTTTACCGGCACTATATTGTATATGTTATATACTGGCATCTTCAAACTCATGCTGCTAAATCGGCGTACGTATCGTAGCGGGTATCGTCACTACCCTAGACAATATATGTAGTGGTCGCTTAATGAAATCTGCAACACATGGTATAGTAGGAATTTTGACTTTATTTCTTCTCGGCTGTATGTGGTAGGCGGCGAGCGCTGACAATGAAATGACCGAGGGTTAACAATGACTACTACCACTGCTAGGATCTGAGGCAAAGAGGGGTGGACGAACCTCACAGTCGGCTGACTGCGATGGTGCGCGACCGCTCCGGTCACGCACGTTCTCGTCGGCTCTCTCCCCCGACTTTAACTGACCGCTTGTGGTCTCGACCCTCTGCTTTTGTATTGACGATATGCCTACGCATCTCTACCCTTGATCTGACAACCATCTCCGAACTTATTGTTTCCCATCCTTCCCTTGTTCGCTTTACAGGGAAAAAAGTCCTTTGTTATCTTGTCTTCCTTTCTTCGCTTTGTTTAATCTAACCGGAAATTCATATTTCCGTTTGTACAATATTCAACAAACCCATTGGGTTATTTTATACCAAATATGTTTTTTTTGTTTGTTTTATTCATTCTTGAATTCATTAAAAAAAGAAAAAAAAAAACTCATTTTTTCTATTTAACCCATAGATGATACGCTAATAGGTACTACTACTGTGCAATTGGAACCTTTTGCTTTTGTAGTCCTGACCTTTCTGGAGTAGGTTTCTCACTCACACTGTCTTCTTTTCTATAATTGTTTTAGATTTCCTCTCCTCTTTTTTGCATTCCGATTCCCATAGTTCCAATAGGAATTGTTGTGTCATCTTGGAACAGAGTTCCTTAATTTTGATCAAGACTTCTTGATTTATTCCTAGATATTTTGTAGTGTAGTGTGATGTTTTTTTTTCTTGTAGTTCTATTTGTATTTTTAAATTTTGCAATGTTTAGTTTTGCTTTTATTTTTTCTATTCTTCTGTTTCTTGCGGAGTGGATTTTTCGCAGACATTTTCTTGGGATTAAGACATTTTCCATTTTTGTAAATTCTTTGTAGATTTTAGCCGTTTCTTTGCTTTTAATAGAATTAAAAAATGCTATTTTTCTTTGGTTTAGCAGGTTTCTCTAAATTTTGAGCTTATATTTTCACACATACTTACAAATACGAAACAACCCCCTAACAAATACTTACAACCGACAATTAAACATATTCAAACACACAGTCCCATATAGAATAAGTAATATCTATGATACATCCCGAAACAGAAATAAACAAAATCACACAAACCACCCTAGTAATTACGACCACACAATAACAAAAAAAAACTTTTTTTAGAAAACATAGGCCAAAGTAAACGACCAATATAAACAACACACTAAACGAAATCAACCCAAAATAATCAATCTCTCAGCATATAAACTAAACAAAAATCAAATTAGTTTACTAAAATTAGGTCCAAAATTTTGCCCTACCCCAAAATCCAATCTAGAACTAAAAAAAGATCTCAAAGAATTTGAGCGGAAATTTAGACTTATAGAAAAGTTCAAAAAAAAAAAAAATTCAGATGATTCTCTAGTAAAAAACAAATCCAAATTCTTCCCAGAAAAAAGTAAAGAGAGTGAGCTAAATATATTTTTTGAAAAACTCTGGAGCATCAATCTACAAGAAAGGAAAAACACACAGATCAACCTATCACATAAACATAAAACAAGCTTTAAAATACATACAGGAAAACAATGAAATAGTCATAAAAGAAACTGACAAGAGAAGTGCAATAGTCATCCTAAACAAAACATATCATAGATAAAAATCCAAGAGATACTTAGTGATAATACTATCTACAAACCAATAGAAACAAACATAGACCAGAATATAATATCACAAATTATAAAATTCTGCACAACACACAAGGAAATACTAACCAAAAATGAAAAGGACTTCCTAACCGATTTCACCCCCAAAACAAACAGCTTCTACGGATTATCAAAATTCCACGAATCGGAGGAAATCAAAACAGACACAGAAATCAGAATATACAGAAACACGAGACCCTAATGACATCCAATTTAGTTGCAGGACCAGCATGTCCCACCAACAGAATTAGCAAACTAATAGACATCTTACTACAGCCATTCCTAAAAAAAGTTACGTTAGAGACGAACTACATGCCACAAAAAGTAGACCCTGACACACTCATGGTAACATTTGACGTTACCAGTCTATATAGTAATATCCCCCATGAATTAGGAAAAACAGCCATCTCATTTTGGATAGAAAACTCCCCAGAAATACTACACCCTAGGTTAAAAAAAATTAATCACTGATTGTATAGAACTAATCCTAAACAACAACTCTTTAATTCGACAACAAGAACTACATCCAAACACTAGGAACTGCTATGGGAACGAAGATGACACCAACCAAAACCATCCTAACACTAGCATATGTAGAAGAACACCTCTATAAGAATATAGAACAAGAATACAGTAACAATATAAAAATAAATTTTGTTAGATCATGGAAAAGATATTTGGATGACTGTTTCATATTCTAGAAATACTCATGGGGTGATATCAACGAAATACAACGAACAGATATATTCGCCTAATTCCTTAATTATCAACTAATTAATTTTTAAATTAAGGTATGACTTCAATTAAGCACATATTCTCCCCCAAATTGTCGGCTATCGCCATATCAAACGAACTGTTTGCGTTCTCTCATATATATATATATATATATATATATATATATATATATATATATATATATATATATGTATTATAAAGATAAAGGTTGCTTACCGGTGAAAATGGGCACGATCATTGAAGGTGCAAAATTCAGGGGTTAAGTCAGCGATATATATGAATACATTGAGATAGATAAATTCTACAAAATAGGTATGAACATGAAAAGATAAATAGATAGGTAGATAGATCAATATATTTGAGCAGATTGAGATAGATACAGAGATATATATGAATAGATTAAAATAGATTAAAATAGATACATAATTTATGTGAAATATGTATGAACTATATAGATGTGAAGATATAGATAGACTGATAGATAGATAGATGGATATGAATTATAAACGAATAGACTGAGGTCAACTGATATGCAATAAGAGTTGCAAACCTGAAAACTAAAAACTTACAACTTCTGACGTCAGTAAAATAGGACCACCAACTGATTGTATTAAGGACCTTTTTTTTTTCTTTATTGATACTGATGCATGTATTCATATTCAATATGAACAGAGGTAGATACATACATATAATTTACGAGGTTTAACCAATAAAATAAAGAAGAAAGAATTAAGCTTATATATATATATATATATATATATATATATATTTTTTTTTTTTTTTTGAGAATAAGTGCTTAATTGGAGTCGTACCTAATTTTGAAAATTAATTAATTAATAATGAATTAGGCGGGAATACCCATTAAATGTATGGCTAAACAAATCGAGAAAAATCAATCTCTGTATGTACATTTCGGCCTATTAGGCCTCATCAGCAGAGCTATAGATCGGAAGACCGCCCTGTGCGTGATTTGAAACCGGACTGCCAAAATTATCGGCAAAAAGCCATTCCAAAACAAACCGTGTTTACAACTTATCATATCGTCGTGTAATAAAAGTCACTAGAAGAGGAATATTAACCTACTCTAAACAAATCATAAAATCTAAGAAGTCCGTTTAGTGTAGGGGTTATGGGATCGGCCTGTCAGCTTGGCAGTCCGGTTTCAAATCACGCACAGGGCGGTCTTCCGATCTATAGCTCTGCTGATGAGGCCTAATAGGCCGAAATGTACATACAGAGATTGATTTTTCTCGATTTGTTTAGCCATACATTTAATAGGTATTCCCGCCTAATTCATTATTAATTAATTAATTTTCAAAATTAGGTACGACTCCAATTAAGCACTTATTCTCCCAAATATATATATATATATATATATATATATATATATATATATATATATATAAGCTTAATTCTTTCTTCTTTATTTTATTGGTTAAACCTCGTAAATTATATGTATGTATCTACCTCTGTTCATATTGAATATGAATACATGCATCAGTATCAATAAAGAAAAAAAAAAGGTCCTTAATACAATCAGTTGGTGGTCCTATTTTACTGACGTCAGAAGTTGTAAGTTTTTAGTTTTCAGGTTTGCAACTCTTATTGCATATCAGTTGACCTCAGTCTATTCGTTTATAATTCATATCCATCTATCTATCTATCAGTCTATCTATATCTTCACATCTATATAGTTCATACATATTTCACATAAATTATGTATCTATTTTAATCTATTTTAATCTATTTTAATCTATTCATATATATCTCTGTATCTATCTCAATCTGTTCAAATATATTTATCTATTTACCTATCTATTTATCTTTTCATATCTACTAGTTCATACCTATTTTGTAGAATTTATCTATCACAATGTATTCATATATATCTATGTATCTACCACAATCTTCTCATATCTATTTTTCTTCTTTTTTTTTCTCTCTCTCTCATATATATATATATATATATATATATATATATATAATATATATATATATATATATATATATTCCTTCCGATCCAACGCTAGATCTTCCCAAGCACTCAGGTCAATATCGAGGCGTTTCAAATTCTCCTTCAATTTGTCCATGTAGCGTCCAATAGAACGCTTAGCATTTGGTAGTTGCCCATATAAAATCTTCTTTGGAAGCCTGTTCTCATTCATTCGGACAACGGAACCAGCCCACCTAAGTTGAATCTTGGCTAGTAGGGTTTCGATGCCAGCAATACCGCATCTTTTTAAAATTGTGCTATTTCTTACTTTATCATCCTATTTTATACCGCAAAAGACACGAAGACAACGCATATATATATATAATATATATATATATATATATATATATATATATATATATATGTGTGTGTGTGTGTGTGTGTGTGTGTGTGTACGTTTAAGGTGTTGGAATGTGTGCATATTCGAAAGTAAGAAAAGTTCCAAAACTCTGAATTCAAACCTGTTGAACTAAGATGAAGTAATAAGCCTTGTCTTGCATCTGCCTGCATATATATATATATATATATATATATATGAAAAAGTGAATGGAAGTGAATCCGACAGTATGAAATAAATATTTTAGAAAAACAAACACCTGATGTTATAATTTCATATATATATATATATATATATATATATATATATATATATATATATATATATATATATATATATAACGTAAGAAGAAATTAAGACGATTTAATATTAACATTGTATTTTTTTCTTTTTGCAGAATAAAGTTTTGTGGAAAGCCGAGACGATGACCCAATCTTTCGATTAAGATCAAAATATACTATAATAAATCTATCTATCTATCTATCTATCTATCTATCTATTTGAACCTTTAATACAAATGAAAATGCAATTGGAATGTATTTCGATTGTTTACATTTTAGTCAACAAAATTGTTATGTTGTTGAAATATTTGGAAATAAAATATGTTTCTGTATTTTTTTTTGCTGATGTTACAGTTCTTTGTAATAACATTCCTTTCAGTGGGTAATATTTAACAACATAATATCTGTCTATCTCTCTATCTAAATCCTCTCTCTCTCTCTCTCTCTCTCTCTCTCTCTCTCTCTCTCTCTATATATATATTATATATATATATATATATATATATATTTTTTTTAATTTTTTAATTTTTTTGAATCTATTTCTGAATCTATGTATCTATGTATCTATCTATCTTCTCAGTCTGTTTATATATGGAAGCGTGTATATATATATAAAAAAGGGTTTTATATATATATATATATATATATTTTTTTTTTTTTCCGGTGTGGTGGACCTGTAGATCTCATCAGATCATCCACCTGCGTTCCCCAATGTCTCCCAGTCATCCTGCCTCGGCTTGTCACTGATACTTGACTTTGGGGAAGGAGAGTATGCGGTGCGTGCCGCACAAGCGCACAACATGTAAAACAAAACACGTGCAGATATTTCTACAAGTCCCAGTGTGATGGAGAAATGGTAAGGATTACAGGCCTGACGGAATGGCAACATGCAGATGTAAATCTACATACGGCGTGATTCGTGACGCACTTAACCTCACCGCCTTGCTGATTGAACAGCAACGTGCCTCGGTGAGGATGTGGGTGATTGAGCAGCCCATTGGTTAACACTGTTCACCCAGCCATCTGGGAAGTGTCGAGGAAAGGTGACCTAAACAAATGCTGCTTTATCTATCAAGCTGGCCAGGAACCATCGCCTCGACGGTTGTCCACATTAGCTGGGCGAAAACTAGAAGAAAATACAACACAAAACAATGCTAAGAATAGCCACCTGGAATGTCTCGACACCTCCCGATCTTGAGAGATTGGGAAACCCCAAACTATGTACTGGTATCAAGACTGGGAAGCATCTCAATAAGGGGCAGACATCGATGCTCTTGCGGAAATCAGCTTCAGCTATAAGGACCGACAGAAGGGGGTGGGCTGGATACACATCCTCATGGAAAGACAGGTCGATGGTAGCTGTAAGAAGTCTGAGGTAAGTTGACTCGAGCCCTTCATTCTGAAGTGACACATGATGGACGCCATGGAAACATTTCCTACAGTTGAAGTCTGACCTGTGTGGCAGGGCTGTGTGACAGGGTACACAAAACAAGCTGGGTCCGTGGGCCATCTGCGTGCTCACAACTGCTCACAACTGAACTACTTGTAGAAATGGCCTTATTCTGTCAAGAAGCGGCAATCACCATATATATATATATAATATATATATATATATATATATATATATATATATAAGGGTTTTATATATATATATATATATATATATATATATATATATATATATATATATATAAAGGGTTTTATATATATATATATATATATATATATATATATATATTTTATATATATATATATATATATATATATATATATATATATAAAGGGTTTATATATATATATATATATATATATATATATATATATATATATATATATATATATATATATATATATATATATATATATATATATAGGGTTTATATATATATATATATATATATATATATATATATATATATATATATATATATATATATATATATATATATATATATATATATATATATTATATATATATATATATATATATATATATATATATATATATTATATTTATATATATATATATATATATATATATATATATATATATATATATATATATATATATATATATATATATATATATATATATATATATATATGAACCTCTTCCTATCCATCTGAATCTTTTCACTTTAGATTATTATTATAAATTTTTCTCACCAGCGTTTTTCACTGGATTTTGAGGGACAACATGTCTTTTTAGGTCTCCAGGACTATCCTGAGTATACCAGCTGATTTTAACAATGCTGGTGTCTGGATGGTCTCACATCTTCCTCTGATTTCCAGTTCCTATGGTCTTTTTTTCTAAACTTAAGGAACTGTTCCTAGTGCCTTAACTACTATTGGTATCACCTTCACCCTCATATTTCACAGTTTTTTCAATTCTATTGCGAGATCTGGGTATTTGTCTATCTTTTAATTTTCATTCATCTTCACCCTGTGATCTGCTGGAACTGCAAAGTTTACCAGTTGACATATTCTCTTTTCTTTTTTTTTTTGTCAATCAATACTAGTCCTCACTGAACGAAAGTTTTTCGAACCACCTTAGTTGGTTGTTCACTGGAGCCTGATTGACAAAAAATCTTCTCGGGTCAGGACTTTACTGAGTATTCTAGCTGCTCATAACAATGTTGTTGTTTGGATAGTCTAAATTCTCCTTCTGATTCACAATCCACCAGGATTCTTTGAGGACCGTTACAATTGGATCGACCTCTAACTTCATGTTCCACAGTTTCTTCAGTTCTCTGGCTAGGTCTAAGTAGAAAGTAAAAAAACAAACAAACAAAAAAAAAGAACAATCTGAGCCTCACAATAAAAATTCATTATGACAACGGATAATTAGAAAAATATCAGATCTTACATACAGGTATCTCCCTTCCCCCCAAAAAAAATTATTATTTTTGTTTTTGTTTTGTTTTTGTTTAGTTTTGTTTTTTTTTGTTTTGTTTTACGGCATATCAACCTCAGTGGGTCATTTAATGCCGATAAAGTTTTGAAATAAATCAATTCTTAATGGATAATACAATTTTTTTATAAATACATTTTCTATTTAACCCATAGATGGGACCCTAACAGGTACTACCACTCCGGGTCAGAGTGGACTAGGGAGCAATGGTGATGAAGGGGTGATCCACATTCCCCAAAACTGGAACCTCACCATCAGATAGAGTTTAACGTCATTCCCAGGACATGTAGACCCGCAGCCACCGCCTTCTAGCACCCATATGATAAAAAGGGGTTTGGGCTTGCCATAAGGGCAATAGGGTTGGGAAAATCATATAGGAGCTAGGGCTTGACGTGACCAGCCGATTGATCGGAGGGGGGCTCTCCGACCGCCCGTCTAGCCCAAGATAGGGCCAAAGTGGAGTATTGCATGTCATGAACTGCTCATCCACCTGGGCCCTATCCTTAAGCATCATGGGTCGCCACCCACGGCCAACAGGTGGCCCTATTGGGGGAGTCTTACCCCTCTGCAGAGGTGCAGTCGGTGCATTCTAACACCCCAGCCAACAGGGCGGTATTTTTGTTTTCTTATGAATATTAATTTTCAAAACAAATAAAGAAATACATGAGTACGTATAACTGAGGGAATGAATGAAACAAACATTTCTAACAACATAATATCTATCTATCTATCTATCTATCTATCTATCTATCTGACTGTATTTCTGTCTGTCTGTCTGTCTGTATCTGTTTCCAATCAATTTATCCATCTCTCTTTCTTTATATATATATATATATATATATATATATATATATATATATATATATATATATATATATATATATATATATGAATGTTTCTATCTATCTATCTATCTATCTATCTGAATGCATTTCCTATCTCTCTCTCTCTTTCTCTCTGTCTCTCTCTTTCTCTCTGTCTCTCTCTTTCTCTCTGTCTCTCTCTCTTTCTATCTCTCTCTCTGTCTCTGCCTCTCTGTCTCTCTGTCTCTCTATATATATATCGTACAAACAGTTTAAAAAATGAGTTTTTAAAATGATTTTGTTTTTAATTTAATAACAAGAATGAATGAAACAAAAATTTCGTTGGCATAAATTAACCCAGCAAGAGTTGAGATTCTGTAAAATTTAACCATATACATAAAAATCTAACCAAGCATATTTTTAAATTGAAAGATGTTTTAATTTTAAAGTAAAATATTTTAAAGGAAAATATTTTGGAAATAAAAATTCGATTGGAATGTATTTCGATTGTTTTAAATTTTAGTCAACAGAATTTTTATGTTGGAGAAATATTTGTAAATAAAATATGTTTCTGTATATTTTGCTTATTTTACATTTTTAATAACGTTCTTTTTAGTGGTTAATATCCAACAATATAGTATCTATCTATCTATCTATCTATATCTGTTTCCAATCGATTTATCCATCTCTCTTTCTTTATCTCCCCCTACCCCTCTCTTTCTGCACACACACACACACACACACACATACACACAACACACACACACACACACACACACACACACATATATTATATATATATATATATATATACTTAATTGGAGTCGGACCTAATTTTGAAAATTAATTAATTAATAATGAATTAGGCGGGAATACCTATTAAATGTATGGCTAAACAAATCGAGAAAAATTTTTCTCGATTTGTTTAGCCATACATTTAATAGGTATTCCCGCCTAATTCATTATTAATTAATTAATTTTCAAAATTAGGTCCGACTCCAATTAAGCACTTATTCTCCCAAAAATTGTCGGCAAAAAGCCATTCTAAACAGACCTTGTTTATATATATATATATATATATATATATATATATATATATATATAATATATTAGGCATACCCAATTTTGTCGGCTGCTAGGTTTTTAAAACAAGTTAAAATTAATTAAATCTATTATTTAAGGTCAAACTTTTGTCTAAATCGATAAGTAGTAACATAATTACCATCATTAAAAAAAGAAAGATATCATTTCATATACAGTTCATCTTTAATAGATTTAAAACGATTTGTTTTGGTCAATTTCGACGCGATCCGCCATTCTGTCTCTTTTTCAATGGTTTTAGGCGCTTGTTTAGAAATTCATTTAAAATATGAAAAGCCTGATGTTAAGTTTAAAATGTTATATTTTTAGATTCTAAAAATAAATATCTATTTAATTACATCAAAGTTAACTTTTTGAAGAAAAACTCGATTGAAATTGTATTTAGATAGATAGATATATGTTCATATATCTATATAGATATAAAGATTCAATTCGATATATATATATATATATATATATATATATATATATATATATGTAATTATCATGCAATTTTACTTTGTTTTAGTACTATAGTAGCTAGATTAGTTAAATTCTAAGTAAGGCAAAAAAGAGCATCAGTAAAAGAAAAAAAAAATTTCACATGTAATTTATTTTTGATACATTTAAAATGATTTTTTCGGTCAATTTCGATCAAGATGCCTGCCAAGACGCTACTTAAAATCCGTTTTTACAAAATAAATTGTGACTTTTGCGATTGAAAAAAATTCACACTGGATTATCCAATTGGACACATAGCCTAGTAGATAAAGGAGTTAGGTTAAGACAGTCTTAATGACAATTATCTCTAGACTGCAGGTTTAATCCTGGTCAGGGGCAGCAGTAACATAGAATAATAATTAACACAGCTTAACACCTGTACACCAGCTATGGTTAGTGGAATGAGAACAGGATACCCCCGTGGACTGAATAAAGGGTTAGGTTCAAAGTTCCGTGATGGCTCCCGATTACAAGAAGGTGTAACGTTATGGGGTCCAATTAGGAATATGTTACGTACGGGCTTTTCTCGTGTATATGTGACGTAGTGGGACCAGTTAGCGATATGTTAACGTTGCGGGATCAGTTAGTATTTAATGTTACGTTATAGGTTCCAATTCGTAATATTTAACGTAGTGCCTTTTCTTTCTCGGCACTACAATTCGTATCTTCATACCGTACGGAGTTTCGTTTGTTTACATACACAGATCTAGCTGTAGCAGTCAGTCTTAGCTAGCCCCAAAATCCTCCTCCACTTCTTTTGGTCAAGGGAAGATATCACTTTACGTACGCCGCGTGCTCCTCGTTACGGCCAATTTGACGTGTTGACAAGTTTACACTTTAATGACTTTCATTCATGAGTACGATTTCTTTGGCGTGTAGTAAATAAAGATGTGGACAGTATTTCTTGCTTTACGTAAATTTATTTTCTCAATGAAAGTTTATTGAGAGAGAGAGATGGTCAGCTTCCTTAAATATGTTTTTAGTGATGCTCTTAACTTCGTTCCAATTATCAGGCTTCACACTTAAAATATGTTTTCAACTTCGTCCAGTGTAAAATATTACATCTCGGGTCTGCCACGCACGGCCTCCTGGCTCTAACTGCCTCTGACTCTCGGACCCTCACTGCTATGATCGCAGACTCCAACTGATCGTGATTCTATTCACGGGTCTCTTAAATAGCATTTCTAAATAATCTTCCAAAAGATTCTTTCTCTAGAATTTTCGACCACCTTCTGGACTAAATCGAAGGTTCGATTCCTTCTATTCTCACTGGTCAACCAGAGTTCACGAAGCCTAAGATCAAAGACTTCTCTGTAGCCCAAAAGACTGGTTTTTTCCTAATCATAGACTTATCGTCTCGTTTCTCTCGTTAAAAAGATATTATCTTTCCTAACTACTTTTTCGGTGATTCCAAAAAGACCACCCAGTAATATAAGATAATCGGTAGTACATTTTTCTAAGTCTGGCACAAGGCCACAAATATAGGTGCTGGGCGGCGATTACATAACAAAGGTTCCCGAGTCCGACAATGATATATATATATATATATATATATATATATATATATTAATATTATTAATAATATTGAGTCAGACGAACCTACTATTAGTTTCGCATAAAGCTCTTCAGGGCTAAAATCTGACTGAAGAAGAAAAAGGAGCAAGACCAATAAATACTACTAACCACATTAATCATTTAAATTATCAAATCATACTGACCAATAAAAACACAGAACGCATTAGTTTATTGTTTAATTAAAAAATATTTAATTTCTATATTAACAGGCACCAATTAACAATATGTAACGTTGTGGCTTCCAATTAGGAATACGTAACGTAGCGCCTTTTCTAAATCTAGGGAGACGGGGTTTATTCTTTAAACCTCAACATCCCGAAACCCATCATGGGAAAAGCAGCAAATGAATTAGGGGATTGGGCATGACTCCCGTTGCTGGTACATATGCCAATATACCTTTCCCCTGTTGCTACCAAACCCCTGAGGACAAGGAGGTTAATTTCCACTGCTGCCACTACCTCCATTATATGGCGAGCAATCAGAAAGGCACACGTTTAAAACGGTCGGGATGCATCCCGACCGTTTTAAACGTGTGCTTTTTATACCCAAGGAAGCAACACAACGTATGCTTAAACAAGCAAATTACGAACAATGTTGGCAAAGTTAGGGAAATAAAAACAACTGAAGAGCGCTCACCCATACTAAATCCATAAAAGTTAACAACTACGGAGAAGCCATGTTTTTTTATGCATACAGCTGTTTAGAACTTCTAATCTTTGGTTTAAAATTTCTTTATTATTAGGGAAAGTTACTATCGCTAATTTCCCATGATAGGTTTCGGGATGTCGAGGTTTAAAGAATAAACCCCGTCTCCCTAGATTTAGTCGTATCGATGGATCGTTTAACTACGGGCAAAGAGATGGACAATCGTTGGCGTGCTGGGTTCCATTTGGTTGAGGGGATGAGAATGACGACGGGGTGCTTACACTTAATTTTTGTTTCAAATCTGCTTGATTCTAAATAATATATAAATAATAATAATAAAAAAAATAAAATAAAATAAATAAATAAAAAATCAGTTAATATAGAAATTAAATATTTTTTAATTAAACAATAAACTAATGCGTTCTGTGTTTTTATTGGTCAGTATGATTTGATAATTTAAATGATTAATGTGGTTAGTAGTATTTATTGGTCTTGCTCCTTTTTTTTCTTCAGTCAGATTTTAGCCCTGAGGAGCTTTATGCGAAACTAATAGTAGGTTCGTCTGACTCAGTAGATATCCTTATTACTTGGCTCTACTTAGGTATCGAGCACTTTTTACAATTTAGCTTCTCCTAGCGGTTATATGAATATATATATATCTTATATACATATATATACATATAAATTGTTTTTTCTTTTGGCCAAATACTATACCAATAGATTATTTTTTGTTGGTAAGAATATCTTGGTCTTTTCTTTTTTTCAAAAATTTTTTTCTTCCTGGTTGATGTTTGGTAGTATATTTTTACAATCAAAATCTCTGCCGGGTTTTTTCTCTCCGCAAGGATCTACCAACACGCTTGGTATATTAATATTATAATATATATATATATATATATATATATATATATATATATGAAAAGTATCTAATTGACTAGTATTTTAGGGATAATTGTATTTGGGATCATCAATATATCCTGTACATCAACAACGCATGCTCACGTTGATGTACACTTATAGATTTATACAAAGATTTTTACAAATCCGTAACAGAGATGTATGATAACTAATAAATTAATTATATGCTAAGCAATATTTACACTTTCAATCAGAAAGAAAAACTTAACAAACCGTCATTTGGCTATTATATATATATATATATATATATATATATATATATATATATATATATATATATATATCTTCTATCATTATACTAAAGATGAGATTTTCACCTTTCAATCTCTAAAAGCTTTTTTCCTGGTGAGCTTAATGACACGAAATTTATTCTAAATTATTCCTTAGTTCTAGGATTAATAAATGTTTGAAAAAAAAATTCCACTTTAATTAGTCGTAATTTGCAATTAAGTCAAAAACTGACCCCTCTCTGTCATAAACTTAAATTTTTGCTGCTCATATTTTAAATGAATTTTATATATTAATTTATCATAGCAGAAATACTTATCGTTTTGTAATAAAATAACTGATGCATTATAAAATTCACTAATTGATAAATCAATACTGAAAATTTCATTAAAATCGGACAATTCCCTGGTCTTTGGTAAATTATTTTGCAGTCGTGAATGTTACAATTAATTTTGTAAACAAGCCATTTTTAAACAGCGTCTCAGGCCGAACGCAATCAAAATTGACAAAAAATCGTTTTAAATGTATTAAGAATTAATTACATGTGTAATATTATTTTGCTTTTTTAAAAATTTTTTTATTGATGCTCATTATATTACTACTTTTCGATTTGGATAAAAATTTGACCTTAAATAATCAATTTAATTAATTTTAATTCGTTTTTAAAATTCACAGCAGCCGAATTTTTGGATACAGTTTCTTAGAAATTTTACAAAATAATTTTAATGTTTTTTTTTTTTTTTGTTTTGTTGTTTTTTTTAAAGGTGTGAATAGAAGAAACAAAAAAAAAATTAAGGGTGATATAATGATAGAAAATAAGAACCGAATATCGGAAAATGAATTTAAAATAAAAACTAAAAAGATAATTTTTGGAGAACTTTTTTCTACTCTTTTCGATAATTATTAATATATTAATTGGCTATTATCTTAAAAAAGAAATTATACATCGACATTTGTTCTATTTAAGGGGGGGGGGGCTACATTTTCAATAGAGTTTTTCTACAAAAAATTAAGATAATGGTAATAAACTGAAGTAATATTTAATAAAATATGTTTTTAGAATATAAAAATATGAAAATTGAAACTTAAAATTAGATGCTTCATATTTTAAATGAATTTTATATATTAATTTACCATAGCAGAAATACCTAATTAGATCAGAAAGTTTTGAAATAGAATAAAATTCATTCATTGATAAATCGACACTGAAAATTTAATTAAAATCGGATGCTTCCTTGATTTAAGGTAATTTATTTTCAAATAAGGGCGGATGGGTTAAATTTATTTTATAAAATACGCATCTATCAATCTCAATCTTTTAGGAATTGAAACTCACGAGGGAAAAAGATAGAAAGAAAAAAATATTTTGGAAAAATATTTTGAAAAGAAAAAATTCGATTGGAATGTATTTCGGTTGTTTAAAATTTTAGTCAACAACATTTTTATGTTGGAGAAATATTTGTATATAAATAATATATATAAATAATTTGGTTAATTACGTCATAAAATAATCAGGTGACACCTGGAGAATTAGCGATAACTATAAAATAGGGGTTCCGATGTTCAAGTGGTAGTCGGAGTTGGTCGGTCTGCAAGGCAAGGTAAGACGGATACGACATTATATTGGGTTTAGACGAAATTCGCTGAAACTTCACAGCCGCTTGAAAAAAGAAAAAATCCTTCCTCAGCTCTTTCTTTTTCTAAGGTCATATAGCGGAAAAACAGTCTCTCTCTCTCTCTCTCTCTCTCTCTCTCTCTCTCTCTCTCTATCTATCTATCTATCTATCTATCTCTCTCTCTCTCATTCCGAACTTTTTAAAATCCATAACAGGCTTCTTCGGATCTTAATTAAGGAATTGTTTGTCACACAGAGAGGTCCGCTACGTTACAAGGCTGGACACTCCTAAGAAATAAGAAAGCACAAACTCATAAGCAGCAATCTATCTATCTATCTATCTATCTATCTATCTATCTATCTATCTATCTTAGTCTATTGGAATTTAAAAATGGAGACACGAAATATTTTGGAAAAATATTTTGAAAAAAAAATCAGCTCCGTGCGGATATTAGATGCCGGGCTGAAGACTTGTGGATGCGCGCGGTGAAATTGTTAACGTCGTTGGAAATAGACACGGCCAGACTACTTCTAATCCTGGACGAGGCTGATTGCATTTCACATAGCGCTAATACCCTTAGGAAAGTTACAAATCCAATTATTGTCTCTACAGCTATGGGTAAATAGTGGGGTCGAGACTGGGCCTTTGGCAACTGGTCTAGGAGAAGGACAACTGAATTCAGACCAAGGAGGGCTATCTTCTCGTTAGTAAAAAGAAACAACTTTGGGAGCTCCTCCTCCCTACTATTCCTATTACTTGTTAAGTGATGACCAATAGGGACGGATGGTGAGAGAGGCTCATAGAAATCTGTGTTACATCATTGCTGGCTGTAACATATGATTTCTTAGGTTTTATTCCGATTTAAACAGATTAATGTTATATAACATGTTACATATTCTAAAGAAAGATACCAATACAAGCATGAAAGGTAACAATTACCCTTTTTTATTCTTTAGAACAAAGAAACTTTTACGTCAACACTTTCCGCCTTGTGGTTCAATTGTGAACCACGCGTATACAAACGAGAGTTTGTGTGTCCAGAACAGAAGAAACAGGAGAAGACACACAAGATGGTGTTCTCTTCAGGTAAGAGCTTTCTCGTATATATTTACCCAACCCCTCTGCTATAAGCAGGATGTGATTCGAGGTCAGTTTTAAGAGGATTGAATTGCTATTATATTTTAACAACAATTAACATCAGTAAATTTAAATCAAATT
This sequence comes from Doryteuthis pealeii, assembly GCA_023376005.1. Taxonomy (NCBI): domain Eukaryota; kingdom Metazoa; phylum Mollusca; class Cephalopoda; order Myopsida; family Loliginidae; genus Doryteuthis; species Doryteuthis pealeii. Next base: position 40,944,847 of record CM042178.1, read on the forward strand.
TTAATCTACTATTTAAAAAAAAATTATATTAACTCAATTATTTAAATCATATACTTCAAATATTTCCGTTTTTAATTTTTTTAATGGAAATAAGTGACAGAATTATTTCTTTTATGGAACACCATATTTTTTAATTATTCATATTTTTGTTTATTAAAAAATATTCAAAATTCTTTTTAAAAATAACATTTTTTGGAATTGTGAAAACTAATACTTTTTATTGAGAAAATAAAAATCAAGCCTATTTAAAACATATTTATAAATAAATAAGGAGTGAAAATTACATTACAATTGGACAATAACTTGATTTTAGATAGATTTAAAAGAATATGCTTTTTTTTTACGAAAATTTCATATTCTTTTTTCTAATGGTAATTATTGCATCCCCTTTTTTGAGCGGTCCAAATTTAACGTAAACATTAATTTAAAACACGATTAAAAAAACAAAAGCATTTGGGGAATTGGGAAAACTAATATTTTCTTTGTTGAGAAAATAAAACAGCAGCTTATTTAAAAAATATCTATAACTAAATAAGTATTGGAAATTTCATTAAATTTGAACAATTACTTAATTTTAGATAGATTTTAAAAAATTTATTTTTGTACGGAAATTTGATATTCTATTTTCTAATAGTAATTATTACATCCCCTTTTTTGAGCGGTCAAAATTTAACGTAAACATTAATTTAAAACACGATTTCAGCAGTTCTAGTACATAGAAAAAAAAAAAAATATTCGGAATTTTCTTTAATCTTATTTCTTTCAAGTGATATAAATCTTTTATTTTAAAATAGAATAAGTTTTAGAAATGTTTTGTAACTTTTTTCGTCATGTATATATTTTTCACGCAAAATCGATTAAACGTCCCCAGTTTTGACTTCTAGTTGGGATCCTAGCAGTTGAGATTCGACATTAGAATTATGGTAATGAGGGGGTACTCTACACTCCACAGAGCCCCCGAACTGAACGCCCCTCATTAGATTCAGTTTGATATCTTACCAAGTCCCCTCTTTTTTGAGGTGGGGGCGGTCTTTACTCACTGCAGAGGATAAGGCCAAAGTCCCATCAACGGGGTGAGATTAGTTTTTGAAAATTCAAAATTCAATAATTTTGATATTTCGCACAGTTGTCTTCATCTTTATTGTAGTGTGTATGAACACAACGTTTCAACCGCTGTATCCTCTAGCCTTCCTCATGTAATCCTTGTGTATCCGTCTATAGTAACGACCCAATTTGGTAAATCCTTTTTAATAGTTTGACTGTTGATCAAACAGGCGTCGAAGATCTTGTTCAGATAATGACGTTATTGTTTTTGAGCGCCTATCATTCCGACATGTGTCACGAGAAGAATCATGATCATTTAGAAAAAAAGTTTATTGGCGTTTCCTGTACAACTCAATGCGTAAAATCCAATGACATCAGTCTTTTTCGATTTTTTAAATTTTATTTTTCAGTTACTTACTTTAAAAACAATTTGATTTATCCTTTTCAATGATTGGTTCCCATATTATGTTCATACACCACTTGGTTTACCCAAGAGGTCACTACAGCCCAAGATATGAGGTGCTTCTTTGAGACATCTTCTTTTCCAATGTCCTTATTGTTTTAACTTTATCTCACAAGGGTTCTCTTTTCTTTCCATAAATGGTCAGCCATACCTGATTTTTCTGTTTCCCCTCGCACCACTGCTTTACGGGGTTCTTCTAGTCTTACTTTCAGTGGACAACATGTCTCGCCTTTGTAAACTTTACCATAGCCGCAACTTTTGATATTTAATGTTTTGCAAATTTTGATGTTTATTATTCACTTCAAGCGTCATCTAAAAAAATACAGACAAATAACACTTGTTAGCAATTGTGTCGATGTACGTAAGCATAATACTAAACTGCTTCATTACTTTTGTCTGTCAGTTTAACTAAACCAAAGCTTTATCCTTTTGCTTAATTGTATAAAGTATTTTTCTAAATATTTTTCTTTCTTTTCAGTTTTTACGATTCTAGGCTTCCGAGCAGTTGCTGCATTTGGTAATTATGAATTTACCTTTTATTTTTTCCTTTTAAAATGCAATTTGTATGTGTACGGACACTTGATACCGTCTAGATAACTTATCAAATGCGATGACCGAAACGTGCAATGTTAAACTAGTTATTTTGGCAGCCTTTCAATAATCCTGGTACAGCCATAGATTGGAAGTATTCCTATTGTATTTTATCAAAGCGATCAGATTTCCATATGATCGATAACCTGTTATTGGCAATTCGGGCCTTTTCTATGCGAATATTGACATAGTTTTCTGTAGATGAGATATTGCTACTTAGGTATGTAAAGTGGTAAACACATGTCAGAGTTATCTGTTCAACGTTTCGGCCGATATGCCATCCGGCCTTCTTCAGGTATTTCTTCTCGGACTCGGGAACCTTCTCGGACTCGGGAACCTTCTTTGTACAGATAACAATGAAGATGAGGACAATAGTCCGAATAACGCAGATAATAGTAATCATCAAGTTTCATCTCAAACATTCAGAGAAATAACATGTCAGAGGTTTCCATGGGTTCTTTAACCTTGGTTAGGTAACCAGTTTAGGAGAATAAAAACTCCGAATTCAAGCTTGTTAAACTCTGCTTAAGAAATTGATTTGTGTCACATCATACTCGTGCGGAGTATCTATCTATCTATCTATATATATATATATATATATATATATATATATATATATAAATGAGGACCGTTCCAAAAATTCTAAGCCTCATCTGGATAGAAGAGCTACAAATTTTGATGTTTGATGTTTTGCAAATTTTGAAAACTCCTTAGAAAAGTAAACAAAAAACTAATTCAGTATCTATGAGGAGTATCTATCTATCTCATCTGAATTCTCCTAAAATAATCTTCATACAATGACTGATATTTACACAGTAGCATTGCAACCAACAAAGCCTTCATCAGATGATGACTCTGGGTTCAGGCATGGTTTCGGGGCCGACGCATCATTACCACTAACCCAGAGCGCCCCAGCAGTATCTCACGATACCACCAGACTTTGTCGGTTTGATGTCACAATATAAGACTGCCATATCCACGCTGATGCGGTTAGAGCTTTCTCCTGAATCTTTTTTTTTAAGTATTTCCTCTTGTCTGGTAGTGAAAGTCCAAGTTTAGACAAAAATGCCGAGGTTGAGTTGGCAATAAACCCCCGACATCCGACCTCAAGGGGAAATACATCTGTTATCCATCCGTTTCTATCTATCTCATCTGAATTCTCCTATATGAAGTCTCATCGCTAAACTTCATATTGACTTTTATTAGAAATATCCTATTTGAAGTCTGCTATATGAAACCTCATATTTGAAGTCTCTACCATAAACTTAATATTGTGTCCTATTTGAAATATTTTATCTCAAGTCTCCTATTTGAAGTCTCTTCATATTGTCTCCTATTTGAGGTCTCCCCACTAGACTTCAAATTTTCTCCTATGTCTTTTATTCGAAGTCTCCTATATGAAGTCTCCTATATGAAGTCTCATCCCTAAACTTCCGGTTATCTACAATTATGATGAAATCTATTCTCCATTTTCTAAATGTTTTTTTTTTTTATTTCTCTTTTTTTTTAACAGTATTTGCCACAATCTGCCTTCAGTCGGTCATAGCTTCTGGTAATTATTAATTTCTCTCTGATTTTTTAATTCCGAAAAAATAAAAATAAAGATATCACATTTCTTTCTTTCTTTCTTTCTTTCTTTCTTTCTTTCTTTCATTCATTGACTCATACACTGGTGTTGTCTTTCTCTCTTTTATCTACGACTATATAGGATTTACTTTATCTATTTATTTTTGTTTATTTCTTTCTTTTTTTCACTTACTGACATATATAAGATTTATTTTCTTTCTTTCTATCTTTCTCTTTTAATTTCTTTCTTTCTTTCTTTCTTTTTCTTTCTTTCTTTCTTTCTTTCTTTTACTCGTACATTGGTGTTGTCTTTTTTATTTCTTTCTTTTATCTACTCCTATATATGATTTAGATTTTTCTTTCTTTCTTTCGTTCTTTTTTCTTTTTTTTCTTTCTTTCTTTTTTCTTTCTTACTTACTTATTATCTTTCTTTCTTCCTTTCTTTCATTTACTCACACATTAGCGTTATCATTCTTTCTTTCTTAGATTTGATTTTCTTTCTTTCTTTCTTTTTTCTTTCTTTCTTTCTTTCTTTCTTTCTTTCTAACTTACTATCTTTCTTTCTTCCTTTCTTCCTTTTACACTCACTTTAGCGTTATTTTTCTTTCTTTCATTCTTTCTTTTTTCTACTCTTATATAGGATTTATTTTTTTCTTTCTTTCTTTCATTTTTTCACTCGTTGGTATTGCCTCTCTTTCTTTTATCTACGCCTATATAGTATTTTTTCATTTATTTATTTAGTTTTTCTTCTTTCTTTCTTTCTTTCTTTCTTCTTTCTTTCTTTCTTTCTTTCATTCATTTACTCACATATTGGCATTATCTCTCTTTCTTTTATCTACTCCTATATAGAATTTACTTTATTCATTTATTTTTTCTTTCTTTTATTCGTTCTTTCTTTCTTTCTTTCTTTCTTTCTTTTCATTTACTTACATATATAACATTTACTTTCTTTCTCTCTTAATTTCTTTATTAATTCCTTTCTTTCTTTCTTTCTTTCTTTCTTTCTTTCTTTCTTTCTTTCATTTACTTACATATATAGCATTTACTTTCTTTCTCTCTTACTTTCTTTATTAATTCTTTCTTTCTTTCTTTCTTTCTTTCTTTCTTTCTTTCTTTCATTTACTTACATATATAGCATTTACTTTATTTCTCTCTTACTTTCTTTCTTAATTCCTTTTTTTCTTTCTTTCATTTACTTACTCATTGGTGTTGTCTCTCTTTTCAAAATTTTATCTACTCATATTTCGTATTTACTTTATTTCTTTATTTCTTTTCCTTTCTTTTCCTTTCTTTTCCTTTCTTTATATTTATTCAATTTATTCTCACTTATGTATTGTCTTTTATTTTGTCTCACTAATGTTCTTTCGGATTGAAATTCTATGTTTATCAAGATTATGCTGACTTTGGATTAAAAAGGTGATATATCCGGATGAAGGGATATATTATGAAGTTGATAGTAAGGTATATTATCGCAGTAGTAGCTGGTGCGTCGAATAACAGTATGTCTTCCGAGCAATCGTGGTGGTAGGCTTGCTAGTAGGCTGGTAGGCTAGTAGGCGCTTGTACCACCACAATGTCGAATATTTATAGAGGACACTATCCAATTAGATTATAGTGAGGGGGTACCCAGGTATTTACATATTCATTACATCAAAATGGAATGAAGAAGAAATGATAGGTGATAATGAGAGGGGGGATTGAAATAAAGAAAGAAATGAAAACGGTTTGGTTTGGTTTGTTTTACGGCATACCAACCTCAGTGGGTCATTTAATGCCGATAAAGTTTTGAAATAAATCAATTCTTAATGGATACTCAACGTTTTTTATAAACATATTTTTCTATTTAACCCATAGATCGGACCCTAACAGGTACTACCACTCCAGGTCAGAGTTGACCTGGGAGCAATGGTGATAAAGGGGTGTTCCACGTTCCCCAGACCTCCAGAACTGGAACCTCACCATCAGATAGAGTTTAACCTCATTCCCAGGACATGTAGACTCCCAGCCACAGCCTTCTAGCACTCATATTATAAAAAGGGTTGGGGCTTGCCATAAGAGCAATAAGGTTGGGGCAATCATATTGGTGCTAGTGCTTGACGTGGCCAGCCGATTGATTGGAGGGGGCCTCTCCGACCGCCCGTCTAGCCCAAGTAAAGGCCAAAATGGAGTATTGCAAGTCATGGACTGCTCAAGCACCTGGGTTCTATCCTTAAGCATCACGGGTCGCCACCCACGTCCAACAGGTGGCCCCATTGGGGAGTCTTACCACTATGCAGAGGTGCAGTCGGTGCATTCTAATGCCCCAGCCGACAGGGCGGAGATGAAAAGGGAGGAATAATCAAAGTATGCAGGAAGATAAAAAGGAAGTTCCAAGAAAGAAAGAAATAGAAAGAGAGAAAGAATTAAAGTATGTAGGAAGATAAAAAGTGATTATTTAAGGAAGGCAGAAATTAAAAATAAAGGAAGAAATAGTTTTATAGAAAGAAAGAAAATATACAGGGTAGATAGAAAATATGCAGGGTAGATTGTAACTGGAAATACAGTCATACCTCTATTTCTGTCGTTTTGATTTTTCTTATTTTCGAAGATACATCGCTTTTCAAAAACATTGAAAAATTAAAATCTTAAAAAAAAAAATTATTATATTTACGTCTGTAAAACTATCTGTATCATTCGTACCATATGGTCCCATTAATTCTAGGTTGTATCGATTGTTTGCGCTTATAATTTATCGAAATATATCGATTACATGGGCTAATATAAAAAAAACAAGGCTAGGCTAGGCCTAGGTCGGTTAATTGCATCTAAAAATGGCTATTTTCGACTGGAACCAATTAATGTTGTTGGGCGAGTATTGAATATTAACAGATAGAAATAGAAATGAATGATAGATGCAGTATTTAATACGGCAAGGCATTAAAGAGGTTGTTGTAATACATAAAACTATAATCATTAATTAACGATTAGTTTTCTTTAAAATATCCACATTCAACAATCAATCAGTAGACCGATTATGTAGAATACTACGAGTAATTTCGAATGCATTTTTATAGTAAAATTATTTTAAATGCATTTTTATTGTAAAACCAGCCCCAATGTATTTTTATAGTAAAAATTATTTCCAGTGCATTTTCTAGTAACATCAGTTCCAATGAATTTTATGGCACAGTCAATTCCAATGCATTTTTACTGTAAATTAAGTCTCATAACATTTCTATAGTGAAATTAGTTCCAATTAGGTTTTATAGCAAAACCAGTTTCAGTGCATTTTTATAGTAAAACCCTTTTAAATTCATATTTATAGTAAATCATTCCTTATGGATTTTGAAAAGAAAAATCAGCTACAACCTATATTTATAGTAAAATTTTTTTCTTGACAAAATCAGATCCACAATATCTTTTTATCTTATTTGATATTTTTGTGTATTTATGTGTGTGTATACAATGGACATTTACAAAGAAAAAAAAAGAAATAAAAAAAGAAAAAACACTATACCTTTTGTAATTTGAATATTTGATTTATAATATTTGATCTATTTGAAATTTATGTAAAGGCCACCATTGAGTGCTCCATCCCTTTTATAGGAGAGCGTTGCGTTTACGCTTTAGTTGGCGGTCATCAGCGAACCCCTACAAAGTGCTCAACCCCAGGGGGATGGGGAGCCTATATAGCCATCGTGCCTCGACCTATCAAGTCTCCCCAGTGTGGCCAGATTTTGCGAGCTACCTACAGCCGGAGTAGAACTCCGATCGATTCAGTAGCAGTTTGGCCAAAAATGCACACACTCTGTCTTATTGTGTGTGTGTGTGCGAGCGGGTGTATGTGTGGTGAGTGTGTGTGTGCGTGTGTTTGCACGCGCGTGCGCATGTGTGTGTATGTGTGCGTATGGGTGTGTGAGAGGGTAGACATTTCCATTTAATATAATTTGTGCGTTTAGCTGTTACAAGTAGATTAATGGGCGTAATTCCAATAATTTTTTTGATATCTTTTATGTATTTGTGTATTTATGTGTGTGTATATAATGCACATAAATCCGATATTTTATCAGGTGATCAATTTTTTCAGTCATGTGATGCAATTGAATTCTTTCTTTTCTTCATATGCTAATGTTTTTTCTCTTTGAAATAATCTTGCCAAATATCAAGATCCAAACTATATGGGATGCTTCAAAGACTCGAAGAACCGAATCTTACCGAAACGAATGGATAACGTAAGAACTATTGGTGAATGTGTCAGCGCTTGTAGAAGAGGCGGATATAAATTTGCAGGCTTACAGGTACGTAAATACACCCAGCAAAAATGTTGATACGTTTTCTTTATGGATTATCAAATTCATATTCGACACATTCAATTACACAGGACTGCGTCAAATTGGTTTCCAAATGTCAAACATTTACCAAGTGATATATGATCGCCATTTTATGCTGAATTCAAAAATACAATTAACTGTGTTTAGTCAGGTTTCAAGATACTTCACAACAATTTGTATATAATAATAACATTGATTGAAAAGTCTGTGTTCACAATTGGTCACAGCTATAATACTGTTCTCTACATTTCAAGTAAGAGATTGTATCAGAAACAAAAAAATGATCTGATTAGAAAAAATGATTTTTGGATTAAGCGTAAAAACACCCAAAATCAGCTATTATATATTCGACTTTGAAAACATCAAAGGCCAGTGTTATCAGTTAATTTAAAAAATGTATATTTAATAAAATCGTTTCACTATAACTAAAATCCGTTCAGTAACCAAATATCTATCTATCTATCTATCTATCTATGTTCATATCTATCTATCTATTTATCTATTCATGTCTGTTCATATATATATATCTATATATCTATCTATACAAGTGAGTTCACATCTATCTAGTTATCTATCTATTCCAGTCTTTTCATATTTCTCTCTCTCTCTCTCTCTGTCTCTCTGTTTCTTTCTCTCTCTCTCACCCCCTCTCTCCCTCTCTCTTTATATATGAAGTAAATAAGATTTAAAATAGTTTTCTTGGCTGTAAAAAATAGATAAAATTGATGTGATGTTTTAAAATAGATTTAAAAAATACTTTAATTATACATTTTTAAAACGTATAGGGTCAATAATTGTGAGTAAAAATGTAGGAAGAGTATTATTAACACAAACCTAATTTCATGCTTATTTTACCAGCCCCGTAAATATTCTTCATGTGAATGCAAGTAATGTTAAAATAACAACACAGATTTAACACAAAAGTTTATTTATATTCATTTATAGGCTGACTTCTGATTTAGGTCGGAAAATTAAAATGGATAGGTTTTGGTGGTATATGAATTAACATTTTGCAAATTGGGTTACAGTTTTGGGGGATTAAGGTTGTTTTTAATCACGTATTGCTTAAAAAAATAAACAACAAAAAACCCAAGTTACTATACATTTAATGTTGAAAAATATTTTTAAAACTAAGTTTAATTGAAATTATACATTGCAATACTAACACAAACAACTGTCTAAATAATAGATTCAATAATTAATTTCAATGGTTAAGCATATATATATATATATATATATATATATATATATATATATATTCATCTAGATTTCTATCCAACTCTTTAATTATGTATCTACCTATCTATGTATCTATCTATTACTCTATCTATTTAACTTTCTATTAATATAACTATAATCATATCCATCTAACTTTCAATCTATCCATCTGTTAATCTATATATTCAAGTCTATACATATCTATCTATCTATCTATCTATCTATCTAATTGTTCATTTCCCATTTTATTTGTATGTTATATATACGCCTACTCTTAGCTTCTGGTTGCTGATGAAAGAAAGTGGGAAAGAACTAACATATATCAGAAAAAGTTAATCAAGACATATATGCACAGAGGGAGAAAGTGACAGGCAAAATGTGCTGTAAGAGAAGGGTCAATTTTTGACTAAATGGCACATCACTACTAATACAAAACAATTAAAATGGATTTTTAAAAATATGATTGAATCGCAGAAATAAGGAATATTTTGGCATATATTTTGTGCCATTAAACTAAGAAGAAAAAACCATGTAGGAAACAATCGTCGATTTACTCAGCTTTAGTATGATATTAGATATCTAATATATATTTAATAATCAAAATGTTTTACACGTCGACAATAATTTTAAATTTTAATAAATCATCCTCTTGTTTCTTGTTTTTAGTATTTATTAATTACTTTTCCACAATTGTTTTAATGTAGGTTTGAGTTGTCTACTTTGGTTGAATCCTATCACGTAATATGTTATGGGTCTTTGTTTGATGGTGCTATGATTTGAGATAGCACCGGATTATTTTTCTATTGTTATTTCTTTTTTTCAGAACGGCAAAGAATGTTTCTGTGGCAATCAATACAAGGCTCCTTTTGCAAATAATTGCAACATGAAATGTCAACTTGGCAATAGAATGTGTGGGGGACGTTGGGCTAATTCCATCTACCGTGTCGGTAAGTTTAAATCTCTCTCTCTCTCTCTCTCTCTCTCAATTGAGTTCTCTCTGTGTGTTCGCTCGTGCGTGCGTGCGTGTGTTTGTTTTTATGTGTTTGTTTGTGTGTGAATATTCATTGTCAATTAATTTTCATGGTAAAATCAGTCTCAATTAATTTTGAGAGTAAAACTATTTTGTTGACAAAATCACATCCAACGTATCTTTTTATGTTATTTGATATTTTTTGTGTATTTATGTGTGTGTATATAATGCACATAACTCCGATATTTTATCACGTGATCAATTTTTTTCAGTCATGTGATGCAATTGAATTCTTTCTTTTCTTTCATATGCTAATGTTTTTTCTCTTTGAAATAATCTTGCCAAATATCAAGATCCAAACTATATGGGATGCTTCAAAGACTCGAAGAACCGAATGCTACATCTTTGTACAGCTCCCATCTGGCCTTTTCTCTAATCATTTCGTTAGAGTACAAGTGCTACAGCCCTACAATAGCAGACACGGCTACAGCATGTCTATAATAATCTTCATACAATGACTGCTATTTACACAGTGGCATTGCAATCAACAAAGCCTTCATCAGATAATGACTCTGGGTTCATGTATGGTTTCGGAGCCGAAGCATCATTACCACTAACCCTGAGCGCCCAAGCATTATCTCACGATACCACCAGACTTAGTCGGTTTGATGTCACATTGTAGGATTGCCATATCCACGCTGATGCGGTTAGAGCTTTATCCTGGATCTTTTTGATGTATTTCCTCTTGTCTGCCGGAGAAAGTCCAAGTTTAGACTAAAATGCCAAGGTTGAGTTGGTAATAAATCTTCGGCATCCGACTTCGATAGGATACATCCGTTATCCATCCATTTCTGACGCATTGTTCTCGTAAATCTTATTTTTCAAATTTACGTTGATGTGCCCAGTCAAGATTTTCCTCAAATGGAACTGTTAATTCAACGATAAAATTTTCTTTTGTTTAACAGATTATTTGAAGTGAACACATACGTGCACTCACTCCAAACAAACTTTTTATTTATTAGGAAATGAGGTACAGCGCATGTGCACACAACTCGGCATGTAACCGGAAGTTTGGTTTTGGGGAGAGGTCATAAAACTGGTCATATCACTACACGGATCTATCTAGCTAGGCTCACTCACCGACCGATTAATTCAAAAATAAAAATAAAATTCTTGCATTCTTTCCTTGTGCAGCTCCCTTCCACCAAAATACCTCATTCACTCTATGCATGTATCCTACTTAAACATTTCTCAATATTGGTGATTGGTGATGGCGGGGGGAATTGAAAATAAAAACCCCAATAAACTGAAAAACACATGTAAACAAAACAAAAATTGTGGGTCATTTTGGTTTCCCCCTTTCCCATAACTATTGTGTAGGCCCGCCAACTGTCTTCCGCACTTTGTTGTTTGAAAGCAAGCCGGTCAGTGCCTTTAATATGGGAGTGGGTGTCCTTAGTAGAATTGTCCATGAACCCAGCACCTGGCGCCCAATTCCACTGTGAGCGGACCTCTTCTAACGACGAGCCGTGCCGCTCCACGAGCGGATCCAAGACGGACCCTCCCACTAATGCCCGATACAGTGCCCTCCGAGGCCATGAGACGTCACTAGACTCAGGTAGTCTTCGAAGGGCTTCACGACACTCGAACAGAAACCGCTCTTCCCGTCGAACTTTATGGAGCCGTAGCTTCCAGTCCGGGAAGATGTCCCGGATTTGCCAGGACCAAGCGGTTTCGGTTTGCAACGATCGATTCAGAAATGCCAGCCTCTCAGTGTCTCGATGAGCCGCCAAGTTCGACATCCCCAAACCTCCATTACAAGGCCGCTGGAAACAAATCTGCCTGCGTACCATTGGCCGGCACCCTCTCCACAAAAAGGGGAAAAGGGCCCGTTCTAACGCCAATAACCGAGCCGCAGGCAGAGGAAGTCCAGACAATAGGTAAAGGATTAGGGGAAGATGTAGGTAGCACAAACCTCCGCCCTGCCCTTTAAGAACAACCTCCTTGGAAACCATTTTCGGACCCGAGCTTCCACCTTTGGCTGTACTTCGGACCAGTTTTTCTCGACTTGGAGATCAGACCCTGTCGAATGCCTTGGACTAATCTAGATTGATCAGCGCGGCACATTTGTCGCCTTTTATCCCCTCTAGGATCATGCAAACCAAATGCAAATTGTTTTGGATCGATCTTCCTTTCACAGCGTAGTTCTGTTCTAGTCCGATCAGATCACCGACAACATTCCGCAAACGGTTCGCTAAGACCCGGGCCAAAATCTTTAACTCTGTGTTTAGCAGAGTTATGGGCCTGTAATCATTTAAGCCCTCCCAAACATTCCAACCACCTTTCTTCAGCATTGTGATTACGCCCTTGTTAATGCGTTTTGGGATTGCTCCCAAGGCAAACCAATTGTTGAACACATCCGTCAAAATAGGGACAAAAATGTGCGACAACCTCAAGTACAATTCGTAGGGTAAACCGTCCAGTCCTGGAGCTTTGTTGAGGCCGACCTGCTTAAACGCATTACGGACTTCAGAGTCTGTAATCGTCCCCTCACAACCAGCCGCTTTCGTCTCCCTAAGGTGGGGAAAGTCGGCTAAATAGTTGTGGAACTCCTGCGCCGGGCGGTTCGGCAACCGGGTAAATCGTTCCTGGAAATGCGCACGGAAGGCTTCCCGCATCTTACGACCTGCACGAAGGCTGTGCCCGTCCGGGTTACAACCCTGTCGATGTATCGTTCTGGGAACCTTCTGAACTCTTCCTGACGCAATCCTGCGTCCAATTTCACGGCTTCATTGGACACTCTGTCTAGCCTAGATCTAACTATACAACCTTGATAGCGTTCGCTAGCCTCACGCTCAAGATACCCTCTGGCTAGACCTGGAAATTCTGTTTTCTATGGCCTTCACTTTCGCTGCCTTATCTAGGGCAGGCCGTTGGCAATATGTGATAGTGAAGTCCTTAATTCTAAACTTAAGGTCAGCCCACCATCTATTCCCAATAACCGCCCCCACTAACGCCCGCTTAATAAGTAAAACCAGCCTCTCACGGTAGTCACATACCCCCAGCACTGAGGTATCTAACTTCCAGTAAGAGACCAGCCTAGGCCTATCGCTTAAGCGAAGTGTGACAGTAAGCAATTCATGGTCATTCTTCGCATATAGGTGGAACACAGGACAATCTAAAAAGTCAACATCGGCTCTTCTAACTAACACTCTGTCCAAATATGATTTAATTGGAGTAGAGGGCGAGCTATTCATCCATATCCACATCTCCCGCCCTGGATGTGATTCCCGAAACCGGTCGACCAGATCGAACTCGGCCATTAGATCGCGCAGGGTGCTGGCACACCTCGCCAACCCGCTAGCTCCCCGTCCCGTCCGGTCTAATTTGGAATCAAGGATCGCATTCCAATCTCCCATTAAGACTAATCGTCTTATTCAGTGTCCACACTGGCAGGAAGTCCTCTCGGGTGAGGACGCCGACGGTTTGTCCAAGATTCCCCTTACCCAATTCCTTGGTAACGGTATCCGTTCTGGCAATACGCCGACATCCTGGGGATACTTGATTTTTAAAGCCCTGTAAAATGAAGGGTGCATAAAAATGGGGACCCTCCCCTTACATTTGGTTTTATGTTTTTAAGTTGGGAATGCACCCTGTTGACCAGTTTCATGCCCGGAAAGGTCTTTCTGCGCCCCTTAATTGTGCGCCACACACCAAAGTGCATGGCCACTGGCTTCCCGGATGAAAGTAGTAAGTAAGGGTGCATCCCTAAAGTTCAGTGGGTAGTTTTGGAATTTTTTGGGATGGTGTCTGTAGTGCCAGCAGTGAGGTCTGCGTCCTTCCACAACAACCGAGATGGTGTGATCTTTCACCGTGTATATGTCGGGTAGGCTGTCGAATCCTTCCTTCTTTAGATTAATTAGGAAGGTGGACTCGCCAACCCGCACACCTCTGTTCATTTTGGTGCCACTCGCGGTCACGTACCCGTAGGCGCTGAGAATTGCCATTAGCTGCTCGTCAGACACAGCTGCGGGGACGTTGTGGAGTGTCAAAGGGTCCTTCTTTCTCCCCGATACTCGGGTTGTATCTTTACTTTCCTGTGGAAGAGTCTGTTCTTTGCAGACCTCACTGCTTCGGTCTCGCTTGGGAAGAGACATCCATGTGGCGAACCTCTTCTGCTGATATGTTAGGCACGAATCTTGTTCGCCAGCAAGATGTCCACCATTCTCTCCTTGGTGAGGCCGATCAATCTTCTTGAGACCGCTTCCGTGCTGATAAAGGAGAGGATCCGTGGCTCCACGCTCTCCACTGCCTGAGGGAGGGGCTTTATTTCGTTCCCCTCCAACAGACCGCTATATTTTTTAGTCCAATTGGACCGGTGAAGCTCTGGATCCTGTTCCTGGAATTCAACTTCCTGGGGCGGCTCAGTTGGTTTTCTGGGCCGGCTGAGGGCCTTTGCCTGTTACTTTTGGTGGTTCTTTTGTTTTTTGGGATGAGTAGCTCCCGCAAGCTATCTGGAAAGGTGACCATTCAGTAGTGCCTTTTGAGGTCCCAGGCATTGCTGGTTCCAGCACAAGGCCCTTCTGCCCCTCCTTCTGCTTTTTCCTTTCGGGGCGTCTGTTTTCTCCGGCGTTACGGGATCTGTCTCCGGCCGGTATGGGCTGACATTGGTCCCCGTTTTTGTGTCCGGTGAATTGTTCTTCTTTGGTATTTGAATGCCAAAGCCATTCTTGCAGTAGAACAGTAGTGGTACTATTTAAACGCATAGCTCTGTAGTGTGTGTATTTTGACAGCATTTTCTCATTTAAACATGTTTGGTTGAACTCAAGTGACGATTCCTGTCGTACGAGTTTCTATTCAATCCTTTCAAGGTGTCGGCCATCTTTTGGTGTCAGGGTGAACTGGTGTAGCAATCCACCAAAGGTGTCTCTACGAGCGCGTTGGGCATGTCGATTGCCATCTTCAGGTTGTAAACTGATGTTATGTTTCGTGGTGTCACGTGTTTAAAGAAAACGAGCAGTAGCATAGGAATTGGTATATATATATATATATATATATAATATATATATATATATATAGTCATCCACAGACACATACCTCGACCTTTCAAGTCTCCCAGTGTGGCCAGACATTTTGTGAGCTACCTACAGCCGCGGTAGAACTCCGATCGATTCAGCAGCCGTTCGGACATCGTCACCCACAAAATGCGAATGGATTTTAACTGTTTTAATAGACACATCTATGTATGTAAAGCCACCATTGAGTGATCCATCCCTTTTATAGGAGAGCGTTGCGTTACGCTTTAGTTGGCGGTCATCAGCGAATCCCCTCAAGGGGATGGGGAGCCTATATAGCCATCGTGCCTCGACCTATCAAGTCTCCCCAGTGTGGCCAGATTTTGCGAGCTACCTACAGCCGGAGTAGAACTCCGATCGATTCAGTAGCAGTTTGGCCAAAAGGGCACACACATCTGTCTTATTGTGTGTGTGTGCTAGCGGGTGTATGTGTGGTGAGTGTGTGTGTGCGTGTGTTTGCACGCGCGTGTGCATGTGTATGTATGTGTGCGTATGATGTGTGAGAGGGTAGACATTTCCATTTGATATAATTTGTGCGTTTAGCTGTTACAAGTAGATTAATGGGCGTAATCCCAATAATTTTTATAGTATTTGATCTTTTATGTATTTGTGTATTTATGTGTGTGTATATAATGCACATAAATCCGATATTTTATCAGGTGATCAATTTTTTTCAGTCATGTGATGCAATTGAATTCTTTCTTTTCTTTCATATGCTAATGTTTTTTTCTCTTTGAAATAATCTTGCCAAATATCAAGATCCAAACTATATGGGATGCTTCAGAGACTCGAAGAAGCGAATTTTACCGAAACGAATGTATCCCGTAAGAAGTATTGGTGAATGTGTCAGCGCTTGTGCAAGAGGCGGATATAAATTGCAGGCTTACAGGTACGTAAATACACCCAGCAAAAATATTGATACGTTTTCTTTAAGGATTATCAAATTCATATTCGACACATTCAATTACACAGGACTGCGTCAAATTGGTTTCCAAATGTCAAACATTTACCAAGTGATATATGATCGCCATTTTATGCTGAATTCAAAAATACAATTAACTGTGTTTAGTCAGGTTTTAAGATACTTCACAACAATTTGTATATAATAATAACATTGATTGAAAAGTCTGTGTTCACAATTTGTCACAGCTATAATACTGTTCTCTACATTTCAAGTAAGAGATTGTATCAGAAACAAAAAATGATCTGATTAGAAAAAATGATTTTTGGATTAAGCGTAAAAACACCCAAAATCAGCTATTATATATTCGACTTTGAAAACATCAAAGGCCAGTGTTATCAGTTAATTAAAAAATGTATATTTAATAAAATCGTTTCACTATAACTAAAATGCGTTCAGTAACCAAATCTATCTATCTATCTATCTATCTATCTGTCTACTATCTATCTATGTTCATATCTATCTATCTATCTATTTTCTATTCATGTCTGTTCATATCTATCTATATATCTATCTATCCAATGATTTCACATCTATCTAGTTATCTATCTATTCAGTCTTTTCATATTTCATCTCTCTCTCTCTCTCTCTCTCTCTCTGTCTCTCTGTTTCTTCTCTCTCTCTCACCCCTCTCTCCTCTCTCTTTATATATGAAGTAAATAAGATTTAAAATAGTTTTCTTGGCTGTAAAAAATAGATAAAAATGATGTGATGTTTTAAAAAAGATTTAAAAAATACTTTAATTATACATTTTTAAAACGTATAGGGTCAATAATTGTGAGTAAAAATGTAGGAAGAGTATTATTAACACAAACCTAATTCATGCTATTTTACCAGCCCCGTAAATATTCTTCATGTGAATGCAAGTAATGTTAAAATAACAACACAGATTTAACACAAAAGTTTATTTATATTCATTTATAGGCTGACTTCTGATTTAGGTCAGAAAATTAAAACGGATAGGTTTGGTGGTATATGAATTAACATTTGTGCAAATTGGGTTATAGTTTTGGGGATTAAGGTTGTTTTTAATCACGTATTGCTTAAAAAATAAACAACAAAAAAGCCAAGTTACTATACATTTAATGTTGAAAAATATTTTTAAAACTAAGTTTAATTGAAATTATACATTGCAATACTAACACAAACAACTGTCTCAATAATAGATTCAATAATTATTTTCAATGGTTAAGCATATATATATATATATATATATATATATATATATATATATATATTATATATATATTCATCTAGATTTCTATCCAACTCTTTAATTATGTATCTACCTATCCATGTATCTATTTATTATCTATCTATTTAACCTTCTATCAATATAACTATAATCATATCCATCTAACTTTCAATATATCTATCTGTTAATCTATATATTCAAGTCTATACACTATCTATCTATCTATCTATCTATCTAATTGTTCATTTCCCATTTTATTTGTATGTTATATATACGCCTACTCTTAGCTTCTGGTTGCTGATGAAAGAAAGTGGGAAATTCAATTTCCCTCTCACACTCTACTATCTGACTCTGTCTCTGTCTCTGTCTCTCTATCTATCTCGCTCTCTCTCTCACTTTACACTCACAGAGAAACTAACATATATCAGAAAACTTAATCAAATGCACAGAGGGAGAAAGTGACAGGCAAAATGTGCTGTAAGAGAAGGGTCAATTTTTGACTAAATGGCACATCACTACTAATACAAAAACAATTAAAATGGATTTTTAAAAATATGATGAATCGCAGAAGTAAGGAATATTTTGGCATATATTTTGTGCCATTAAACTAAGTAGAAAAAACCATGTAGGAAACAATCGTCGATTTACTCAGCTTTAGTAATATTTAGATATCTAATATATATTTAATAATCAAAATGTTTTACACGTCGATAATAATTTTAAATTTTAATAAATCATCCTCTTGTTTCTTGTTTTTAGTATTTATTAATTACTTTTCCACAATTGTTTTAATGTAGGTTTGAGTTGTCTACTTTGGTTGAATCCATCACGTAATATGTTATGGGTCTTTGTTTGATGGTGCTATGATTTGAGATAGCACCGGATTATTTTTCTATTGTTATTCCTTTTTTTCAGAACGGCAAAGAATGTTTCTGTGGCAATCAATACAAGGCTCCTTTTGCAAAAAATTGCAACATGAAATGTCGATATGGCAATAGAATGTGTGGGGGACGTTGGGCCAATTCCATCTACCGTGTCGGTAAGTTTAAATCTCTCTCTCTCTCTCTCTCTCTCTCTCTCTCTAATTGAGTTCTCTCTGTGTGTTCGCTCGTCTGCGTGCGTGCGTGTATTTGTGTTTATGTGTTGTTTGTGTGTGAATATTTATTGTCAATTAATTTTCATGGTAAAATCAGTCTCAATTAATTTTGAGAGTAAAACTATTTTGTTACAAATCACATCCAACGTATCTTTTATGTTATTTGATATTTTTTGTGTATTTATGTGTGTGTATATATGCACATAATCCGATATTTTATCACGTGATCAATTTTTTTCAGTCATGTGATCAATTGAATTCTTTCTTTTCTTTCATTGCTAATGTTTTTTCTCTTTGAAATAATCTTGCAAATATCAAGATCCAAACTATATGGGATGCTTCAAAGACTCGAAGAACCGAATCTTACCGAAACAAATGGATGACGTAAGAAGTATTGGTGAATGTGTCCGCGCTTGTAGAAGAAGCGGATATAAATTTGCAGGTTTACAGGTACGTAAATTCACTCATTTTGTCTTTAATATAAAAACGTTATAGCTTTATAACTTTAAAAAGTGCGTCTAAAAATCGTATGTTAACAAACAACCGATTTTGACGGTGAAAAGCAAAACATGTCCTTTGAATTTTGGTCCAATGGTGCTAATTGTCTTGGTCGAATTTTGTCTTTAGTTATTGTCATAAAATTAAATAGGAAAAAGCCTTTAGGAGACAATCATTGATCCACACAGCTTCAGTAGATTAATAAATATCTAATATGTATTAATAATCACAATGTTTTAAACGTCGATAATAATTTCCTCATTTATTTCCCACAGCTTCAGTATATTAATGTGAATAAATAGTTATAATTTGTAATGGTACAAATAAGTCGGGAGGTAAACGTAAAATTCTTGATATTTTATATTTTATTAGTAGATATAACATGTATTATTTTAAATTTCAGTAATACATCATTGACATGATGTAATTGGTATAGCATTTCTTAACTACTTCCATTTTTTAATTAATTTATCTTATCTGAAGTAATCTCCGAGGTAGGAATAGCTAAACACAATCAGACATTACTGTTACATTGGATTTTTTTTTCTTTTATGTAATGTTACAACCATGTAAATATATATAGTTATTAAAAAAAGTAAAATAAAAATAAAATTAGGGGGGGGAAAATATAAGTAAATAAAAAAAATAAAATGAAAAATTGAATAAGATAATATATAAAAATAAAATAAAATTTGGAAATTTAAAACAAAACGTTAAAATTAGGAAAAGAAAAAAAGTCCTCTGACGTCTTTAATAATGAAGGGTTAACTTACCTTTTCCTCTAAAGCTCGTAATCTGTTTTAAGAAAAGTGTTATTGTCCGCGTACACCGCTTAAAATAGATGTGCCACCGTATTGATTGACTGTTAGCGACAGCCAATCAAATGTTCGGCAGAGAATTTTACAATCGTCCAAAACAAATAAAAGTCTAACTCTGTTAGTGTCTCAAGTAGGTTGGTGGATCAGAGTTTTGATCATCTCTGATAGGGTCAGCATGGCGAGCGAAGTCTGATGTTGGAAGACCAGAAATTTCCCAGTGACCCAGTGCATACTACAATGTTCTAAACCATTGATTATAATTTTCAAATTGATGGTCTTATAATTTGAGATAGCACCGGATTATATTTCTTTTTCAGTTCGGCAAACAATGTTTTTGTGGAAATAAATACAGAGCCCTTCTCAAGAATTGCAACATGGGATGTAAAATGGCCTGGAGTATGTGGAGGAACGTGGGCCAATTCCATTTACCGTGTCGGTAAGTTTAAAGAAAATATCTATATATTAATATGCTAGTACGTAACTACCTGTGTCACGCCCTGTCATCACCTCAGATAAACAATGAACCATAAAGGCAATAGGTTTGCGACAATTAAAGACAATTAAAGTTTAAAGAAATATCTACATATTTTTAGGCTCAGCAAGAATTTGGAAACATTTCTTTGACACTCTGGCAAAGAAAAAAGTTCTGGGTCCAAAGGTCAGTAAAGAAGGTCTTACAGACAATGTTTTCTGTGATATGAAATGACCACCCCACAATAGATTTCCTTGAAAAAGATGCAACCGTAAACAGTGCTTCCTATTACTAACTCCTTTGGCAAAATTCAGCATCTTATTGAATTACCGTCATATATATAAAGAAAAATTGCAAGTGTAAATAGTGCTTTCTAATGCGAACTCCTTAGGCAAAATCCTCCTTATTTATTAAATGACCCTTGTAAATTTAAGGAAAAAGAAGCAACAATAATATATAATTATATATATATATATTATAATATATATATATATCGAATTTATATAAAACGAAATCATCTCTATTATTCTTTCATCCATAACTCATTACACACACACACACACACACACACACACACACACATATATATATATATATATATTATATATATATATATATATATATATATATATAAACACAGAATGCAACATTTTTGTACAGCCCCATCTGGCCTTTTCTCTAATCATTTCGTTAGAGTACAAGTGCTACAGCCCTACAATAGCACAGACACGGCTACAGCATGTCTATAATAATCTTCATACAATGACTGCTATTTACACAGTGGATGCAATCAAAAAAGCCTTCATCAGATAATGACTCTGGGTTCATGCATGGTTTCGGAGCCGAAGCATCATTACCACTAACCCTGAGCGCCCAAGCATTATCTCACGATACCACCAGACTTAGTCGGTTTGATGTCACATTGTAGGATTGCCATATCCACGCTGATGCGGTTAGAGCTTTATCCTGGATCTTTTTGATGTATTTCCTCTTGTCTGCCGGGAAAGTCCAAGTTTAGACTAAAATGCCAAGGTTGAGTGGGTAATAAATCTTCGGCATCCGACTTCGATAGATACATCCGTTATCCATCCCTTTCTGACGCATTGTTTCGTAAATCTTATTTTTCAAATTTACGTTGATGTGCCAGTCAAGATTTTCCTCAAATGGAACTGTTATTCAACGATAAAAATTTTCTTTTGTTTAACAGATTATTTGAAGTGAACACATACGTGCACTCACTCCAAACAAACTTTTTATTTATTAGGAAATGAGGTACAGCGCATGTGCACACAACTCGGCATGTAACCGGAAGTTTGGTTTTGGGGAGAGGTCATAAACTGGTCATATCACTACACGGATCTATCTAGTTAGGCTCACTCACCGACCGATAATTCAAAAATAAAAATAAAATTCTTGATTCTCTCCTTGTGCAGCTCCCTTCCACCAAAATACCTCATTCACTCTATGCATGTATCCTACTTAAACATTTCTCAATATTGGTGATTGGTGATGGCGGGGGGAATTGAAAATAAAAACCCCAATAAACTGAAAAACACATGTAAACAAAACAAAAATTGTGGGTCATTTTGGTTTCCCCCTTTCCCATAACTATTGTGTAGGCCCGCCAACTGTCTTCCGCACTTTGTTGTTTGAAAGCAAGCCGGTCAGTGCCTTTAATATGGGAGTGGGTGTCCTTAGTAGAATTGTCCATGAACCCAGCACCTGGCGCCCAATTCCACTGTGAGCGGACCTCTTCTAACGACGAGCCGTGCCGCTCCACGAGCGGATCCAAGACGGACCCTCCCACTAATGCCCGATACAGTGCCCTCCGAGGCCATGAGACGTCACTAGACTCAGGTAGTCTTCGAAGGCTTCACGACACTCGAACAGAACCGCTCTTCCCGTCGAATTTATGGAGCCGTAGCTTCCAGTCCGGAAGATGTCCCGGATTTGCCAGGACCAAGCGGTTCGGTTTGCAACGATCGATTCAGAAATGCAGCCTCTCAGTGTCTCGATGAGCCGCCAAGTTCGACATCCCCAAACCTCCATTACAAGGCCGCTGGAAACAAATCTGCCTGCGTACCATTGGCCGGCACCCTCTCCCCAAAAAGGGGAAAAGGCCCGTTCTAACGCCAATAACCGAGCCGCAGGCAGAGGAAGTCCAGACAATAGGTAAAGGATTAGGGGGAAGATGTAGGTAGCACAAACCTCCGCCCTGCCCTTTAAGAACAACCTCCTTGGAAACCATTTTCGGACCCGAGCTTCCACCTTTGGCTGTACTTCGGACCAGTTTTCTCGACTTGGAGATCAGACCCTGTCGAATGCCTTGGACTAATCTAGATGATCAGCGCGNACGCATGAAAGGCCTTAGTAGGTCTGTGGCGACAATTAAAGACAATTAAAGTTTAAAGAAATATCTACATATTTTTAGGCTCAGCAAGAATTTGGAAACATTTCTTTGACACTCTGGCAAAGAAAAAAGTTCTGGGTCAAAAGGTCAGTAAAGAAGGTCTACAGACAATGTTTTCTGTGATATGAAATGACCCACCACAATGATTTCCTTGAAAAAGATGCAACGTAAACAGTGCTTCCTATTACTAACTCCTTTGGCAAAATTCAGCATCTTTATTGAATTACCGTCATATATATAAAGAAAAAATTGCAAGTGTAAATAGTGCTTTCTAATGCGAACTCCTTAGGCAAAATCCTCCTTATTTATTAAATGACCCTTGTAAATTTAAGGAAAAAAGAGCAACAATAATATATATATATATATATAATATATTATATATAATATTATAACGAATTTATATAAAACGAAATCATCTCTATTATTCTTTCATCATAACTATTACACACAACACACAACACACACACAAACCCACACACACACCTATATATATATATATATATATATATAATATATATATATATATATATATATAAACACAGAATGCAACATTTTTGTACAGCTCCCATCTGGCCTTTTCTCTAATCATTTCGTTAGAGTACAAGTGCTACAGCCCTACAATAGCAAGACACGGCTACAGCATGTCTATAATAATCTCATACAATGACTGCTATTTACACAGTGGCATTGCAATCAAAAAAGCCTTCATCAGATAATGACTCTGGGTTCATGATGGTTTCGGAGCCGAAGCATCATTACCACTAACCCTGAGCGCCCAAGCATTATCTCACGATACCACCAGACTTAGTCGGTTTGATGTCACATTGTAGGATTGCCATATCCACGCTGATGCGGTTAGAGCTTTATCCTGGATCTTTTTGATGTATTTCCTCTTGTCTGCCGGAGAAAGTCCAAGTTTAGACTAAAATGCCAAGGTTGAGTTGGTAATAAATCTTCGGCATCCGACTTCGATAGGATACATCCGTTATCCATCCCTTTCTGACGCATTGTTCTCGTAAATCTTATTTTTCAAATTTACGTTGATGTGCCCAGTCAAGATTTTCCTCAAATGGAACTGTTAATTCAACGATAAAATTTTCTTTTGTTTAAAAGATTATTTGAAGTGAACACATACGTGCACTCACTCCAAACAAACTTTTATTTATTAGGAAATGAGGTACAGCGCATGTGCACACAACTCGGCATGTAACCGGAAGTTTGGTTTTGGGGGAGAGGTCATAAACTGGTCATATCACTACACGGATCTACTAGCTAGGCTCACTCACCGACCGATTAATTCAAAAATAAAAATAAAATTCTTGCATTCTCTCCTTGTGCAGCTCCCTTCCACCAAAATACCTCCATTCACTCTATGCATGTATCCTACTTAAACATTTCTCATATTGGTGATTGGTGATGGCGGGGGGATTGAAAATAAAAACCCCAATAAACTGAAAAACACATGTAAACAAAAAAAAAATTGTGGGTCATTTTGGTTTCCCCTTTCCCATAACTATTGTGTAGGCCCGCCAACTGTCTTCCGCACTTTGTTGTTTGAAAGCAAGCCGGTCAGTGCCTTTAATATGGGAGTGGGTGTCCTTAGTAGAATTGTCCATGAACCCAGCACCTGGCGCCCAATTCCACTGTGAGCGGACCTCTTCTAACGACGAGCCGTGCCGCTCCACGAGCGGATCCAAGACGGACCCTCCCACTAATGCCCGATACAGTGCCCTCCGAGGCCATGAGACGTCACTAGACTCAGGTAGTCTTCGAAGGGCTTCACGACACTCGAACAGAAACCGCTCTTCCCGTCGAATTTTATGGAGCCGTAGCTTCCAGTCCGGAAGATGTCCCGGATTTGCCAGGCCAAGCGTTTCGGTTTGCAACGATCGATTCAGAAATGCAAGCCTCTCAGTGTCTCGATGAGCCGCCAAGTTCGACATCCCAAACCTCCATTACAAGGCCGCTGGAAACAAATCTGCCTGCGTACCATTGGCCGGCACCCTCTCCACAAAAAGGGGAAAAGGCCCGTTCTAACGCCAATAACCGAGCCGCAGGCAGAGGAAGTCCAGACAATAGGTAAAGGATTAGGGGGAAGATGTAGGTAGCACAAACCTCCGCCCTGCCCTTTAAGAACAACCTCCTTGGAAACCATTTTCGGACCCGAGCTTCCACCTTTGGCTGTACTTCGGACCAGTTTTTCTCGACTTGGAGATCAGACCCTGTCGAATGCCTTGGACTAATCTAGATTGATCAGCGCGGCACATTTGTCGCCTTTTATCCCCTCTAGATCATGCAACCAAATGCAAATTGTTTTGGATCGATCTTCCTTTCACAGCGTAGTTCTGTTCTAGTCCGATCAGATCACCGACAACATTCCGCAAACGGTTCGCTAAGACCCGGGCCAAAATCTTTAACTCTGTGTTTAGCAGAGTTATGGGCCTGTAATCATTTAAGCCCTCCCAAACATTCCAACCACCTTTCTTCAGCATGTGATTACGCCCTTGTTAATGCGTTTGGGATTGCTCCCAAGGCAAACCAATTGTTGAACACATCCGTCAAAATAGGGACAAAATGTGCGACAACCTCAAGTACAATTGTATCTCAAGTACAATTCGTAGGGTAAACCGTCCAGTCATGGAGCTTTGTTGAGGCCGACCTGCTTAAACGCATTACGGACTTCAGAGTCTGTAATCGTCCCCTCACAACCAGCCGCTTTCGTCTCCCTAAGGTGGGGAAAGTCGGCTAAATAGTTGTGGAACTCCTGCGCCGGGCGGTTCGGCAACCGGGTAAATCGTTCCTGGAAATGCGCACGGAAGGCTTCCCGCATCTTACGACCTGCACGAAGGCTGTGCCCGTCCGGGGTTACAACCCTGTCGATGTATCGTTCCGGGAACCTTCTGAACTCTTCCTGACGCAATCCTGCGTCCAATTTCACGGCTTCATTGGACACTCTGTCTAGCCTAGATCTAACTATACAACCTTGATAGCGTTCGCTAGCCTCACGCTCAAGGTACCCTCTGGCTAGACCTGGAAATTCTATTTTCTATGGCCTTCACTTTCGCTGCCTTATCTAGGGCAGGCCGTTGGCAATATGTGATAGTGAAGTCCTTAATTCTAAACTTAAGGTCAGCCCACCATCTATTCCCAATAACCGCCCCCACTAACGCCCGCTTAATAAGTAAAACCAGCCTCTCACGGTAGTCACATACCCCCAGCACTGAGGTATCTAACTTCCAGTAAGAGACCAGCCTAGGCCTATCGCTTAAGCGAAGAGTGACAGTAAGCAATTCATGGTCATTCTTCGCATATAGGTGGAACACAGGACAATCTAAAAAGTCAACATCGGCTCTTCTAACTAACACTCTGTCCAAATATGATTTAATTGGAGTAGAGGGCGAGCTATTCATCCATATCCACATCTCCCGCCCTGGATGTGATTCCCGAAACCGGTCGACCAGATCGAACTCGGCCATTAGATCGCGCAGGGTGCTGGCACACCTCGCCAACCCGCTAGCTCCCCGTCCCGTCCGGTCTAATTTGGAATCAAGGATCGCATTCCAATCTCCCATTAAGACTAATCGTCTTATTCAGTGTCCACACTGGCAGGAAGTCCTCTCGGGTGAGGACGCCGACGGTTTGTCCAAGATTCCCCTTACCCAATTCCTTGGTAACGGTATCCGTTCTGGCAATACCGCCGACATCCTGGGGATACTTGATTTTTAAAGCCCTGTAAAATGAAGGGTGCATAAAAATGGGGACCCTCCCCTTACATTTTGGTTTTATGTTTTTGAAGTTGGGATGCACCCTGTTGACCAGTTTCATGCCCGGAAAGGTCTTTTCTGCCGCCTCAATTGTGCGCCACACACCAAGTGCATGGCCACTGGCTTCCCGGATGAAAGTAGTAAGTAAGGGTGCATCCCTAAAGTTCAGTGGGTAGTTTTGGAATTTTTTGGGATGGTGTCTGTAGGGCCAGCAGTGAGGTCTGCGTCCTTCCACAACAACCGAGATGGTGTGATCTTTCACCGTGTATATGTCGGGTAGGCTGTCGAATCCTTCCTTCTTTAGATTAATTAGGAAGGTGGACTCGCCAACCCGCACACCTCTGTTCATTTTGGTGCCACTCGCGGTCACGTACCCGTAGGCGCTGAGAATTGCCATTAGCTGCTCGTCAGACACAGCTGCGGGGACGTTGTGGAGTGTCACAAGGGTCCTTCTTTCTCCCCGATACTCGGGTTGTATCTTTACTTTCCTGTGGAAGAGTCTGTTCTTTGCAGACCTCACTGCTTCGGTCTCGCTTGGGAACCTTCTTCTGCTGATATGTTAGGCACGAATCTTGTTCGCCAGCAAGATGTCCACCATTCTCTCCTTGGTGAGGCCGATCAATCTTCTTGAGACCGCTTCCGTGCTGATAAAGGAGAGGATCCGTGGCTCCACGTCTTCCACTGCCTGAGGGAGGGGCTTTATTTCGTTCCCCTCCAACAGACCGCTATATTTTTTAGTCCAATTGGACCGGTGAAGCTCTGGATCCTGTTCCTGGAATTCAACTTCCTGGGGCGGTCTCCAGTTGGTTTTCTGGGCCGGCTGAGGGGCCTTTGCTGTTACTTTTGGTGGTTCTTTTGTTTTTTGGGGAGGAGTAGCTCCCGCAAGGTATCTGGAAAGGCTGACCATTTGTAGTGCCTTTTGAGGTCCCAGGCATTGCTGGTTCCAGCACAAGGCCCCTTCTGCCCCTCCTTCTGCTTTTTCCTTTCGGGGCGTCTGTTTTCTCCGGCGTTACGGGATCTGTCTCCGGCCGGTATGGGCTGACATTGGTCCCCGTTTTTGTGTCCGGTGAATTGTTCTTCTTTGGTTTTTGGTCGGCGTGGCTCCGTTTTTAAGTGGAACGGGGTTGGCCCCTTCTAGACTGGTCTCGACTTTGGCTGGTTCCTTTTCCTCTGAAACAGGGTTGTCTTTTTAGGCCGGGTGTGACCTCGTTAATCTCCGTGCAGTCGAAGAATTCCATTGCTGTGGAAAAAATACTGCCCAACGGGGGTAAAAACGTAGACCCCCAAAAAGGGTTCGGGTTTAAAAATTAAACAAAACTGCTTTGTACTAGGGACAACTTGTCAAAAAGTAAAAGAAAGAAGAAAGAAGACAAAGAAAAAAGATTGCAACTAAGCAGGAAGAAGAAAAATATTTCCTGACCTGCAGAAAGTTTGGTAAGGAATAGCCTTAAACCAACCCTCTCTACAGACCACAGAAACAGATTATTTGAAGTGAGCACACACGTGGTAAAGTTTAACTGGTGTTGGTAATATGTGGTAGACTGCCTTTATCAGGAAACTTAATTTTTAATATATGTAGACTTAATGAAATTTTATTAAATATAATTCAAGTGAATTTGTTTTTCAGACCGTTTGCTTCCACCAAAACCTCAAAGAGGTAAGTGTGTCTTGTTAAATTCTAAATTCTAAATCGACTTTTTTACTGTTGTTGCATAAAAGTGAGTGGATATTTGAATGCCAAAGCCATTCTTGCAGTAGAACAGTAGTGGTACTATTTAAACGCATAGCTCTGTAGTGTGTGTATTTTGACAGCATTTTCTCATTTAAACATGTTTGGTTGAACTCAAGTGACGATTCCTGTCGTACGAGTTTCTATTCAATCCTTTCAAGGTGTCTGGCCATCTTTTTGGTGTCAGGGTGGAACTGGTGTAGCAATCCACCAAAGGTGTCTCTACGAGCGCGTTGGGCATGTCGATTTGCCATCTTCAGGTTGTAAACTGATGTTATGTTTCGTGGTGTCACGTGTTTAAAGAAAACGAGCAGTAGCATAGGAATTGGTATATATATATATATATATATATATATAGTCATCCACAGACACATACCTCGACCTTTCAAGTCTCCCCAGTGTGGCCAGACATTTTGTGAGCTACCTACAGCCGCGGTAGAACTCCGATCGATTCAGCAGCCGTTCGGACATCGTCACCCACAAAATGCGAATGGGATTTTAACTGTTTTAATAGACACATCTATGTATGTAAAGGCCACCATTGAGTGATCCATCCCTTTTATAGGAGAGCGTTGCGTTTACGCTTTAGTTGGCGGTCATCAGCGAATCCCCTCAAGGGGATGGGGAGCCTATATAGCCATCGTGCCTCGACCTATCAAGTCTCCCCAGTGTGGCCAGATTTTGCGAGCTACCTACAGCCGGAGTAGAACTCCGATCGATTCAGTAGCAGTTTGGCCAAAAAGGCACACACTCTGTCTTATTGTGTGTGTGTGCTAGCGGGTGTATGTGTGGTGAGTGTGTGTGTGCGTGTGTTTGCACGCGCGTGCGCATGTGTATGTATGGGGCGTATGGATGTGTGAGAGGGTAGACATTTCTATTTGATATAATTTGTGCGTTTAGCTGTTACAAGTAGATTAATGGGCGTAATTCCAATAATTTTTTTGATATCTTTTATGTATTTGTGTATTTATGTGTGTGTATATAATGCACATAAATCCGATATTTTATCAGGTGATCAATTTTTTCAGTCATGTGATGCAATTGAATTCTTTCTTTTCTTTCATATGCTAATGTTTTTTCTCTTTGAAATAATCTTGCCAAATATCAAGATCCAAACTATATGGGATGCTTCAGAGACTCGAAGAAGCGAATTTTACCGAAACGAATGTATCCCGTAAGAAGTATTGGTGAATGTGTCAGCGCTTGTGCAAGAGGCGGATATAAATTGCAGGCTTACAGGTACGTAAATACACCCAGCAAAAATATTGATACGTTTTCTTTAAGGATTATCAAATTCATATTCGACACATTCAATTACACAGGACTGCGTCAAATTGGTTTCCAAATGTCAAACATTTACCAAGTGATATATGATCGCCATTTTATGCTGAATTCAAAAATACAATTAACTGTGTTTAGTCAGGTTTTAAGATACTTCACAACAATTTGTATATAATAATAACATTGATTGAAAAGTCTGTGTTCACAATTTGTCACAGCTATAATACTGTTCTCTACATTTCAAGTAAGAGATTGTATCAGAAACAAAAAAATGATCTGATTAGAAAAAATGATTTTTGGATTAAGCGTAAAAAACACCCCAAAATCAGCTATTATATATTCGACTTTGAAAACATCAAAGGCCAGTGTTATCAGTTAATTTAAAAAATGTATATTTAATAAAATCGTTTCACTATAACTAAAATGCGTTCAGTAACCAAATATCTATCTATCTATCTATCTATCTATCTATGTTCATATCTATCTATCTATCTATTTATCTATTCATGTCTGTTCATATATATCTATCTATATATCTATCTATCCAAGTGAGTTCACATCTATCTAGTTATCTATCTATTCCAGTCTTTTCATATTTCTATCTCTCTCTCTCTCTGTCTCTCTGTTTCTTTCTCTCTCTCTCTCTCACCCCCTCTCTCTCTCTTTATATAAAGTAAATAAGATTTAAAATAGTTTTCTTGGCTGTAAAAAATAGATAAAATGATGTGATGTTTTAAAATAGATTTAAAAAATACTTTAATTATACATTTTTAAAACGTATAGGGTCAATAATTGTGAGTAAAAATGTAGGAAGAGTATTATTAACACAAACCTAATTTCATGCTTATTTTACCAGCCCCGTAAATATTCTTCATGTGAATGCAAGTAATGTTAAAATAACAACACAGATTTAACACAAAAGTTTATATTCATTTATAGGCTGACTTCTGATTTAGGTCGGAAAATTAAAACGGATAGGTTTTGGTGGTATATGAATTAACATTTTGCAAATTGGGTTACAGTTTTGGGGGATTAAGGTTGTTTTTAATCACGTATTGCTTAAAAAATAAACAACAAAAAACCCAAGTTACTATACATTTAATGTTGAAAAACATTTTTAAAACTAAGTTTAATTGAAATTATACATTGCAATACTAACACAAACAACTGTCTCAATAATAGATTCAATAATTAATTTCAATGGTTAAGCATATATATATATATATATATATATATATATATATATATATATATATATATATATATATATATATTCATCTAGATTTCTATCCAACTCTTTAATTATGTATCTACCTATCCATGTATCTATTTATTAATCTATCTATTTAACCTTCTATCAATATAACTATAATCATATCCATCTAACTTTCAATATATCTATCTGTTAATCTATATATTCAAGTCTACATATCTATCTATCTATCTATCTATCTATCTAATTGTTCATTTCCCATTTTATTTGTATGTTATATATACGCCTACTCTTAGCTTCTGGTTGCTGATGAAAGAAAGTGGGAAATTCAATTTCCCTCTCACACTCTACTATCTGACTCTGTCTCTGTCTCTGTCTCTCTATCTATCTCGCTCTCTCTCTCACTTTACACTCACAGAGAAACTAACATATATCAGAAAACTTAATCAAATGCACAGAGGGAGAAAGTGACAGGCAAAATGTGCTGTAAGAGAAGGGTCAATTTTTGACTAAATGGCACATCACTACTAATACAAAACAATTAAAATGGATTTTTAAAAATATGATTGAATCGCAGAAGTAAGGAATATTTTGGCATATATTTTGTGCCATTAAACTAAGTAGAAAAAACCATGTAGGAAACAATCGTCGATTTACTCAGCTTTAGTATGATATTAGATATCTAATATATATTTAATAATCAAAATGTTTTACACGTCGACAATAATTTTAAATTTTAATAAATCATCCTCTTGTTTCTTGTTTTTAGTATTTATTAATTACTTTTCCACAATTGTTTTAATGTAGGTTTGAGTTGTCTACTTTGGTTGAATCCCATCACGTAATATGTTATGGGTCTTTGTTTGATGGTGCTATGATTTGAGATAGCACCGGATTATTTTTCTATTGTTATTTCTTTTTTTCAGAACGGCAAAGAATGTTTCTGTGGCAATCAATACAAGGCTCCTTTTGCAAAAAATTGCAACATGAAATGTCGATATGGCAATAGAATGTGTGGGGGACGTTGGGCAATTCCATCTACCGTGTCGGTAAGTTTAAATCTCTCTCTCTCAATTGAGTTCTCTCTGTGTGTTCGCTCGTGCGTGCGTGCGTGTTTGTTTTTATGTGTTTGTTTGTGTGTGAATATTTATTGTCAATTAATTTTCATGGTAAAATCAGTCTCAATTAATTTTGAGAGTAAAACTATTTTGTTTACAAAATCACATCCAACGTATCTTTTATGTTATTTGATATTTTTTGTGTATTTATGTGTGTGTATATAATGCACATAAATCCGATATTTTATCACGTGATCAATTTTTTTCAGTCATGTGATGCAATTGAATTCTTTCTTTTCTTTCATATGCTAATGTTTTTTCTCTTTGAAATAATCTTGCCAAATATCAAGATCCAAACTATATGGGATGCTTCAAAGACTCGAAGAACCGAATCTTACCGAAAAAAATGAATGACGTAAGAAGTATTGGTGAATGTGTCCGCGCTTGTAGAAGAAGCGGATATAAATATGCAGGCTTACAGGTACGTAAATACACCCAGCAAAAATATTGATACGTTTTCTTTAAGGATTATCAAATTCATATTCGACGCATTCAATTACACAGGACAATTTCCTCATTTATTTCCCCACAGCTTCAGTATATTAATGTGAATAAATAGTTATAATTTGTAATGGTACAAATAAGTCGGGAGGTAAACGTAAAATTCTTGATATTTTATATTTTATTAGTAGATATAACATGTATTATTTTAAATTTCAGTAATACATCATTGACATGATGTAATTGGTATAGCATTTCTTAACTACTTCCATTTTTTAATTAATTTATCTTATCTGAAGTAATCTCCGAGGTAGGAATAGCTAAACACAATCAGACATTACTGTTACATTGGTTTTTTTTCTTTTATGTAATGTTACAACCATGTAAATATATATAGTTATTAAAAAAAGTAAAATAAAAATAAAAATTAGGGGGGGGGGGGGAAATATAAGTAAATAAAAAAAATAAAATGAAAAATTGAATAAGATAATATATAAAATAAAATAAAATTTGGAAATTTAAAACAAAACGTTAAAATTAGGAAAAGAAAAAAAAGTCCTCTGACGTCTTTAATAATGAAGGGTTAACTTACCTTTTCCTCTAAAGCTCGTAATCTGTTTTAAGAAAAGTGTTATTGTCCGCGTACACCGCTTAAAATAGAATGTGCCACGCATTTGATTGTTGTTAGTGACAGCAAATCAAATGTTCGGCAGAGAATTTTACAATCGTCCAAAAACAATAAAAAGTCTAACGTCTGTTAGTGTCTCAAGTAGGTTGGTGGATCAGAGTTTTGATCATCTCTGATAGGGTCAGCATGGCGAGCGAAGTCTGATGTTGGAAGACCAGAAATTTCCCAGTGACCCAGTGCATACTACAATGTTCTAACCATTGATTATAATTTTCAAATTGATGGTCTTATAATTTGAGATAGCACCGGATTATATTTCTTTTTTCAGTTCGGCAAACAATGTTTTTGTGGAAATAAATACAGAGCCCTTTTGGCAAGAAATTGCAACATGGGATGTAAAAATGGCCATGGAGTATGTGGAGGAACGTGGGCCAATTCCATTTACCGTGTCGGTAAGTTTAAAGAAATATCTATATATTAATATGCTAGTACGTAACTACCTGTGTCACGCCCTGTCATCACCTCAGATAAACAATGAACCATAAAGGCAATAGGTTTGCGACAATTAAAGACAATTAAAGTTTAAAGAAATATCTACATATTTTTAGGCTCAGCAAGAATTTGGAAACATTTCTTTGACACTCTGGCAAAGAAAAAAAAAAAAAGAAGGACAGATATGAAATGACCCACCACAATTGATTTCCTTGAAAAAGATGCAACCGTAAACAGTGCTTCCTATTACTAACTCCTTTGGCAAAATTCAGCATCTTTATTGAATTACCGTCATATATATAAAGAAAAAATTGCAAGTGTAAATAGTGCTTTCTAATGCGAACTCCTTAGGCAAAATCCTCCTTATTTATTAAATGACCCTTGTAAATTTAAGGAAAAAGAAGCAACAATATATATATATATATATATATATATATATATATATATATCGAATTTATATAAAACGAAATCATCTCTATTATTCTTTCATCCATAACTCATTACACACACACACACACACACACACACACACACATATATATATATATATATATATATATATATATATATATATATAAACACAGAATGCAACATCTTTGTACAGCTCCCATCTGGCCTTTTCTCTAATCATTTCGTTAGAGTACAAGTGCTACAGCCCTACAATAGCACAGACACGGCTACAGCATGTCTATAATAATCTTCATACAATGACTGCTATTTACACAGTGGCATTGCAATCAAAAAGCCTTCATCAGATAATGACTCTGGGTTCATGCATGGTTTCGGAGCCGAAGCATCATTACCACTAACCCTGAGCGCCCAAAGATTATCTCACGATACCACCAGACTTAGTCGGTTTGATGTCACATTGTAGGATTGCCATATCCACGCTGATGCGGTTAGAGCTTTATCCTGGATCTTTTTGATGTATTTCCTCTTGTCTGCCGGAGAAAGTCCAAGTTTAGACTAAAATGCCAAGGTTGAGTTGGTAATAAATCTTCGGCATCCGACTTCGATAGGATACATCCGTTATCCATCCCTTTCTGACGCATTGTTCTCGTAAATCTTATTTTTCAAATTTACGTTGATGTGCCCAGTCAAGATTTTCCTCAAATGGAACTGTTAATTCAACGATAAAAATTTTCTTTTGTTTAACAGATTATTTGAAGTGAACACATACGTGCACTCACTCCAAACAAACTTTTTATTTATTAGGAAATGAGGTACAGCGCATGTGCACACAACTCGGCATGTAACCGGAAAGTTTGGGGGAGAGGTCATAAAACTGGTCATATCACTACACGGATCTATCTAGCTAGGCTCACTCACCGACCGATTAATTCAAAAATAAAAATAAAAATCTTGCATTCTCTCCTTGTGCAGCTCCCTTCCACCAAAATACCTCATTCACTCTATGCATGTATCCTACTTAAACATTTCTCAATATTGGTGATTGGTGATGGGGGGGAATTGAAAATAAAAACCCCAATAAACTGAAAAACACATGTAAACAAAACAAAAATTGTGGGTCATTTTGGTTTCCCCTTTCCCATAACTATTGTGTAGGCCCGCCAACTGTCTTCCGCACTTTGTTGTTTGAAAGCAAGCCGGGTGCCGGGTGGGAGTCTCCTTAGTAGAATTGTCCATGAACCCAGCACCTGGCGCCCAATTCCACTGTGAGCGGACCTCTTCTAACGACGAGCCGTGCCGCTCCACGAGCGGATCCAAGACGGACCCTCCCACTAATGCCCGATACAGTGCCCTCCGAGGCCATGAGACGTCACTAGACTCAGGTAGTCTTCGAAGGGCTTCACGACACTCGAACAGAAACCGCTCTTCCCGTCGAATTTTATGGAGCCGTAGCTTCCAGTCCGGAAGATGTCCCGGATTTGCCAGGACCAAGCGGTTTCGGTTTGCAACGATCGATTCAGAAATGCCAGCCTCTCAGTGTCTCGATGAGCCGCCAAGTTCGACATCCCCAAACCTCCATTACAAGGCCGCTGGAAACAAATCTGCCTGCGTACCATTGGCCGGCACCTCTCCACAAAAAGGGGAAAAGGGCCCGTTCTAACGCCAATAACCGAGCCGCAGGCAGAGGAAGTCCAGACAATAGGTAAAGGATTAGGGGGAAGATGTAGGTAGCACAAACCTCCGCCCTGCCCTTTAAGAACAACCTCCTTGGAAACCATTTTCGGACCCGAGCTTCCACCTTTGCTGTACTTCGGACCAATTTTCTCGACTTGGAGATCGGCCGAGACCACACGCCGAGGATTTTGATGGGACCGTCACTCCAGCGGAAGGGACCGGGCAGGGTATCGGATCCTGCCCAGACTCCCAACCGCAGACCTTCGCTCTTTTCTAAATTGATCTTTGCCCCAGTGATTCGTTCGTACCTTGCAAGCGCCTTCTTCACAGCTTCTATGTCCGAAACGGATGACACGAACACGGTGATATCATCGGCGTACGCGGATACCCTGGCTTTAACGGGGCCAGGAACAGCAATTCTGCGCAGGGCCGGACATGCCTCCACGTCTCTAGGCAATTCATGGTCACTCTTCGCATATAGGTGGAACACAGGACAATCTAAAAAGTCAACATCGGCTCTTCTAACTAACACTCTGTCCAAATATGATTTAATTGGAGTAGAGGGCGAGCTATTCGTCCATATCCACATCTCCCGCCCTGGGTGTGATTCCCGAAACCGGTCGATCAGATCGAACTCGGCCATTAGATCGCGCAGGGTGCTGGCACACCTCGCCAACCCGCTAGCTCCCCGTCCCGTCCGGTCTAATTTGGGATCAAGGATCGCATTCCAATCTCCCATTAAGACTAATCGTCCAGTATACGCCATGTACGGCCCAAACTGCCGAAAAAAGGATTTCCTCTCCACAGCGCGATTACCCGGTATTTATTGCTTGATACGGCAATATCGGCCACAATTAGCCTGCCACTTGCGCCAGCATAAACAACGTCAGTCACCGCCCCCAGACTGCTTTTAACTAGCAGTGACACACCCCGACTGCCTGAATCACCGAATGCTGAATAGACCTCATATAAATGATTACCACCCAGCACCCGGCCATCCACGCTTGAAACGAAATATGTCTCTGGACCGCGGCAATATCCACTCGAAGAGACTTGAGTTCTTCCCTCAAACGACTTGAGCTTGAAGGGTCCCTGAAGCCCCTCCCATTTATACTAGCAAGAAGAAGAGTCATTGGTGCTTACCTTATTCAGTGTCCACACTGGCAGGAAGTCCTCTCGGGTGAGGACGCCGACGGTTTGTCCAAGATTCCCCTTACCCAATTCCTTGGTAACGGTATCCGTTCTGGCAATACCGCCGACATCCTGGGGATACTTGATTTTTAAAGACCTGTAAAATGAAGGGTGCATAAAAATGGGGACCCTCCCCTTACATTTTGGTTTATGTTTTCAAAGTTGGGATGCACCCTGTTGACAGTTTTATGCCCGAAAGGCCTTTTCTGCCGCCTCAATTGTTCGCCACACACCAAGTGCTTGGCCACTGGCTTCCCGTACGAAAGTGGTAACTAAGGGTGCATCCCTAAAGTTCAAGGGATTATTAGTTGATTTTCCATCCACGGAATCCAATTGCACGAGTGGGGCCCACGCTCTTTTTTGTTGAACTGTCAGGTATTTTTCAACCTGATCAGGCTCCACCCTGCATAGGTTCTCAGGAAACAGGTCCCGTTTCCGGTTCCGTGGATGGGCTTGTCTTTCCGACGCTGACGATCTCGCAGGTGATCTTGATGTAGCTCTTTTCTCATTTTGTTTAGGTTGAGGGTGAGTAGATTCGGGGCTCTGTGTATGTGAATCAGTGGGCTGGGATGAAGGTGTAGGGGATTGGGTAGGTTTGTTATTTTTTAGTGTGGTGTCTGTAGTGGGCTCTGCCGCTGTGTTGGTGTCAGGGTCCACGGTCAGGGCCTTTTTCTTTTTTCGGCTGACCGCTATTTTACGGTCAGCCGTCTCCCCCTCAGCACAAATACGTCTTTTAACTCCAGCATCCATTAGCTCCATTGATATGACCACCACTGGAGCCGGTTTGCTGGGGTTCTTTTTGGGTGTAACCTCTGGAGAATGTTTTGGTGTGGGTTCCTTGACGGGGGAGGTTTCGATGATTCCAGCG
This sequence comes from Doryteuthis pealeii, assembly GCA_023376005.1. Taxonomy (NCBI): domain Eukaryota; kingdom Metazoa; phylum Mollusca; class Cephalopoda; order Myopsida; family Loliginidae; genus Doryteuthis; species Doryteuthis pealeii. Next base: position 40,982,344 of record CM042178.1, read on the forward strand.
TAGGAGTCTTTCCTCCCTTTCCTTTTTACTTCAATCCAAGCCTCGTCCGCCTCAGGTGTTGCCCTCTCAGAGGCGAGGTTTCTAGTTCCTTCCTCGCCGGGTTTTGCCTCTGCCTGTCTTCCAGCTTTTATTGTCGCCGCTGCTGCTGCTGCTGGTGCTGGTGCTAGTGTTGTCTTGTCTCTCGTCGCGGATGCTCTTTTAGGGCAGTTTTTGGCTGTGTGCCCCTGTTGCAGGCAATCCCAGCAGTGAGGTCTGCGCCCCTCCACCACAACCGAGATAATTTGGTCTTTGACCGTATATTGGTCCAGAATGCTATCGAAGCCCTCCTTTCTTAAATTCATTAAAAAGGAGGACTCGCCAACCCGTATACCTCTGTTAAGCGTGGTGTTGCTCGCTGTTACTTCCCCGTAACCACTAAGTATTGCTATCTGTTGTTCGTCCGATACAGCTGCGGGGACGTTGTGCAGGGTTACCCGAGTCCGCCTCTTTCCTTTGTATTCCGGCTGTAGCTTTACCTCTTTATGGAAGAGGCTTTTTGTTGCAGACCTCACTGCTTCGGCCTCGCTTGGTAAGAGGACATCCTACGTGGCAAACCTCCTTCTGCTTATGTGTTCAGCAGGGATCTTGTTTGCCGGCAGAATGTCCAACATTCTCTCCTTTGTGAGGCCGATCAATTTCCTTGAGACCGCCTCCGTGCTAATGAAACAAAAGATCCTCGGCTCCAAATTTTGAACTGCCTCAGGGTTTAATTATGTTTCCCTCCAGCAGATCACTATATTTTTGGGTCCAATTGGCCCTGTGGAGCTCTGGATCCTGTTCCTTGAACTGTTTTTCATGAGGCGGTCTCCAGTTTTGTTTTCTTGGCCGGCTCAGGGGCCTTTGCTGGAGCTTTTGTTGTTTCCTTAAGGAAATCTATCAACCAATCAATCTATCTATCTATCTATCTCAATCTGTTCATATCTATCTATCTATCTATCTATCTATCTATCTCAATCTGTTCATATCTATCTATCTATCTCACTCTATTCATATCTATCTATCTATCTCAATCTGTTCATATCTATCTATCTATCTATCTATCTCAGTTTGTTCATATCTATCTATCAACCAATCAACCAATCAATCAATCAATCTATCTATCTGTCTATCTATCTATCTATCTATCTATCTATCTATCTATCTATCTATCTATCTATCTGTCTGTCTGTCTGTCTGTCTATCTCAGTCTGTTAATATCTATCTATCTATCTATCTTTTTCAGTCTGTTCATATCTATCTATCTATCTATCTATCTCATTCTGTTCATACTTATCTCTCTCTCTCTCTCTCTCTCTCTCTCTCTCTCCCTCTCTCTCTCTCAATATATATATATATATATATATATAGATGTTTGGTACATGCAAATTTGTAAACTACTAAAAGTAGAGGGATCTTATGTAAAATGGGGAGGTAATATTTTATTATGAATTAAAATAATAAAATAAAAGGGGATACGAAGGCCTTTTCGACCGGTACTTTTTCAATTATTTACACCGGTTGACAATTAAAAATCAGAAATGTAAAGAATTTGTTAAGAAAAAATGGGGTAAACCAGAGAGTAGGGGGGGGGGACAAAAAAAAATTGGGGAAAGAAGGGTATGTATATGTGCCCTAGGTTAAACCAGGGTTATGCCTCCCAACAGATAAATGGAGTGTCTCGGTGTTTGTCTGCACAGAGTAGGTCTAAGAAAAGAAATACTAACAGCCTCAAGGACTGCTAGATGTTGCTTAGACCTAGCTCTGTGCAGAATAGAGAAGCACTCATCTGTATAATCGGACAAACAAGCATTTATAGAAAGGTGCTCAGCGATCGCCGAGTCGAATGCTTGGGATAACCCGGATGTATTATTAGCGACGGCATCGCTAATAATACATACAAACCATCTTCCAATAAAAATCTATTAACTTCTGTTTAACTGGGTTAGTATACTGTTGGTTTGAACAATGTCAACTAGCAAAGCACAACTTACCTGGTACCCAAAGCAGCTGGTATTTATGGAACTCAGGAAAACTCCATTCATGTATTTGGGTGATCCCATTCATTGAGTCCTGATTGGCTGCTTGGTTTCTGTGGTGTTATCGTTTTTGATAAATAACCTGGCATTCTGTAGTAGGCTTGCAATAAGGTAAGATCCGTATTGAGTTTCGCTTCCTTGTTGCTATGTCTTGCCAATTTGACGGTAATTGGAATTCTTCTACAACTTTAGAAAAATACATCAAACGATTTTACTGCTTAATCGGCAACAATGAGTTTAAATATCCCAATAGTTCAGTATCCACTTCACTATTAATTAGGACACTGTTGATAATTATCTACAGTATTTCTTAAATATTAGTCTATTCAAACACTAATATTCACTATCCACCCCCCAAAAAAAACAGTAATTTTATTTTATTTTTTTATTCTTTAACACACACACACACACACACACACACGCGCGCGCGCGCGTGATATATAAAAGAAAGATTTAACTCTTTGCCTACTCAAGCTTCTCGCAGCGGCTCTCCTACCACTGTATAAAAACTGATTATTAGTTCACTAAGTCTTTTTTCAAAATCTTGTACTGTCTGAAGATTGCTCTATTTAAACGATCATGTTTAAAATACCATGAAA
>CM042178.1:40987496-40989996 GCA_023376005.1 Doryteuthis pealeii
ATTTTGAACAGAAGGAGTATGATTGAAAAATAGAACAACTTTGAAACTAACTCTTGCATCATTTTCCGTTACTCCCGTCTTTCATTGGTAAATATTTCTAATTAAACTGTTTAGTTAAAATAGGAAGTAAAGAATAATATTACAGTTATTTCTTCTTGTTAAGGGATCTCTTTTAAGATTTATTGAAGAGATTGTTGCTCATATTCAATAAGATAAAACCAAACAATTAGAAATCAATAATACTAAGCATATATTTATAAAAATCAATTTTTTAAGATCAATATGCAAATTAGCCTTCCCATTCATACTGTAAACCTCTATTTTGTTGTATATATAAATACAATTGCATGTTATTAGTATGTTGATATGGTCAACAGTGGCTTCGGCCTCTGGACCATTGATATAATTAACAGCGTCGATCCCAGGGAGCCATCCCCCCAGGCAACACCTGCCCCCTTGATTTAAAGGGGCAGGACTGGGTTTATTGCCCAGCGCCTGAGGCGCCCCCCTTGAGGGGGAATGCCGACGGGATCGACGCAATTTTTCACCTGCCACCCCATGAGTCTCGGCTTGTGGGTGGTCCCACATAAATAGGGCCTTTGTGCCTGACCCGTACAAGTGGGGTACGTGGAAAATATCATGTAGATATGGTCAACAGTGTAAGTAATGTAAAACAATTTTATTAATAATTGAGTTTTAAATAAAAATAAAATCATGGAGAATATGATGTAAATAACTAAAGGAATTGTGACTTGTATGGTAATATAGTTTCGGTTACAGACAGGCAAAACCACAATCTTCATTATAATAAGATATAAATCGCTGCCTAAAAATTAGAGCTCAGAATGACTTTGAAGAAAGAAAATGAAATATTTATTTTCCGGTTTGCCGTTTGAGAAATATTTGAGAAGACTGATATATATATATGATATGATATACGATATTTTCGTTGTGTTTAACAAAACTCAAAATTACAAAAATACTAGATAATCATACAAAGTATTAAAATTCCACAAAACCTTCAACTAAAAACAAAAATAAACTAATCGGGACCAGTAATGCCGAACTGTATAGTCTAAAACTCCCCCAAATTATTGGTGATTACAAACGTGGCTATATATACGGAACAGTATAAATCCATAAACAACACTACCCCCTCCGTCCTATCATCTCAAATCACTACCCCTGTATATGATTTAACAAAAACAAATCAACCAACAGATTACACCATATGTGCCCACCAAATACAGCCTGAAATCCACAAAGGAATTAATCCAAATTCTACAAACCTCAAAACCTAATAACCAAATGATCGCTTCATTTGATGTTGAAATGTCAACATAGAAAACATTCTATCCTTTTTGAAAGAAATCAAATTCTATCAAAAAATATAACCATATTTTTATATCGTTTATATGGAGGTGCGTGTTGTAATGGTTAGTCGTAGGAAATGGGCTTGTCGACCAGAGTTCAAATCATAAACGAGGCTGTTTTGCGCCAAATGGGAAAGGTATGAATCCATATATTCTACCTCCAGCTATGTGCTCATAAACCTTGGATAGGTAACCAGTCTAAGAGAAGGAAATATCTTAATTCAAACCTATTAAATTACGCTTAAGAAATTGGCATTGTCTCGCATCCTGCTCGTGTGGAGGGGTTGGTATATATATATATATATATATATATATATATATATATATATATATATATAGTTTGTGCTATCACAAATTATGCTCTTATCTAAGTGTAAAAAATGATTCTTCCTAAGAGGAAATATGGTAGAGTAGAGATAGAATTTATAGGTAAATCCGTTCTGATAAAAATGTTTGTGTAGAAGAAACTGCAGTTTAATTAAAAACCTACAAAATTTGTATTATCTGCGTTATTCGGACTATTGTCCTCATCTTCATTGTTATCTGTATAACGTTTCGGCTGATATGCCCTCCGGCCTTTTTCAGGTATTTGCTTTTCGGACTCGGGAACTTTCTTATCGTAATCGGAAGCCATCACGAAACTCTGAACCTAAACCCTTATTGAAGGGCAGCAGTAACATAGAATAATAATTAACACAGCTTAACGCCTCTACCCCAACTATAGTTAGCGGAATAAGAACAGGATAACCCCGTGGACTAAATAAAGTGTTAGGTTCAAAGTTCCGTTATGGCTCCCGATTACGACAAGAAGATTCCCGACTATGACAAGAAAGTCCGACAAGAAATACCTGAAGAAGGCTGGAGGGCATATCGGTCGAAACGTTGTACAGATAACAATGATGATGAGGACAATAGTCCGAATAACTCAGAGAATACTAATCCTCTAGCCTCATCTCAAACATTCAGAGAAATACTACAAAATTTGCTTTTAATTTATTTTATGTCTAAACTGAACTAAAAAGAAGCTTAAAAAATCAGAAAGTTTTGAAATAAAATAACTGATGCATTATAACATTAATTCATTGATAAATCAACATTGAAAATTTCATTAATATCGGATAATTCTC
>CM042178.1:40994996-41024996 GCA_023376005.1 Doryteuthis pealeii
AGAGAGAGAGAGAGAGAGAGAGAGAGAGAGAGAGAGAGGGGGGGGGGGCAAGCTATTGAAAAAATATAATAAATTTCCCCCCTCACTCCCAAACCTATTCCGACTGCAGGACACACTGACGAAGCAGTTTGAATAGGGGATAGTAACTGTGTACATGCAATCGACTGTTCCACCAAATGAAAGATGGACTCTCTTATCCCCCCCCCCCAAAAAAAAAATAATGCCCCCTACACCCCCACCTAAATATACATGAACAGTGCCAAACTTAAATAAAAAATGAATCAGAAAAGATTTATTAGTCTTAATTTTTTTAGATGATTGGTTGGTTAGTTGGATTTTACGGCATGTCAACCCTTGTTGGGTTATTTTATGCCGAAGACGTTTTGCTTTATTCATTCTTGATGGGTATTCATTTTTTTTAAAAAACTCAATTTTTTAAACTCATTTTTTCTATTAAACCTATAGATGGGACTCTAACAGGTACTACCACTCCGGGTTAGAGTCCTCCACATTCCCCAGAGCTCCAGAACTTCACCATCAGATACCTAAAACACTAAAACCCACAGATACAGCTTTTCTAGCACATATATGATAAAAAAAGGATTCGGGTTTTGCCATAAGAGCAATAGGGTTGAGACAATCATATAGGTGCTAGGGCTTGGCGTGACCCGCCGATTTATCCGAGGGGGTATCTCCGATCGTCCATCTAGCCTAAATAAGGAATAAAGTTTCGTGTTGCATGTCATGGACTACTCAGCCACCAAGGTTCCATCCTTAAGCATCACGGGTCGCCACCCACGGCCAACAATTAGCCCTATTGGAGATTTGCCCCCTCTGTAGATGTGTGGTCGATGTAATCTACTGCCCCAGTCGACAAGGCTAGATGAGACTTGATATGCATTATTTTGATTTTTCGAACTGTTGTCCTCATCTTTATTGTGGTATGTAAAAACAAACAATTCAAAATGATTTCCCAGGTTGGGTCATTGCTATGCTCGGATAGACAGTGTTGCGTGTCATAGACTACTCAGCCACCAGGGTTCCATCCTTAAGCATCACGGGTCGCCACCCACGGCCAATAGTTAGCCCTATAGGAGATTTTCCCTCTCTGTAGATGTGCAGTCGACTTTCTTCACAAAAGTCAGTGGATACAGCAGCCAAAACGTTGTGTCTTATATATTACAATAAAGATGAGGACAACAGTCCGAAAAATCAAAATTATACACATCAAGCCTCTTTTGTATTATTCGGATTATTTAGACTGTTGTCCTCATCTTTATTGTTATATACACAACGTTACAGTCGATGTGCTCTCCGGCCTTCTTCAGGTGTTTCTTATCGAACTTGGAAACTTCTCGAACTTGGAAACTTCTCTTTGAACTTAGGAACCTTCTTATCGAACTCAACAAGAAACACCTGAAGAAAGCCGGAGGGCACATCAGTCGAAACACTCTGTATAACAATAAAGATGAGGACAACAGTCCGAATAATCCAAATAATGAATATCATAAATCCTCATCGCAAAAATCCACTCAAATTCATTAATATTATTTGGATTTTTCGGACTGTTGTCCTCTTTATTGTGGTATTACAAAAAAGAAAACTATTCAAAATTATTTCTCATGTTGGGTTATTGCTATGCTCGGATAGACAGGGAACACCTGAAGAAGGCCGGAGAATACAGCAGCCGAAATGTTGTGTTTTTACATAAAACAATAAAGATGAGGACAACGGTCCTAAAAATCAAAATCATATATATCAAGCCTCATCTAAAAATTCTGACAAATAATTTCGGACTGTTGTCCTCATCTTTATTCGTGATATATATTGATATAGTTGAAGAACTTACGGATTTGAATGAGATCTTTGCCTTGTTTGCTCAACGAACCATTCAAAATGATTTTCCAGGTTGAATCATTGCAATGCTCGGAAGTACAAAGTACACTTGAAGAAGGCAGGAGTTTTCCTAGTTATGAGCTGTCGCTCGGTCAATTTTGCGAGCTATAACTTGAGGTATGAGCGAGCTTCACATATGCTTATGTGATAAGTTCACTAAAAACATTTCAGATTCCAAATTTATTACGACCAAGAAAAATATTATTCATAAAGAAATAAACATTAAAACATATTACAGCACAAAATTCATTACTTTCTATCTTCTGTTTTTATTAAAAAAGAAGACTACAAAAAAAGAAAAAAAGAAAAAAGTATGTTTTGGGGTCTGGAACGGATTAATGGCATTTTAGTTTATTTCAATGGGAAAAATTGGTTTGATATACGAGGATATCGAATTACGAGTGGAACGAATTAAACTCGTAAGTCAAGGTACCAATTTAGTCATGATGATGATAAAAGATTCAGAAACGAATAAAAAATTCTGCATTAAATAACCCATAAGGAGTTGATATGCCGTTAAACAATAAACCAAACCATCTTTTATGAAATCTTATTATAATGTCCGTCTGCAACCGAAACTACGTCACTACTTACGTCACAATACCCCCAGGAATTGCGAAAGTTTATCAATGAGTATTTTATAGTCAAAATTATTTATAAATAGAATGATAGATCTTACTTATCAACGATGTCTCAATGAAAATCTGAGTTATATTTGCCTCAGAACAGCCCATGTTATTAGGATATTTGCCTCTCATCCCACTTATGAGGGCGTGACACAAGGACATTTTTATGTGGGCCCACCCACGAGTCGAGACTCATGGGTGGTAAGTGCAAAAATGCATTGATCCCGTCGGCGTTCCACCTCAAGGGGGCGCCTGAGGTACTGGGCAATAAACCCAGTCGTGCCCCTTTAAATCAAGGGGGCAGGTATTGCCAGGGAGATAGCCCTCTGGGGTCAACGCTGTTAATTTACATTAACAAACTCAGGCCCCGAAGAGCCCTTGTTAGTACGGTATTTACCACGTACCCCGCATGTACGAGTTAGGCACAAGGCCCTATTAATGTTGGACCACCCACGAACCGAAGCTCATGGGTGGCTGGTGCAAAAAATGCGTGGATCTTGTCGGCATTATTCCTCAAGAGGGGCGCCTCAGGCACTGGGCAATAAGCCCAGCCCTGACAATTTAAATCGAGGGGGCAGGTAATGCCCCCTGTGATCGCTGTTAATCAATAATACAGGTCCAGTGGCCAAAGCCACCGGACCGCCGCTCATCCCACTTATGAGCGCTGGGCACAAGGTCTCGTTTTTATGTGGGCGCAGAAAAATTGCGTCGATCCCTTCGGCATTCCCCCTCAAAGGGGGCACCTCAGGCGCTGGGCAATAAACCCAGCTCTGCCTCTTTAAATCGAGGGGGCAGGTATTGCCAGGGGGGATAGCCCCCTGGGATTGACGCTATTAATTTAACACACCGGTCTAGTGGCCGAAGCACGCCGGACCCTCCGCCCCGAAGGCCGGGTTGTGATATTTGCCTCTCATCCCACTTATGAGGGCGTGACACAAGGACATTTTTATGTGGGCCCACCCACAAGCCGAAGCTAATGGGTGGTAGGTGGAAAAATTGCGTCGATCCCATCGGCATTCCCCCTCAAGGGGGCGCCTCAGGCGCTGGGCAATAAACCCAGCTCTGCCCCTTTAAATCAAGTTATTGCCTAGGGGGATACCCCCCTGGGACCGACGCTGTTAATCTAACACACCGGTCCAGTGGCCGAAGCACACCGGACCCCCGCCCCGAAGGCCGGGTCGGTAGTACTTTTAAAATCCCTCAACGTGTCTTATATAACACTAAGAAATAAAGGTTTATACATTGTGTAGTTAATTTGCATACTGGTTTTAATAAAACTGGGTTTAATAAATAATTACTTGATGTTTAATATTATTGCTTTAATATCCAATGTATTAAAATCAATTATATGAATGTTTTTATATAGAAAACAATTAGAATATAAACTAAGTGTAATCATTTTATATGCGTTCTTATTTAGTCATTCGTTAGTGTTTCTAATCTATATATTAATACGCTTGTTCCTTAATCTTCCGAGCGTTATCATTTTGCATCACACTCTGGTTAAAAATCAGATCGCCCAAGATGAAATGCTAAAATGTAAATATTGATTATCTTGTGTCGTTTATCCGCCCAATTCTTATTTCTTATGAGTGTCGTCATCTCAGCTAAATAATAGACGATTCAGTTTTTATTATAAAGAAATGAAGGGAAGAAAAAGGACACGCTACACAGAAAAAATATAAGAAAGAAAGAAAGGAAGAGATTAGGGGAAAGACAGGGAGAAGTGGTGAGTGCGCGGAAGTGATGAGGCTAACCTGTTTTAATCGATAATGAAATGATAAAAAGAAGAAAAAAAGCAAAAAAGAAAGGGTGAGAGAGAGAGGGAGAGGAGAGAGGGAGAGAAAGATATATATATATATATATATATATAGATATATATAGAAAGATATATATATATAGAGAGAGAGATAGATAGATAGATAGAGAGAGAGAGAAAGAGAGAGAGAGAGAGAGAGAGAGAGGGGGGTGTTAAATCAAGTGTATTATACTTTTTACTTATTAAGTAAACAAATAAAAACGTTGTAATAATTAAATTATCATACTGTGCTATATCCACAGGCCTTGTTATTATATTAAAGCTTAACTAATTACGCCCGGAGGGTGCATATTTTTGCTAGTTAACCTAATTCTTTTATTAAAAATCGGGGAAAATTCTTAAAAATCCACCTCTCCCCAACAGAATAAAAGATATCCTTTTTATCACTTTCTTTGCAAACGCCACTGTCGATGGTCAGGTTGTCATAGCAACAAGCTATCGTGTAAGTGAATATCAACTGTCCGTTTCTTGCTCTGCCGTCGGGCACCAGGGCAATTATGGAATAGGAAGGTCAAAGATGCCGCCCAAGGATGTCATGTCAACATTAGTCAGTATAAACGCGGATCATGGCGCCTAAGTGCGGTCAGTTGGGGGCTAGACTGACCGATCCATGTCACGGATGATCATTTTAGGGGGATCAGCAAAAAATCTATCTATCTATCTATCTATCTATCTGTCTGTCTGTCTGTCTGTCCAATTCTGTTAATATCTATCTATCTATCTATCTCTCTATCTCTCTATATATATCTAAGTCTGTTCACATCTAAGTCTGTTGATATCTATCTATACATATATCTATATATCCATCGGTCGAAGTCTGTCAATATCTATCTATCTATCTATCTATCTATCTATCTCTGTTCATTATTCATCTACCTATATGTTTGTCTGTCTAAGTGTAAGTCTGCTCATATCTATCTAATGCGGTTCATATCTATCTATCTATCTATCTATCTATCTATCTATCTATCTATGTGGAGAAAAGTAGACAGACATGGAAGTTTATCATTGGTTGCAATGTCGACGTTCGAACGTTTCGGTTTATATAGAAACCTTCTTCATGACAATATGAAACAAGTAGAGGAAAAAGGATATTTGTTGTTAAAAAGATGATGGGTGTTTTTGAAGGAGTTGAGTTAGGAAAAATGTTTTTCCTAACTCAGTTCATTCAAAAAGATCCCTCCGAATATAATAACAATATCTATCCAGAGCTCAATGAGTGACCCAATGGGTCACATTTTGTCTAGTATATATATATATATATATATATATATATATATATATATACTGTTTGAGGAAATGATAACCATTCGAGCATCCCGCATCAAAACCATTTGTTGGACTTATCTAGTGGTATAAGATGTACCCAAAATTCCCACTCATATCTAGCTTGTGTTATCTACTGAGACAACGTCGTCTCTGATAACTGGGTCATGTACGTCGGATGGATGATGGACGAATCCAGAAAGACATCCTCTATGGAGAGCTTTCGTATGGTAAGAGACAGATTGGTCGCCCCCAGCTGCGATTCAAGGATGTCTGCAAGAATGATCTAAGGTGCTTTGGCATTACCCCCTCCAGATGGAAAAGTTTGGCTCAGGACCACCCTCGGTGGCGGCAGACTCTCCGTTGAGGATTGCTCATGTCAGAACTCACCCTGACGCAACACCATGAAGCTAAGAGGTTTAGAAGAAAGCACCGGCAACAAAGCACCGGTACATCAACATCTTCAGGGACAGCCTTCACATGCGACATCTGTGGTCCAGAATGTTTTTAAAAACAGTCACAGGAGGCGCTGTAACTTCTGGGGCACAAAAACTATATTATAATCTTCCGAGACTGAAATGCCAATAATCTATGAATTTTCTCAACATCAGCAGCATGCATTTCCGGTAAAATGGGCCAATTAGAAACGAATCCAGAAAAGTATTTGAGCATTTAAGGACTTATGCAACTGGCATTGGATCAGGTGCTAACTGGATATTCTGCCAAAAGGAACACTACAGGAAAGGGTATCCACTGAGACTACACTTCTTTCTATCTAGGGTTTCAAGAAAGGTTAAACTTGCAAATCGTCATCAAAATTAAAACGCAAAATTTTGACGACGATTTGCAAGTTTAAAAAAAATATTTTTCACTCTCTTCTAATTACTTTAACTTAAATAAATAAATAGATAAATAACAAAAATTAAGGAGCGTGCTGATAAACACGCATCTACTAATTTTTTTTTAAATATCAGTAAATATCAGGTAGGTAGGTAAATATATACACGGTATCGGTTTCTCTCTACCTCTTTCTTTCTTTATTTCTTTACATCGATTTTGAATATGATTTCCTCGAAAAAAAAATCAGATTTCTTTACGATAAATTAAAAGTACACAAAACTTTTTTTGTTTGTTTTTGTATTTATTTAAGTTAAATTAATTCAAAGACAGTGAAAAATTATTTTCTAAAAATTGCAAATCGTCGTCAAAATCTTCCGTTTTAATTTTGACGATGATTTGCAAGTTTAACTAAATGGAGCCACACTCTTTTGTACAACAGCGGAAGTGAAGTCATTGTTGTAGCATAATGTCGGTATCAGCCAGACAGCGAGGGAATCTATCCCCTTTTCACAAGCGCTAGACCAAGGAGATCGTTTTTAGCGTCTGAGACAGTGCATCACACCTACCATCAGCTCTTCCCTTTACCGCACAGATCCCTGTGCTACTCATACGCTGAGTTGGCGAGTGCCGGTATCGAACCAGGAACGTTGAGGTTACCAGCCGAATACTCTACCAACTAAAAGTCTAAAATAGCGACCAGAATCGTAACACCATTAAATAAAGAAACCAAACCAAACCCACTTTGTAAAAACCTATGGAATTGTATTAATTGCAAATATTTTTGCCGGTTTGTTTTATTTTACGGCATATCAACCTCAGTGGATCATTTAATGCCAACAGTTTTGAAATAAATTCATTCTTAAATGGATACTCAATTTTTTTATAAACACATTTTTCTATTTAACCCATAGATGGGACCCTAATAGGTACTACCACTCCGGGTCAGAGTGGACCAGGGAGCAATGGTCATAAAGGGGTGCTCAACATTCCCCAAACCTCCAAAACTGGAACCTCAACATCAGATAGTTTGACATCATTCCAAGGACATGTAGACCCTCAGCCTCAGCCTTCTAGCATCCATATGATAAAAAGGTTGGGACTTGCCACAAGAGAAATAGGGTTGGGATAATCCTATAGGTGCTAGGACTTGATGTGACCAGCCGATTGATCGGAGGCATCCTCTCCGACCGTCCGTCTAGCCTAAGTAAGGGTCTAAGTGGAGTATTGCAAGTCATGAACTGCTCAACCACCTGGGTTCTATCCTTAGGTATCACGGGGCGCCACCCATTGCCAATAGGTGGGCCCATTGGGGGAATCTTAACCCTCTGCAGAGGTGCAGTCGGTGCATTCTAACGCCCCAGCCGACAGGGCGGGATTTTTGCCGGATGATATCCAAGTAAATTATAAAGTTAATTAGATTTTTATATTGTGCACCGACAATGCTGTCCTTGTCTTTCTTAAGAATAATAACTCAGTTCCTCAACACGGAGAAAAGCTCTGTGTTATTTGCCAGATATATTAATGTAGTGTATGTCATCACAGAAACTAGGCGACTGCCCCCTCCCCCTTTGTAACACATTTTGTTCATCTAACGGCCAGTAATGTTTGCATTGGCACGCCTCAGTGGGTGTCCCTGCTAAGTTTTCTTAATTAAAAAAGCGAGTTAATATGACATTTTCAAATATATTAAGAGATGAATCGTGTTTTTCTATTAATTTTTAAAATTTTCTTGAAGTATTTAGTCTCAAACCGAAATAAGGTAAAAATATTATAATAACCGCAACATTATGAAATATGTTTACGATCTCGTGTATAGGTCGACCCTTGATTTATGCTCCAGAAATCATTAATTTATGGAATTCATTTTTGGAGCCAAATATTGCTTCTAGTCCGTTCCATTGCCTTTGACTGTCGTACACACTCGTGTATAAGTCGAACCTTGAAGTCTTTAATTCATGAAATTGTAGCCAAATATTGCTACTAGTCCTTCCTCTTAGGTTCGAATGCCGTACACCCTCGTGTATAAGTCGATCTTAAGGGTTTCTACTAGTCCCTCAATTGAATGTCGTACAAACTGGAGCTGGTGTATAGGTCGAACTTTAGGGTTTCTACTTGCCGTTCTACTAATTAGAATGACGTACAAACTCGTGTATAAGTCGATCTTATCTATAGTATGGTTTCTACTAGTGCTTCTACTTATTTGAATTGCTGTACACATTCGTGTATAAGTCGATCTTATGTATAGGTCTATCTTAAGGATGTCTACTAGTCCTGCCTTATTTGAATGCCGTACATATTCGTGTGATGTCGGTCTCGTTTATAGGCACACATTTAGATTTTCTATTAGTCTTTCTCCTTGTCGTGATAAGTCGATATTGTGTACAGACCGACCTTAAGGGTTTCTACCAACCCCTCATCATTTGAATGTCGTAAAAACTCATTTATAAGTCGATATTGTGTATAGGCCGGCCATAAGCGTCTCTAACAATCCCTCATCATTTTAATGCCGTAAAACTCGTGTATCAGTCGATATTGTGTATATGTCTATCTTAAGGTTTTCTACTAGTCCATCCTTATTTGAATGCCGTACACACTTGTATATAAGTCGATCTTGACTATTAGTCGACCTTAAGATTTTCTACTAGAATTTGAATCGCATGCAAATTTGAATGCACACACACACACACACACACACACACATGCACACACACACACACACACACACACACATATATATATATATAAAGTAAAGTAAGTAAAGTCGTCGGGGCAGCCTAAAGTCGGTATCAGCCAGTCAGCGAGGGAGTCTATACCCTTTTAAATAGCGCTAGACCAAGGAGATTGTTTTGGCGTCTGAGGTGGAGCGCCACATCTACCATTAGCTGCTTACTTTACCACACAGATTCCTGTGCTACTCATACGCTGAGTTGGCGAGGACCGGTATCGAAATAGGAACCTTGTGGTTTCAAGCCGAACGCTCTACCGACTGACCTAACCCGGTATATATATATATATATAATATGGAAGGAATAGAGAAGGAATGAGAAAATTATGAATGAGAAAATATATTAGCATATAAAGGTGCTCAATGCTAAAATCCGCCCTGTCGGCTGGGGCTAACGCCGACACCGACTGCACCTCTGCAGAGGGGTAAGACTCCCCCAATGGGGCCACCTGTTGGCCGTGGTGGCGACCCGTGATGCTTAAGGATAGAGCCCAGGTGGATGAGCAGTTCATGACATGCAATACTCCACTTTGACCCTATCTTGGGCTAGACGGGCGGTCGGAGAGGCCCCCTCCGATCAATCGGCTGGCCACGTCAAGCCTAGCACCTATATGATTTTCCCAACCCTATTGCCTTTATGGCAAGCCCCAACCCTTTTTTATCATATGGGTGCTAGAAGGCGGTGGCTGAGGGTCTACATGTCCTGGGAATGACGTTAAACTCTATCTGATGGTGAGGTTCCAGTTTTGGAGGTTTGGGGAATGTGGAGCACCCCTTTATCACCATTGCTCCCTGGTCCACTCTGACCCGGAGTGGTAGTACCTGTTAGGGTCCCATCTATTGGTTAAATAGAAAAATGTATTTATAAAAAAATTGTATTATCCATTAAGAATTGATTTATTTCAAAACTTTATTGGCATTAAATGACCCACTGAGGTTGATATGCCGTAAAACAAAACAAAACAAACAAACAAACAATGCTAAAATAGCAGAGCAAATTTACAATCAAATAATATATCATATTATGGATATTAATATCTCATTACTATTAATTTCATGCTTATTGCAATCATCAGATGAGACTGTCAAAAGGTTGAGATTTTAAAAAACGGTGGCTCGTTTAGTGTTTATATAAACGTGAAGCGTGTTCACGCGATGGAATGTTATACTGCTAAAGTAAAAAAAAACTGTGGCTTGTTTGGCGTTTATATAACGTGAAGCTCGTTTATATAAACGCTAAACAAACCAACCGTTTTTTTAAAAAAATCGCAACCTTTTGAGAGTCTCGTCTGACGATTGCAGTAAGCATGAAACTATTAGTAACGAGATATTAATATGCATAATATAATATATTATTTGATTGTGTATGTATATATATATATATATATATATAATATATATATATATATATATAATATTTAAATAAATAACAAAAGACTTAGAGATCTTGCATTATAGACTATTTCAGGGAGCTTAGACAAAAATGTCTAATTCTGCCGACTCATCAGATGCGACGGGAGAATTAGACATTTTTGTCTAAGCTCCCTGAAATAGTCTATAATGCAAGATCTCTAAGTCTTTTGTTTTTATATATATATTATATATATATATATATATATATATATATATATATATATTGTCTCCCTGGTCTTTTTAACTGTGTTTTTCTTGGGCGCCTCCATTCCATTGATTCAATATGCCCCTCTCAGCTCCCGGTCGTGCATTGTAACAACCAGCTCCCCTCTCTCTCTCTTCACATTCTTAACCCGACCCCCCAGAACCAGCACCTTCCACATTCTCATTTTTGCTTCTGACTCGTAACTATGTAATTTTTTTTTTTTTTTGGTAACATCCGGGTCATTGGCCCTAGTTAGGGTTGTTTGTCATATTGTCAGATTCACGAGGCGCCCAGCTAAAAAGTCCCGAACCCGGCCAGCATTTCTTTTTTCTTTTTTTTTAAATGATTGACGCTGACGCATTACTAGAACAAACATTGAAAACGTCCAGTGGCGTGGAGAAGGGTGGGGTAGGTGGGGCCGCTGGGGGAGGGAGTGCAGGGGATTGGAAAGTTTGCCCAAGAAATGGGGGTGTCAAGACAATGTCGCTTTGGATGACGAAACAAAGAAGTGTAGGACGGGAAAAAATTCAAACAAAAAATATGAATAAATTGATAAATTTCCTGAAATTAAAAAAATAAATGAATGAAAAAATAAAAATAAATAAAGGAATAAAGAAAACTGGAAGTTAGCAAAGTTCCTTCTTTTTTTTATTTTTATTCTGTCCGTATTTCTCATTTCCCTTTCTTTCTTTCTTTCTTTCTTTCTTTTCTTCTTTCTTCTGTCCGTATTCTCTTCTTTGTTTCTTTGTTTCTTTTTTTCATTCTTTCTTCTTTCTTTTTTTCTGTCCGTATTCTTTCTTTCTTTATTTCTTTATTTATCTATTTTTTATTCTGTCCGTATTCCATTTTTTTCTTTCTTTCTTTCTTTCTTTCTTTTCTTTCTTTCTTTAAAAAGATACTAGTCTTTCTTTCTTTCTTTCTTTCTTTCTTTCTTTCTTTTTCTTTATTTCTTTCTGTCCATATTTCTTTCTTTCTTTCTTTCTTTATTTCTTTCTTTCTTTCTGTCCATATTCTTTTCTTTCTTTCTTTTCTTTTCTTTTCTTTTCCTTTTCTTTCCTTTTTGCCATTTTATCAGAATAATAATATTTTCTCACAATTACAAAACTGTCATTAATTTAATCTTTTTCATTTTCCATTCATATTTCCTGTCTGTCTGTCTGTGTGTCTGTCCCTCTCTCCCTTTTATGAGCATGCGCTGTCCGATTTTATTCTCTCTTCCTTTCACTTTTATCAATGTAACTTTTTAAAAGATTTCCATTTTCTAAAAAACGAACAAGTTAGAAAAAAAAAATGAATGAATGAATAAACAAATAAATAAAGATAAGAAAAGAAAGACAGAAATTGAATAAAAGAGAATGAAAAGAAAGAAAGAAAGAAAATGAAAGAAAATTGATAGATAAATAAATGAATGGAATAAAATAAAATAGATAGAATAAATAAATAAATATATAAATTAATTAAAGAAAATAAAAGAAAGAAAGAAATTGAAAGAATTTATAGATAGATAGATAAAGTAAAATAGAATGAAATAAATAAAGAAAGGAACATAAAACAAAATTAATAGAAAGAAATTGAATGAATAAATAGATAGATAAAGTAAAATAGAATGAAATAATGAAAGAAAATAAATAAAGAAAATAAAACAAATTTAATCGATAAATAAATGAATAGAATAGAATAAGACAAATAAATAAATAAAATAAAAAATAGATAAGATAAATAAAAAGAAAAAAAGAAAAGAAAAAAAGAAAAGAAAAAAATTGAATAAATAAATAGATAAACAAATAAAGTAAAAGAGAATGAAATAAAGAAAACGAAACTAAATTAATAGATAAATAAACAAATGGAATAAAATAAAATAAATAAAATAAATGAATTAAAAAGAAAGAAAGTAAGAAAGAGATATATAGATAGATGAATAAAGTAAAATAGAAAGAAAGAAAGAAAGAAAGAGCATAAAACAAAATTAATAGATGAATAAATGAATAAAAATAAATAAATAAATAAATAAATAAAATATAAAATAAAAGAAAGAAAGAAATTGAATAGATAAAGTAAAATTGAATGAAATAAATAAATAAATAAATAAAATGAAATAAAATTAATATATAAATAAATGAACGGAATGAAATAAAATAAAGAAATAAATGAAATCGATAAAAAAAGAAAGAAAAGAAAAGAAAAAAAAAGAAATTGAAAAAAAAAAACTATAAATAAATCGATATAGTAAAACAGAATGAAATAAAGAAAGTAAATAAATCAAGAAAATAAAACAAAATTAATAGATAAGTAAAGAAATAAAATAAAATAAAATAAAATGAAATAAAATAAAATAAATAAATAAATAAAATAAAGTAGAAAAAAAAATAAAACAAAACAAAATAAAATAAAATAAAATAAAATAGATAAGTGTAATCAAATAAATAACCTCGAAACATGACTTAACAAAAAGAATCAGGTCCGACCATGAGCTGACCGTAATCGCGATGATAGATTAAATATTTAAAAAAAAAGAAAAAAAGAAAAAAAACGGTTCGTATAATTCTTTAGGAAACCCTTCCTTCCATTACCCCTTCCCCCCAAATGAGGCGGGATAATTATAAAAGCCTTTGCTTAAGGAGCAGAAAGGAAAAAAAACTGATTGTTATTTGTGGTTTTTTCGTTTAAAAGAAAATCACTTCATCTTCCAGAGTAGGGGGTCTCTGTGGTGTTGTGAGGGAGAGTCCCCGTGATGTATTGGCTGGCGTGCTGGTTTTACGGCATCGAAAAGTCGTCGGGGTGGCCTAAAGTTAGTATTGGCCAATCAGAGAGGGAGTCTATCTCCTTTTCACCTGCGCTAGACCAAGGAGATTGTTTTTGCGTCTGAGATGTAACGCCACACCTATCATCAGCTCCTTAGTTTAAATAACCCACAAAAGTTGATATGCCATTAACTTTTCTCTGGCTAATTAAGATAACTTCCCAAAACATCCTAGCGGATACACAGATCTAGAATATGTTGAATTAAAGTAAGGGTTCAATTTTGTATCATAATTAAGTCATAAACTGGTCCCCTATTTCTTGTTTACGTTGGATTCTATACATTACTCTAGTAGGGGGTGGGTGTAGTGACTGCCAAACTGATGTGCTGGACTGCAACATCGTAATAATTGAGTCTGAACCCTAATCGTATTATTACGTTCACTTTCGGACTAATACCCTTGGGAAAGGCATGAACCCCTCTATCCCTCCAGATGGTACCACCACTGTTCTTCTACAATGATCGCTTTAGTATTATCTGCGTTATTCGGACTATTTTCCTCATCTTTATAGTTATTTGTACAATATTTCGGCCGATATACCCTCCGGCCTTCTTCAGGTATTTCTTGTCGGACTCGGGAACCTTCTCGGACTCGGGAACATTCTTTTCAAACTCGGGAAAGAAGGTTCCCGTGTCCGAGAAGGTCCCCGAGTCCGAATAACGCAGATAATACTAAAGTGATCATTGTAGAAGAACAGTGGTGGTACCATATTAAGTCAAACGTTGTACAAATAACAATAAAGATGTGGACAATAGTCCGAATAACGCAGATAATACTAATCATCAAGCCTCATATCAAACATTCAGAGAAATAATGATCGCTTTGTCTCAATTAGCCCACAAAGGTTGATATGCCATTAAACAAAGAAACCAAACCCGAATCTACTTTACTCGATAACTCAAAGAAAGAAGAATACTATTTGAAGAAGTTTGTAAAGTCAATTTTGTAATGGATATTCACCCACCCGTCCTGTCGTTTGGGGCTTCAGAAGAACCCCCCTAATGTACGTGTTGGCTGTAAGGGGTGACTTGTGGTGCTTAAGGACGGAATCCTGAGGGCTGAGCAGTCCATGACACTCCACTTTAGCCCCTTACTTAGGCTAGACGGTTGGTCGGAGAGGCCCCCTCCGATTAATCGGCTGGTCATGTCAATACCTAGCACCTATATGATTGTCCTGACCCTATTGTCATTATGGCAAACGCTCACCCCTTTTTATCATATGTGCCGAAAGGTGGTGGCTGCGGATGTTAGTGTTCTGGGTATGACGTTGAACTACATCTAATGTCGAAGTTTCAATTTTGGAGCTTTGGGAAGATTGGAATACTCCTTCATCGCCATTTCAACCTGGTCTACTCTGACCCGGAGTGGCAGTACCTGTTAAATAGATTAAAATCTATGTTTTAGAAAAAAGTTTTTAAAATTTCAGTTAAAAATTGAATACTCAACAAGAATGAATAAAACAAGATGCCTTTGGCATAAAATAACCCAACAAGGGTTGACATGCCGTAAATCCAACCAACCAACCAATTAACCAACCAACTACTGCTGTTTAAGATAATTGAGAACTTCATTAATAAAAGTAAAGTTGACAAGGTAGCCTATTGTTCATATCAGCGAGGGAGTCTATCCCGTTTTCCCTTTGTTATTACAGACAACAAATTTTATTATTTTTTAAGTAATTTTGACCGAGTTAAATTATTTTTTTCTGTCGGAATAATTATTTATTTATTTATTTAATTTTCTCTGTTTTTATGTTCAGATTTTCTTTCTTTCTTTTTTCATTGTTCTGTTATTTCTTCCTCATTTTTTATTTCATTTTTTTGACTTTTCTTTCTGTTATTTTCTTTCTTTCTTTTTACTTTTTTCGTGTTTTTATTTCATTCTTTTAACTTTTTTCTTCTTCTATTATTGCTTTCTATGTTTCTTTCACTTTCTTTCTTTCTTCTTTCTTTCTTTCTTTTTCTTTCTTTCTTTCTTTCTTTCTTCTTTCTTTCTTTCTTTTTCTTTCTTTTTCTTCTTTCTTTCTTTCTTTCTTTCTTTCTTTCTTTCTTTCTTCTTTCTTTTCTTTCTTCTTTCTTTCTTTCTTTCTTTCGTTCCTTATTTCTTTCTTTCTTTCTTCTGTCATTTCTTTCTTTCTTTTTCTTTCTTCTTCTTTCTTTCTTTCTTTCTTTCTTCTTTCTTCTTTCGTTCTTTCACATTCTTTCTTCTGTCATTTCTTTCTTTCTTTCTTTCTTTCTTTCTTTTCTTTCTCTGTCATTTCCTTCTTTCTGTCATTTCTTTCTTTCTTTTTTCTTTCATGAAGTCGTTAGCTTGAAATTTGTTCTGAATACAAAGAATCAGCTTTTACTCATCAAACACCCATTCAGAAAAACCATTCGTCTGGAAGGAACGCCTCACTTGGCCACACACACGGACACAAACACACAATCACACACGGACACACACACATAATCACATATGGACACACAAATGCAGATGGCTGTACAAAGACACACAGACAAATGAGCAAATGAGCTGACAAGGACAAAATGTTTTAATAATGGACAGAATTACTACTACTACTACTACTACTACTACTAATACTACTACTACTATAATAATAATAATAATAATAATAATAATAATAATAATAATAATAATAATAATATACAGTGATACCGAACATAAAAAATATTTCTACCAATTTGTTAAAGCACATAAAGTTAATGACAAATTTAATATAAAATCATTTCTATTAATTTATTGATATACACGAAGTTAAATAAAACATATATATATATATATATATATATATATATATATATATATCCAACCCTTCCTTGACTTACGAGTTTTATTCTTTTCGCTCGTAACTCAATTCCCTTGTATATCAAATCAATTTTCCCCAATGACCCACCGCCAAAAAGAAAGCTCTAGCACCTATATGATTTTCCCAACCCTATTGCCCTTATGGCAAGCCCCAACCCCTTTTTTATCATATGGGTGCTAGAAGGCAGTGGCTGCAGGTCTACATGTCCTGGGAATGACGTTAAACTCTATCTGATGGTGAGGTTCCAGTTTTGGAAGTTTGGGGAATGTGGAGCACCCTTTCATCACCATTGCTCCTTAGTCTACTCTGACTCGGAGTGATAGTACCAGTTAGGGTCCCATCTATGAGTTAAATAGAAAAAGTATTTATAAAAAAATTGTATTATCCATTAAGAATTGATTTATTTCAAAACTTTATCGGTATTAAATGACCCACTGAGGTTGATATGCCGTAAAACCAAACCAAACCAATCCGTTTCATTGTATATCAAATCCATTTCCCCCATTGAAATAAACTGGAAGCCAAAATTATGTCAGGAGAATATTATCCACGGATTACCTATGCAACCGACTGACTTGCAGCTTCAATTTAATACACTTCCTGTCAAACTCAGTTTCATCCTGACCATAAACAAATTTCAAGGACTGTTGTAGAGGGGTTAACACCCCTACAAGATGGACTGGCTCATAGCCTTATAAGAGTCGACGTAGAAGTGATAACGTTGGGAAAATATATTCGAACGAAATCACTGCGTTTGACTACATACATTTGACCCTCCTCATTTCTTGTACGCTTGTCTTCTTCTACTTCTTGTTTTTATGTAATAAATATCCATTAACACCAGATGCAAGTGCTGAATAAAATATATATCAAGCACACTATTTCTCTGTGTATCTTTTACTACCTCAACGATACAACGGGGACCATTACTGAAAACAGGTGTATTGAATTCTCTCTTTTCCATGGTCAGATTTAGATTGTCTATTTAACTTGGTCTCAGAATGAATCGACATTAATAGTGTTTATCCCGAGGCTTTAAACTCAAAAAGTCTACAAAATAAACAGAATTTTTACAATAAGAAAACACAGATTACGGAACATATGACCTTTAGGCACCCCTTTTGCTATCTCGATTCGCGGGAACATTTTTCCATTGACACCGTCAAAACCCGGTTAATTGTTAACAAACGATTTTTAGAGGGATTTTTAAAATTATAAAACTAACTAACCCTAACCCCTAACCCTAACCCCTAACAAACAACCGGATTTTGACGGTGTAAATGAGAAAAGTGTCCTTGTGAGTCGAGATCGCGGAAAAGGTCATATGGTCCCAGATTACTCCTATTTGTAACATGAATTATATTTTTACATTACTTCTCTGTATTATGTGTGGAGGCTCTAATTGTGTAATGCTTATCGTCAATTTCATAGTGGAATGTAGCAGTGCTCTTGCAGATCGGTTGCTATACCAAAGTTACAGAACCCAAATTTCCTATTTCACCACAACCAGAGGGAGAAAAAAGAGATTGATACCTTTCCCCAGGATATTAGAGGCATGTAAAATGCAAACAGCTCCCTGGTCCACTCTGACCCGGAGTAGTAGTACCTGTTAGGGTTCCATCTATGGGTTAAATAGAAAAACATGAGTTTATAAAAAAAATTGAGTATCCATTAAGAATGAATTTATTTCAAAACTTTGCCGGCATTAAATGACCCATCGAGGCCGTAAAACAAAACAAACCAAACCAAACTTAAGTAAACATATCAAACGTTTTAATGATTCATTTATCATAGTGTAGGATATCCACAGGTCCTGATAGTTAACATATATTACGGACATCGTCTCCATGTTGATGTAGTGAAACAAAAACAAGAATTTAATCAATGAAACAAATCTATCGTAGACAAAAATCAACTAAAAATAAATAAAAAAGAAAAAAAGAAAAAGAAAACAGAATTAAAAGAACGACTGATTCACAAGCAAAACAAATGGACAAAAATATCTTAACAGACGAGAGCAAAAAGTACAGTTTTCCCGCCTCCGAGTTTTTGCCGCCATAAAGTCAGCCATTTTGACTATCGTTTCTTTATTGCTTATTATTATTATTATTATTATTATTATTATTATTGTGTGTGTGCTTTTGCCCTTTACATAGGCTGCAGTCAAAACCAAACATGTTGGCATTGCAGAGGATGAATTATAGAGAAGGAGAAGGAAGAAAGAGAAGAAGTAAGGAGTAGAGGTAATGAGAGGGCGAAGGAGAAGGTAAAGAGAAAGGGGTTGAGAAGATATTCAATAAACAATATTTATCATGAAGTTTCGTCTATTTGCCGCGATGTCGTGAAAGCAGAGTGGCGTAAGGTTTATGTATATTTTTTCTTTCTTTCTTTCTCATCTCTTTCTTTCTTTTTTTTCTCTCTTTCTTTCTTTTTTCTTTCTTTCTTCTCATATCTTCTTTCTTTCTTTCTTTTTTTCACCCCATTTCCTTCTTTCTTTTTTCTTTCTTTTCTCTTTTTTCTCTTTTTTCTTTCTTTCTTCTCATCTTTCTTTTTTTCTTCTCATCTGTCTGTCTTTCTTTCTTTCTTTCTTTCTTTCTTTCTTTTCTTTCTTCACATATCTTTTTTCTTTCTTTCTTTCTTTCTTTCTTTCTTTTCACTCCATTTCCTTCTTTCTTTTTCTTTCTTTTTTTCTTTTCTCTTTCTTTCTCTTTCTTTATATCTTTCATCCATTCTCTCTTTTCATCCTCTTTATTTGTTTGTTTGTTCCTCCTCACCCTTCCTTCTTTCTTTCTTTCTTTCTTTCATAATCTTTACATCGTCTTTCTTCTATTTCTTTTTTTTTTTCGTTTTTGGTGTCATCTTTGCTTCGTATCTCTAACATTCCTTCTTTATTATTTTCTTCTTTCTTCCCCCTCTCTTTTTTCTTTCTAGAAATCTAGAAATCTAGAATTCCAGAACCACCCTTCATTCCCTTTCTACTATATTAGTCATTATTTTGACGGTTTCTTTCGCCCTGTTTCATATTTCATTTCGTTTTTATCAAATTATTAATCTCGTATAATGTTAGCCGAAAATCATTAGATTCCGCCATCCAACCCACATACCCACATTCCTATCTCTAGTCTATCTATCTCATCCTTCTTCCTTCCTTCTATCTCTCCCCTTCCTCCTATCTATCTATCTATCTATCTATCTATCTATCTATCTATCCTTCCTTCCTTCTATCTATCTATCTATCTATCTATCTATCTAATCTATCTCCAATCCTTCCTATCTATCTATCTATCTATCTATCTATCTATCACTTTCCTTCCTATCTATCTATCTATCTATCTATCTATCTATCTATCTATCTATCTATCAATCTATCTATCTATCTGTGGTGGGCAAAATGACAAGGTATTTTGCTTGTTTTTTTAATGGCATATCAAACTTTGTGGGTTGTTTAATGATAAATACATTCTTGTTGAAGAACAGTAGTATTACTATTTGACATAGCTGGAGGGATGAGGGGTTCATACCTTTCCCAAGAGTATTAGTCCGAAACTGAACGTGATATCGCAACTGGAGTTTGAGCTCGCTTACTATGATATTACAGTCGAGCACGTTATCCACAAGGCCA
Organism: Doryteuthis pealeii; assembly: GCA_023376005.1. Taxonomy (NCBI): domain Eukaryota; kingdom Metazoa; phylum Mollusca; class Cephalopoda; order Myopsida; family Loliginidae; genus Doryteuthis; species Doryteuthis pealeii. The sequence goes on from CM042178.1 coordinate 41,015,019, forward strand.
TGGGGACTCACCCAAGGTACATAACAAGTGGCCCTAGTAATCATCGGACCTATTTGTGGCCTTTTTCCTCTGGGTGTACGTGGAGGACAGGATTTATGTACCTCCACTACCCGCATCCCTGGAGGATCTGTGGGAACTAATTATTAAAGCAGTACGCTCGATCATGCCAGATATGGCACAGAGAACTGGGTTGGTTGGTTGGTCGGTTAGATTTTACAGCACGTCAACCTTTGTTAGGTTATTTTATGCAGAAGACATTTTGTCTTATTTATTCTTGGTGGGTAGTCAATATTTCAAAACTCAATCTTTTTAAACATATGTTTTTAAAACTCATTTTTCCTGTGTAACTCATAGATTGGACCCTAACAACTACTACCACTCCGGGGCAGAGTGGACCTGGGAGTAATGGTGATGAAGGGGTACTCCACATTCTCCCGAGCTCCAGAATTGGAAATTCACTATCAGATAGAGTTTAACGTCATACCCAAGGTATTAAGACTCTCAGCCACCGCCTTCTAGCACATATATGATAAAAAAAAGGGTTAGGGCTTGTCATATGGTCAATAGGGTTGGGACAATCATATTGGTGCTAAGGCTTGATGTGAGCAGCCTATTGATTTGAAGGGGCCTCTCCGACCACTCATCTAGCCTAAGAAAGGGCCAAACTTGTTTGTCATGGTTAGGATGTGACACAAGGTGACATTTATGGGTTCTCCTGTAGTGATAGAACCCGCTATTACAGTGTTAATAGATCTGCGAGACTTACCTGTTAACCATAACACTGCGATAGGACGGCCTCTTTTACCCAAACTCTTTGGCATGGGTAGGATGTGGCAGAGGGTGTTGCATGTCATGGACTGCTCAACCACCAGAGTTTCATCCTTAAGCATCACGGATCGTCAACCACGGCCAACAGCCAGTCCCATTGGGAGGGGGGAGGATCTTACCTCTCTGAAGAGGTGCAGTCGGTGTATTTTAAAGCCCCAGCCGACAGGGCTACAGAGAACTGGGACCAACCGTTACCACGTGAAACTTTATGAGATCAATCAATTGTAACTACCAATGAGTAAGAACATTCAAATAAACTTAGATTTTTAATAAAAAATACGAATGTCAGTCTATTTGTAGAGATGGAGCAAAGCGGACAAGGACTTGTCTCGCGTGTAAGTCCATGATTTAGGTGAAACTAGAAGCGGCTACTCGGCGTCGCCTGGGTAGAGGGAATGCAAAAAAGGTTAGTCTCACAGATCCATTATTATTAAATCTCGAGTTGGATCCTGTAGTATACCCCATTAAAATCCCTATGTAAAAAAAAGACCTTGCGTTGATCCAGTCATTCTGAAAAAAAAAATCAATGTCTACTATTTAAAATATTACCCCCCCCCCCAAAAAAAAATACAGTCTCTTATCATCTAAATTTAATTTTTTTTATTATCTTCACGAATATAAATAAAACCTTCGTTTTTGCACAAAAAACGCCCTGGTGATATTTAATGTGTATATATATTTACTTTGTGAGATCTCACAAACCATCCGAGTGATGAGGACAAGGCATGCTGGACACTGCTGGAGGAGCAAGGACGAGCTCATGAGCGACATTCTCCTGTGGTAGCCAGCATATCCGTGCTAATTGCGCAACATGATGATGATTATTGCAGGATTATCAATAAATGTTACCTTGTGTCACATCCTAACCATGGCAAACAAGTTGGGTAAAAGACGCCTTCTCATCAAGGCGAAATGGTTGGCCGGCTAGTCTCGAAGATCCATTAACACTGTAGTAGCGAGTTCTATCCTTGCTGGATATCCCATACTTTCAACCTTGTGTGAAATGCCACCCGTGGCGAACGGGTTGGGTAAATGCTAACTCAGTTATGGTGCTGATAATTTGATGTCATATTCTTGAGAATTCATTTTATTTAAACCAATCCTCAGAAAAGTCAAACCCGGAACACACCAACAAATGTTTCGTGGGCCAAGGGTTAATTATCTGAAAATAGGATGTTTAGGGTCAGAAAACAAAGCAGTGTGACATTTTTTCGTGACATTTCTTCGTCCGACTGATCATAGTCATGGTTCAGCTCACGTAGAACCTTGAACAATAATGTTCTTTCTTTCTTTCTTTCTTTCTTTCTTTCTTTCTTTCTTTTATCAGAGCTTCGATATTTCTTTCTTTAGTTTTCATTCTTTCTTTTTTATTCATTCATTTCTTTCTTTCTTTCTTTTCATTCTTTCTTTCTTTCTTTCTTTTATCAAAGCTTCGATATTTCTTTCTTTAGTTTCATCTTTCTTTTTTATTCATTCTTTCTTTTTTTTTCTTCTTTCTTTCTTTCTTTTATCAAAGCTTCGATATTTCTTTCTTTAGTTTCATTCTTTCTTTTTTTTATTCATTCATTTCTTTCTTTTTTCTTTCTCTTTTTTCATTCTTTCTTTCTTTCTTTTTTATCAAAGCTTCGATATTTCTTTCTTTAGTTTTCATTCTTTCTTTTTTTCTTTCTTTCTTTCTTTCTTTCTTTCTTTCTTTTATCAAAGCTTCGATATTTCTTTCTTTAGTTTCATTCTTTCTTTTTTATTCATTCATTCTTTCTTCTTCTTTCTTTTTTCATTTTCTTTCTTTCTTTCTTTTTCAAAGCTTCGATATTTCTTTCTTTAGTTTTCATTCTTCTTTTTTCATTCATTCTTTCTTTCTTTCTTTCTTTCTTTCTTATCAAAGCTTCGATATTTCTTTCTTTAGTTTTCATTCTTTCTTTTTTTATTCATTCATTTATTTATTTATTTCTTTTTTTCATTCTTTCTTTCTTTCTTTTATCAAAGCTTCGATATTTCTTTCTTTAGTCTTCATTCTTTCTTTTTTTATTCATTCATTCATTTCTTTCTTTCTTTCTTTCTTTTTTCATTCTTTCTTTCTTTCTTTCTTTTATCAAAGCTTCGATATTTCTTCTTTAGTTTTCATTCTTTCTTTTTTTTCTTTCTTTCTTTCTTTCTTTCTTTCTTTCTTTCTTTATCAAAGCTTCGATATTTATTTATTTAGTTTTCATTCTTTCTTTTTTCTTTCTTCTTTCTTCTTTCTTTTTTCTTTCTTTCTTTCTTTTCATTTCATTTTGTCTTTTTAAGCTTTAAAAAAACTTTCTGTCTATTTATTTTCTCTATTTTATTTACGTACCGTCTTTCATTCGTTCTTTCTTTCTTTCTTTCTTTCTTTCTTCTTCTTTCTTTTCTTCATAATTACACATAACTAATAGACCCTCTTCGTCTCCAAATCCATTTAACAACAACAACCCGGAAGTCATTCGACTATTGATCCCTTTTTATCACAGAACAAAACAAATGGCAGTGATCCGTGTGGTGTTCTATTAACTTTTGGCGCCAAATCTTCAGTGGGGGTCAAAAATGCGGGTGGGGGGTACTTCCGCTTTATTGATTTGTTTTGTCTGTTCATTGTTTTTTGACTCGTTGTTTTTCCTCCGGCCAGGAAACATTATGCATGACTTAAGTGTAGGCATGTTTCTTCTTCCAGATCATTGTTTTAAGGATACAAACAGTTGAATCTTTTTTTTTTTGAGGAGGGTGGGGCATTAGGATAGAATGAAAGAATAAATAGATAAATATGAACATACTTAAATAGACAGATAAATAGATTAAAGCAAGTAGATGGATCTCTCTCTCTCTCTCTCTCTCTCTCTCTCTCTCTCTCTCTCTATATATATATATATATATATATATAATGCTCTCATATAAAAAGAGATTGAGCACTCTATGGCGGTTATATGGTTATATATGATCCCCATCCCCATGGGTTTTAACATTTTTGGAGGGGACTCGTTGACGACCGTCAACTAAAGCGTAAACGCAACGCTCTCCTATAAAAGGGGTTGGAACACTCTATGGCAGCCTTTACATACATACAGATGTGTGTATTAAAACAGTTAAAATTCCCTTCGCATTCTGTGGGTAACGATAGCCGAGCGGTTAAGCTGTCCACCTGATGCTGAATTGATCAGGTTTCTATCCCGGCTGTAGGTAGCTCACAAAATGTCTAGCCACACTGAAAAGACTTGATAAGTCAAAAGACGTGTCTGTGGATGACTATATATATATATATATATATATATACTTTGGTGGGGTACCAAGTAATTTGGTATTAAACTGGTCCTTACTTCCAGCGGTAAGGTATTGAAAAGTTCAGGTCCGATTTGAGAGCTCAATGTTATTATAAGCAGAACAAAGTAATCAGTAAAGACAAAAAGCTAAAAAAAAAAAAAAAAAAAAAACGGATATTAAGTGATTATGGTCCATTTCCACTCAAGGGTATCTGAAACCCTCTGAGTTTCTTCAGATCAAGTTCCCTATTGAAAATGGTATACAAATAAATTCAGCTTGTTTTTTTATACGTTCGCTTCTGATCCCAGTGGTGGTATCAGTTTCAATTCATCCTATCTAGCTCTGTTACTTAAAGTTTTTTGCCTGTACAATTAAGATTTCCGTCCTTAAGCATAACGGGTAATCCCTCATGTTGGCCGTGGGTGGCGACCTGTGATGCTTAAGGGCGGAATCCTAGTAGCTGAGCAGTACATGATATGCAAACTCCATTTAGGCCCTTACTTAGGCTAGACGAGTGGTCGGAGAGGCTCCATCCGATCAGCCGGTGGTCACGCCAAGCCCTACCACCTATATTATTGTCCAACCTATTACCCTTATGGCGAACCCCAACCCTTATTATCATATATGTGCGAGAAGGCGGTGGTAGAGGACCTTAGTGTCCTGTGTATGACGTCAAAATGCATTTGACGGAGAAGTTTCGATTCTGGAGATCTAGAGAGTGTGGACTACTCCTTCATCGCCATTACTACCAGGCCCACTCTAATCCGGAGTAGTAGTACATGTTAGGGTCCCATCTATGAGTTGAATAGAAAAAAAAAAAAGAGTTAAAAATGTGTTTAAAAAAAACTGAGTATAAAAATGGGGTTAAATCCTACTTAACGGACATAAATTCCACCATCGTATGTCACCCTGCCGAAAGAAAAAAAAAATACTAAAAATCAAGGAATTAACCGAATTTAATGAAATTTTCAGTGTTGATATATCAATAAATAAACAATATAATGCACTAGTAATTTCATTTGAGAACTCTTACATTTTTTCAGGTCAGTTAGCTTTGACGAACGTATCTTTGAAGCGTAATACAGATTCACAAACATGCGTGGTTCAAAGTTAATTGACCTGAAAAATGTAAAGTTTCTTAAATAAAATAACTAGTGCATTATATCTTTTACTTATTAATATATCAACACTGAAAATTTCATTAAATTTGGTTAATTCCCTGATTTTTAGTATTTTTTTCTTTCGGCAGGGTGACATACGATGGTGGAATTTATGTCCGTTAAGTAGGATTTAACCAAAAATGGAGTATCCATGAGGATGAATAAAAAAAAAACGTCTTTTGCATAAAATGACCCAATGGGTTGACATACCGTAAAACCCAACCCACTTACCAACTCATAGTTATGAACTTTGACAGGAATTTTGATTCAAATTTTGACATTTGATAATCTGACGTTTTGTTTATATTTTTTTATACGCGTGACTTTTCAGTACATTTCACCTTAACTACTTACTCGCTAGAGCGTTCGGCTAGAAACCACAAGGTTCCTAGTTCGATGCCGGCCTCTCGCCAACTCAGCGCATGAGTAGCACAGGGATCTGTGCGGTAAAGTGAGGTGCTGATGGTAGGTGTGGCGCTCCACCTCAGATGCACGAAACAAACTCCTTGGTCTAACGCTAGTGAAAAGGGGATAGACTCTCCCGTTGTATGGCTCCTACCGACATTAGGCCGTCCCGACGACTTACTTACTTGTTATGAAATGATTTAGGTATATTACCTTTTACCGTGTTTCATATTCAAATAAACGCACTTTTAACCGAGGTGAATTGTTATATACACATACGAGTGTTGTTAGAAAGGTTCTAAGCCTCACCAAGATACTTAATGACTACTCCGGTGTCTGGAAATTACGACAAATAAATCCAAATTAATTTTTCTAATTTTCATTATTAGGCATTATATTATTAGTCATTATTAGTCAATATATTATTAGTCATTATTAGTCATTATTTTGAACCAACCCCAGTACGCCCAAGTAAAATCATACACAGTTTCCTTTCTTTCTCCTAGACTGGTTGCTATACAATGTTTAGATAGCCAGAGGGAAAAGAGTTGGATTCATACATTTCCCAAGTGTATTAGCGCTATGTAACATGTAAATAGCTCTTTCTAGATGGGGCTTAGAATTTTTGAACAACACTCAGTACACCCAAATAAACGCGCACGCACACACACACACACACACACACACATACATACACATAAAACACACACTCATAAACACTCATGCACACATATACATACATAAACACACATACATACACACAGAAGACACATACACACACATATAAAAACACACAAATATACACACACACAAACACCCACACGCAAGATATACGCACATACACAAAAACATACATAAAAATACATAGACGCAAACACATGCATACACAAACAAAAATCCGCACACACAAATACACACAAACTCACGAAAAATACAGAAACAAACCAACACAACACTTACACACACATGCACATACACAAATATACACATATATGAATAAAAGCACACGAACACACACAAACACATACATATACGCACACACAACGAAAGAGAGGCAAACGCATTTAAATTTCTCGACACTTTCAATCTTCGACCATTTCTTTATTCTTTTTTTTTTAAGTGAATGTTTCTCTATTCAAATAGATTTCAATTTTTGTGTTCGGCTTCGTAGAACAAAGATACTTGACTGAGATTTTGATTAAGATGTATGGCTTTAATAACGGACACATAGACAAGCAATAAAAATAATAACGAATAAAGATATTTTTTAAAAAGAAAAAGAAATAGAAATAATAATAATAATATAATAATAATAATAATAATAATAATAATAACTTAAAACAAATAAAAAGAAATGGGTTGCTTGCAGAAAAAAAAAGGTTCCTCATGACTCAGAGGCTGATTGAACCCGGCTAAGATGGTTTCATTTTACGCGGGAAAATCAATAGCTCATTTTTGTCGAAAAAATATAAAAATATTGAATTATGCTCCCCCCAAAAAAAACAAAAAAACAAAAAAAAAAAAAAAAAACAAACGAAAAAAGAAATAGGAAAAGAATCCTGTTTGTTGTATCATATTTTTTGGTCGTCTACTTTCGCCAACAACTTTCACAGCTTTCAATAGATATCAAGTGACAACAAGTTTATGCGAGTGTTGAATAGCCCTGTCGTCTGGCGCCTTAGAATACACCGACTCCACCTCTACAGAGAGGTAAGAAATGAGGTCGCCTGTTGGCCCTGGGTGACGACCCATGATACCTTAAGGTGGCTGAGCTGTCCATGACATGCAACACTCCACGTTGGCACCCTCTGATCAAACGGTTGGTCACGTCAAGCCCTAGAACCCATATGATTGTCCCCGCCCCTATTGCCCTATTTATCATATATGTGCTTGAAGGCAGTGGCTGAGGGTCTTAATGTCCTGGGCATGAGTTAAACTTTATCTGATGGTGAGGTTCCAATTTTGAAGCTCTTTATCACTATTGCTCCCAGAAGTAATGGCAATGAAGGGGTACTCCACATTCTGCATAGCTTCAGAACTGGATCCTTTCCACTCGATGCAGTTTAACGTCATACCCAGGACACTAAGACCCTCATCCACCACCTTCAAGCACATATATGATAAAAAGTATTGAGTTACTCCACACACTGCACATCTCCAGAACTAGAACCTCGCCACTCAATACAGTTTAACATCATACTTAGGACACGACTTTGGTTGGTTTGGACTTTGTCTTCGTATCCATCTTCTATTAGTTCTACAAGACCAGCGGATCTTACAACGCCAACCACATAGAGTATATAAACTACTTATCTCTTTTATATTTTATAAATAAACTATATTGATTATAAATTAGGTTCTCATTAATAAATCCTTTAGATTATTGTGGAATCTGTGACGTAAGCCGTGACGTAGTTTCGGCTTCAAACAGAAATGCAGTCTATCTCCATTATATATAGAGAAGATATAAAGGCAAAGACATAAAGTCATTACTGCTCATATTTTTAATGAATTTTATATATTAATTTATCTTAGCAGAAATACCTAATTAAAGTTTTGAAATAAAATAACTGATGAATTATAAAATTCATTCATTGATAAATCAATACTGAACATTTCATTAAAATCGAATAATTCACTGATTTTTGGTAATGTTTTTTTCAATAGGGAATGTTACAATTTATTTTGTAAACAACGATTTTAAGCAGCGTCTGACGGTCATCTTGATCGAAATTGGCCGAAAAATCGTTTAAAAGTATTAAAAATAAATTACATGTGTAATATTATTTTGCTCTTTATTTATTTATTTATTACTGATGCTCATTATATTACTACTTTTTATATAAGTCTGTGATATATACCCCTTTACATCGAGTATAAAATGGGGAGGGAGAGCGGAGATTAGAGGAGATGGGTTCTTACTTGTTCTTACGTCGTCGTTGGCCATCTTCCTCGGGGTTGATTACTTCCTCTGCTGAGCTGGGTCGTTTACCCATTTCGTTGTTAACAAATAAGCAAGACTTTTTGTTTTTCAAGACTATTCTTTATTCAAAATACTCAAAGCCCAAAAGGGTCCTCAACCGCGGTGAGAAGTTGGCATCTTGGGAGCAAACGATCTTTACGTCTAGTCCCGTTGAATAACGGCCAAAATCTGACTAACTAAACTTAATTTGTGTTCTCACGCCTTCCATTGGCGGAAGTCGGGGAGTCAAGTAAGGGTCTTTACCTATCAATAATATAACCCCTCCGATTTTGAATTTCAACGAATTTTAATTCAAAATCTAACTACATTACATACATAATTCGTAGGCTACCCACGAATTATGTAATATCTGTTCACTTCGACGCCTGTGACTAATCTGACGAACTAACTAAATCATTCTCATGGCTTCATGTAATAATTTATTTCAACTGCAAAATGCATCATCATCAGACAGAGCAAAAATATGGTTGTTGCTGTTTCAGGGATTTCGGGGTTTAAATATCTAATTTAGTGTAGAGGGTGTATTGGCTTGGGTAGGTACTTGGATGAGACGAAGGAAAGAGAGAGAGAGAGAGAGAGAGAGAGAGAGAGGGGGCAGGGATTGGGGAGTTAGGAAGATGATTAATTATATCTAGGAAAGGGGGTTGGGGTCTCCATTTCTGGGGATTTTCTGCTGGTCATTACTCTTAGAGGTTGGGAGTTGAAATAAAAATAAAATTCAAATCTTCAAAGTCAGTCCGTTTGTCTGTCTTTGTTGCAGAAAATATTTGAAAGTGAAATACATATTATTTTTTTTTGAAGGCAATTACAATGCGTATATCGTATAAAGTTCGATAATTATTGAAAATAATCATGATGAAGGGGTTATTTTCCCATTTGCCTGAGGAGTTATATGCCCGCCGGTTGTCGTTTGCTCCCACTAGGGGACCTCTGGTATTTAAGCGGCTATTTCAAACTTCTCTTCCTCTTTTCTACCTCTTTCCTCGCTACGAGACCACATGGGTTAGACACGGTCTACCCCTTTCTCGGTGGGGCTCCGCCCCCACTCCTTGTAAGTCATTTCTATCTATGGACGCTCCAGTACTTTTATATATGTAGGTTTATCTACTCTTGTATTTGTATCTTATGTATCCATGTACTCTTCTATTATGTATCCTTTGTATTCATGTGCTGTTATCTATCAAATGTATTGTCTCTCAACCCTTGTCGGAGTTGTATGTTCTTCAAATAAACACTTTGAATCTTACAATGACAAGCAAATCCGGCGAATAAAGTGCGCCACGGGGAACACCGTACAGATGTTTCAACTTTATTAAGTCTCATCAGCAG
>CM042178.1:41032496-41057496 GCA_023376005.1 Doryteuthis pealeii
CATAGAGTGCTCCATCCTTTTTATAGGAGAGCGTTGAGTTTACATTTTAGTTGGCGGTCGTCGGCGAAATCCCCTCCAAAGTGCTCCACCCCAGGGGGATAGGGAGCATATATAGTCATCCACAGACACGTGTTTCGACATCAAGTTTCTTCAGTGAGGCTAGACATTTGTGAGCTATATATATATATATATATATATATATATATATATATATATGAACAAAAAGTTATTAGACAAACAGGAATTTTATAAATGTTATTTATTTTTAAATAGTTTTCTACTAGTTTTCACCTTAGGTCATCGTCAGGAAAAAAAAAAAGAATGGAAAAAAATGTCACTAAATGTCACCAAAAATTCCATTAAAAAAATGTACATTTAAACGTGACCAGTCCATTTGTTTATTGGAAACCATTTTCTGGTTAAATTCATCTGGATTGTTTTGTATGTAAAAATATATAGGGAAAGAAACATGAAAAAAATTGAAGAGATTATTAACTCACTTTCTTTGCTTGATTCCTGTTTAAAGCTGTGTATGTTATTAATACATTAATTGTTAAATGTATTGTTATATAACCGTCGCCAAGGATACGCTAAACAACGTCGACGGTTATTTCGTAAGATACAAATTAAAAATTTATACAAATATATCTTATTATAATGGAGATTGTGTTTTTTTCTGTCTGTAACCGAAACTATATTACTACTCAAGTCATAATTCCCTTAGTTATTGACATCACATTCTCCATGACTGCATTTTTATTTAAACCTCAATTATTGATAAAATTGTGTTACATTATTAATACTGTTGACCTTATCTACATACTGATAACATGCAATTATATTTATATATACAACAAAATAGCGGTTTACTGTGTGAACGGGAAGGCTAATTTGCATATTGATATTAAAAATGTGATTTTAATAAATATGTGCTTAGTATTATTGATTTCTAATTGTTTAGTTTTGTTTTAATGAATATAAGCAAAAATCTCTTCAATAAATCTTAGATGAAATCCATTAACAAGAAAAAATAACAGTCATTTTATTCTTTACTTCTCTTTTAACTAAATACTTAAATTGGAAAAAATAACAATGAAAAACGAGAGTTATGAAAGAGTAAGTTTCAGTTGTTCTAATTTTCGATTATACCCCCCTCTGTTACAAATCTTTTTATCTGCATTCTTATTTAGTTTCATTAGCCTTTCTAATTTAATACAATATTTTATTACATTAAAACTTAAATACTTGCACCCGGAGGGTGCATATATTTGCTAGTATATATAATATGCATTGATTATTTATTACACCAAATATAAAACCACTAACCTTGTTGTTCCTAACAACTCTCTCCCCAGACAAGTCGGCTTAATGAGACCAATGTAGTATACAAATTTAAATGTCCCTTAGAAGATTGTGGTCACCCAAAAAATGAAAATACCTACATCGGATTTACCTCAACAACTTTGTCAAGACGCTTAACTCTTCATATGACAGATAACAGCTTCATTTCACAACATCTAAAATTACATCCTTGCCCCGACTCTACCGAAATATCCTAACGGAAATTACGCACATTTTGCACAAAAAACAAAAACAAAAATAAAAAATAAACTCCAAATACCAGAAGCTTTATACATCAAACAATACAAACCATTCTTAAATAAAATTAATTTTCAATGCGGTACTCACATTTTAAAGTGCCTATAACACTTTTCCTAAAAATAGTTCAATATGTAGAAAGTATAATAATCTTGATTTAACCCCCCTCTCTTACTTTTGTTCTTTCTTTCCTTCTTTTCGTCATTTCATTATGTTCGATTGAAACAGATTAGCCTCATCGCTTCCGCATGCTCACACTCTCTCTATATACTTCCCCTACTCTTTCTTTCTTTTTTCTTTCTTTCTTATTATATTTTTCTGTGTAGCATGTCCTTCTTCCCTTTCTTTATAATAAAAACGGAATGGTCCATTATTTAGCTGAGGTGACGACATTCACATGAAATAAGAATTCTACGGATAAGCAACAACAGATAACCAGGATTTACATTTTTTCCTCTCATCTTTGACGATTCTTGGACTGTCTCACTTTTAACCAGAGAGAGTGGCAAGATGATAACGGCCGTATTTTAATAAATGAAAAAGGAATACTAGTATTAAATATTATATATATATATATATATATATATATATATATATATATATATATATATATATTATCAGAGTAAGTAAACAAACAGATGTGTTTATTTGATATGGCTTTTAGCCGACAATCTTTGGAGTATATGTGCTTAATTGAAGTCATGCCTAATTTTGAAAATTAATTAGTTAATAATTAAGGAATTTAGGCGGGCATGTTCAAATGTAAGGCTAAACAAATCGAGAAAATGTCAATCCCTGGTCGAAATGTACATTCAGGGATTGACATGACATTTTCTCGATTTGTTTAGCCTTACATTTGAACATATATGCCCGCCTAAATTCCTTAATTATTAACTAATTAATTTTCAAAATTAGGTATGACTTCATTAAGCACATATCCTCCATATATATATATATATATATATATATATATATATGTGTGTGTGTGTGTGTGTATAAGGTGCAGTCTTACCTTTGGAAACAATAAAATAATGGGACTGGTTTCATTATTTATTTATTGTTTTTATCACTGAGAGAATCGCTTGCGACAGATCTGACCCTTTTTGAGGGGGTTGGGTCTGATTGTTATCTAGTTAATGACATTATAAGTTGTTTCTCTTTCTGCTTCTCTGCATTTCTGTTTCAATTTGTTTGTTGGTTGGTTGGTAGGATTTTACGGCAATATTTGGGTTATTTTATGCCAGACATCTTGTTTTATGTTGAGTATTCAAAGACACTTTTAAAACACATTTTTTTTTAGTATCATTTGGATTATTCGGACTATTGTCCTTATCTTCATAGTTATCCGTACAACGTTTCGGCCGATGTGCCTTCCGGCCTTCTTTAGGTATTTCTTGTCGGACTTGGGAACTTTCTTGGACTCGGGAACCTTCTCTTCAAACCCCGGAACCTTCTTGTCGTAAAGCCATCATGGAATTTTGAACCTAACCCTTTATTCAGTCCACGGGTTATCCTGTTTTCATTCCGCTAACCATAGCTGGGGTAGGAGCGTTAAGCTGTGTTAATTATTATTCTATGCTACTGCTGCCCCTGACTAGGATTGAACTTGCAGTCTAGAGATAACTGTCACTTAAAACTGTCTTAACATTAACTCCTATATCCACTAGACTATCTGTCCAATTCAGTGTGAATTTTGGGAACTCATAAACCTAATGTCTTGTTTTACCAAGAATATCTACCTATTCACTTATGTATGATATTTTAAAAATCTAATCTAGCCTTTTTAATTAATACCTGAAGAAGACCGGAGGGCACATCGGCCGAAACGTTGTACAGTTAACAATGAAGATGAGGACTATAGTCCGAATAATACAAATAATACTAATTATCAAGCCTCATCTAAAAAAATCTGAGAAATAGTAATTTTTAAAAATCTATTTAACCCATAGATGGGACCCTAACAGGTCCTACCACTCCGGGTCAGAATACACCTGGGAGTAATGGCGATGAAGGGGTGTTACATAATTATTGGATCCCTAATGCTTTTATAAGGTATTATAGAAATCATAATGGCGATTAGTGCAACTGATGGCCTTGAGGGTGAGTGACAGCGCTGACCTCAATCTCACCTTGCCTTGCGGGGATGGATCGTGAGAACCGGAAACCCCATAGAAGGCCCTCTTCCGGTTTAAGGATTTAGTAAGTTTAAGTCAGTTAGAAGTTAGAAGCCGAGCTAGCAAGATGTGAGTCTTACTGCGCAGAATGTCTGGTTGGGGATTTACAAATAAAGTAACATCAACGTAAATCGAAGTCTTGTGTTTATTACCTAAAAACTAACAATGACACAGGGCTTCTGATGAGGAGTGATCCCTAACAGAAACCAGACCCGGAATCCTCAATAGAAGACCAGACCTTAGAAGATATACCAGACCAAGAAGATAGATGATAGACGATCAGAATAGTAAAGCCGGCCAGAAGAAGATACGACCAGAGTAAGAAGTAAGAAGGTTTGGTTTGGTTTGTTTTGTTTTACGGCATATCAACCTCAGTGGGTCATTTAATGCCAATAAAGTTTTGAAATAAATCAATTCTTAATGGATAATACAATTTTTTTATAAATATGTTTTTCTATTTAACCCATAGATGGGACAAGTAAGAAGGGTATACAACGTTATATAGATTTGGTACTGAGAAAACGCAGTATGCAACAGGGGTACTCCACATTCCCCAGAGCTCCAGACTTGAAACTTCAACACTAGATAAGGCTTAATGTCATACCCAAGACATTAGGACCTTCAACTACCGCCTTCTAGAACATATATGATAAATTGGGCTGTGCGTTTGTTATAAGGGAAATAAGGTTGGAACAATCATCTAGCTGCTACGGCTTGATGTGACGAACCGCCCGTCTAACCCAAGTAAAGAACAAAGTGGAGTGTTGCATATCATGGATTGCTCAACTTCCTTAAGCATCATAGGTTGCCATCCACGGCCAACAGCTTGCCCCATGGGGGATTTTACCTCTCTGCACAGGCGCAATCGACGAATTCTACTACCCTCACCTAACAGGGTTGTTTCAATTACCAACATTTTTAAAAAAATTGCTGCTATGGCCATAGCCAATTGAATTTGTGTAACCGTGTACATTTTCTACGACGATAACCATTACAGTACGGGCGCCTCCTCACTTGTATGTCATTATTCAGAGCCATTACTGTAGCTCCATGTCTATTAAGCTTAATTAATTACCGGTTAATTTTTACTGCGCATGCGTGGTAGATCTGTTTGGCCGCAAAATGGCGGCAGTGAAAAGATGAAAGAAAGCGCCATTTTTTAATGTTCCTGTCAATATTAAGAACGTTTTTTCGGGTTCTTTTTTTTTTCAATCGATTTGCTTTGTCTCTTGACATTTTCTCGATCCGATAAATCGATAATGGACTCATTGAAATATGGGAAGGGTATTTTCGGTTAAAAAAAACATGGGATTAATTTTAATTAGTATCTCTTGTAAAACTGAGGGGATATCTGAATTTTTTTTTTTTCAAAAAATATTTGCGAGGATTAATGACTTCAAAGAATATGGAAGGCAACGAAAAAAAAAAAAAAAAAAAAAAAAGAAATAAAAATATTTAATATCTTAATTGGGGGCAATGCACTTGCATTTAATCAATTTTAGCATTAAATAACCCACAAGGGTTCATATGCCGTTAAAAATAATTAAATCTAAATTCATTAATTTGACAATTTTCGGGAAATTAATTTATGGTTTTTAACATTTTACTTTTACTTTTGCTTAAAATTAGCCAATGATTTATTCTGTATAGAACATAAGCTGCTATCCGTCGTTTCTGGATAGAGAGGAGATAATTAAAAGTTAGTCTCACAGATCCATTGATTGTTTTGGTCTTAAATAAATAACATGAAATAAATAAATAAAAGATATTAACATATTAACTTAGAGTAATAGGTTTGTACTTTTTAAATTCGGGAAATTGCCAGATTACAGGATGAATCTTTATCATGACCCATTAGGATGTCGGAGTGTCATGACATCTCCGAAGGCAATGACAGTTATTTGGCGATGCTCAGTTCCTCTCTGGTCAGTGTTATTTAATGGTTCTCCAACCACCACCACCACCTACACCATCACCCCCACCTCACCTCCTATGGTGTCAGCACGAGCATAGGTATTGGCATTTTGACAGACAGTAAGGGGTCAAAATCTGACCTTGATTTCAAACATGACGACCGTCTGAGTACCATAGTATATCGCAATGTAAGGGCTCATTGATTCATTGGTAGATTGTTGTTGGTTGGTTGTTTTTGTTTTACGGCATATCAACCTCAGTGGATCATTTAATGCCGACAAAGTTTTGAAATTAATTCATTCTTAATGGAAAATCAGTTTTTTTTATAAACTCATGTTTTTTCTATTTAACCCATACATGGTGCCCTAGCAGGTACTACCACCCCTAGATAGATTGTAACGACATGTCATCCTGTCTGGTTGGTTGGTTGGTTACGGTTTACGGTATGTCAATCCTTGTTGTGTTATTTCATGCCAAAGACGTTTTGAAAGTAGTAGATAGGAATACTTGAAACCATATAATTGTATGCAAATTATTTGTATTAGATAGGAATACTTGAAACCATATAATTGTATGCAAATTATTTGTATTAGATAGGAATACTTGAAAGCATATAACTGTGTGTAAATTATATCTATTTGGTAGGAATACTTGATACAATATAATTGTGTGTAAATTATTAGTATCAGATAGAAATACTTGAAATAACATAATTGTATATAAATTATTTGTATTAGATAGGAATACTTGAAATCATAAAATTGTGTAAAATTATTAGTATTAAATAGGGATACTTGAAATCACGTAATTGCACATAAATTATTTGTATTAGATAGGAATACTTGAAATATATAATTGTGTAAAAATTATAGTATTAAATAGGAATACTTGAAATCACATAATTGTGTAAATCATGTATTTAGATAGGAATACTGAAATTATCAGTATTAAATAGGAATACTTGTCGAATACTTGAATCACTTGATAAAATAGGAATACTTGAAATCACTATAGGGAAATCATCAATTAAATTACATACAATTATCATAGGAATACTTGAAATCACATAAAATACATCACTTGTTAAAATAGTATTAAATAGGAATAATTGAAATCACACATAATTGTATATAAATTTTGTATTAGATAGGAAAACCTTGAAATATAATTGTGTAAAAATTATGATATTATATAGGAATACTTGAAATTACATAATTGTGTATAAATTATTTGTATTAGATACGAATACTTGATGCCATATAACTGTGTGTAAATTATTTATACTAGATATAAATACTTTAAACCATATAATTGTGTATAAATTGTTAGTATTAGATAAGAATACTTGAAACCATACAACTGTGTGCAATTATTTGGATTAGGAATACTTGATATCATACAATTTTGTGCCAAAAGCAGTTTTAATAAACAACTACACCAAAAATGTAAATATAAATTTACAGAGAACACGATTCTTTAAACTCGAGGCATAAGATAACCCAAGACGGGTTTATATGCCGTTAAAATCAACCAATTTATCTATCTATACATATATAAAGGGCAGTAGTGTGAATCTGTATGAGGAAACTTCGAAAATAAAACAATTAATGACAAAGTAAATATATACACACATTAAATATCATCAGGGCTCGGTTTTTGAACAAAAATAATAGAGATTTGATATTTAAAAATTAAAATTTGTATAGTAACAGAAGGTAATTGAAATATGATGTTGATTGATTGAATTAATTGCCTCATTTATATTGTATATATATTTTTTAAATTGTAAATTATTAAATTAAAATTTCTTACTATATTGTATTTATGTGGGAATTTTATGGGGCATCCAGTGAGGATCGAACTTGTGAATAATGGATCTGCAAGACTACCTTGTAAACCTCCCCCTATACCCAGGCGACGCTGGGTAGCCTGCTTCTAGTACATATATAAAGGGCAGTTGTGTGTATCTGTATGTCCGGAGGAAACTTCGAAAATAAAACAATCAACGACAAGGTAAATATATATATACATTAAATATCACCAGGGCTTGGTTTTTGAGCAAAAATAATGAAGATTTGAGTTATATTTGTTAAGATATTTAAAAATTCAAATTTGAAAAGTGTTTTTTTTTTTTCGCTTTGAAATATAATATTAATTGATTGAATTAATTGCATCATTCATATCTTATTTTTTTTAAATTGGAAATCATTGAATGGAAATTTCTTTCTATATTGTTATATATTTTCGTGGAGATTTTTATGGGGCAACCAGGGAGGATTTCACTCGCGATGAGTAATAATGGATCTGCAAGACTAACTTTTTAAAAATCTCTCCTCTACCCAGGCGACGCCGGGTAGCCACTTCTAGTCTATCAATAAATCTTTTTTTTTCTTCTTCTCTCAGTATCTTCTTTCTCTCAGACTATTGTAATGCAACTGGGGATGATTATTGAAATAATAACTCGAATCGTAACTTACAAATGAAATAGCAAAGCATTTCATTCAAAGCAAATATGTGCGTCCCAAGCGCACTAAATCAAAAAGCTAACAGCATCTCTGGATTATATTCATTTACAAATGAATCCAATTTCGGCAGTAAATAACCCATTAGGAGTTGATATGCCGTTAACCAAATCAAGAAGTCCGGCACAAAACCTCTGCTGCCTTTCAATGGAAGGCTAGGAGAGTAAACCCCGAAAATAAAGTCCCGAAGCTGGTGTGATGCTGAAATCCAGTGCTACCCATCAACTCCTGCGACACTACCGTTGCCAAATTGCATTGGTTCCTAGCTTTTCTTTGAACCACAGCGGCAGTGTGGAGAGGGGGGATTTTGCCGCATGAGCAACAGCTCATCCTCCATATGAACCCGCCCAGGCTATGTAGTTCAAGTAAAAAAAAAACGAACTTGACACTACTCCATCGTCTCTCGTAGACGGAAGGCTGCCAAACAACTTACAAACGAAAAGGGTTTATTTTAACAAGACGTGCAAGAATGTGTTAAATACTAGCGGGACCTGTGGATATACCACAGTATGTTAATTTATGTTTAATTATTATTAAATTAATGTTTAATTATTACAACGTTTGATATGTTTACTTAAGAGCTGCTGCAAATGTATAATAATCTTGATTTAACTCTCTCTCTCGCTCTTTTTTTCTTTCTTTCCTTCTTTTTCTCTTTTCATTATGATTGATTGAAACAGATTAGCATTATCGCTTCCACGCGCTCACCACCTTTTGTCTTTATTTTTCTCCTTAATGACCTCCTTCACGATATTTTTTCTTCCTTTCTTCCCTTACTCATTTTTCTTCTTTTTATTCCCTTCTTCCTTTGCTTGTGTCTTTCATCCTTTATCCCATCTTTCCCACTTCCAATCCTGTTTATCGTTTTCCCGCCAATTCTTGTCTAACTTCCGGTCTTCTTGTTCTTGCCCATATCTCATGTATTTTCCCACTGGGAATTGTGGATGGCTTTCGACTTGAAATAGGGAGTTAATAATGCGTCAGTAGAAAATAATGAAGAAGAAGAAGTCTTCTTCTTCTTCTTCTTCTTCTTCTTCTTCTTCTTCTTCTTCTTCTTCTTCTTCTTCTCTTAAGAAAGAAGAAAGAAGAAGAAGAAGAAGAAGAAGAAGAAAACGAAAGAGAAGAAGATGAAGAAGAAAACGGAAAGAAGAATGGAAATAATAAGAAGAATGAAAAGAAGAGGAGAAAGAAGAATGAAAAGAAGAAGAGGAATGGAAAGAAGAAGAAGAAGAAGAAGAAGAAGAAGAAGAGAAGAAGAAAAGAAGAACAAGAACAAGAACAAGAACAAGAACAAGAAAAAATGGAAATAAGAAGAAAGAGAAAAATAAGAAGAAAAAGAAGACGAAAAGAAGTTTGTGTGTGTACGTATGCAATACTCATATTTCTGTGTTTGTTATATATATATATATATATATTTCTTGTTCTTGTCCATATCTCATGCATTTCCCCACTGGGAATGGTGGATGGCTTTCGACTTGAGATAGGGAGTTAATCATCAGAACATCGTCGGATCCTTAAAATAAGCCCCCCTCCCCCCGGACTTGTTAAGGGAATTATTTAGAGAACAAACGGATTCAATTTGTCGAGCTGGGACTGGAAAATGGAGGTGGGGCGGTCTGTATAAATGGCGGAGGCAAATGTACAGAATCTAAAAAGTTGGGGCGGGGGGGGGGGGAGAGGTTTGCGAAGAGGAGTGTCAGTAGGAAATAATAAAGAGATAAATAGAAAGAGAAAAAGAAAGAAAGAAGATGGTGATGAAGAAGAAGAAAGAAAGAAACAAAGAAAAAGAACTAGGAGAAACAAAAGAAGAAGAAGAAAACGAAGGAGAAAAAGAAAAAGAAGGAGAAAAAGAAGAAGAGGATGAAGTTTTACAAAAGAGGAAAATAGGAGAAAATAATTGAAGAAGAAGAAGAAGAAGAAGAAGAAGAAGAAGCGAGCGAGTGAGCAAGAGAGAGAGAGAGAGAGAGAGAGAGAGAGAGAGAGAGAGAGGAGGGGGGAGGGGGGGAATGTTTGCTTTATTTGGTTTGGATTATTTGTCTAACGGCATTTCAACTCCCTATGGGTTATTTAATGCCGAAATTTGAATGATTTGTAAATGATTATAATTTTAGCTCAGTCGGTAGAGCGTTCGGCTAGAAACCACAAGGTTCCTAGTTCGATACCGGTCCTCGCCAACACAACATATGAGTAGCACAGGGATCTGTGCGGTAAAGTAAGGAGCTGATGGTAGGTGTGGCGCTCCACCTCAGACGCCAAAAAAACAATCTCATTGGTCTAGTGCTATTGAAAAGGGGATAGACTCCCTCGCTGACTGGCTGATACCGACTTTAGGCCGCCCCGATGACTTTACTTATAATTATAACTATATTCACAGATTCATTACAACTGATTAGCGTGTTCGATCCTCGCTGGATGTTCCATGCTTGTGACCTCGTGTCATATCTTACTTATGTAAAAACGTGTTGGATAAAAGAAGGGCGTCCCATCGTCGTGTAATCCTTAGCTAGTCCCGCAGATCCATTTCTACTGAATAGCGAGTTTGTGACCTTGTGTCACATCCTACCAATGGCGAACGGGTTGGATAAAACAAGGCGTCCCATCATGGTGTCATGGATAGCAAGCTAGTCATGCAAATCCATTACTAAATAGTGAGTTCGATCCTCATTGGATGTTCCATCTTTGTGACACATCCTAACCGTGTCGAACAGGTTAGATAAATGAGTGGTGTAATCATTAGCGAGCTACTCGCAGAGACCATTACTACTAAATAGTGAGTTCGATCCGCACTAGATGCCTCATAATTGTGAATTTGTGCCACATCCTACCCCTCCCCAAACTTCGCAACTGGCACCCCAGCAGCGGATGCAGTTTAGTGTTCCAGCCAGGATACCCCCTTTTAGGTGGGTGGGTCTTACCCCTCTGCAGAGGATGCAGCATGCGTATTTCTAAGCCGTGCCAACAGGGCGAAAAGCAAATATGAATCAGAATGGGCCATACATAATAAAGGTTGGGAACCATTGGTTTTGGGCTATAAAACTAAGACGAAAATGATGTAGGAGATTATGAAGAAGATAAAAAAAGAAACGAGTTGAAGATGATGAAGGAGAAAGATGAAGAACATGATAACGATGAAAATGATGTAGTTAATAATAAATGTCTTCCTCTGTCTCACAAACAACGGCTATTATAACCGAATGAGTTCAAGTCAGAAATTATAAATAATCTAGATGACACAGACAAAAAATAAATAAATAAATAAATAAAATAAATAAATAAAAGATTGAAAATGAATCAAATAAGGATACAAATGCAAAATAATCGCGCAAGAGATAATATCATTAGAATCGCATTTTACGTATAAATAGCATTGGATTTCAGAAACTCCCGAAGTTGCTTAACTTTAAGCCTAACACAAACTCTAAAACTAACCCTGACCCTTACCCTAACTTTAGCCCCAGCGTCTCAAAGGTTTTGGGTATTTCCGTGAAATGTAATGCTTTTTATATGTAAAAAGTCGTCGGGGTGGCCTAAAGTCGGTATCAGCCAATCAGCGAGGGTATCTATCCCCTTTTCACTAGCGCTAGGCCGAGGAGATTGTTTTGCCTCTGGCGTGGAGTGCCACACCTACCGTCAGCTCCTTACTTTACCACACATATCCCTGTGCTACTCATACGCTGAGTTGGCAAAAGCCGGTATCAAACTAGGAACCTTGTGGTTTCTAGCCGAACACTCTACCGACTGAGCTAACCCGGCCCTTGGCTCTAGTTTTATATGTAATCTAATGATATTATCTCTTGCGCGCTATCCTGCATTAGTACTAAAAACAAGAAATGAGTTGAAGATGATGAAGGAGAAGATGAAGAAAACGATGAAGATGAAGATGATAGTAAATGTCTTCCTCTGTCCCACAAACAACGGATATTATAACGAACCGAATGAGTTCAAGTCAGAAATTATAAATAATCTAGATGACATAGGCAAATAAATAAATAAATAAAAATAGATAAATAAAAACAAATAAATAAAATAAATAAATGAATGAAAAATAGGAATAAATATATAGATAAAATAAATAAATAAATAAATAACATGGCGAGGTCCCCTTGTCCCAAATTGTCTTTTTCCTCCGCCTACTCTAGCGCTGATTGAACAGCGACATTTTTTTTTATAGATATTCCCATTAAAAAAAAAGAAGTGAGAATGAAAAGAAAGAAAAAAGAAAGAATGTAAGAAAAAATAAGAGGAAGATGGTGATTATGATGTAAACATTTTGATGAAGAAAGAAGGACAAAAAAGAAAGAAAATATGAATTTTGACAACAAAGAAAGAAAGGAAAAAGAAAGATATTTTGATGGAAAAAGAAAGAAAGAAGAAAGAAAGAGAAGGGAGGAGGTGGAATTAAACGAATAAAGAACGAAGAACAAAAAGAAAAACGAAAAGAAAGAAGGAAACATAGGGAATATATATAAATAGCTAAAGGAGAAAAAACTTTGATGAGAAAATGAAGAAAGAATGAAAGAAATGAAAATAGAAAGAAAGGAAGTAAGAATGAATAAGAGGAAGATATTTTGATGAGGAAAGAAAGAAAGGTAATTTATGAGGAAGTGCGTCCCGGTCTCCTGCCTCAGAAATTGCTACCCGGTGACTATTAAAATAACGTCCCCAGCTATGTCGTCTCGGTGATGTTACTTGAAAGAAAACAACCAACTTAGGGTGTTAAATGTATCTTAGAGGGGGGGTCTCTTTTTTTTATAATGGAGATGGGTGGATAGATATATATAAACAAAGTAAAAAATGAACAATTTGAGGTAGATAGATTGATAGATAGATAGATATCCATCTTCATATCTAAACAAGAATTACGACAAATTTCTATAAATAAACAAGAATTACGACAAATTTCAATAATTAAATTTCTAAACAAAATTACGAAATAAATAAATAAGAATTACGACAAAAAAAGAGAGCCCCCCCTCTAAAATACATTTAACGCGCCTAAGTTGGTTGTTTCTTTCAGTAACACACCGAGACGACATAGCTGGGGACGTTATTTTAATAGTCACCGGTAGAAATTTTTGAAGACAGAAGACCGGGACGCACTTCCTCATAAATTACCGAAAGAAAGAAAAATGAAATAAGGAGTACAAAAACGAAGAAAACGGCATAAATAAAGGAAAGAATGAAAAAAGAAAGCCGAAAGAAGAAGAAGAAGAAGAAGAAGAAGAAGAAGAAGAAGAAGAAGAAGAAGAAGAAGAAGAAGAAAGAAAAAAGAATAAAGTAAAAGGATGAATGAGAAAGTGAGATCCCTTTCGTCCCAAATCGTCTTTTCCTCCGTCTTCCCTATCGCTGATTCAACAGCGACATTTTGTTTAAATATATTCCCGCCGAAAACCGAAGAGAAAAACAAAACAAGGACAACAACAATAAAAATAAATAAAGAAAAAGACAAAAAAAACATTAAGTTACATTTGGACATCGACGAGAGATGTTCTGACAAGAAGCAATAATATTAACCCGGTAATAAACAAAATGGCGAAAGGGGGAGAAGATGGGGCGAGAGAGAAAGAAATAAAAGTGTGGGGGGGGGAGAAAGAAAGAGATAAGGGCGAGGGAAAAAGTGGCGGGGTTAGGAATGTAGATAATAAATTTTGGTGTGGACAAACGAATAGACATTAGACATGAATTGCCGACAAGAGATTTGTAAGCATTTCCGAAACAGCTTAGTTTGGCATAAGGCCAGCAGTATCGAGCACCCACTGAGAATTGAAGTCACTATCAACGATCTGTTAGGCGCGGAGAGCCATTTTAAATTTTTTTATAAAGCATGTCTAAGCTTGCACAAGGTCAGACGTATCGAGCACCCACTGACAATTGAAGTTACTATAACGATCTGTTAGGCGTGGAGAGCCATTTTAAATTTTTTTATAAGCATATCTAAGCTTGGCACAAGGTCAGACGTATCGAGCACCACTGAGAATTGAAGTCACTATCAACGATCTGTTAGGCGCGGAGAGCCCATTTTAAATTTTTTTATAAGCATATCTAAGCTTGGCACAAGGTCAGACGTATCGAGCACCCACTGAGAATTGAAGTCATTATCAACGATCTGTTAGGCGCGGAGAGCCTTTTAAATTTTTTTATAAGCATGTCTAAGCTTGACACAAGGTCAGACGTATCGAGCACCCTCTGAGAATTGAAGTCACTATCAACGATCTGTTAGGCGTAGAGAGCCATTTTAAATTTTTATAAGCATATCTAAGCTTGGCACAAGGTCAGACTTGTTAGGCGTGGAGAGCCATTTTAAATTTTTTATAAGCATATCTAAGCTTGGCACAAGGTCAGACGTATCGAGCACCCATTGAGAATTGAAGTCACTATCAACGATCTGTTAGGCGTAGAGAGCCATTTTAAATTTTTATAAGTATATCTAAGCTTGGCACAAGGTCAGAAGTACCGAGCACCCATTGAAAATGGAATTGAATGTAGCTACGTAACTGTTAACTCTTACGCCACGTGGACTACACCTTCAGAAATATAAATCCCTTATTGAAGTCACCATCAATGGTCTATTAAGATTGTTCAGTAACCATTATACTATGTGCAGCACTATTTAGAATTTGAATAAGCACATCTATATTTGGCACAAGGCCAGAAGTATAGAGCACCCATTGAACATGGAAGGAAATGTGGAGGCGTAACTTCAGTTCGAACTCGCGAAGTACGATGTCGGAGTTTTGCTATTACGGTACGCGAACTACCCCCTCAGAAATATAGGACCCCTATTGAAAACTGAACTCCCTATCAATGGTCTGTTAGGCTTGCTCGGTAAATATTGCACTATGTAGAGCGCAATTTAAAATTTTAGTAAGCATATCTATGTTTGCCACAAGGCCAGAAGTATAGAGCACCCACTGAGAATTGAACTTATTATCAATGATCTGTTATGCGTTAAGCACCAGTTAAAAATTTGATAAGCCTATCTAAGCTTGGCACAAGGCTAGAAGTATGAGGCACCCATTAAAAATGGAAGTGAACGTAGCAGTGTGATTGGAGTTCGAACTCACTCACTGGGATGTCGCAGTCCTGTACGTTAGCCATTATGAAAAAAATGACCTTTAGGCACCCCTTTTTGATCACGATTAAGAAAGGACATGTTTTGCATTTACACCGTCAATATCCGGTTGTTTTAACAGACGATTTTTAGATTTAAAAAAAATTTATAAAACTATTCCAAGGACATGTAGACCCTCAGCCACCGCCTTCTAGCATCCATATGATAAAAAGAGATGGGGCTTGCCATAAGGGCAATAGGGTTGGGAAAATCATATAGGTGCCAGGGCTTGACCTAACCAGCCGATTGATCGGAGGGGCCTCTCCGACCGCCTGTCTAGCCTAAGTAAGTGCCTAAGTGAAATATTGCATGTCATGGATTGCTCAACCACCTGGGTTCTATGCTTAAGCCTCACGGGTCGCCACCCACGGCCAACAGGTGGCCCCATTTGGGGGAGTCTTACCCCTCTGCAGAGGTGCAGTTGGTGCATTCTAACGCCTCAGCCGACAGGGCGGTCAATCTTTGTGGATTATTTAATGGCAAAACCATCCTTGTAGAAGAATAGTAGTGGTACTAACACATAGCTGAATAGGGGTTCATACATTTCCGAAGAATATTAGTCTGAAAGTGAACATAACACACACACACACACACACACACACACACACACACATATATATATATATATATATATAAAGTTCATAATACAGGAAAACTAACTTCATTGAACATCGCTACGCAGAAATAATCACTTCATCAAAGGGGCGTTAACTCCAAAAATCCGCAAGCCGAATTCAAAGAAAGAAAGCTTTTATATACGAATTGGAATTGCCTGATGAATTTGGCATAGCAGATTTGTTCACAAGTACTTTCAGTTCCTTCATGATGTTTACTATAAAAATATATTGGAAATAGATTTTTACTATAAGGATACAATAAAAATGATTTTTACTATAAAAAGGCATTGGAAAATTATGTTTACTATAAAAATGCATTAGAAATGATTTCTACTATAGAAATGCATTGGAAAATGATTTTTAATATAAAAATGTATTGAAAATGATTTTTGCTATAAAAATTTATTGAAAAATGATTTTTACTGTAAAAATGCATTCGAAACGATTTCTACTATAGAAATGTATCGGAAAATGATTCTTAATATAAAAATGTATTGGAAATGATTTTTACTATAAAAATGCATTGCAAAAATGATTTTTACTATAAAAATGCATTTGAAACGAATTCTACTATAGAACTGCCTTGGAAAATGATTTTTGATATAAAAATGTATTGGAAATGATTTTTACTATAAAAATGCATTGACAAATTAGTTTTACTATGAAAACGCATTAGAAATTATTTCTACTATAAAAATGCCTTAGAAATGATTTCTACTCTAGAAATGCATTGGAAAATGATTTTTAATATAAAAATGCATTAGAAATGATTTCTACTATAGAAATGCATTGGTAAATGATTTTTAATATAAAAATGCATTAGAAATGATTTCTACTATAAAATGCATTGGAAAATGATTTTTAATATAGAAATTCAGTGCAATGCAATAAGAAAGTAATTGTCATTAAGAATTAACTGAAGCATTTCTTATTAACATTTTCGAATTGTATTTCACATGACGGATCATCATGGAATTTCCCCCAAGGATTTTACGTATATTTTAATTTTCTGATTTCCAAATTTGCCACGTGACAGGAAGAGGAAAACATGATTTTTTTAATTTGCCTAATGCGATTTGTTAATATCAAGTCGTGCCTTTTGTCATGTGTTGAACGTGAGTTCGAAGAAAGGGTGGTATTTTGTTTTGTTTGTATTTTATTAGGGGACATGCAGCTTGGAGGGGGGGGGTCAAAGTTTTCTGTGTGGTTCTAACAAAAGGGGGCGATGCTCAGGAGTGACACTAAATAGGACGGAGTGGCATAGGAAAAAGGAGGGATGGGTATTTTTTAGAGAGAGAGAGAGACAGAGACAGAGAGAGAGAGAGAGACAGAGACAGAGACAGATAGATAGAGATAGATAGATATAGACATAGATAGATAGATATAGATAGAGAGAGAGAGAGAGAGAGAGAGAGAGAGAGAGAGAGAGAGAGAGACTGACAGACATACAGAGACAGATAGATAGATAGATAGATAGATAGATATAGAACATAGATGGATTGATAGATAGATAGATAGATAGAGAGAGAGAGAGAGAGAGAGAGAGAGAGGAGAGCGAGAGAGAGCTAGAGAGAGAGGGAGAGATCGATAGATAGATAGATAGATAGGTAGGTAGATAGATAGTTTAAGTGAGAGAGAGAAATAGATAGATAGATAGATAGATAGAGAGAGAGAGAGAGAGAGAGAGAGAGAGAGAGAGAGAGAGAGAGAGAGAGAAAGAGAGGAGAGGGGGGACGAGAGAGAGAAGGATGGAGATAAAAAAAGAGGCGACAGCTGAAAATACGAAGTGAAGAAAAGAGATGAAAGAGATAGAATAATAAGATAGAAGGGGGGGGGAAACAGGAAGGAAGGAAGGGAGGAAGAGATATGAAAAGAAAAAAGAAAGAAAGGAAGAAGGAAAGGTAATGAATAGGGGGAAAGAGAAGAATTAAGAAATAAAAAAGAAAGAGAATGGACGAAGGAAAAAGAGAAGAACAATTATGAAAGAAAGAGAGAAAGAAAGAAAAAATAAAATAAAAATTAAGGGAAAAATCGTAGAAGGATTACAAAAGAAAGAAATAGAATGAATAAAAGGGAAGAGGTGGATTTAAATGAATAAAGAAGGAAGAACCAAAAATTATAGGGTAAAAGAAAGAAAGAAGGGAAAGAAATATATATGAATAAAAGAAATAAAACAAACGAAGGAAGAAAGGAAGAAGAAAGAAAGAAAGAAAAGAATAAAGGAAAGAAGATAGAAAGAAAGGAAAGAAAGACGAAAATAAGAAAGAATTAAAGAAAGATGACGATGATGATGTAGACATTTTGATGAGAAAAGAAAAAGAAAGAAAAAAAGAAAGAAAGAAAATATAAATTTGACGAGGAAAGGGAGAAAGAAAAAAGAAAGACATTTTGATTCAAAAAGAAAGAAAGAAGGAAAGAAAGGAGTACAAAAATTAAAGGAAAGAAAGAAAGTCGAAAGAAGAAGAAGAAGAAGACTGCGAAGAAGAAGAAGAAGAAGAAGAGTAGTCATTATTAAGTCGAAAGAAGAAGAAGAAGAAGAAGAAGAAGAAGAAGAAGAAGAAGAAAGAGTCCATTATTATCAAAAGAATGAACCAATCAGAATGAATGCTTGTGTATTGGAATAAAACCGATACAAATCAGCCGTGGAAATGAGACGATTTTTCGTGTCCCCTAATTGACCATTCAGGTCACTTTGTCCTCCCCCTGTTTATACTTTTCATGAATATTCCTCAGCACAAATCCATGGACCCTTCGGTATTCGGAAACAATTTCACAAAAAGAGATCACCTCGGTCAGGTTAAGTGTAACAACTTGGGAATTAATCATTTTTCTCAGTCAGTAGATCACCCACCCAGGAATCGAAAGGTTCCGGGTTCGATACCAGTCCTCACCAACTCAGCGTATGGGTAGCACAGACGGTAATCTGGTCTATGCGGTAAAGTAGGGGAGCTAATGGTAGGTGTGGCACGCCACCTCAGTAAAAAATAATATCCTGGTCTAGCTAGCGCTAGGGATAAGAGGATAAACTACTCGCTGTCCGGCTGATACCAACAATAGGTCACTCCACTAACTTTTTACATTACTTTGCTTAGTCTGACGCACATACTGCTATTTAGTAGTCACCCATCCAAGTAGTGAGCAAGCCCATCGTTGTTTAACTAAGCTTTACTTTATCTGACTCTCATGACTTAAGTTGCTTACAGTACCTGCTGTTATTCAGTGACCACCCATCTAAGTCCGCCTTGTCATCTGGGTCTGTAGAATAATCGACTGCACTCTGCAATGGGGCCGCCTTGTCATCTGGGTTTATAGAATACATCGACTGCACCTCTGCAATGGGGGCCGCCTTGTCATCTGGGTTTGTAGAATACATCGACTGCAACCTCTGCAATGGGGCCGCCTTGTCATCTGGGTTTGTAGAATACATCGACTGCACTCTGCAATCTTGTCATCTGGGTTTGAAATACATCGACTGCACCTCTGCAATGGGGCCGCCTTGTCATCTGGGTTTGTAGAATACATCGACTGCACTTCTGCAATGGGGCCGCCTTGTCATCTGGGTTTGTAAATACATCGACTGCACCTCTGCAATGGGCCGCGCTTGTCATTGGGTTTGTAGAATACATCGACTGCACCTCTGCAATGGGCCGCCTTGTCATCTGGGTTTGTAAAATACATCGACTGCACCTCTGCAATGGGCCGCCTTGTCATCTGGGTTTGAGATACATCGACTGCACCTCTGCAATGGGGCCGCCTTGTCATCTGGGTTTGTAGAATACTCGACTGCACTTCTGCAATGGGGCCGCCTTGTATCTGGGTTTGTAGAATACATCGACTGCACCTCTGCAATGGGGCCGCCTTGTCATCTGGGTTTGTAGAATACATCGACTGCACTCTGCAATGGGGCCGCCTTGTCATCTGGGTTTGTAGAATACATCGACTGCACCTCTCCAATGGGGCCGCCTTGTCATCTGGGTTTGTAGAATACATCGACTGCACCTCTGCAATGGGGCCGCCTTGTCATCTGGGTTTGTAGAATACATCGACTGCACCTCTGCAATGGGGCCGCCTTGTCATCTGGGTTTGTAGAATACATCGACTGCACCTCTGCAATGGGGCCGCCTTGTATCACTGGGTTTGTAAAATACATCGACTGCACCTCTGCAATGGGGCCGCCTTGTCATCTGGGTTTTGTAGAATACATCGACTGCACCTCTGCAATGGGGCCGCCTTGTCATCTGGGTTTGTAGAATACATCGACTGCACCTCTGCAATGGGGCCGCCTTGTCATCTGGGTTTGTAGAATACATCGACTGCACCTCTGCAATGGGCCGCCTTGTCATCTGGGTTTGTAAAATACATCGACTCGCACCTCTGCAATGGGGCCGCCTTGTCATCTGGGTTTGTAGAATACATCGACTGCACCTCTGCAATGGGGCCGCCTTGTCATCTGGGTTTGTAAAATACATCGACTGCACCTCTGCAATGGGGCCGCCTTGTCATCTGGGTTTGTAGAATACATCGACTGCACTCTGCAATGGGGCCGCCTTGTCATCTGGGTTTGTAGAATACATCGACTGCACTCTGCAATGGGGCCGCCTTGTCATCTGGGTTTGTAAGATTCTACTCTGCATGGGGCGCCTTGTCATCTGGGTCTGCA
Source organism: Doryteuthis pealeii (assembly GCA_023376005.1). Taxonomy (NCBI): domain Eukaryota; kingdom Metazoa; phylum Mollusca; class Cephalopoda; order Myopsida; family Loliginidae; genus Doryteuthis; species Doryteuthis pealeii. The sequence goes on from CM042178.1 coordinate 41,053,094, forward strand.
CCTCTGCAATGGGGCCGCCTTGTCATCTGGGTTTGTAGAATACATCGACTGCCCTCTGCAATGGGGCCGCCTTGTCATCTGGGTTTGTAAATACATCGACTGCACCTCTGCAATGGGCCGCCTTGGTCATCTGGGTTTGTAAAAATACATCGACTGCACCTCTGCAATGGGGCCGCCTTGTCATCTGGGTTTGTAGAATACATCGACTGCACCTCTGCAATGGGGCCGCCTTGTCATCTGGGTTTGTAAAATACATCGACTGCACCTCTGCAATGGGGCCGCCTTGTCATCTGGGTTTGTAGAATACATCGACTGCACCTCTGCAATGGGGCCGCCTTGTCATCTGGGTTTGTAAAATACATCGCTGCACTCTGCAATGGGCGCTTGTATCTGGGGTTTGTAATACATCGACTGCACCTCTGCAATGGGGCCGCCTTGTCATCTGGGTCTGTAGAATACATCGACTGCACCTCTGCAATGGGGCGCCTTGTCATCTGGTTGTAAAATACATTGACTGCACCTCTGCATGGGGCCGCTTGTCATCTGGGTCTCGACTGCACCTCTGCAATGGGGCCCTGTCATCTGGTTTGGGTTGTAGAATACATCGACTGCACCTCTGCAATGGGGCCCCCTTGTCATCTGGGTCTGTAGAATACATCGACTGCACCTCTGCAATGGGGGCCTGTCATCTGGGGCGCATCATCTGGGTTTGTAAAATACATCGATGCACCTCTGCAATGGGGCCGCCTTGTCATCTGGGTTTTGTAAAATAATCGACTGCACCTCTGTGCAATGGGGCGCCTGTATCTGGGTTGTAGAATACATCGATGCACTTCTGCAATGGGGCCGCCTTGTCATCTGGGTCTGTAGAATACATCGACTGCACTTCTGCAACATCTGGGTCTGGTAGAATACATCGACTGCACCTCTGCAATGGGGCCGCCTTGTCGTCTGGGTCTGTAGAATACATCGACTGCACTTCTGCAATGGGGCCACCAGTTGATCGTGTGTGGCAACCTCTGAGGCTTAAGGAAGGAATACTGGCTGAGCAATCGATGGCATGAAACACTCCACTTTCATCCTGTCAGCTATGGGGTAACAGGTACTATCAAACCGTGTTAGTGTGTACCTAGTAATAATGGTGATGAATCTACAATCCCTAGAGCTTCAAAATTGGAACAAACCGTTACATGCAGTTTAACGCCGTGGAGCAGCCGATGACATAGGACATTCCACTTTGGCCCTTACTTGGGAAAGGTATGATCCCCACAGCTATAGGTTAAATAGTACCAATATTGTTCTTCAAGGATGACTTTGCCATCAAATAACTCACATGGTTTATTTGCCATTAAAAAAAACAATCTCTCTCTCTCTCTCTCACTGTCTCTCTCTCTCTCTCTCTCTCCACACACACACACACGTTTATACACACACATAAACACTCAGAAACATATACAAACATCTTTCTCATTCTCAGAGCTCTCGTAACCGAGTTTAGTCGAGACGGCGCTACTCGTGTCTACAATTGGTTTGAATTCAAAGTTTTCCTTCTCCTAGACTGGTTGCTTTAACAAGATCAAAGAACCCAGTCCGCCCTACTATTTATCCCAAAGTTTGGCGACATTCCTGTAAAAGAACATTCGTTCAAAAGGAAATCTCAGACAAGCCTGGATGCATTAAGCATACTGGGATTGTGAAATAGCTCTTAAAAAACGCTAAAAAGTGTAAAGAAGACTTAATAGTTATATGGTTGGACTTAAGAAATGCATATAGTTGAATCTCATACAAGTTAGTGGAGGAGGCACTGAATAAACACCATGTGCCCAACAAGATTACGGACCTTCAGTAATTTTAAAATAAGAATTGGAACAGAAATCAGCATGTCAAATTGGGATAATTTGAAAAGGGAAATTCTTACAAGTTGCACTGTGTTAGAAACCCTTTTCACGTTAGCGATGGACAGGATTATTAGATCTGCTGAGAAAGAATGCTGAGGCCCATTGACAAAAACGAGACATGGCGTATAACAAACTAAAGCTTTTGGTGCAGGCAGTTTACGATGTAAAAAGCCAAGCCCCACAAATATCCACACCTGGAATAAATAGAGTCCCAGCTTGTCAACAGTGTGCAGGTAGATGTTCATTGCAGAATATTTTAAGTGGGATCCCCAATACTTTGACTGACGGTCGGTATCATTGGTGCCACGACCAGATTTTAAAGACAATCGCAGACACATTTAAGGCCGCGATTTGCTCCAACATCCAAAAGTCAAACAAGAGCACAATACATTTTGTTAAGTCTGGAAGAGAAAAAAGAAAACCTTCACAGAGACGGAAAGTAATACCCAGCATGTTCTCATCAGCTATAGACTGGCAGATGAGAATAGATCTGGTAAATCAACTAAAATTTCCCAATCACGTAGTACATGCAAACTTACGCCCAGACATAGTAATTTTTTCTAATTCTACAAAGCAAATAATTATGCTGGAACTGACTGTAGCGTGGGAGGATAACATTGAAGAAACTAACGAAAGGAAAAATAAAGGCAAAATATGAAGAATTAGTGGAAGAGTGTAGTAAAAATTTTGGAAAGCAAGCAGCACACCTATTGAAGTAGAGTATTATCCTCGTACCCCACTTGTACTAGGTTAGGCACAAGGCCCTATTAACGTGGGACCACCTACAAGCCGAGACTAATTGGTGACGGGTTTTAAAATTTCGACTATCCCCTCGGCATTCCCCCTCAAGAGGTGCGCCTCAGGCACTGGGCAATAAACCCAGCCTTGCCCCTTTAAATCGAGGGGGCAGGTGTTGCCTGGGGGGATGGTCCCCTGGGATCGACGCTCGTGATTTTAACCCGGGGCGGACGCGTACACCCGACCCCACGCTCGTGATTTTAACCCGGGGCGTACACCTATTGAAGTAGGGTATAGAGGATTTGTAGCAAGGCCCTTAAACAAATTACTGACAAATTTGTTTGTTTGTTTTGTTTTGTTTTACGGCATATCAACCTCAGTGGGGCATTTAATGCCGATAAAGTTTTGAAATAAATCAATTCTTAATGGATAATACAATTTTGTTTATAAACTCATGTTTTTCTATTCAACCCATAGATGGGACCCTAACAGGTACTACCACTCCGGGTCAGAGTGGACCAGGGAGCAATGGTGATGAAGGGGTGCTCCACATTCCCCAAACCTCCAAAACTAGAACCTCACCATCAGATAGAGTTTAACGTCATTCCCAGGACATGTAGACCCTCAGCCACCGCATTCTAGCACCCATATGATAAAAAGGGTTGGGGCTTGCCATAAGGGCAATAGGGTTGGGAAAATCATATAGGTGCTAGGGCTCGACGTGGCCAGGCGATTGATCTCCGATCGCCCGTCTAGCCCAAGATAGGGTCAAAGTGGAGTATTGTAAGTCATGAACTGCTCATCCACCTGGGCTCTATCCTTAAGCATCACGGGTCGCCACCCACGGCCAACAGGTGGCCCCATTGGGGGAGTCTTACCCCTCTGCAGAGGTGCAGTCGGTGCATTCTAACACACCAGTCGACAGGGCAGTGAAAAATTTCGGATTAAAAGGAAATAAGAAAAGCAAATCAATCTGAGATATTTCAGAGATGGCTGAAAGAGCGACCCATTGGTTATGGATAAAGAGAGGCAGCGCATGGATTTGGAATTGATATTTAAATTTACTGTAATTGATTAATTGGAGGGGGGCTATATGTCCCTCGTGGGTGCTTATCGGTGAAGTGGTCGACTACAATGTTATTACTGGTTTAGGTCTGAGCCTCAAATTGGGTCGGATAGTGATAATGGTGGGATGGCAAGCGCTTTATTGGGGGTGGGGGCACCAGCAGGGGACACCCCCTTCCTTTTTTGTGTGTGTTTTAATATGTATTTCCCTATCCACAAACTGTAAGCATATCAAGATATGTAGTTTCGTCAAACTAGATTGCAAATAATCGTCTCGTTTAGGTAAGCCGTTCAATTTAATTTTTTAATTAGTTTTTTCTTAAATCAAAAAAACATAAATCTAACTAATTAATGATATTTTCTTTGTACAGGTGAGATAAATGCAGAAATAATTGGGAAAAACCTGGAGGGAAAAAAGAAAAGAAGGAAAAAACTTACCACGGCCATTGGTTTCCTGGTAATGAGATTGGCGCCCAACTCGAACCGAATATTCAAAAACTCATATATATATTTTACCAACCCCCACACAAGCATGATGTGACACAAAGTCAATTTCTTAAAACGGAGTTTTACAGGTTTGCATTCAGAGTTTTCCTTCTCCTAGACTAGTTGCCAAGCCATGGTTAAAGAGCCCAGTCTGCCCTGCTATTTGCCCATAGCTGGAGGGAGAATTCGATTTATACCTTTCCCAAGGGTATTAGC
>CM042178.1:41064996-41072496 GCA_023376005.1 Doryteuthis pealeii
GACAACAACAACAACAAAAAAAAAAAGAAAAAAAAGAAAAAAGAAAAATAAAGAATGGATAAAAAATTCGAAGAAATACAAACTGGCCTAAAGGAGAGACGTCATTATTATAAACCGGCTTCATCAGACTGTTACTTAAGGCATTGGAAAACAAAGTGGACCTGGGAATAATGGCAACGATAGGTTCATTCATCACTCCATTGAAATAAAGTTTTCCAACTTAAGAAGTTTTACATACTCAAGAAACGATAAAATGTAATCAAAGACAAAAAGAGAAAAAGAAAGAAAGAAAAAATGATAATTGAATGAGTAAATAAAGAAGGAAAAATGAGCAGGTAAATGAGTGAGTACATATATAAATGATGAGATTTACACAGATTTGAAAGAAAGAAAGAAAGAACAAAAGAAAGAGAAATAAAGTAAATAAGTAAAGAAAGAAAGAAAAAAAAAGAGAATAAAAGGCAAAGAAAGAAACGCATAAGGAAATAATGTACGTAAGTAAGAAGAAAAAAAAGAAGAAAAATGGAATAAAAGGTATCGGATAAGAAAAAGAGAAAAAAGAGAGAAAGAAAAAAAGACAAAGGAGAAAAAAAGTAGGAAAGAAAGAAAAGTAAATAAGTAAAGAAAGAAAGAAACTAAAAGACAGAGAAAGGAAAAGAAAGGAAAAGAAAGAAAGAAAGAATGAATGAAAGAAAGACTGAAAGAAAAGGAATAGAGAAAGAAAGGAAGAAAACCGGTTTTTACCGAAAGAAATTCATAACTGTTAATATAACCGATATTTAAGCCTTTTCTTTAAAGATGTATTGCTCTATACACTTCCCCAATTATTGTACATTGAGCTCTCTACATTGACTATACAAATCTAAATATTTCTACATTAAAAAAGGCCCTGCTTGGAATCATTCCCAACACCAACTTATCTGGTGATATATATATATATATATATATATATATATATATATATATCAGTGAGGGGGGGGACGATGTTGCTTTTTATAACCGTTGAGAGGAAGGCCCCGAAACGGTTGCACATTCTCTCCTGATGATCCCATGCTTTTGTAAACATCTTTTGTTTTTTCAACATATCAATTTCACACTGTCGGATTAAGTTCCATTTTTATTTCACTATATATATATATATATATATATATATATAATATATATATATATATATATATATATCTTTGGGGTGATATTAAAATGCGATTTCATAATGTATGATTTAATATCACCCTGAAGATGGTTAAATAAAAAACAAACGAAAACGTTAAACGTTGGCAAATCACCATTTATAAATAAATATATTCTTTGAATATTTTGCTCTTTTTCATATGTTTATATTTTTATACTGTCAGATTTATTTCCACTTTACACACACACACACACACACACACACACACACACACCATATATATATATATATATATATATATATATATATGGATCCAGAAATCTACACCGGCTGATACTGATTACATCCGCTTCTTTATATACAACCATCACTTCCCATATTCCGCAAGTCACCCACCAACTCCCCACAAGATTACACAACGTGTCCTGATGAAGGTTAAAGCGTGGACATTACCATCCAGAATAAACTCATCGTTTGGAATACTTCGTTTTTTCTATTATATATATATATATATATATATATATATATATATATATATATATATAGATGACATTTTAATATGACTTTCAAACACGAATTAGATTTTATTCTAAATGCAGACTTGCATATCATGACTGTCAGTCGTCCGATATATATATATATATATATATATATATATATATATATATATATATATATATTGTAATTTGAATAGGCACTGATGAGCCAGTCTCGTTGTCCCAACAACAGCACTCGTTGTGCGTGTGGTTTATTAACATACAAACGAGAAAGACTTACCCACCCTTCTATGGAAGCCTCTACCCCGCCACCTCGTTCCGACTGAGTGTGTAACCAAAATTATGGATGGCGCGGAAACAAATGCTTATCTTACTGTCCGGTTGCCATGGCTACAGGAATTCGGATGAAGCGCGTCAGAATGGTCCGGCTGTTTGGGGACAGAATAGAGAGCGATGGAGAATTGATCTTTTAATGATATACCAAGGAATTATGGATTCCTTTCGTTCTTTGCGAGGGGGCGAATCGGGATCGGCCGTTTGTTTAGTTCTCAGGACTAGTCAATCATATATATATATATATATATATATATATATAAACCAGAAACTGTCCTAGAAACTGTGGCTTTGATATAAAAGCAATTCCGGACAAACAAAGTAGAACTTAAATAGGTTTGGTTTCATATACTGTTATGTCGCAGTCCAACACGTTAGCCACCACGCCACGGTGACTCACCACCCTAAACTTTATAGAAGTGCCTGCTGTTGTGTAATGGTTAATGAGCAAAGCTCGCAGATTATTTAATTGTGTTATCAGTTGATATCAAAACCCTTTTCTTGCTTAGGTGGAGTTGCTTATTGTCCAGTTGAGTTCTTAAATCTTAAAAGAAACTATATAAATTTTCAAGTGAAAAATTGAAATCTTTTTAATCAACTTATCAGAAAATTGCTTCAATTTAAACATATATACATAGGTACATAAATGAGCAGCCTGGTTATTAATCCTTAGAACCACAGTAGACAGTATTTGTGTTGATACCTAGAAGTACATATATTAAGGTGGCCTATTCCACCAATCAATCTACTACTTTGTTTATAATTAATGATATTTTTAATTATTATTATCTATTAATAATGGAGATTCGTTTCCGGTTTTGGTCTGTAAAAATTACGCCACTGCTTACGTCACATTACCCAAAATCGTCATAACATAGAATAAATACATTCAAAATTTGAACATGAAACATTAGACAGTCCTCATTGTTTTTTAAAACAAGTTTTAATAAATACATGACTGGTATTATATATCTATATATAGTTTATTTCATTTTAATACATATTTAAAGTTTACATTTCAAATTGTTTTCTTTTTTTCATTTGATGATTTTACTTACTTAGGGTACAAACCTGCTGACATTGAATTTTTTTACTCCCACCCCTCAGGCAATATGTTTCAAAAATCTATTTTTACATCGCCCGGAAGGTGTTTTTTTATTTTGTACTAGTTTACAATTTTATTAACAATTTTATTATTAGAAAAACAAACACAGGATTTTATTATTAAAAATGTTATTTTTCATTGCTATTACTGATAACTAAAAGGCTGTTACATAACAGATTACTACAATTTTACATTTTTTAACCAAGAGGGAGGGGTTCATGCCATACCCATGGTTCTAAGGGTTAAGAAAACATTTTCTAACCAACAGGTACATTTCAGGTCTGAGTGGAACTGGGAGTAATGGTGATGAAGGGGGGCACTCCCCACAGCTCCAGAAGCGGAACTTCAGCACTAGATGTAGTTTACACAGGCCATTAAGACCCTGAACCACCGCCTTCTAGCACATATGATAAAAAGGGTTGAGAGTCTGCCATAAGGATCGGGACAATCATGTAGGTGCTAGGGCTTGACGTGACCAGCCGATTGATGGGAGGGGGTCCCTTCGACCGCCTGTATAACCTTAGTAAAGGCCAAAATGGAGTGTTGAATGTCACGGACTGCTCATCGATCTGAATTCTCTCTTTAAGTATCATGGTCACCATAATCGACCAACAAGTGGCTCCACTGGGGGATTTTGCCCCTCTGCAGAGATGCAGTTGGCGTGTTCCACAGGGCGGGAATCCTGGTTGAGGTTGTTTTGTTTGTTTTGTTTGTTTTGTTTTGTTTTACGGCATATCAACCTCGGTGGGTCATTTAATGCCGACAAAGTTGTGAAATAAATTCATTCTTAATGCATAATACAATTTTGTTTATCAACTCATGTTTTTCTATTTAACCCATAGATGTGACCCTAACAGGTACTACCACTCCGGGTCAGAGTGGGCCAGGGAGCAATAGTGATGAAGGGGTGCTTCACATTCCCAAACCTCCAAAACTGGAACCTCACCATCAGATAGAGTTTAACGCCATTCCCAAGACATGTAGACCCTCTGCCACCGCCTTCTAGCATCCATATGATAAAAAGGGTTGGGGGTTGCCATGAGGGCAATAGGGTTGGGGCAATCATATAGGTGATAGGGCGTGACGTGACCAGCCGATTGATCGTAGGGGGCCTCTCCGACCGCCCGTCTAACCCAAGATAGGGCCAAAGTGGAGTATTGCATGTCATGAACTGCTCATCCACCTGGGTTCTATCTTTAAGCATCACGGGTCACCACCCACGGCCACCAGGTGGCCCCATTGGGGGAGTCTTACCCCTCTGCAGAGGTGCAGTCGGTGCATTCTAACGCCCCACCGACAGGGCCGGAGATTGTTTGAGTCTTACTTAACGCTGTTGTGTAAGACATGGATCCTTCTCTTCTCCGCCCAATTATGGGGAAATAGTAAAGTAGAACTTGTACAAGCATCTCCTGAAATATATTGTGGTTGGTAGTATTGTGTTAGTTGGTGCGCTGACACGTTGTGCATCACTTCATTCTGATTTGGAAGCCACAATAAAGTCTAATTCAAGAATTTATACTTTATGAGTTCAAAGTGGGCCATAACACAGTCTAAGCAACCGAAAACATTTATTTGAAAGGAGGAGGTTCAGATGATCACATTATAGAAAACAAATTGTTGAAGGAATTTTGTTCACGTTGGAATAACGTTGACAATCAACAAAGGTCATAGATTCCCAGGCTGTGCCCCAACCCATAGAGGCTAACTCAGAGAGTATCAGGTGAGCTTGGTCCTAACAGTCAAGTATGGGTCATCTCTTTACAACATTGGAAAAAGCATCAGAGCTGCCTAATTGCACCTCACGTTACCGAAATATTGCTAAACTTTTGACTCACTAGTATTATGAATAACAAAATAATTCAAGAGATAGAAAAAAAGGCAAGTTTGAAATTCAGTTGTGCTATTATGTTCATTTTTGGACTAATACCTTGGGAAAGGTATGAACTCCTTCATCCCTTCAGCTTTGGGTGAAATAGTGTTGCATACCCTTCTCATTACTTCTTCGATTCTTCTTCTGTTCTTCTGACATCTTAGGTTCTTCTAGGTCTCTTCTAACATCTCTTCTTCGTCTGGAATCTTCTAAGGTCTGGACTTTCTTGGGGACTTCGGGTCTGGTCTTCTATTGGGGATTTCTCTTTATCAGAAGCCCTGTGTCATTGTTAGTTTTTAGAGGTAATAACACAAAACTCCGATTTGCTTTGATCTTACTTTATTTTTAAATCCCCAACCAGACATCTGCGCAGATTAAGACGGGAGCGCGTGTAACGCGACTTACCCTTCCGTCAAGCTCAGCTGCTAGTCTCTAACTGACTGAAACTTACTTACTATCTAAACCGGAAGAGAGGGTCCTCTCTACCGTTGTCACGGCTATCCCCGGAAGATAGATTTAGGACTGAGGTCAAGCTTGTCACTCAATCTTCAAGGCCGTCAGCTGCACTTAAAACGCCATCTTGTTTTCTACACTATTGCACATAAATATTAGGTATCTAATAATTATGTAACAATAGTACCACTACTGTTGTTCTACTTTGATGGCTCTGGCATTAAATAAACCATGAAGGTTGATATGCCATTAAACTAAGAAACCAAAACCGATATTTAGCCCTGAATTCAAGACCAGCTTTACTCCGCTTAAAAATAATCTTGGGAAAGAATTGAGAAAAATAAAGAAAGGAAGGAAGAAAGGAGAAAGAAACAACGAAATAAAGAAAAAAACGTCCCAATTCTGGAGCTCTGGGGAATGTGGAGTACTCCTTTATCGCCATTACTCCCAGGTCCACCCTAACCCTGAGTGGTAGGGTCCCATTCATGGGTTAAATAGATAAAAAAATTATTAAGTGTGTTTGAAAAAAAAGGATTTTAAAGTAAAAATTGAATACCCAACAAGACTGAATAAAAACGATTTTTTCTGCATAAAATCACCCAGTAAGGATTTACATGCCGTAAAATCATACTAACCAACCAACCAACTAATCACGTCAGTGACAACAAGTCTCCTCAGGTCTCCATGATTCTTCTGGGTATTCTAGTTGATTTCAACAATGCTGTTTTCTGGATGGTCTCAAGTATTCCTCTGATTTCCAGTTCCTCTAGTCTTTTTCCAAGCTTTTTGGGACCGTTCCTAGTGTACCAACTACAATTGGTATCACTTTCACCCTCCTATTCCACAGCTTTTTCAATTCTCTAGCAAGGTCAAGGTATTTGCCCAACCTTTCGTTTTCCTTCATCTTCTCCCTGTGATCTGCTGGAACTGCAAAATCTACCAGATGACAAGTTCTCTCTTTTTTTTTGTTAATCAATACTAGGTCTGGTCTTCTAGCTGCGATAAGGGAATCCGTCTTAACCTCGAAGTCCCAGAGAATTTTGTGTTTCATTCTCAAGAAAGATTTTGGTTTATGCATATATCATTTTGATGTATGTTTGAAATTTAGTTTTATGTATAATTCCCAGTGAATCCCCTTTCCAACCCAGACGTGCTTAGCTTTGTATTCCCGTTGTGCTAGTTTGCTACATTCGCTTAATATATCGTTTATAGTCTAATCTCTGTCACCATACACTTTACATTTACTGTTTTGTTGTGTCGTATCAATTTTTGCTTTGATATAATTTGTTCTTATGGTATTGTTTTGAGCAGTAATTATTAACGATTCAGGTTCTCTCTTGAGGTTCCTTTTTCATAACCCTATCAAAGTTTTTGCATGTGCAACCTCCCTGTCATTTGAAGTATCCATATAATTGTTTTTCTTCCCATCTTCTTGTTTTCGTTGTTTTTCTGTTTGTCCATATGTTGCATCTGCTGTTATTGACTGCCATAAGTAATCATTTTTTGCTCTTTTTTGTGTATTCTTCTAGTCATTGAATTGTGGCATCAACGCAATCCTCTATGTTGGAAAAACCTCTTCCACCTTCCTTTATTGATGCATATAGTCCATCTCTATCGTCTCTAGGGTGTAAAGCCTTTAGCATTGTCATCAATTTTCTAGTCGTTTGGTCAATCTGTCTGTTTCTCTCTTGTCCATTTTAAGAATAGGCCATAGTATCTCATAATGGGTACGGTACAGGTATTTATTCTTTTGATGAGATTTCTGTTGCAGAGCTTGGTTTCTAGGAGTTTTTTTGTTCTCCTGAGGTATTCTTTTTTAACGTTTTTTCATCTCTGTTTACTTGATAGTGTCTGCTTCTAAAATTCCTAAGTATTTGGAACTTTCTTTTTCTACACGTGTTTTTATAGTGTCCAATTTGGTAGTTGTATTCCGTCCATTAGTTTTCTTCCCCCATTTTTTTATCACTAGCATGGCACATTTTTCAATTCCGAATTCCATTCCTATATCTTCGCTGTACATTAGCAAGTTTCCTCAGGTTTCCGGGACTTTTCTGAATATCTTAACAATGTTGTAGTTTCTTCTGATTTCCAATTCACCCAAATTCTTTTC
>CM042178.1:41077496-41094996 GCA_023376005.1 Doryteuthis pealeii
GCAACACAGAAAAATATATGAAGAAAGTAGGAAAGAAGGAGAGATGGGGAAAGATAGAGAGAGAGGGTGAGCGCGCGGAAGCGATAACACTAATCTGTTTCAATCAAACGTAGTGAAAAGATCAAAAGAAGGAAAGAAAGAGATCCAGTTTCTCTCTTGAGGTTTCCTCTTCTTAGCCATGTTTATGTCTTTTGATGTGCTATCTCTTCAGTTTGTCGCTTGAAGTTTCTATGAAGTTGTTCTTCCCACATTTGTTTTCTCGTTTTTGCTACACTTGTGCTCGTCCACATGTTATAATTGCTCTTTCTGGCTGATGCAATTAGTTTTTCTTTGCTCTTTTTAGTGAATTTTTCTTGTGCTCAAGTTGTCGCATCTACACAGTCATCAGTGCTGGCGAGACCTCTTCCTCATTCTTTTCTTACTACATATAGTCTGTCTATGTAGTCCCCTGGGGGTAAATCCTTGTACATTATCATAAGTTTCCTTGTCCCTTGGTCCATCTCTCTGCGTTTCTCTCTTATCAATTTTAAGAATGACCCAGATTCTCTTACAATTCTCTCCAGGTCTCCAGGACGCTTCTGGGTATTCTAGCTGATTTCAGCAATGCTGTTGTCTGGATGGTCTCAATTCTTCCTCAGATTGCCAGTTACTCCAGTATTTTTTCCGAGTTTTTTGGGACCGTTCCAAGTGCACCTACTACAATTGGTATCACTTTCACTCTCATATTCCACAGCTTTTTCAATTTTCTGGCAAGGTCCACGTATTTGTGTATCTTTTCATTTTCTTCACCCTGTAATCTGCTAGAACTGCAAAATCCACCAGTTGACAAGTTCTCTTTTTTCGTTAATCAACACTGTCTGGTCTTCTAGCTGGGATAAGTCGATCCGTCTTAATCTCAAGGTCCCGGAGAATTTTGTGTTTCATTCTCAAGAACAGATTCTGGTTTATGCATATACCATTTTGTTGTATGATCAAAATTTAGTTTTTTGCATAAATCCCAATTATTATTATCATTATTATTATTATTATTATATTATTATTATTATTTTATTATTATTATTATTATCAACATTGATAGTAATTTTATTAATCTAATGTTATTTTTTTTATTTCCTTGTGCAATCTTTAGTGCCCAGCAGATACAGTAAAAAGAAGATGAAAAAGAAGGAAAAAAAGATACGTGACTTTAAAAAATCTGTTTTATATACTTGGGAAGCGAAACTGTCTGTTCGAGTTATTAGACAACTAAGCTATGATTCATAATTCGTAGACACATCGGCTACGGTTTGACCAGTAAACAATTATATAAAAAAAGTGTGTGTGTGTGTGTGAGAGAGAGAGAGAGAGAGAGAGAGAGAGAGAGAGAGAGAGAGAGAGAGAGAGGGGGGGGGCTAGTAAAAAAGACATCGAAAAAGAAACTGAGAGAACAGAGAACAAATATATATATATATATATATATATTATATATATATATATATAGAGAGAGAGAGAGAGAGAGAGAGAGAGAGAGTAGACGAGTGGTAACAAATTCAGGAGGTAGAATGGGAGAAAGGGATTGGTAAAGAGAAAGAAGTTGGAAATAATGATTATTAGAGAGAGAGAGAGAGAGAGAGAGAGAGAGAGACAGACAGACAGACAGACAGAGAATGAAAGGGGTGGTAAAGAATAAGGAGAGAGAACAGAAGAGAGGAGTGGATAGCGACAGGAAAGAAAAGAGGGAGATGTGAGAAAGAGGAAAAGGAAAGTAAGGTGGGAAAAGAGAGAGAGAGAGAGAGAGAGAGAGAGAGAGAGAGGAGTACGAAGGGAGAGAGAGAGAGAGAGAGAGAGAGAGAGAGAGAGAGAGAGAGAGAGGTGGTAAAAAATCAGGTGATAGAAATGGAGAAAGGGAGTGGTAAAGAGGAAGAAGTCGGAAGTAATGATTATTAGAAGAGAGAGAGAGAGAGAGAGAGAGACAGACAGACAGACAGACAGACAGAGAATGAAAGGGGGTGGTAAAGAATAAGGAGAGAGAACAGAAGAGAGAAGTGGATAGCGACAGGAAAGAAAAGAGGGAGATGTGAGAAAGGGGAGGAGTAAGGCGGGGGAAAAGAGAGAGAGAGGAGTGTACGGAGGGGAAGAGAGAGAGAGAGAGAGAGGAGAGAAAGAGAGAGAGAGAGAGAGAGAGAGAGAGAGAGAGAGAGAGAGAGAGAGAGAGAGAGATGGGACGGACTAGCAAGAGACGCAAAAAATAACTCACAGTCTGTCTGCTGAGATAAGACAGAAAAATCTTTATTAGCACAAACAAGATCGGTTATTTTCGGTACGGATTTACATCCTCAAAAAGATGACAAAAAAAAAATAAATAAATAAAAAAAGAACGAGGCGATGGTCTAGTGGTTACTTCCTGGCGAAGCTTTCAGTTTTTGATTGATTTTAACGGCATGTCAACACTTGTTGGGTTATTTTATGCCGAAGACGTTTGTTTCTTTTCCGTATTGATGGGTATTCAGTTTTTTAAAAACTCAATTCTTTAAATACATTTTTTTCAAACTCATTTTCGTCTATTTAATCCATAGATGGAAACCTAGAAGGTACGACCAATTTTGATCAGAGTACCTGGGAGTAATTGTGTTGAAGGAGTACTCCACATTCTCCAGAGCTTCACAATTCGAACCTCATCATCAAATAGAGTTTAACGATATACCCAGGACATTAAGACCCTCAACCATCGCCTTCTATCACATATATGATAAAAAAAGGTTAGGGCTTGCCATAAGGACAATAGGATCGGGACAAGCATATAGGTGCTAGGTCTTGACGTGACCAGCCAATTTATTGGCGGGGGCCTCTCACTGCCCGTCTAGCCTAAGTAAGGGAAGTGTTGCATGTCATGGACTGCTCACGGACTGCACCTGTGCAGAGGTGTACAATCCCTCCCCATTGGCTGTGGCTGGAAACCTAGGATGCTTAAAGTTGAAAAATAGATGACAGAGCAGTCAATTGCATGCAACACTACACTATGGCCATTACTTGGGCAATAATAAAATAAATAATTTAAAATATAAATTCCCATACCTCATACACCTATAATAAATTATATCAACTTTTACTATTTTACTAATTATACTACTTAATAAAAACAAGTGACAACAAACCCAATTATTAAACTATAATCTAGTAAACATCATTCGTATGAATAAAATTGTTTTTACTATATTAAACTATAATCTAATAAATATTATTATTTGTATGAAAAATAAAATATTTTTACTATACATAACTATCAACAACTAATATTATATACTTTTATTCTACATTATTTTCTTGACTTATATTACAAAAATACTACATAATAAAACAAGTGACAACAAGCCCTTTTTATCAAAATAAAAACTATTAACAAGAATTAAATAAACAATAAATTTTCTCTTCTCTCATCATAAAAAGTGAAGCAGTCCATGTATGCATGCAATCTTATTTTACCATCTTATTTTGGTTACACCGTTTCAGCGCTATAGAGTTTGGTAATAAATAATATTTACTAATTTTATATACATTTTTATCCAGTATTCCAGATGGAAGAAAATAAGGCAAAGTTTTTACTGTGAATCATCAAATGTGTATATTAAAGTTTCGTATTTTTTAAATTATTTCTGTCCAATACCAAAAGTATTTCCATATAATACAAATAATTTGCACACAGTTATTTGGATTCAAGTATTCCGATCCAACACTGTTGCCCTTATGGCAAACTCCTAACCGTATGTTCGGAGGCGCTGACTGAGGGTTTTAGAGTCCTAGGTATGACGTTAAACTGCATGTAATGGTGATTTCCCAATTTTTAAGTTTCAAATGATCTCTGTGGAGTGTTGAGTACCCCTTAATCGCCATTACTCCCAGGTCCACTCTGACCCGCAGTGCTAGTACTTGTTAGGGTCAAATAAAAAAATATGAGTTTAAAAAATGTGTTAAAAATTTTAGTTTAAAAAAATTGAATACCCATCAAGAATGAATAAAACAAAACGTCTTCGGCATAAACTAACCCAACGAGGGTTGACATGCCGTAAAATATGATGTTGATCAGATTTTACGGCATGTAAACCAACAGATTCACCGGTCTTAAAAAAAACAACATTTTTTTATTGGACGGTGTGCGTCAATCAAATCTGCAAAACTAGTAGAAGTACCTAGCGTTCCTAGGGTTGGGGAGATGAGAGACAGATATTTTAATGAAATAAAAGTAAAAAGTAAAGACAGCGAAGGAGTCTATCCTCGTTTCACTAGCGATGGACCAAGGATATTGTCTTTACGTCTGAAGTGGAGCGGCACACCTATCATCAGCTCCTCACTTTACCGTACATATCCTTGTGGTACTCTTACGCTGAGTCAGCTAGAGCTGGTGTCGAACTAGGCACATTATGGTTCCCATGCGGACGCTCTACCGACTAAGCTAAACCAGCCCTATAAGTAAAGTCGGCGAGGCGGCCTAATGTCGGTATCAGCGAAACCGTGAGGGGCCCTATCCACTTGGCGCCAGACCATGGAGATTGTTTCTGCGATTGATGTGGAGCGCCACACCTACCATCAACTCCCTACTTTACCGCACAGATACAAGCCGTGCTAATCATACGCTGAGTTGGTGAGGGCCAGTACTGAACCCAAAACCGTGGGGTTTCTTAGCCGGGTACTTTTTAATCTTGATCTATGGATGTGACACTATAACCATCATATAAATATACAACAAAAACTTTTGTACATAAAGACAAATTCGGATTAGTCTTTGAGAGATTCTATCTGCACAATATTTTTTCTTCCATTTTTTGGCAAATATGTGCAGTTTTAACCTGCTTACACATGAACATCCGACATACAGCTGGCCTTGTAAAATAAACAAAAATGGACCTGATCACATTTAATCATAATATTGCATACTGAGGTTTTCACGGTACCAAATCGATATATGTTGTATACCCTTTCTTTACTTCTTTACTTCTTACTTGCTTCTATATCTTGGACATCTATTCTTCTGGCCGGCTTTGGTATTTCTTCTATCATCTTAACTTGGTCTGGTCTAGCGTCTGGACTTTCTTGGGGACTTCGGGTCTGGTTTCTGTTAGTGATTTCTCCTTATCAGAAGCCCTGTGTCATTGTTAGTTTTTAGTAAACACAAGACTTCGATTTTCTTTTAATGTTACTTTATTCGGTAAATCCCCAACCCAGAAATAACATAGCGCGCGTATGCAGAGTTACAGTTTAGACAGAGCATCATGGCTAACTGCTCTGTCTGACGTCCACTGCAAAACTAAACTAAAGCTCCTTACTATTTTTAAACCGGAACAGGTTCTTCTATGCCTTCCGGTTCCCACGATTTATCCCCGGAATGCAAGGTGAGAGTGAGGTCAAACGCCGTCACTCACTTTCAGGGCCATCAACTGCACTGATCGCCACCATATCTCTATACTACCTTACATAAGTATGAAAAGGGTCATCCCCTCAGAATTACAGGGTACTGACAATAATCTTATGCCACCGCATAGATTATGTAACAATAACTGATCATATCTGAAAAGCAAATGGTGAGGGGCTACCATTACAATTTGCATTTACAACTAAGTTCACTCACATCATACCGGTGGAAGTTTAAAATATGTGAGTTATTTCTGCTATACAATATATGACTTATTTCCAGCCACGACTTATTGTCAGTATCAGCCGGACAGAGATGGAGTCTATCCCTTTTCACTAGCGATGGACCAGGGAGATTGTTTTTGTGTCCGTAATAGAGCACCACATCTACCATAAGTTCCCCACTTTACGGCAAAGATCCAAGCTGTTCTACTCATGTGCTGAGTTGGTGAGAGCCTGTGTCGAATCCTGAACTTTGTGGTTCCGATGCGGATAGCTCTACCGACTGGGCTAAGCCGAGTACACCAAAAATACCCCCTATATCTTAAATATATTTGTGTCACACTATATATATATATATATATATATATATATAGATCCCTCTACTCTTAGTAGTTTACAAATTTGCATGTACCAAACATCTATATATATATATATATATATATATATATATATATATGTCTTTTTTATGTTGAAGTTGGGCGTTATTATGAAGCATTTAAAAATAAATGAAGGAACTCGATGTTATGGAGTATTGGATTCACTTATTTTTTTATTATTTGTTATCATAAATTTTCGGGTTCGTTAGATTTTCTTTTTCAAATGAATGTCACTCCTATTCAACGGATCCTTTGTCTTTGTTGTTATTGACAGCGGCAGCGTCTGTAAAATATTTGTAATAACGGAGTATTCCGATATCAGCGTTCATATATATATATATAATATATATATATATATATATATATATATATATACTAGCAAATATATGCACCCTCCGGGTGCAAGTATTTAAGTTTTAATGTAATAAAATTTGTATTAAATTAGAAAGGCTAATGAAACTAAATAAGAATACAGATAAAAAGATTTGAAACAGAGGTAGTATGATAAAAGATTTGAAACAGAGGGAGTATAATAAAAAATGGAACAACTGAAACTTACTCTTCCATCACTCTTGTCTTTCATTGTTATTTTTTCTAATTCAAGTATTTATTTATAAGAGGAAGTAAAGAATAAAATGACAGTTATTTTATCTTGTTAATGGATTTCATTTAAGATTTATTGAAGAGATTTTTGCTTATATTCATTAAAATAAAATCACATTTTTAATATCAATATGCAAATTAGTCTTCTCGTTCACACTGTAAACCGCTATTTTGTTGTATATATAAATATAATTGCATGTTGTCAGTATGTAGACATAGTTAACAGTATTAATAATGTAAGACAATTTTATTAATAATTGAGGTTTAGATAAAAATAATGGAGAATGTGATGTCAATAACTAAGAGAATTGTGACTTGAGTAGGAATATAGTTTCGGTTACAGACAGAAAAACACACAATCTCCATTATAATAAGATATATATATATATATATATATATATATATATATATATATATATATATATATATATTATTAGTCCTTTGTTAGTATTGGAAAAATGAGAATAAAATTCACGATTATTTTTGTAAGAGCTGTATTTATTTTTAATTGTGTAGAATACATTTAAGGTGCAATTGCTATCACTGGTTTCCAGGCAGTATTCTTCGTACTACCCTTAGTCACAGCAATGAGCCTATGAAGAAATACTTGGAATGTTCATTCTTATTTTGCCTACGTGACTTT
The DNA here is from genome assembly GCA_023376005.1 of Doryteuthis pealeii. NCBI lineage: Eukaryota > Metazoa > Mollusca > Cephalopoda > Myopsida > Loliginidae > Doryteuthis > Doryteuthis pealeii. The sequence goes on from CM042178.1 coordinate 41,084,727, forward strand.
ATTTATTTGTTGACCATTGAAATCTTAGTCTCTTGTTTTATTATTGGTGTCTGCACTTCTTGTGTTTCCTTTGCTCTTATCTAGATGTGAGTTCTGGCTCCTGGGTGTTATTTTTTTTTATTATTGTTTTAGCAATCTGTTTTTATTGTTGTATCTGTTGTCGCTAGTGTGGATATCTGTATGCGGATGTGCGCTGTGTGTTTCTTGTTATTTTCTCATTTGTTAGCGAATCTCTAATTATGGTGGTCTGTATGGTTCCTTCTCACCGGTCCAAGACCATATTAAAAATTATATATTTATATAGTATTAAGTTGTATAAAGAAATAACCTACACGAGTTTTACCATAGGTATCTTCAGGGTTAATTTCAATGAATTAAGATATTGATCAATTACATTAATCAATATCTCGATTAATTCATTGAAATTCGGTTAATACTTGTATCGACCATCAATATTGTGATTAACTCAATATTTTAATACCCGGTAAGTCATCTATATATATATTGGATGTTTGTTTTAAGAAGCATTGATGAATAAAGTATATATTATTATCTATAATTTTGCTTGGAGGCAATTACAATGCGTATATCGAATAAAATTCGATAATTATAGAAAATAACCATGACAAGTGAATTTGGCAAACGATTATTTGAAACAGACTGTACGATGTTCTAGCATCGCATAATCGTTTGCCAAATTCACTTGTCATGGTTATTTTCTATAATTATCGAATTTTATACGATATACGCATTGTAATTGTCTCCAAGCATAATATATATATATATATATATATATATATATATATATATATATATATATATATCTCATTATCCTCAGATTGATTAAAGTACATACTGTTACTAAGTGGTTGCCCATCTTACTACTGAATATGCTTATTGTTGCTTAACATCTTCCATTCTTTTCCTTGTTGTTTACAAGGTTTTGCCTAGTTTACCATAAAAACCTCATATTACTTATCTGTTGATACTAAGTGGTCACCCATCTAAGATCTGAACCGGTGAATAGTTGCTTAATTTTCATGATATAAAAAAGAATGCATGATATAAAGAAAATGAAGAAAAAATAATGGAAAACATACAGGAAATATTGCGAAAATAATTAAATAAGAAGAAGAGCTATATAGAAAGAAAAGCTGAAGGGAAAATGAGAAAAAAGAAGAAGAAGAAGAAGAAGAAGAAGAAGAAGAAGAAGAAGAAGAAGAAGAAGAAGAATGTAAAAATGAAAAAAAAGAAAGAAAAAAGAAAAGAAGAAGAAGAATGAGAAGAAAGGAAGAAAAATAAAAAGAAGAAGAAATATAAAGAAAGAAAAAATAAATTATTATTATTATTATTATTATTATTATTATTATTATGAAAGGGAAGAAGACGAAGAACGAAAGAAAGAAATGAAAAAGGAAGATGAAGAAGAAGAAGAAGAAGAAAGAAAGAAAGAAAGAACGTAAACAAGGAAAAAAGAAAAAGAAAAAGGAAAAGGAAAAGGAAAAGAGAGAAAGAAAGTAAGAAAATATGATAATTTGAAGAAAAAGGAAGCAAAATGAAAAGAAAAAGAAGAAGAAATATAAAGGAAAAAAAACGAAAATAAATGATGATCATGATGAAGAAGAAACATAAGAAGAGGAAGAAGAAGATGAAGATGAGAATGATAATAATAATGAAAAGAAAAATACAAAATATAAAGAGGAAGAAAAAGAAGGAGAAGAAGAAGAAGAAAGAAAGAAAGAAAGAAAGAAATTATGAAAAGAAGATTAAGAAGAAGAAAAAGAAAGAAAAATGAAAAGAAAAAGAAGTAGAAGAAAGAAAGAAAGAAAAAATGAAAAGAAGAAGAAGAAGAAAGAAGAAGAAGAAGAAGAAGAAGAAGAAGAAAGAAGAAGAATTATAAATAAAAATAGATGATGATGAAGAAGAAGAAACAGAAGAAAAGGAAGAAGCAGAAAAAGATGACAATGATAATAATGAAAAGAAAACTACAAATAATAATAATAATAATAATAAAAATAATAATAATAATAATAATAATAAAAAAAAAAAAAAAAAAAAAAAAAAATGGGAAGAAAAACAATTATATGGACGCTTCAAACGACAAATAGATGAGGTTGCACATGGAAAGACTTGGACATGGTTAAGAAATGGAAACCTCAAAAGAGAAACAGAATCACTTATAATTGCTGCACAAAATAATGCCATAAGGACAAACTACATCAAAGCGAAAATTGATAAGACCCAACAAATAGTAAATGTAGACTTTGCGGTAATAGAGATGAGACTGTTAACCATATACTCTGCGAATGTAGCAAACTAGCACAACGAGAATACAAAACTAAACACGACTGGGTTGGGAAGGTGATCCACTGGGAATTATGCAAGAAATTAAATTTTGACCACACAACAAAATGGTATATGCATAAACCAGAATCTGTTCTTGAGAACGAAACGCACAAAATTCTCTGGGACTTTGAAATTAGAACGGATCACCTTATCCCAGCAAGAAGACCAGACCTAGTGTTGATTAACAAAAAAGAAAGAACTTGTCAACTGGTGGATTTTGCAGTGCCAGCGGATCACAGGGTGAAGTTAAAGGAAAATGAAAAAATTGACAAATATCTGGACCTTGCCAGAGAACTGAAAAAGTTATGGAATATGAAAGTGAAAGTGATACCAATTGTGGTTGGTGCACTTGGAACAGTCCCAAAAGGATTGGAAAAGGGTTTGGAAAGTTTGGAAATCAGAGGAAGGATTGAAACCATTCAGAACACTGCACTGCAGCAATCTGCCAGAATACTCAGAAGAGTCCTGGAGACCTGAGGAGACTTGCTGTCACTCAGACTCCAGTGAAAGACCATCAGCTAACACTGATGTGAAAACTCAAAAGGAATAATAATAATAATAATAATAATAATAATAATAATAATAATAATAATAATAATAAGAAGAAGAAGAAGAAGAAGAAGAAGAAAAATATGATTGAAAGAAGATGAATGAATATGAAAGAAAGAAGGAAGAAGAAAGAAAGAAAGAAGCTAATAATAGCGAAAAGTGAGCAATCTGAAAAATGGCTTTCTAATTGCAAAGCGAACTAAATTCAGACTTGGTGACGTCGTTTGTTATATTTCTAGTCATCTTTGGTATTAGCGAATCCTGATGCATAAAGCCGTTTATTAATGACAAAAGAATTATCTAAATTCGGTGGGAGTAAAATCAATTCATAGAATAGCCTGGTTCATCATCTCAGAAACAGAGGGCGGATATCCAGAACATAGAAGTAACAACATTTTACTAAAATAGTTTAACCCTGAGAATATTATATATATATCTTATTATAATGGAGATTGTGTGTTTTTCTGTCTGTAACCGAAACTATATTACTACTCAAGTCACAATTCCCTTAACTATTTACGTCAAATTCTCCATGATTTCATTCTTTTAAACATTCAGTTATTAATAAAAATTGTTTTACATTATTAATACTGTTGACCATATCTACGTACTAATAACATGCAATTGTATTTATATATACAACAAAATACCGGTTCACAGTTTGAACTAGAAGGCTAATTTGCATATTGATATTTTAAAATTTTATTTTAATAAATATGTGCTTGGTATTATGATTTCTAATTGTTTGGTTTATCTTAAGAAATATAAACAAAAATCTCGTGGATAAATCCTAAAAGAAATTTATTTACAAGAAGAAATAACTGTAATATTATCCTTTACTTCCTATTTTAACTAAATAGTTAAATTAGGAAAATTTACCAATGAAAGAGGGGAGTAATGGAAAATGATGGAATAGTTAGTTTCAAAGTTGTTCTATTTTTCGTTGCAGATCTTTTTATCTGCATTCTTAGTCAGTTTCATTAGCCTTTCTAATTTAATATGATATTTTATTACATCAAAACTTAAATACTTGCACCCGGAGGGTGCATATATTTGCTAGTATATATATATATATATATATATATATATATATATATATATATATATATATATATTGTGTATTTGGCAGCAAGTTATTTTTTTCAATAACACATACCTAATATATATATATTTCCACCACGATTCTCTTTAACACACACACACACACACACACACACACACACACATATATATATATATATATTATTATATATATATATATATATATATATAGGCGTGTGTTCGTTTAAACAGATAAATCTTCAGGCAGTAAAATGTAATTATTATTATTGCTCTATCCCAGATATTGAGCACTCTCCTGATTATATTGTATATAGTGGCTTACTACTCTCACCAAGAGAGATAGGTGTTAACCATAAACTCTGGTAATATATATATATATATATATAAAATCTAAAAATACGGAGAAGAAATCTTCCTTACGACATAGGAGTTTTTAAAACGTGTCATAGTTTGCAGAGCTCAATGTGTGCTCTTATTGTTAGAATCACAGAGCAAATTTATAAGTAAAAAATATAACAGAAGACTTAGATTTTTTGCATTATAGCCTATTTTATGAGGCTTAGACAAAGTGTCTAACACCCCCAAATCATCAGATGCGAATGATGAATTCTTTATTACTTTTAAGGCATTTGAAAACAGATAGTTTTATTGTCCTATGTTCCTCTGCTGTCAGTCATAAAATGAGAATTTGCCCAGTTTGTAATTTGTTGTCGGTAATTTTCTTTTAGGAATTCTTGTTAAATCAATATATATATATATATATATATATATATATATATATATATATATATATATATATATAATAGCTCTATTCTTTATATCGAGCACTCTCCTAATACTACTGCAATTTGGCGCACCATTCCAGTGAAAGCTGAAGTGGTGACTATCCCAGACTATAGTTATATATATATATATATATATATATATATATATATATATATATATATATTCAATAAATGAAGGCTGTCCTTCCATTCACGGGCACTAGGCACATTGAGCTCTCCTTACGGTCTACTAATATCACCTTGGTTAAACCACATATGGAAAGATCCTAACTACAGGAAATATATATATATATATATATATATATATATATTATATATATACTCATACACACTAGCCTATATCGAAGGAGCGTGTAGTGTAATTGTCGTAGGTCATAGATACGGTCAACCGATTTCAAATCCTGGACGAGTCTGTTAGCATTTTAGATAACACTAATACCCCTGGGAAATGTAGGAATACAATTTTTCTCCCTCCAGCCATGGGTAAATACTAGGGTGAATTGATCTATTGAACTTTGCCATGGCAACCAGAGTAGGAAAAAGAAACTTTTAATCCCCACTCAAAAATTGACCTATCTTCGTATTCTGTTCATGGAGGAGGTGTTTGGTCAATATCTTATTATAATAGAGATTCTGTGTCTGTCTGTAGCCGAAACTCTCAGGAATCACGCAAGTTTATCAAAGAGTATTTGATTTATAGTAAAAATCATTAATACATGCAATAATTTTATTTAATAATGATGTCTCTATGAAAATCTAAATTAGATTTACTTCAAAACAACTCATGTTATTAGTATTTTTTTTTTTTATATAGCACTAAGAAATAAAGGTTTACATAATATATGGTGTGGTTAATTTGCATACTGGTTTAACAAAGCCAGGTTTAATAGATTAATAAGATTAACTTATTGTTATTGATCTCTAATATTATTGTTTTATTCTCTAACGTATTAAAACAATCCTATGAATAATTTTATATAGAAACCAATTAAAGTATAATTAAAGTAAGTGTAATATTTTTATGTTGAAAGTTGAAGGTGTTATGAAGTGAATATTTTAGATGGAAAGAGGCTGCACAGACCCCAGTGCACTATCTTGACAGTCCCGCAGTTAGTCCAGTGTCAGGGGAAATTCCGAGATGACTGGGCTGCAGGGTGCTGTCTCAAGTACTATTGAGTCACTTCACGATAGGCAAGCCTCCTCGAAAGCCCCAGCGCTTGCACCCAAGCGCCAGGTTGTGTTGGGAATTTGTGACTAGTAAGTACCCCAATCTTACTACTAAGGGTCGATGTTTCGGAACGCTGACAGTCGAAGTAAACAAGATTGGACTAATGAGCCACAATAGGGTCTACAAATGAAGACGGACTTTGAAAAGAAAAGAAATAAATATTTTTATATGCATTCTTATTTAATTTTGTTAGTCTTTCTAGTAATTTATGAGGAAGTGCGTCCCGGTCTCCTGCCTCAAGAGTTGCTGCCCGGTGACTATTAAAATAACAACCCAGCTCAGTCTATTCAAAACTATCCATCTATCTATCTATCTCAATTTGTTCATATTTATCTATATTACTTTAAATACTAAGATTTTTGTTTTATTCATGTTTGTTTAATGTCTTGTTTTTAGTTTAAATAAACAAGAATTACAACAAAAAAGAAGCAACCCCCCCAAAATACATTTACTTGTCGAAAATATCTATCTTCATTTGTTCGTATCTATATTATTTTGTTTGTTTATCTATCTATCTATCTCAGTCTATTCAAAACTATATATCCATCTTCATATCTAAACAAGAATTACGACAAATTACGATAGATAAACAAGAATTACGACGAGCTGAGGTTGTTATTTTGATAGTCACCGGGTAGAGGTTTTTGAGACGGGAGACTGGGACGCACTTCCTCATAAATTACCGTCTTTCTAATTTAATGTATTTCATAACATTAAAATTGACACTTTTGGCAAATCAGTCAATTAATAATAACGCTATTTGTCATTCTTTCTAATCCCCATATCTCTGTTAATAAAATTATTTACCCAAACCATTCACCTAGGGTAGGATGTGACACAAGGTCACAAGTATGGCACATTCAGCGAGGATCAAACTCGCTATTTTTTGATAATACTTTTCAGTTATAAGATTTGGCGAGGCCTTGTTTCAAGGATTTGCCCTTGTAGATGAAAAAAATCTTGATAAATTAGTATCATATATTTGAGTGGTTTGCTTGCCAACTGAGATTCTGTATTAGAATATTTCCTGACCAAGGGCAGACCCCAGTCTACTATCCTGCAGTTAGTCCAGTGGTAGGGGAAAGTCCGAGACGGCTGGGCTGCCGAGCTGGTGCAGGGTGCTGTCTCAGGTAAGTATTGAGTCACTTCACAAGAGGCCAAGCCTCCCCAGAAGCCCCAGTGCTTGCACCAAGCACCAGGTTGGGTTGGGAATTTATATGAGTAGTAAGTACCCCAATCCTACTACTAAGGGTCGATGTTTCCGAATTGGACTAATGAACCACAATAGGGTCCACAAATGATGACATGGAGTGACGCCAAAAAGAAAAGAAAGAAATATCTTTATATGCACTAGCAACCCCCCCCTCCACCGGGCGTCGTAAAAATTAATTTTTGAAAGTCATTACCTGAGAGGCTGGGAGTTGAAAATTCAATGTCAGAGGGTTTGTATCATAAGTAAGAGAAATCCTCATATTTATTAAAGGAGTAAAAAAAACAAAAAAACAATTTGAAATGAAAACTGAGCTCCGTCCCTCTCAAATAAAATGTTGCATGCATGTAATAATCAAACAATTATTTTGAATATTTTCCACCAATTTTCCTCAAAATCGTAGGTATTTATTTATTTGTAAACTTTTTAGTTAACTTCTTGTTACAGTAAAAAAAAAAGGACGAGGGTAAAAAACAATTTTTAAATTGCTTACTCAAATTTTGAGTGTATATAGCATAAGAATATTGTGACGTAAACTGTGACGCAGAGCTATGACGTAGTTTTTGTTACAGACAGAAATACAGACAATCTCCATTATTAATAGATTATTATACTGAGATTCTGTATTAGAATATTTCCTGACAAAGGGCATTCTGGGACTCTTGATCAATCTAACTTATTTTGCCATTAATCTCTCAGTTGCATCATATGCTACTATATAGGAATATTTTATTATTCTGTGAGTGTTATGGATCAAGCTGAGCCAATCTGTTCAGAGCGATCTCAGAATAATGGAATATTCCTACATAGTAGTATTTGATGCTTGCTACTTGTGGAATCTATATTCCTCTAAGTTTCCTGAAATTGCCTATTATGCTTTTATACTAAATATTCTTCTTTATTTTTGACACCCCCCCATATATATATATATATATATATATATATATATATATATATATTTATGAGTATAGATAAAAGGATATGAAAACACCACAAAATGCTGTTAAAGTAAAAACATTTTATAACATATTCATAGCTGATATTGAACAATATTTCGATTTTATAAAAATCATCTCAGAGCTTGTTTATACTCCGTGTTGTCAAGAGCGGAGACAAAAGTCATATGAGTTCAAAACATATGACTTTTGTATGAACTCATATGACTTTTGTCTCCGCTCTTGATAGTACGGAGTATAAACAAGCTCTGGAGATGATTTTTATAAAATCGAAATATTGTTTAATATCAGCTATGAATATGTTATAAAATGTTTTCACTTTAACAGCATTTTGGTGTTTTCATATCCTTTTATCTATACTCATACTGTCGGATTCATTTCCTTTCTTTTAACGTATATATATATATATATATATATATATATATATATATATATAAGTTTTTTGTGGGTACAAAATTTAATTATAGATCGAAATAGCGTATGCATTTTAAAATAGTGATTTCTAAAAAATAAAAAAAGGTAAGCCTTATATTTTTTTCTCTCGGCCACTCTCTTCAGAGAAATAACGTTGGCAAAATGTTGAAGAAGGCACGGACAGGATAATAATCCAACGAATCAAGGGTAGGAAAAAGTTTAAAAAAAAAAGGAAAAGCGAAAATTCTTACTTTCTTTCCTTTTTCTTCCATTTACGAACCATGAGAGGGGGTTCTAATATTGTTTCCCCACGCAAAACGTTAGAGTTATGAGGAGGTTTCATTTCAATATATATATATATATATAAACCTAATGATATACCTACTAAAAATAAATACCTACCACCTTTATTATTTGCTCTACTTAGGTATTGAGCACTCTTTACTTTTAGCTTTAGAATATCCTGGCGGTTTTTATATGAATATATATTTTTCATATATATATACATATAAATTATTTTTCTTTTGGCCAAGTATTATAGTATCAAGCGATTATTTTCGGTTGGTACGACTATCTTGGTCTTTTCTTTTTTCCCAAAAAATGTTTTTTTTCTCCCCAGTTGATGTTTGGTACTATATTTTTACAATCAAACTATTTGCCGGTTTTTTTCTTACCGCAAGGGTTTACCAACAAGTTTGGTATATATATATATATATATATATATATATATATATATATATATATATAAGATCTGTCTGTATGCTTGTCTGTACAATGAAGGAGCAGACCTCCTTTTATTAAGGAAACTTCGCGGAGCCCAGCACAGACCAAAGTTCAATAAAGTACACGCTCTATTTTTGTCCGAGATAGGAGTTAAAAACTTTTAATCCTCATTTTCGATATGAAGAGCTAAATAAATATATAATAAGAGTATAAAACAATGATATATTTAAAAAATGAATTAAAAAAATGATTTATAGATAAAGCCAATTAATAAAATATAAAACAACAACAAAAATAAAATAAAATATATATAAACAATAATGATAATAAATATAGTCGTCGGTATCAGCCAGACAGCGAGGGAGTCTATTCCCTTTTCACTAGAGCTAGACAAAGGAGATTATTTTAGCTTCTGAGGTGGAGCGCTACACCTACCATCAGCTCCTCACTTTACCGCACAGATCCCTGTGCTACTTATACGCTGAGTTGGCGTGGGCCGGTATCGAACCAGGAACCTTGTGATTACCTAGCCGAACCCTCTACGGACTGAGCTAAGCCGGCCCTAACAGCAATATACAAAGAATAAGATACAATAAAACAAATATATAGAATAAGAATATTTGTCAATCTATATATAGCTCTAATACCATTGGGAAAGGTATGAATCCAATTATTCTGCCTCCAGTATGGGTAAATAGTAAGGTAACTGGGCTCTTTAATCTTGGTTAAGAAACCAGTCTAGGAGAAGGAAAACTCTGAATGCATACTAGTTAAACTCCACTGAAGAAATTGACCTTGTGTCGCATCCTACTCGTGTGGGTCATTGGTAAATATATATTTTTAATTAATAATGGAGATTCGCTCTCGATTTGTCGGTAACCGAAACTATGTCACTGCTTACGTCACAATACCCAAAATCATCATTACATAGAATTAAGAATAATTGATATTAATAAAATAGATAAAAGCTGTTCCTTATAATTGAACATTTTAATTA
>CM042178.1:41102496-41104904 GCA_023376005.1 Doryteuthis pealeii
ATAGGAATAGAGGGAATAGATGTTTGAAGAGTAGAAAAGAGAAAAGTGAACAGGAAAGAGTATGAGTGGGGAGGGGTAAAAGAGAGTAAGGAGGGAAAAAGAGAGAGAGAGAGTAAAGTACGGAGGTGAAGAGAGAGAGAGATAGAGAGAGAGAGAGAGAGAGAGAGAGAGAGAGAGAGAGAGAGAGAGAGGAGAGAGAGAAGATAGTAAGGAAGAAAAGTGAGAAGAGAGTAAGTAAGGGAAAAGGAGAGTAAGATGGGTAAATGGAGAGTAACGGCGGAAAAAGGAGAGTAAGGCGGGAAAAAGGAGAGTAAGGTGGGTAAATGGAGAGTAAGAAGGGAAAAAGGAGAGCAATGAGGAAAGTAAAAATGAAAAATGAGAGAAGAGAAATTAGTAAATCTGCAGAGAGACTTATTGTCCTTATCAGATGGGTAGCGAGGAAGTCTATCCACTTTTCAAATGCAATAGAGCTGGGATATTATTTTTCCATCTGAGGTGGAGCGCCACACTACCAAATTCATCGTACATGGCAAGCTGTGCTAGGTTAGTGAGGGCCATTATCGAACCAGGAAGCTTGTGGTTTCTATGTAGTTGCAAAACCGACTGAACTAAGCAGGCCAAGAGAGAGAAGTAAGCAGTGGAAAGAGGGAGAAAGGATAATAATATGGGGGTAATGGTTAGAGGGGAGTTATGAAATAAAAAGAGGGTGAGGAGAGTAAGGAGGCGAAACGTGAGAGAGAGGAGAGGAGAGTATGGAGGTAAAATTGGAGAGCAGGGAAACAAAACAAAAAAAAAGATAAAGAAAAAGAAAAGATAAGGACATAGAGAAAGAAAAAGAGAGTAAAAAGATAAGAGAGAGGGCAAAGATGGATTAAAATTAAATATAGAGAGAGGGAGTGAGAGAAAGGATGAAAGAGAAAGAAAGGGGAGAGAAAAGAAATGTCTTTAAGGAAAAGAGGTTGGTTGGTTGGATTTTACAGCATGTCAAGCCTTGATGGGTTATTTCATGCCGAAGACATTTTGTATTATTCATTCTTGATGGGAATTGAAAACAACTTTTTAAACTCAATTTTTTTCAACACATTATTAAAACTCATTTTTCTATTTGATCCACAGATGGGTATCTAACAGGTACTACCACTCCGGGTGGACCTGGGAGTAATGGCGATGAAGGAGTACTCAACATTCACCAGAGCTCCAAAACTGGAACTTAACCATTTGATGCAGTTTAACGTTATACCTAAGACATTAAGACACTCAGCCACCGCCTTCTAGCACATACATGATAAAAAGGGATGGGAATGGTAAAGAAAAGGCATATATATATATATATATATATATGAGAGTGAGTAAATAAACAATGTTTATTTGATATGGCTTTTAGCCGACAATTTTTGAGGGATATGTGCTTAATTGAAGTCATACCTAATTTTGAAAATTAATAATTATTGATTTTTTTTTAGGCGGGCATATATGTTCAAATGTAAGGCTAAACAAATCGAGAAAATGTCAATCACTGAATGTACATTTCGACCTATTAGGTCTCATCAGCAAGGTTATAGACATGGGAGACTGCTCCGTGTGTGACTCGAAACCTCGACTGCCAAGCTGACAGGCGGAGATTCTAACCACTACACCAGCTGGCCATTACCGGATTCTTCGTTTATTTTGAAATTATTTATATTCCACTTTTTATTGACTTGCTACATGACAGTATGAGAGTGAGTAAATAAACAATGTGTTTATTTGATATGGGTTTTAGCCGACAATTTTTAGAGGATAGGTGCTTAATTGAAGTCATACCTAATTTTGAAAATTAATTAGTTAATAATTAACGAATTTTATTTCTTCTTTTTTTTTTGGCGGGCATATATGTTCAAATATATATGTTCAATACTATAATATATATATATATATATATATATATATATATATATATAATTTCCACATATATATATATATATATATATATTATATATATATAATATACTATATACTAAAGTAAATATTGACTTTCCTCTCCGACCCAAACAACTACGGGAGTGAATGAGCTCTGATGATGATTTTCGTAAAATCGAAATATTGATCAGTATCAGCTATGATTATATTATAAAATTGTTTTCTTCTTAACAGCATTGTGTGATGTTTTCATTCCACCTTTTCTTACTCATATATTAAATATATATATATATGTATATATATATATATATATATATTTTAACATTTGTTTTTTTGGGCTGAAACAAAGAAATCACAGGAAGTAACATCTTTAGCAACTAAAATATGGGGAGCTGAAAGAAAAAAATATCCAAATAAGATAGAGTGGAGGATATTAGATCATCCCAAATCCTACAAAGACGGCTCAAGAAACTGTAATCTTATGTGTGACAGAAAAATTTAGGAATACT
>CM042178.1:41105004-41110004 GCA_023376005.1 Doryteuthis pealeii
CAATTCGGTATCACTTCACTTTCATGTTCCATAACTTTTTTCAGTTCTCTGGCAAGATCCAGATATTTGTCCATTCTTCCATTTTCCTTTAGCTTCACCCTGTGATCTGCTGGAACTGCAAAATCCACCAGTTGACAAGTTCTTTCTTTTTTGTTTATCAACACTAGGTCTGGTCTTCTTGCTGGGATAAGGTGATCCGTTTTTATTTCAAAGTCCCAGAGAATTTTATGTGTTTCGTTCTCAAGAACAGATTCTGGTTTATGTATATATCATTTTGTTGTATGGTCAAAATTTAATTAGTGGTGATATTATTATTATATATATATACATATGTACATACGGGTAGGGCGATTTTGACCCTTTTCTTTTTCAATGTCAAATTACATGAGGCATCGAAAGTTGTGTATTAATCTATTAAGTATTCATATCAAAAATTAGATCTTATACTTCAAGATTAACTGCCAAGAATATATTTTTTCTAAAAATTGAATATACTGATTTTTTTCTGTGCAGCATGTCATTTTCTTGCCTTTCTTTCTTTATAATAAAAAGGGAATGGTCCATTATTTAGCTGAGGTGACGACACTCATAAAAAATAAGAATTCTGGACTGACTCATTTTTAACCAGAGCGTGATGCAAGAAGACACATGCGTATTATTCTTTTATATTTGATATCATTTTCTGGTCTGTAAGTATTTTTGATCTTTTTATTATTATTCTACATCAGTACACCAGTTTGGTGTACTGCATATACGTATTCACCAAACCCTCCGTACGATTAGGATGTGACACAAGGTCAATTTATTAACCGGAGTTTAACTGGTTTGAATTCATGGTTTTCCTTCTCCCAGACTGGTTGCCTTAAACAAGGTTAAAGAGTCCGTCTGTCGTACTATTTGCCCATAGCTGGAGGGCGAATGTATGCCTTTACAAAGGGTATTAGCGCTATGTGAAATGCAGACAACCTCGTCCAGGATTTGAATTTGTCTTACAGTATCCATTTCCTACATCTATTAATAATGGAGATTCGCTTCCGGTTTTTGTCTGTAAAAAAAATTACGTCACTGCTTACGTCACATTACCCAAAATCGTCATAATATAGAATAAATACACTGAAAATTTGAACATGCAACTTTAGACAGTCCTCATTGTTTTTTAAAACAAGTTTTAATAAATACTGGTAATAATGACTGGTGTTATATATCTCTATATAGTTTGTTTTATCTTATATTTAAAGTTTACATTTAAAATTGTTTTATTTTTTAACCCTTTAATGAATTTGATTATTTTACTTACCTAGGGTACAAACTAGCTGACATTGAATTTTTTACTCCCACCCCTAAGGCAATATGTTTCAAAAATCTAATTTTACATCGCCCGGAGGGTGTTTTTTTATTTTGTACTAGTATATATGATTGGAATTTGTTAATATATATTTTTTAATTAACAAAAATATGATATAATGGTGACTGTATAAGGTATTCACTCAACCAATCTACAATGGGTAGGATGTGACAATAAACATTCAAAATAGAAGAGTTCCCGAGTCCGAAAAGAAGGTTCCCGAGTCCAACAAGAAATACCTGAAGAAGGCCCGAGGGCATATCGGCCGAAACGTTGTACAGATAACAATGAAGATGAGGACAATAGTCCGAATAACGCAGATAATACTGAAATAGAAGAGATTTAAAATTAAAGAAACTTAAGCAAACACATCATCCCGCACATCAAGTGGTGTCTAGTTGTTAAAAAATGATGACATAACAATGTGTATCTAATTTGTAGTCAATGTCTATCTCACTTCCTATCTAGAAAAAACTAATGAGATTGGAAGTCGTTCAAAATATATTCTACAGAGAATATTTATAATATAATTATATAGATTTAAGAATAATTAAAAATGAAAAAAAAGAAAAAGAAAAAAAGATTTTAAAAAATTGGTTATATATAATTTATTTATATATATAATTTTTATGTAGGAAGCGCGTGGTGTAATGGTTAATCTCATGGGAAATGGACTCGTCGCCCCGAGTTCAAACCCTACGTGGTAATTGCATTTCACTTAGCGCTAATACCCTTGGGAAAGGTATGAATCCTACTCTCCCTCCAGCTATGGATAAATAGCAGGGCAGACTGGGCTCTTTAACCTTGGTTAGGCAACCGGTCTAGGAGAAGGAAAACTCTGAATTCAAAACTGTCAAACGCTTAAGAAATTGACCTGTGTGCATCCTGCTCGTGCGGAGGGGTTGGTAGATATATATATAATTTTTATAATTCATATATATTCCTGGAAAGGATAAAAAAATATATTAATTAAGGATAAATTTGGTTACATGCAAACTATATATATATATATATATATATATATATATATATATATACCTTAGAAAATAAATTTATTTCGACTTTGCCGTCTCATCAGATCTTTTTTTTGTGGTTTTAAAAAATAAAAATTATTTCCCCGTCGGTCTTGCCGGTGTGTTTTTCCCGTTTATTTTTATTTTTATTCTCATTTTTATTTGTATCTTTTCATTTTTTTTCTTCAAATTCTGCGTTTGTTAGATACGTCAGTTCATGTGCACGCGCACGTCGCGATTTTTATAATTTTCATGTTTTGTGCGTGTCAAATATGGTGTGACGTCGTAATTTCGAAATGTTTTTTTCCTTGTGAATATTTATTGTCGGGGTTTTGTATGACTATATATATGGACATGTAAATGTTTTTATGTTTTAAAAAGGATCTTTTATATAAGTTTAAAGTTATTGGCCTGCTTACATTTGAATATGATTTCATTTCTTCTATTCAATAGTTTTTTTTTCCGGTCTTTGAATTTTATTATTGCTATTTTTCCTCTTGACAAAGGAGGCAGTTGTTTTTGAATCCTGTTGTTTTTTGACTTTTTAATAATTTGTAATTTTATTTATGTTTTTTTTTATTTAGTTTCCAGAAATGTTTAGAAAGTTCGGTTTGTTTTTTAATTTTTCGTTTGTAAATGATTGACTGTGGTTGTATAAACGAGATTCCTATGGTGTGCTGGTGCTGCTGAAATAAAATTTTCAAATTTTTGTATATATATATATATATATATATATATATATATATATATATAATATATATATATTGTAACTATCTAGAACTATGAAGATGGTGAACTGTTGAAAAACCCCTACAGTAACGCACACATAGTTTTATATTTCTTTCACATACCTTTTCTTTTTTGTCTTTCTTTCTTTCTTACTTTCTTTCATTCTTTACCCTTTCTGTTCTTTTTCTTTTAGTATCCTTTTTATTCTCTTTTTTTTTTCTTTATTTCATTCACTCTTTCATTCCTTCCTTGCTTTCCTTCCATATTTCTTTGTATGTTCTTTCTTTCTTGACTGTTTCTTTTCTTCTCTTTTTCACTCCTGCTTTTTTCATACATTTCTATATCTTTATTCTTTCATTGTTTCAATCTTTTTCTTTCTTTTTCATCTTATTTCTTCATCTTATTCCTATTTCATTTTTCTTTTATTCTTACTTTACTTTTTCTATTTTCATTCTTTTTTTTTCCGTTTTTGTTTTTTGCATTCTTATTTTTCTTTCCTTCCCATTTCTTTATTTCCTTTCTTTATTCTTATTTTAATCTCTTTTCTTTGCTTTCTTTCTTTCACATTTTCATTCTTTTTTCCCTTGTTTCTTAAAAAAAAACTCTTTTCTTTGTTCTTTCTTTCCCATTCTTCTTTCATATTTCTTTCTTTTATTCTTCTTCTAATCTCTTTCTTTCTTTTTTTCTTTTTTTTCATTCATATTTCATTCTGTTTTCCTTTTTTTCTTTCTAGATTTTCTTCTTCTTTCTTTCTTTCCTATATCTTCTTTCATATTTCTTTCTTTTATTCTTCTTTCTTTCTTTCTTTCTTTCTTCATATTTCATTCTTTTATCTTTTTCTTTCCCATATTCTTTCATATTCTTTCTTTCTAATCTCTTTCTTTTTCTTTCTTTCTTCTTATTTTTCTTCTTTTCTTTCGTCTTTCTTTCTTTCGATTCTTTCTTCTTTCTTTCTTTTATTCTTCTTTCTAATCTCTTTCTTTCTTTCATATTTTCATTCTTTCTTATCTTTGTTTTTTTTTTCCAATTTGTCCCCTTTGTTCATTTCATTCTCATTCACAGATTAATTATTTTTCGTTTACACGCCCCCCCCCTCTGAACCCCCGAAAAGCAGCTGCAGTACGTATTGGACTACTGGATTTCCACGGCCTCTTCTGCATCTTCTCAAAATAATGTTATTAATATGAAACTACATATATAAATGTTTCTCAGCTTTTGCCGCTTTTGGCCTTAACACACGCGCGCGTACACGCACATACACCCCCTCACACATGCACTCCCACATACGCAGAAACAAACGCACACACATGCATACACACACAGATACACACAAAGAAACAAACACACACACTAAGGATCAGGTTTAAAACCTAAAATATAAGATTATGGATACTGTATTCCCGTTACTCAAGTTTCATGTATATGACAAAATCCTCAGACGGGAGAATAGTAAAAAGTGGCTAATGAAACCTTCGTATTATTACAAGAAGTATTATCATATGTGTAGTGAGAAAGGTAACAATTATAAAGTCTATAAAACTTACTATAGTAGAGCATCAGCCTAGGAACCACAAGGTTCTGGGTTTGATACCAGCCCTTGCCAACTCGGCACATGTGTGGTAAAGTGGGGATTTGATGGTAGGTGTGTCGCTCCACCTCAAGCAATCTCCATGGTTTAGTGCTAGTAAAAAGGGGATAAATTCCCTTGCTGTCTAGCTAATACCGACAATAGGCTACTCTGCTATTAAAGATCACCAGGACGATATATATATATATATAATATATATATATATATATATATATATATATATATATATATATATATATATATATTGACCCCTCTGCATAAGAAGAATGTGACACAAGGTCAATTTCTTAAGCAGGTTTGAATTCAGTTTTCATTCTCCTAGACT
>CM042178.1:41115004-41130004 GCA_023376005.1 Doryteuthis pealeii
TTTCTTTCTTTCTCTTTCTTTCTATTTTCTTTCCTCGTTTTGTCTTTTCTCTCTTTTTCTTTTTTTTCTTTCTTTCTTTTCCTCTTTTCTTTTTCCTTCTCTTCTTCTTTCTTTTGTTTCTTATTTTTTTCTTTCTCTTTCTTTCTTTCTTTTTCTTTCTTTCTTTCTTTCTTTTCAATTTTAACGGATTACTCATATTCTAATTGTAAGGATGTTTTCATTATTTCACACACACACACACACACACACACACACACACACACACATATATATATATATATATATATATCCGCTTGTAGGTGTGCTGATAGCCCAGTGGTTAGGAACTGATGAAAAATCGGTCAGCTTTATATATATATATATATATATATATATATATATATATATTATATATATATATACACTGAGGTGACGGGATACGACAAAATAAGGTATCTGTGTGTGACTAATTATATGCTCCCAAACCGTGGTATGTTGAGCACTCTGGCGGCTGATTTCGCTTAAATTGCTTGGACCTCACTAGCGATCTTTTCATACATATGTATGTATTTATCAATTAGATTCTGCCTCTCACTTGTAGGTGAGCTAATTGCTGTCTTAGGAATGTGAATTGCTACGAGAATTATGAGTATTTAGTAGTTATTAAACTTTTGAAATTTGCAATATTTTTCTTTCCTTTCTTTTTTATGGCATGTCAATCGTTGTTGGGTTATTTCATGCCGAAGACGTTTTGTTTTATTCATTCTTGATGGGTACTCAAAAATTATCTTTTGAACTCAATTTTTTAAACACATTTTTGTTAGCTCATTTTATTCTCTCTCTCTCTCTCTCTCTCTCTCTCTCTCTCTATATATATATATATTATATATATATATATATATATATATATAATATATGTGTGTGTGTGTGTGTGTACCAGCGCTACCAAACAAAAGCTTGCGACCACCCTGAATTGTTTCTCTAAGTTAATAGTAAAGGCTAATTTTTCTTATTTGGATGAATGAATTCATCTATTTTGTACATGCAAACCCATATATAAAATTCAAACAAGATAATGAAACAAAACACAGCTCAAAACTGTGTTCAAATTGTCTAAAATCAAAGGAAGATAAGGAAATTTTGAAATACAAAGACTTGGCTCCTCGGTCTTTAATCTTTCACCAATTGACCTTGTCTACGAGGAAATTGATCGTAAAGTTCAAAATGAACTGCCTAAGAATAAGCAATATTTGCTTATATATTTACTCATGAATAATTTTACAAGTTACTAGAAAGGATGCCAAGAGTTTGCTCTGCAGTAATAAATGCTCGTGGTGGGTTCTTGGATGAAAAGAAAATACAAATGTACTTTAATTGAAATTATAAATATTTTAAATTCATTTCGATTTAAATAAAATCTTAAAAAATAAATTTGTTTCTTTAAAGACATGAAACAGTTTGAAATTTAGAGGAAAAAAATCAGTGTGGTTCCAAACTTTGAGTCGGTAGGATATATATATATATATATATATATATATATATATATATATATATATATATATATATATATATGAGAAGAAAATATTTGGAAATATAACAAACACAGGATGTTATAATCAGGGGAAACAATTTTATGTGTCAATACTTAAGCATTTCGGTATATAGTACCATCTTCAGGACACTGTTAAGTAATGTTTATGTGAGGGAAAAGATGTTAAGTGTATAGTGAATGTGTGAATATGATGTTATTAACCGTTAATTTTTATATGCGCGTTTGTTTACGAAAACCAATGACGTGACAATGCATGTGCAAAAATGGAAGGTGGAGATCATATGATGACGCATGCATGAACGTGAATAGGCGCAGAACGAAAAGTTAACAATGATATGACGTATTTCATATGGAATATTAATGTTAGAAAAATAAGAAGATTAAAACAATAAATAAATACATATAATCCATATATACGCATATCCACATATAATCAATAATATATATAATATATATATATATATATATATATATATATATATATTATATATATATATATATATATATATTACAATGTTTGAAGACTCTAGTGAATTCATTTCCGCTTAGAAATGTAGCGATTAGATATTCTCCTATATTTGACAGCTGCCTGTGTGTATTTAGGCAGCATTTTCTCTTGTAGGCATATATTGTTAAATAATGCAGCCATTTTTGGCTGCAAGTTTTGTCCTTTGTTTTTTCGTATTGCTGTTTTTTAATATCTGGCGAAAATTGAAGATAGCCCACGATAGGGCGGAAAGTACTTGGTCTATGATATATGGCAAATACATCAGCCAATTTTCGTCAGATATTACAAAAATAATCCGGCAATACGAAAAAAACAAAGGACAAAACGTGCAGACAAAAAATGGCTGCATTATTTTAACAATATATATATATATATATATATATATATATATATATATATATATATAAAGGAAGTTTGGTATGTACGTGTCAACGTATAACTCCAAAACAGGAGGCCACTCAGATTCGAAATCTTGCATACACCTTGATAACCTTCTAACTAAGAAACACGCCAAATTTGGTTATTGATTTTTACTAATTAAGGGATATAATTTATCAATTAAACCAAAATCACCTAATTTGCGGAACTGTCCGTATACTAGCTCCAGCTGATAATAAAATATTGTTCACTGCCTGCTTTTTGTTACAGTGATATCAGCTGTGAAGTTTAATTTTAGTGAATAAATTCTCAGTCTAAGCCGTTTAGCTCGGAATTTATCACCTATTGATGGTCCAATCTTAAGAATATATATACGACTGGAAATAAAATAAAATAATCTTTCTAAATATGTAATTTGCATGTGTTTTTATCCATTGAATACTTTTTTTTACAGCGAGTTATTTTTTTGTTGTTGCTTCGGACAGCTGATAAGTATGATTTTTTTTGCAGACTAAATTTTAACGAAAAATCAAATTCTTTTTTCTCTCCTATTTACGGTTTAAAATATTTATATGGTTAGAAAGAAAATAAAATAATCTTTCTAAATATGTAATTTGTATGTGTCTTAATCTATTGCATTATTTTTACAGCGAGTTAAAAAATAATATTTTGCTTTGGACAGCCTAGAATTCTTTTTCTTCGTACTAAATTTTAACGTAAAATCAAATCTTATTTATCGCATATTTCTGTTCCTATCTTAAAAATATTAATTTGGTTAGAAAGAAAAGAAAATATTCTTTCTAAATATGTAATTAGTATGTGTTTTCATACATTGAATTATTTTTTTACAGCGAATCAAATAAATTAAACGAAAACATTTAACGATACCTCAACTTTTTTTTATTAATACTTTCATTTTAGAATAATCAGTATAACTAAAATATTTTCTGTAAGAAACTATTCATGAAATAGACATCTATCTATCCAGAGAGGTTTCATGCCTGAGCACTATTTTTTTATTTAAAATTTTTTAAAATTTACATAGTTATGTAGTATGTAAGGTCGATTTTCCGTCGTTCGTTAATGTAAACAAAACCTTTTTTTTTTTTTAACTTTGAGACACTCGAGTTACAACGGACAAGTGGATTAGAATTAGGCTCCTTCGGGAGTTTCCGTAATCTAATGTTATTTATTTGTAAAATACGATTCTAATGATATTATCTATGGCGGGCTATTCTGTATTTATACCAAAATCAGAACTGTAATTTGATATTTAACTTTTAAGCACATTCAAAATTCTTTTTTAAAAAGTATGTATCATTTTTTAAATTTAGTTTTCTTTTCTTTTCGTAATGTTTACAAGTCAGTGCACTTTTCGATTTAAAAAATAATATACTATACTTAGTATAGTATATTATTTTCATCAAATTGCAGTCCTGAACAAGTCGTGGAAGCAGCACCCCACAAGGAAGCAACTATATGGTCACCTGCTCTCCATCTCACAAACCATCCGGGTGAGACGGACTAGGCATGCAGGACACTGCTGGAGAAGCGGGGACGAGCTCATAAGCGACGTTCTCCTGTGGAAGCCAACACATGGACATGCTAACGTAGGACGCCCACTAAGGACCTACATTGACCAACTATGCGAGGATTCTGGATGCTGTGCAGAGGACCTCCAGGGGCAGTGAGTGATAGGGAAGGTTGGCGAGAGATTGTCATGGATATCCGTTCTGCTTGCGCGCCATGATGATAATGATACTATAATAATTTGACATTCGATCGGCTACGCTTTGAATTAATAATGTTATCTTTTTAAAGATTATTTATCGTTTTACATGAATTTGATTACTTTATTTAATTCTTTTTTTAGATATCAATTTTAAATTTAGCAAATCGCGTCATTTATATTTTATTTAAAAAATAGTTAATCGTTGAATTGAAATTTCTTACTATATCATTGTGTGATGTCATTCCCTCAAATCTGACGAAAAGAAAATTCCCTGACCTCCTACCAGGTCGGATTAAAATAAATCTTTTTTACGTGGTGATTTTTATGGGTCATTCTGCGAGGATAGAACTCGCTATTCTGTAGTAATATATCTGCAAACGATTATTAAACTATGTTTTTATCTCCTCTACCCGTGCTTCGCCGGGTAGCCGCTGCTAGTATATATATATATATATATATATATATATATTATATTAGAAAGGTATAGATAGATAACTTACTTACGTTTTACCAAAAAAGGATCATCATCGTAATGAATTACTCAAGAAATTGAGTAATTAAAGACAATTGCGAAAGTGAATAATAGAAACAATTTAGCCGTTAAAAACAGTTTCGCAATGGAAATGAACTCTAGGTAGTTGATTGTCTCATTCAAAAGCCAAATATCAAACACTATTGCTGTCAAATGTCAAAACATGACTGCTGATATGAAAACAGCTGTTTGGAATGTAAAAAAACACGTGAGTAGAGCAAGCTGTTTTTATATAATTGCAGACAATATCTGTGTGTGATGTTTGCGTTAAAAAAGGGGCTTGTTTACATTTTTAATTTAAAAAATGTTTAGTTGATAAGCGGCCATGTGTGCTTATGTAAATATTTATCAAAAATTTCGGTTCTTTAATTTAATAATTCTTTATTGTAATTGCTAATATTCTTCAGAGCATAATCTATCACCTAATCTATACCGGCGAGTTTTTTAAATTCTTTTTTTACAACTTCCCATTTTACGATAGGATTCATATCGTATTTATTTTTGGGTAGGGGGTATTTTTAAAAGTTAGTCCCGCAGATCCATTATTACTGAATCGTGATTTGAATCCTCGTGTGATGCCCCGTTTAAATCCCTATGTAAAAAATAGACCTTGCATTGATCCATCTACTCTGAAAAGAAATGCTAATGTCTACTATCTAAAATATTAAATGAAAAAAAATCCATACTGTTATCATTTAAATTTTATTTTTTAATTATCTTTACGAATATAAATCAAACCTCTATTATTTTTGCTCAAAAACCAAGCCCAGGTGATATTTAATGTGTATATATATTTACTGTGTCGTTATTTGTTTTATTTTTTTTCATCCAGACATACACATGCACACAACTGCCCTTTATATATGTATAGATAGATGTCCCAGATATATTTAGAAAGGTTGGTATTATGCATATATTTTATGTTATTAAAGCTAGATCTGTGTTTATAGAATCTTTTTTTGAAAGTGTCTTGTGTTGAGCCTATGTATATCATTTTATTATTACTTTGTTTATTAATTTGTACAGTAGCCCTGTATACTAAACAAACACTTCGACATTCTCTATTAAGGGGACATATTTCTATTTTATGATTACAATTACAATTTTTTTTGTTTAATTTTCTAAGATTTGTTTATATATCGGAAAACATTTGGCATGCAACTATAAGAAAATTTTACGGTGTTTTTTAAAATTAAATATCCGATATAATTTGGTTTGGGGAGAAAAATGTTTATTTAGAATTTTGAAGGAGACACTTCATAGATAAAGTTTAATAGCTAAGATTAACTTAGCTATTAAACTTAATTTAGGAGGTGGAAGGCAACGGATATTCCTCGGTCTATTTCTTCTTTTTTTGCCTTTTTTTGTTTGAATAAGATGTTATTTTATTTATATTTAAGGTTCGTATTGAATCCACTGATTTTAAAGACTTGCTCATATATACCTTTTTTCTTTTTAAAGATGTTGTTATTATAGGAATTATTTGATAACCAAGTTGATATGCCAATAGGTATTTGTTAAACAAATACATGTTTTTGAGGTTAGAACCCGTGTTAATATAACAAGGTGTTTGGTTTAGGTTATATATATATATATATATATATATATATATATATATAAGGTGTGTAATAAAAGTATCGAGATTGAAGCTGTATTTACCAAGATAGAAATGAACAATGAATGGAACTTTTTTCAGAATACAAGGTATGTCATTAAAGTGCCGAGTTTGAAACTGTATTTACCTAGATAGAAATGAATGGAATCTTATTTTTTCAGAATACAAGGTGTGTCAAAAAGTATACAAAATCTCGATATTTTTTGACATACATGTATATATAGCCAGCGAAGTCTAGACACAGAGGAGACGTGATACGTTGAAACACGATGTCAGTGGATGACAAATTATAATTTATATATTTTAAATTATTCAGGATTTTTTTAATACGCTTTACATTTTTCTTAATTCTGTTTAATGTATGCTCCTTAATATGTGACAATTAAATCTGTGTTGTTGGTGCTGCTCCTCCATATTTTTCTATTGCTGTTCGTGAATAGCTTAATCACCATTTTGGATGGGTAGATTCCATATAAGAAGCCCTGATTTAACACCTTATGACTTTTTTCTTTGGAGTTGGTTGAAGAGCAAGTCTACTCTGCGAAACCAACGACTTTGAAAGAACTTGAAGGAATACGAATATATATATATATTATATATATATATATATATATATAATATATATATATAGTCGAAATTCCTGCAATTATGGTACATGTATTCCATAGACGTAATATAGATACTTGCGTGGATAGTAATTATTTCTGGTTAATTTGTAAACAACGACTGTGTCCACCGACACACCCACTCTTAAGGAGGAGGTGGTAGTAACCACATTTGGCCTCTCCAAAAATATTACCATGTTTCTTTTCTTTAAAAAAAAATATTACCACCTCATTTGTAAAATGTTTGTAAGCGCTGACTGGGACTATTCCCCCTCCGATCAATCGACTGGTTACGTCAAGCCCTAGCACCTATATGATTGTCCCAACCCTATTGTCCTTATAGCAAGCCCCAACCCTTTTTCTCATATATGTGCTAGAAGGCAGTGGTTGAGGTCTTAATGTCCTGGGAATGACGTTAAACTCTATCTAATGGTGAGGTCCCTGTTCTGGAGGTATGGAGAATGTAAAGCACCTCTTCATCATTAATGCTCCCAGGTCCACTGTGATCCGGAGTGGTGTTACCTGTTAGGGTCCCATCTATGGGTTAAATAGAAAAAAAAGGGTTATTTCCTATTGAATAACATGATATTACAGAGTGACCCAGAGAAAACATAACCCAAATTATTTATTTATTTTCCCATTAAACTAGCACTAAACCCTTACCCCAACCCTAAACTCTAACCCTAACCCTTGTTGGACATTAACTTTTAAAAAATTAAAATGAACAGTTTTATTACAAAATGTGTGGGTTCTGTTTTTTCTGGGTCACCCTGTAATATTATGTTACTCAACTAGGGTGGGTTAGGGTTAGGGTTAGGGATAGGGTTGGGGCTTAGGGTTAGTTTAATGGGAAATAAATAAATAATTTGGGTTCTGTTTTTTCTGAGTCATCCTGTAATATCATGTTACTCAACTAGGAAATAACCAAAAAATGTTTAAAACAAATTGAGTACTCAGAATGAACAAAAACGTCTTCGGCATAAAATGACCCAATAAGGGTTACATGCCGTAAAACCCAACCAACCAACCAAACAAACAACTAGGACTATTACCGGACCCTTCCTACGCAATTTTTCTTCTCCTGTTACAAAGGGATTTATAAATGCAAACTAATAAGTTCACCCTCCTCACTTGACCCTATGTTATTATTCACCCTGCCCAAATTTTACTCTCACCCAGGGGATTATATGAATCACTTTAAGAAGCCCTTGTGTTAGATGCATAATAATTTGTAACTAGTCTACGATTTTTGTTCTCCTGTTATAAAGGGATTTTAAATGCAAACTAGTTAACTTACCCGCACCTGTTGGACACTATGTTTTTATTCACCCAGCAAAAATTTTATTCACCCACCAGGGGTCTATATGGACCACGTTTAGAATCACTCTGCTATATGCATGCTGTCAACTCGATTATATATGTATATTTGAATAATCACGACAAGCAAACTTGGCGAATACCACGTGCGACGTGAGGAACACTGGACAGCTGTTTCAACCTAATTTGGTCTCATCAGCAGTGTATACTTACGATCTCCCCCCGACAGAAATCGAACCGGTTAACCCAGAACGCAGAGCCAGAGACTCTACCTCTCGGCAACCGACCACGCCACACACGAAACTCGCCAAATTAACTTGTCAATGATAAATGCGCCACTACTATAACCTGGTGTGTCATGTAGCTGCACCCACAACATAACAGAGGACACGCTTACCTCTCCGAGTCACGTCTTCCCGGCATAACGGCACGCATCCACCTACTCATACCCATGCTGAGCACAGAAATGTAAAAAGATACATAGAGAGAATTTGATATAATTGAATAATCACGACAAGCAAACTTATATATATATATATATATATATATATATATATATATATATATATATATATATTATATATAATCGATTGTGTGTGTATGTGTAAATAATATGCAGCAGAATAGCAAGTACAGAATGTGTGGAGGCAGAGATGAAACGGTTAATCATTTAATAAGCGAATGCAGAATAGCACAAAAAGAGTACAAGACTAGGAATGACTGGGTGTGGTAGGTGATCCACTGGAAATTGAGCAAGAAATTAAATTTTCACTATACTAAAAAATGGTATATGCACAAACCGGAATCTATCCTAGAGAATGAGACGCATACAATTCTTTGGGACTTTAATATACCTACGGATCACCAAATCCCGGCTAGGAGACAAGACCTAATATTAATTAACAAAAAGAAGAAAACTTGTTATCTCGTGGATTTTGCCGTCCTGGTGGATCACAGAGTGAAGGTTAAAGAAAACTAAAAAATAGACAAATACCTAGAGCTTGTCAGAGTTCTAAAAAAAACAAACTGTGGAACATGAAGTTACAGGTCGTGCCAATTGTAACTGGGCCATTGGAACGCTCCCCAAAGATTTAGAAAAAGAGTCAGGAAGAATTGGAAATCCAGAGAAGAATCGAGACCATCCAAACAACAGCACTGTTAAGATAGATAAATACTCAGAAGAGTCCTGGAGACCTGAGGAAACTTGCTGTCACTCAGCTCCCAATGAACCACCAGCTTAGGCAGGTGTGAAATGCTCTCATGGTATCATAATAATAAATGCTGGTGTAGCAAATATTGGGAGGTTCTTAGCTTTCCGATAATATTAGTCCGAAAGTGAACATAATACCGTGACTTGATTTCGAACTCGCTTACTAAGATGTCACAGCCCAGTACTTTAGCCGCTACGCCACTGGGACTTTTTGAATGGGCTGATAACATGTGGACCCCAATTTTTATTCCCCTTGCCAAAATTTTTATTCACCCCAGGAATGTAGATGCGCTATTTTGGTAAACCCTTGTCTGATGGTTGTAATTTTCCGAAGTATTATATAAAATGCGGTTGCACAGTAGTTATAGAATTCGTTTTACTTAATCCAAATACACAAAATGACTTCGTAACAGCTATAGTTTTTAACACCCTGACTGACAATAGATTATTTGTTGCCGTCGAATGGATCTATATATCTTATCATAATGGAGATTGTGTGTTTGTCTGTCTATAACCGAAACTATATTACTACTCAAGCCACAATTCCCTTAGTTATTTACGTCACATTCTCTATGATTTCATTTTTTATCTAAACCTCAATTACTAATAAAATGGTTTTACACTATTAATACTATTGGCCTTATCTATATTTATTTGCCTCTCATCCCACTTATGAGCGCTGGACTTTTGTCCTTATCTACATACTACTAACATGCAATTGTATTTATAAATACAACAAAATAGCAGTTTACGGTGTGAACGGGAAGGCTGATTTGCATATTGATATTTTAAAATTTGATTTTAATAAATATGTGCTTGGTATCATTGATTTCTAATTTTGGTTTTATCTTAATGAAAATTAAAAGATAAATCTTAAAAGAAATACATTAACAAGAAGAAATAACTATAATTTTATTCTTTACTTCCTATTTAAGTAAATAGTTAAATTAGGAAAATTTAACAATGAAAGACGGGAGTGATCGAAGATTAAGTTTCAATTGTTTTATTTTTTGATTATACCTTCCTCTATTTCAAATCTTTTTATCTGCATTCTTATTCAGTTTTATTAACCTTTCTAATTTAATATAATATTTTATTACATTAAAACTTAAATACTTGCAATCGGAGGGTACATATATTTGCTCGTATATATAAAAGAAATATTCTCTATGTAATGTCGGTCTGTATGTCTGTGTGTTTGTTTGTACTACGACTGAGTGCATGTTTTTTTTAGAAAGGAAAATTAGCGGAGACGAGTAAAGACCAAAGTTCAATAAAATCAACACCCTATTTTTGTCCGTAAGAGTGTTAAAAACTTTTCACCCCTCATTTTCCATAAGAAAAACTAAATAAAAATATAACCTATACATATATAAAGGTCAGTTCTGTGTATCTGTATGTCCGGATGAAACTTCGGAAATAAAACAATTAATACAAAGTAAATATATACATATTAAATATCACCAGGACTTGGTTTTTGAGCAAAAATAATAGAGATCTGATTTATATTCGTGAAGAAAATTAAAAAAAATAAAATTTAAATGATAAAAGAATGGATTTTTTTTCATTCAATATTTTAGATAGTAGGCATTAACATTTCTTTTCAGATTAGCTGGATCAATGCAAGGTCTATTTTTTTTTTTACATGGGGATTTAAATGGGGCATCCCACGAGGATTCAACTCACGATTCAGTGATAATAAATCTGTGGGACTAACTAAAAAAAAAAAACCCTCTTCCCAGGCGACGCCGGTTAGCCGCTGCCAATAAGGTATAAATCATTGATATATTAAAAAATTAACCAAAAATGATTATGAAATAAAACAAAGTAATAATTAAAAAAACCAAAAAAAAAACCTGATGAAAAGCAAATAAAACATAAATACAAACAAGAAGAATAATAACAACTAGCATGACCTGTGGATATACCACAATATGATAATTTAATTATTACAACGTTTCATATATCTCTACTTAAGAGCTATTGCTAAATAGTTCAATATGGAAAAACTATAATAATCTTGATTTAACTCTCTCTCACACTTTTTCTTTCATCTTTTCATCTTTTCTTTATGTTTTTTCATCTTTTTCATTATTTTCATCTTTTTCATTATTTTCATCTTTTCTTTATGTTCAGTTGAAACAGATTAGGGAATCGCATTTGTGTAATTGTTTCATAAAAGGTCTTGCACAAGGTCATATCGATATACGAATATTTTAGCCACAACAGCATATCGGATAAGAGTGGACCTGGTAGTAATGACAATGATGGAGTAATACACACTCCTCAAACTCTAGCACTGTAGCCTCACCATTGCATGCAGTCTAGTGTCATACACAGAACACCCCCAAACTAATTCAAACCAAATAAATTCTTGGAATTATTTCTTCCCTAGACTGTACACACACACACACACACACACACACACACACACACATATATATATATATATATTATATATATATATATATATATATGATACGCGGCGAATGAATGAGACGTAGCGAACGCACGGGATACACGATTTTTGGGAAAAACAATGTTTCGGTTTGAATTCAAATTATTTTCTGTTTCTCTCTCGATGAGTCCGGATTAAAAACATTACATCTAAAAACGGACTTAATTATCATTATGCTCTGATGATTGTTATAAATCGAAATATTGTTAATATCAGCAATGAAAAAGATATTTAAAAAAATATATTCATTTTAACAAAGACACACACACACACACACACACACACAACAACACACACACACACACACACACACATACACATATATATATATATATATATATATATATATATATATATGACAGTTATATATATAACTGACAGTTATATAACTTGTCATAATGGAGATTCGGTGTCTTGTTTGTAACGGAAACTACGTCACTACTTACGTCATAATTCCCTCAGTTTTATCAATAATAAAGTAAGTTTGAACAATAAAGATGAGGACAATAATCCGAATAATCCAAATCATACTAATTTTATCAATGAGCATCTAATTTATAGTCAAAGTCATTGATACATAGAATAAATCTTATTTATTAATAACATCCCTATGAAAATCTGAGTAAGATTTCCCTCAAAACAATCCATATTATTAGTGCGTTTAAAATCCTGCAACGAATCTTATACATCACTAAGAAATAAAGATTACATAATATATAATGTGTGGTCAATTTCATATTGGTTTTAACAAAACCGAATTTAATAAATAATTCATATTTTTGATCTCGAATATTATTATTTTATTCTCAAACTTTTTAAGAAGGATTTTATTTAGAGACCAATTAAATCATAATTAAAATATGTATAATCTTTTTATATCCGTTCTTATTTAATTTTGTTAGTCTTTCCAATTCAATATATTTCATTACATTAAAACTTAAATATTTACGCCCAGAGAGGGTGCATATTTTGCTAGTATATATGTTAACTGACAGTTTCTCGCCTACGCGATGTTCAAATGTAGCGTTTGGTTTGAAAATGGCATAGGCGTGAAACTGTCAGTTTTTTCGATACCGTAACTTAGATATACATGTTCTATCAATGATATTGAGCACTCTTTACTTATAGATATAGTAAACTGTATTAACAATATAGATTCAAATATATTTGTGCGTGTATGGGTGTGGGTGTGTATGTGTAAATATCTGTATGTGAATGTGTGCGTGCGCTCTTATGTATGTGGATACGACGTAGTATGTGTCTCAAGTCGTTTTTTTATAGATTCTCAGCGTTGTTCATTTCTCTACCCTTTCGTTTTTCTTTAAGCAGCCAATCGTCTACTTTCACTTTCATTATCTCTACTTCCTTGATCGACTTCTTATACGTCGCAGGATGACGTCAGTCGGTTACTTGACACGCCCACCTCCATTCACATCTTGTATTTACGCCCAGCTTTTTTGCTTCACACACGCACACACACACACACACACACACACACACACACACAAACACACACATACACACACACCCTCTCTCTCTCTTCTCTCTTTCCCTCTTCACCACCCGCTTGCCTCTACATACTCCCCTTCCTCTCCCCTATATTGTCAGTTGCTATTTTTCTTGATCACGTACTGTTATTTCTCAAGTGTTTGATATATGACTTTTTTTGGTTTATTTAAAAAAAATGTTGTGGAATGTTTTAAGTAATTATATATTTCCTTCGTTTGTGGCTTCTGAAACTGAAGTTTCGCGTGGCAAAATTGAATTCAGTTTAATATTCTTCTTCTTCTTCTTCTTCTTCTTCTTCTTCTTCTTCTTCTTCTTCGTTTTAATCGTTTTTCTTCTTCGTTATTATCATATTTCTTTTCTTCTTCTTCGTTATCATCGTATTTCTTTTTCTTCTTCTTCGTTAACATCGTATTTCTTCATCTTTTTCTTTTTCTCTTTCTTTTTTTCTTCTTCTTCTTCACTTTTTTGTTGTTGTTCTTCTTCTTTTTGGTCTTCTTCGATTACGATTTTATCTTATTTTTATCGAGTTTTTCATTTCTTTTTCTTTTTATCCTTATTTAAATCTTATTTTCTTTCGACTCTTCTTATTCCTCGCCTTTTTATCACTTCTTCTTCTTCTTCTTCTTCTTCTTCTTCTTCTTCTTCTTCTTCTCTTCTTCTTCTTCTATGAAACCTTCTTTCTTTTTCTCCTCGTCATTATACTTCTCTTCTCATTCCTCCTTTTCTTCTTGCTCTTCTTTTCCATGCTCTTTCTCATACTTCTTTTTCTTCTCCTCGTCATATTTATTCTTACCCCTTACTCTTCTTTTACTTACTCCTTCTGATACTTTTTTCTTCCACGGAACAGAGTCTTAGTGACAGCAAGTCTCATCTTCAGACTCCAGGACACTTCTCAATATTCAGGCCGATTTTGACGGTGCTGTGGTCTCGATGGTCTTGATCCTTCTTCTGATCTCAGTTCTGCTAGTCTCTTTTCCTTTGGGACCATTCCTAGGGTACCATCTACAATAGGTTATTATTATCATGCGTTAACTGGTGTCCTTTCACAGCAGTCTTAGTAACAACAACTCTCTTCAGATCTCCAGGGCTCATCTGAGTATTCTAGCCTATCATAACAATGTTGTTCTTTGGATGGTCTCGGTTCTTCCTCTGATTTCTACTTCCTGCAGTCTCTTTTCCAATCACTTTGGGACCGTTCGATGGGCTCCAACCACAATCGGTATCACCTTAATCCTCATGTTTAATAGTTTTTTCTCCAGTTCTCTTCACTCCAAGTATTTGTTTATCTTTCTTTTCTTTTTTTCACTCTGTGGTCCACTGTTCTTGTTAATAAACACTAAGTCTGGTCTTCTGGCCGGGATTAGGTGATCCGCCTGTATCTCAAAGTATATTATTATTATTATTATTATTATTATTATTATTATTTCACTTCTTGTGGGTTTTTCCCATCAGTATAAGCAGTGTAAGTCTTTCACTGGGATCTGAGTGACAACAAGTCTCCCCAAGTCTCCAGGACTCTTCTGAGTATTCTAACCGATCTCAACTATGATGTTGTTTCAATAATCTCGATTCTTCCTCTAAATTCTAATTCTCTGGTCTCTTTTC
>CM042178.1:41132504-41135004 GCA_023376005.1 Doryteuthis pealeii
TTCTTTCTTTCTTCTTTCTTTTTTTCTTTCTTTCTTTCTTCTTTTCTCTTTCTTTCTTTTTCTTTTCTTTCTTCTTTCTTTCTTTCTTTCTTTCTTTTTCTTTCTCTTATTTATTCTTTCCCTTTTCTTCTTTCTTCTTTCTTTTTTTTCTTTTTCGTTATCCTTTTCTTTCTTCTTTCTTTCTTTTCTTTTCTTTCTTTCTTTCTTTCTCGCCTTTAATTCTTTTCTTTCTTTCTTTCTTTTCTTTCTTTCTTTTTCTTTTCTTCTTTTCTTTTTTCCTTTTACCTTTCTTTCTTTTTTTTCTTTCTTTCTTTTCTTTCTTTTCTTATTCCTTTCTTTCTTTCTTTCTTTCTTTCTTTCTTTTCTTTATTCTTTTTCCTCCCTTCGTACTTTCTTTCTTTCTTTCTTTCTTTCTCGCCTTAAACACTTACCCGTTATCTTTCTTCTTTCTTTCTTTTCTTTCGTTCTTTCCTTCCTTTCTCATATTTTATTCTTACCCCCCGCTTCGTACTTCTTTCTTTCTTTCTTTCTTGCCTTAAACACTTACCCGTTATCTTTCTTTCTTTCTTTTTCTTCTTTCTTTCTTTTCTCTTACTTTCCCATATTTTATTCTCATCCCTCGTACTTTCTTTCTTTCTTTCTTTCCTTAAACACTTACCCGTTATCTTTCTTTCTTTCATTCTTTCTTTCTTTTCCCCCCACTCCTTTTCTTTCTTTCCTTTTCACTTTTCACTTCCATTTCCCCCTCTTAAAATTAAAAAAAAAGAGAAATACAAAATAATCAACACTATATACATACGTCTGTTTTTGGTTAATTTTTTATTCATTTTTAATTAGGTATTAAATTTGAAACTGTCCAAAGTAATAACTGCTTTCATCGGCAGATTTTTTTAGATTTGAAAATAACCGTGGGATTTTCCCTTGCACAGATACTACACACTGATCATAACACAGAAGTGTTAATCCATTGTAGATGATCCCATGATAATCCCAACGATGATATTATTTATTAATCAATGCATCGTTATTTGAAGTGAATTTAAATTCACTTTGTCAATAATAAAAATTGAAACGAGAGAATGTTCTATCTATCTATCTATCTATCTATCTATCTATATGAGCGAGGAAGTCTATCCCCTTTTCACAAGCGCTAGGCCAAGGAGATTGTTTTTGCGTCGGTGGTGGAGCGCCACCCCTACCATCAGCTCCTTACTTTACCGCACAGATCCCTGTGCTATTCATATGCTGAGTTGGTGAGGGACGGTATCGAACTAAAAAACTTGTGGTTTCTAGCCATATATATATATATATATATATTATATATATATATATATGACTCAATGACTTTTAAAATCTCTCTCTCTCTCTCTCTCTCTCTCTCTATATATATATATATATATATATATATATATATATATATATATATATATATATATTCGCATCTATCTATCTATCGATCTAGCTAGCTACTTATCAACCTATCTATCAATCTATCTGACTGAAAAAATCTCTCTCTCTCTCTCTCTGTCTGTCTCCCCCCTCTCCC
The DNA here is from genome assembly GCA_023376005.1 of Doryteuthis pealeii. Lineage (NCBI taxonomy): Eukaryota > Metazoa > Mollusca > Cephalopoda > Myopsida > Loliginidae > Doryteuthis > Doryteuthis pealeii. The sequence goes on from CM042178.1 coordinate 41,134,051, forward strand.
TCTCTTTCTCTCTCTCTCTCTCTCTCTCTCTCTCTCTCTCTCTATATATATATATATATATATATTATATATATATATATCAAAACGTCGCAATTTACGTTATTTCAAAATAGATTTTTGTGTGTAATATTCAGATGTCAAGGCTAATCAACAATAACAAAAAGAGTTTTATTTTCGAGCACTGAAAAATATTCGCTACACAATCTTCTATATTCTCTTATTCCCATAGTAACACTCTAAACATTCACTTAAAAAAATAAAACACTTGCAAATTGGCTGGAATGGAAATATCTCAAGAGGTTGGAAAAAAAGAAACCAATAAATAGAAATGACATTAACAATTTGAAAAACACAGACTAGGAATCTTAAATTTCAATATATTTGCATTTAATACTAGCCGACTAAGTTTATCTCTAGTGATGGTAGATTATAAACTATTACAACCTGTCGAGTTATGGGTGTCGTTAAGTGACCCGATTTACTTTGAAAAAGTTTAGCAGGACCCCACTTGAAATTTCTTTTCAGAATTTATCAGTTTAAATCTCTCTCTCTCTCTCATATATATATATATATATATATATATATATATATATATATATGTATATATATATATATATGTCTATACTATGAGACATATATATATACACATATATATATATGTCTCTTTACACACAAATACACACACATACACACATATATATTCATATTTATCAGTGCATGTTTGTGATAGCACACACACACACACACACACACACACACACATATATATATATATATATATATAAAGTAAAGTCGATGGGGCGGCCTAAAGTCGGTATCATCCAGTCAGCGAGGGAGTCTATCCCCTTTTCAATAGCGCTAGACCATGGGGATTGTTTTAGCATCTGAGGTGGAACGTCACCCCTACCATCAGCTCCTTACTTTACCGCACAGATCCCTGAGCTACTCATAAAT
>CM042178.1:41140004-41143417 GCA_023376005.1 Doryteuthis pealeii
GTGTGTGTGTGTGTGTGTGTGTGTGTGTGAGAGAGAGAGAGAGAGAGAGAGAGAGAGAGAGAGAGAGAGAGAGAGAGAGAGAGAGAGGGGAGGCAGGAGTGTATAGAGGGGATGTTTCAAAGAGAAGGAAGAAAGATACAATTTAAATGTATATATATAATGTAAAATCTTAAATTTGCATGTAGGCATCAAATATATATATATATATATATATTATAATATATATATATATATATATATTAAAAATATTTTTTTAGGATATGTGCTTAATTGAAGTCATACCTAATTTTGAAAATTTATTAGTTAATAAGTAATGAATTTAGGCGGGCATATATGTTCAAATGTAAGGCTAAACAAATGTCAATCCCTGTAAATTCATTTATTATTAACTAATTAATTTTCAAAAATTAGGTATGACGTCAATTAAGCACATATCCTCCAAAAATTGTCAGCTAAAAGGCCATATAAAAAATAAACACATTGTTTGTTTACTTACTTTCATATATATATAATATATATATATATATATATATATATATATATATATATATAATTATATACGATACTGATAATTATTTTCAGAAAGTTATGATGTGCCGGTCATTTCTCTTTTAATTTTTTTCCCTAGAAGTCAGTTTTTAAAATTTTTTATTTTATTTTAGAATTACCAGGTTTTTTCCACATCAATAGAGTTTACAAGTAAAAGATTATATATATATATATATATATATATATATATATAATATATATATATATATATATACGTGCATTGATGCATATATGCAAATTTATTTTTTGCATAAATACATGCATACATATATGGATACGTTTATGTATGCATATATGTATGTACATATATATATGCATACATATATATAATATTCATGGATATACATGAAAGTATGAGTATGACAATCCTAATGAATATACTTATGTGCTTGTGAATAGATATGTGTGTATATATATATATATAATATATATATATATAATACATATCTATATCTATATATATATATATATATATATATATATATATATATATATATATTCACAAGTACATAAGTATATAAAAATGTCATTTTATATACACATAGCTGTAAGGAGAATAATTGTTTGCATACATATCCCAAGTGTATTAGCACTATATATATAGAGTCCAGTAAAAATAATTTTTCCCAAAAAAGATTTCTCTTAAAAGTTATTTTTTCATAGATTCTTATATATATATATATTTATTAATTTAGAGTTATTTCTCTTAAAGTTATTTTTTAATAGATTCTTATATATATATATAATATATATATATATATATATATATATATATATTATATATAATATATATATATATATCTCCTGAAGACAACCAGCAAAAGAGTTAAAGACACTTGTGTATGGGACATTTTCTTTTCCCTCTGTATCCCAATCTAAGAAAAACAACTAGAAAACTGGAACGTCTACAACTGAAGATTATAAAGTAGAAATATACCGTGGTCGTTAACAATACCCACATAAATCATATATATATATATATATATATATATATATATATATATATATAATATGGAAGTACGTAAATAAACAATGTGTTTATTTGATATGACTTTTAGCCGACAATTTTTGGAAGATATGTTCTTAATTGAAGTCATACCTAATTTTGAAAATTAATTAGTTGATAATTAATGAATTCAGGCGGGCATGTTCAAATGTAATGCTAAACAGATCGAGAAAATGTCAATCCCTGAATGTAGGTCCTGAATAGGTCGAAATGTACATTCAGGGATTGACATTTTCTCGATCTTTTAGCCTTACATTTGAACATACATGCCCGCCTAAATTCATTAATTATTAACTAATTAATTTTCAAAAATTAGGTATGACTTCAATTAAGCACATATCCTCCATATATATATATTATAATATATTATATATATATATATATATTAATTTGAGTATATATATTGCATGGAAGTAATTCTACGATCCTCGGTTTCATGTCTTTTTTTTTCCACATTCATTAGACAGAGTGAAAATTTTCTTTAAATATACGAATAATATAACACCAAAAATATTGTTTCTCTCTCTCTCTCTTTCTTTCTTTCTTTCTTTCTTTCTCTCTCTCTCTCTCTCTCTCTCTCTCTTTTATAAATATATATATATATATATATATATATATATATATATATATATAATTTCATACTCATACTGTCGGATTCATTTCCTTTTTTAACTTATATATATATATATATATATATATATATATATATATATATATATATTAGAAAAGATTAATGGGTCTACCACGGTTTCGATCTATAGGATATCATCAGGACCCTACTTTATAATTTACTAAGTTGATGTCGTTGCTTAGTTACTGAGATAAACGTCTTTTCTGAATGTAATGGGTGAACGCTTAGTTCATTTTTCTGTATTGACTCGTGCAATATATGTATATATCTACATATGTGTGTGTGTGTGTGTATGTGTGTATGTTGTGTGTGTGTGTGTGTGTGTGAGTGTGTGTGTGTGAGTGTACCTCACGCTTATTTTCCTTGGAAATGGAATCGATGACGAGAGTTCAAATCTCATTTCAAGTAAATTCCCCTGAAAAAATCATGAATCCCTCTCTTTCTCTCCAAGCGCTGGGTAAATAGTGGGGCAAACTGTACCCCTCCACCTTGGGTTAAGCAACCAGTCTAAGAGCAAAAAAACTGAATTGAAACCAGCTTTACTCCTCTTCTTACTTATATTTGTACTGCCACATATTCATATATATTTTCTGAACTTTGTACAAATACGATTTAAATTAAAAAAAAAAATGTTTTATTAGAAATTAGTATCCTGTGTATTACGTTAAACTGAATCTAATGCTGACGTTCTAATTCTGGAGCTCTTGGAAGTGTGGAGTACCCCTTCATCACCATTGCTCTCAGATCCACTCTGACTAGGAGTAGTAGTACCTATTAACTTTCCCATCTATGGGTCGAATAGAATAAAAAGATGAGTTTAAAAAAGTGTGTTTAAAAATGATTTTAAGAATTTTTAATACCCATCAATAATGAATAAAACAAAACTCTACGGCAGAAAATAACCTAACCTAGGATGACATGTCGTAAAATCCAACCAACCAACCAATTTCTGTATAATGACTATATATTCTTTATGGTTCAATTTAATTTTTGGTAAATATCTCAATTTCACCATGTATATGAAAAGGTCTATCTTTTCCAGTGACTTTCTCTGAGTGAAACGGCAAGTCCCTCAGGTCTCCAGGAATTTTCTGAGTATTCTAGTTGATCTCAAAACATGCTGTATCTGGATGGTGTCGTCTTCCTTTAAACTCCAATGCCTCCAGTCTCTTTTCCAAACTCTTCTGGTTCGGCGGTCAAGAGCTCTAAGTTACCAAAACTTCACCC
>CM042178.1:41143517-41148517 GCA_023376005.1 Doryteuthis pealeii
CCCGATTAATGGGCATCTACCACGCGTTTCGATCTATAGGATATCATCAGGACCGCTACTTTATAATTACTAAGTTGATATGTCGTTGCTTAGTTTACTGAGATAAAACGTCTTCTGAATGTAATGGTGTAACGCTTAGTCAATTTTCGTATTGACTCGTGCAATATATGTATATATCTACATATGTGTGTGTGTGTGTATGTGTGTATGTGTGTGTGTGTGTGTGTGTGTGAGTGTTGTGTGTAGTGTACCTCACGCTTATTTTCCTTGGAAATGGAATCGTGACGAGAGTTCAAATTCATTTCAAGTAAATTCCCCTGAAAAAATCATGAATCCCTCTCTTCTCTCCAAGCGTGGTAAATAGTGGGGCAAAACTGTACCCCTCCACCTTGGGTTAAGCAACCAGTCTAAAGCAAAAAAACTGAATTGAAACCAGCTTTACTCCTCTTCTTACTTATATTGTACTGCGACATATTCATATATATTTTCTGACCTTTGTACAAATACGATTTAAAAAAAAAAGATTGTTTAATGTTTTATTAGAAATTAGTATCCTGCGTATTACGTTAAACTGAATCTAATGCTGACGTTCTATTTCTGGAGTGTGGAGTACCCCTTCATCACCATTACTCTCAGATCCACTCTGACTAGGAGTAGTAGTACCTATTAGCTTTCCCATCTATGGGTCGAATAGAAAAAAAAGATGAGTTTAAAAAAGTGTGTTTAAAAATGATTTTAAGAATTTTTAATACCCATCAATAATGAATAAAACAAAACTCTACGGCAGAAAATAACCTAACCTAGGATGACATGCCGTAAATCCAACCAACCAACCAACCAATTTCTATATATTGACTATATATTCTTTATGATTCCTTTTCATTTTTGATAAATATCTCAATTTCACCATGTATATGAAAAGGTCTATCTTTTCTAGTGACTTTCTCTGAGTGACAGCAACGTCCCCTCGGGTCTCCAGGAATTTTCTGAGTATTCTAGTTGATCTCAACAATACTGTTATCTGGATGGTGTCGATTCTTCCTTTAAACTCCAATGCCTCCAGTCTTTTTCCAAACTCTTCTGGTTCGTTCCAAGAGCTCTAAGTTACCAACTTCACCCTCATTTCCACATTTTTTTAGTTCTCTAGCAAGGTCCATGTATTTATCTATACATTCGTTTTCTTTCATCTTTGTTTGTGGTCCTTCGGCACAGGAACGTCTAGAGATGATACTTTTTTCTTGTTAATTAACAACACCCACCCCCAACCCAAAAGTTACCTGCTATCCTGGAACTGCGGCAAATGCTATTAAAAAACCCCGACTTTTAAAAACGGCCATCGATCCGCTCTTCTTCGACTATTTTATTATTATTTATTATTATATTATTATTATTATTATTATTAGCAAATAAAAAAACAATTTCCTCCGGGCAGGCGTAAAAATATTTTAAAGATATTTTTGTTACAGACAAATAGAGAACTAACTTCCATTATTAATAGAGATTATTATTATTATTATTATTATTATTATTATTATTATTATTATTATCTTTTTCCAATGGTTCATTTTTTAAGATACAAGTTCTAAATTAAATGTATAGAACAGTATAATAGCTGTGACAAGTAGAGTCCATTGGTTTTTGAATAAGTGTTATTATGAACAACTCGTTGTGAAGTATTCAAGCATATCTTAAAAAAACAGACCTGACCAAACACAATGAATGGTATTTTTCAATTCATCATAAAATGGCGATCATATATCACTTGGGAAAATCTTTGACTTTATAATTTTTTAACGCAGGTCAGTATTATTATTATTATTATTATTATTATTAGTTTTTCACACCTGCCGTAGCCGGTGGTTCACTGGAGGCTAAGTGACAGCAAGTCTCCTCAGGTCTCCAGAAGTTGTCTGATCTTAATTTGGTAGAGTAGATGGTCTCGATTCTTCCTCTGATTTCCAATTCACCCAAATTCTTTTTCCAGACCTTTGGGGTTCCAAGAACGACCTTCACCTTCATGTTCCAAATTTTCTCGGTTTTCTGGCAAGGTCCAATTATTTGTTTATCTTTTCATTTCTTTCATTTTCACTCGACCGGCAAAAATCCACGAAATGACAGTCAATCAATGCTAGGCCGTCTCCTGCCGGGATTAGGTGATCCGTCTGTACCTCGAAGTCCCACAGAATTTTATGCGTCTCATTCTTCAGGATTGGTTCAGGCTTGTGCTTACCATTTAGTTGTATGGTGAAAGTTTAATTTCACAATTCCCAGTGGATTACTTTTTACCATTAGTGCCTAGTCTTGTACTCCATTTGTGCTAGTTTGCTGAATTCGCTGATTATGTGACCAGAAGCGGCTACCTAGTTTTGCCTGGGTAGAGAGGGAGGCAAACAATACCTGGTATATTGATTTAGTTACTTTTGAGATTCACAATTACTGGTCATTTTTATGTATTTCAATGCTATTTCTAAGAATATTCTACTTTTTATATATCTTTGAATATTAAATCAAAATTCATAATTATGCACTAAAAGCAAGAACCGGTGCTATTTAATGTATATATATATATATATATATATATTTATTTTGTCTTTAATTTTCGTAGATTCATCAGGATATATATACATATACACCAAATGCCTCTATATATATGTATAGATATAGATAAAGGACATTAGTTTCATCTCTATCTTCATACATTCTATTCTTGCTATTCTGTTGCATCTTATCTATTTTTGTGTTGATATAGTTAATCCTTATGACATTGTTTTGTGCTGCTATCATAAGTGATTCAGTTTCTCTCTCCGTGGTTTATTTTCTTAGCCATGTCCAGATCTTCTGTTGGGAAATTTCTCCGATTTTTTGCTTGGAGTATCCATATAGTTGTTTTTCTTCTCATTTATGTTTGCTAGTTTTTGTTGTTTTTCTACTTGTCCATATGTTGTACCTGCTGTTTTTGGCAGTTGTAATTAATCGTTACTGGCTCTTTTTTGTGTATTCTTCGAGTCATTTGATTGTTGTATCTACGCAATCCCTAATATTGGCGAGACCTCTTCCACCTTCTTTTCTTGATACATATAGTCTGTCTCTATCATCTCTAGGGTGTAATGCCTTGTGCATTGTCATTAATTTTTTGTCTTTTGGTCAATCTGTCGGAGTTCTCTTTGTCCATTTTAAGAATGGTCCAGAGTATCTTATAATCCAGGTTTTTATTCCCTTGATGATGCTAGAAGGGAATAATGATTATTATTATTATTTTCACTTCTTTTGAATTTTTCACATCAGGGTTAGTTGATGGTATTTCACTGGAGCCTGAGTGACAACAAGTCTCCCCAGGTCTTCAGGACTCTTCTGAGTATTCTAGCCAATTGCAGCAGTGCATGGTCTCAATTCTTCCTCTGATTTCTAGATCCTCCCGTCTTTTTTCCAAGTTTATTGGGACCATTCCAAGTGCACCAACTACTATTGGTATCACTTTCACTCTATTTCCACAGCTTTTTCAATTCTCTGGCAAGGTCCAACTATTTATCCATCTTTTCATTTTCCTTCAGCTTCACCCTGTGAGCTGCTGGAATCGCAAAATCCACCAGTTGACACGTTCTCTTTTTTTTTTTCTTAATCAACACTAGGTCTAGTCTCATGGCTGTGATAGGGTGATCCGTCTTTATCTCAAAGTCCCAGAGAATTATTATTATTATTATTATTATTATTATTATTATTTATTATTATTATTATTATATCTCAATAACAATTTTCCGTCACGGTATATCATAGTTATGTTAAATTCAAACTTATTCTTCAGCTATTTCATATTCTTATATTTCTATTTCTTTGTCAGAATCAATCCAAAATCTTTATCAGCATCTTATTCTTCCACTTGTTGTTGTTGTTGTTGTTGTTGTTGTTGTTGTTGTTCTTCTTCTTCTTCTTCTTCTTCTTCTTCTTCTTCTTCTTCTTCTTCTTCTTCTTCTTCTTCTCAACAATTATGTTGTCTGAATATTCTCGATTCTGCTTCAAATTTCTGGGGACCGTTCCGAGTGCACCAACAACAATCGGTATCACCTTTATCCTTATGGTCCACAGTTTTTACAATTCTCTGGCAAATTCCAATTATTCGTCTATCTCTCCATTTTCTTTCATTTTGACTTTGTGGTTTGCCGGGACGCCGAAATTCCACTTCTAGACAACTTCTTCTTCTTCTTCTTCTTCTTCTTCTTCTTCTTCTTCTTCTTCTTCTTATTATATTATTATTATTATTATTATTATTATTATTATTATCCACTTTCTCAATGATCTCCCCACTCGCTTCTTTTCACTCCTTTTCTTAAACATTTTCTCATCGCCCCCGTCCTCTTCTCCTCCCCATGTTCTTCAGAATCTCCCCCATGTCTTCCAATCCCCACTCTCTCATCATCAGCAGCTATAGTAGTAGTAGTAGTAGTATTAGCACCAATATTAGTAATATCATTATTATTAGTAGTTGTAGTCGAATTCTTCGAATCTATTTCTCTTGTTCTAGTAGGAGTTGACCAAAGAAGTCCAACTTACGAAGAGATAAAGAAATATCCATTTCCGCCCCCACCAACACATAACCAGGGGGCGGGGGGTAGCTTCATGGCTATTACTGCCGATAGCACCACCCCACCCCAAGCTTTCCGACCCCCACCCACCAATCCGATCGAACACTTGTTTCGGTAATGTAAAGGAATGCCAGAACACGACAATCGTTACTCCCGTTGTTTTCAGTAGGTTGGTAGGAGGCGCTGCGAGGGTGGGGGGTTGCCAAGAAAAATCATGACGGCATTGTAAAGTGGCGGGAGGAGTAGAGAGGATGTGTGGGTGGGGATGGTTTGCGGAATGAAAAGGGTGGGGCCGAGGGTGCGGTAGGGGTTGGTGGATTTGTTTGTCAGGTTGATGGAAGACAAATTGGTGTGTGTGGGTTGGGGTGTGTGGTGGCTCGGAGTAAAAAAGAAAAACGTAATAGTCGGTGAGGTAGGAGT
>CM042178.1:41156017-41168517 GCA_023376005.1 Doryteuthis pealeii
AAGAAAAGCCTAAAGTGGAATGAACTGCTTAGCCACCTGGGTTCTATCCTTAAGCATCATGAGTCGCCACCCACGGCCAACAGGTGGCCCCATTGGGGGAGTCTTACCCCTCTACAGAGTGCAGTCGATGCAGGCGACAGGACGGTTTATTTTTGTAGTTTCAGTCGGACATACATACATACATACAACTGTCCTTTTATATATGTTTAGATAGATGGATTTTTTTCATTCGTGAACTCTATAAAATGGAATTATACACTCAATTTGGTATTGCAATATCAAAATAAGTAAGTAACACAAGATATATATAATATCCGGTCCATTCGGTACAAATCCAAACTAGCCTGCCACGTATGACTCACTTCCTTTCGCACCTAGTTAGATGTTTGGGTGCTTGTCTAGACTAGCTCAATAAAAAAAGTTTCTATGGTTATGTTATGCTTACTTGTGCTTATAGAAGTCCGTTGGTTGGCTGGTTGGTTAGATTTTATGGCATGTCAACCATTTTGGGTTATTCTATGCCAAAGACATTTTTATTCATTCTTATTGGGTATTCAATTTTTTTCCAAACTCAATTTTTAAAAACATTTTTAATACTCATCTTAAAAAAAATCTATTTAGCCTTTAGATGGGACCCTAACAGGTACTACCACTCCGGATCAGAGTGAACCTGGGAGAAATAGTGATGAAAGGGGTACTCCACATTCCCTAGAGCTCCAGGACTGAAACTTCACCATCAGATAGAGTTTAACGTCATACCCAGGACACTAAGACCCTCAGTCACCGCCGTCTATCACCCATATGATAAAAAGGGCTGGGGCTTTCCATAAGGCCAATAGGGTTGGCACTATCATATAGGTGCTAGGGCTTGAAGTGACCAGCCGATTGATGGGGGGGGGGCTTCTCCGACCGTCCGTCGAGACTAAGTAAGGGCCAAAATGGAGTGTGGAAAGCAGTCTGTCACAGACGATAATGACCTTATTTGACATGCAGTGAAACTTGTGCGTGAGATATTCTAAGTGGAAAGATGGTGCACATACTCCAGTCTACTGTCTTTGCAGTCTGTCAGTTGGTCCAGTAGCAAGGGAAAGACCGAGACGATGAGATTGCCGAGCTGTTGCAGGGTGCTCTCTCATGTAGTATTGAGTCACTTCACGAGAAGCAAGCCTCATCGGGAACCTCAGCGCTTGCACTCTTGCATCAGGTTGTATTGGGGATTTATGTGAGTAGTAAGTACCCCAATCCTACTTCTATCGGCAATGTACAAAAATTAACATTAAAGTCATAAAAATAAAAACATCTACAATCGGCCATAACTTGACAACTTAGTGATTAGGGAAGGAAAAGGTTAAAGAAATATGGCCGTTGTGTGAATTCTAGCAAGTTGAATATGTACTTTGAGATTTAACTGCTAAATAGAAATATACAAATAAACAAAGCAAATGACTGAAACTTATACTTATCTCGATGATATATATTTTTTTCTTGCTATTACCAAGATATTGTCGTTATTGTGTTACCCTCACCAAACATGAAGGTTTGATGAAAAGATGCACTAGTGTATGATAAAAAAGACAATTATAGAAGTGTCATTATTGGATATTACTGGTTTAGTTTGTGCGGTATACTAAGAAACGGAAGCACCGTTTCTGCCATTGTTTTGTTAAGAAACGGAAGAACCGTTTCGGCCATCTTTATAAGTTGTGAATAAAAGGCGGAAATGATTACTTCTTGTGGTTACCGTCAGCTGGAATACCTGTGTTATTATTTCGCTAAGCAAGTTACAACAGTTTGATTTGTTCATTTATGGCATATCAACCCTTTTCGGGTTATTCAACGCCAAAACAAGTCATTTTGATAAAATGTTCTGTTTCAAGTTCTTCATATGTTCAAATTGGTATAAATCCTTTTCGTTAACTTTATTTGGTTTGGTTTAGTTTGGATTGGTTTGTTTAATGGTATAATAACCCTGTGGGTTATTTAATGCCAAAAAATTATAAGACTGTGAGATAAAAGTTGGTACTGAAGTTTCCTTTACAGGTGTATTTTTGTAGATGTATTTCGTGGATGTATTTTAAATCTAATTCATAATTTTCAATATATTTTTATTTATTTCAAGAAGGATAAAATGTCATCCATGATGGTATTCTCAAACAGATCCATCATATTATTTATGTTGAAATATTTATTTCCGATTGGAGCAAAAACTCCACACTCCATGAGTTAATGTTTGACAATATAGGGTGTTTGGCAAGTTTCGCACCGTGGTTGATTCTCCTGCTTGAGCATAAATGAGAGTGTAAGTGTGGTATGGCCAATGTGCAGCCGAGCCAGTGTAACTTATTCCCCTCGGTGTACTACTGTTCCTACGTTGTTGTCATTTTGCTTGATCTATAGAAGTATATTCGTGAAAACTCTTTAAGAATCAAGTTCAGAAAGTTTTAATTTTTGGAAAATTATGGCAGGATTTAAAATGCACATCCGACCAGTTGGCTGGGACAGAAAAATACACCAGCTACACCTCTGCAGAGGGGATAAAATCTCGGTAATCCTTAACTTGTTCCTCGTAAATTCCTACCATAAAATAAACTGAACCCTCATTTTATGTTCGTGTTTTTGCAATAAATGTTTTATTTTTCTTGCACCCGTTATTTTACAATACTGAATATATTTTCTTTATTTGTTAAAGAATAAAGAATAAAGAAAATATATTTAGTATTGTAAAATAACGGGTGCAAGAAAAATAAAACATTTATTGCAAAAACACGGAGTTAAGTTAAGGATTACCAAAATCTCCCACTTTTTGGTCATGGGTGGCGACCCGTGATGCTTAAAGACAGAATCCTGGTGGCTGAGCAGTCATGCAACACTCGACTTTGGCCCTTACTTAGGCTAGTCAAGCGGCGAAAAAGACCCCAAGATCAATCGGCTGGTTATATCAAGACCTAGCACTTATGTTGCATCCCTATTTTTATCATATATGTGCTAGAATGCAGTGGCTGAGGGTCTTAGTGTCTTGGGTATAACGTTAAACTGCATCCACTGGTAAAATTCCTATTTTGGAACTCTGGGAGTGTGGAGTACCCCTTCATCCCTATTACTCCCAGGTCAACCCTGACCCGGTGTGGTATTACCTGTTAGAGTCTCATATATGGATTAGATAGAACAAATCTGTTGAAAAAATCTAGCTTGATAAAAAATGAATACCCAACAAGAATGAATAAAACAAAATGTCTTCGGCACAAAATAACCCAACAAGGGTTGACATGCCGGAAAATCCAACCAACCAATCACCTAACCAACCAACCAACAAACCAACCAACCAACCAACAATGTTTTATCTTCTCTTCAAGCTATTTTCCTTGTATCCTTATTTTGTGGTTCAATAATCTATGTGATAACATATCTGTGTGTGGGTGTGTGGGGGTGTGTGCTAACAATCACCCTAATCAACGTTTTTGGCCTCTTTTCAGTAAAGGGTTAAAAAACGTCATTAGTGTTACAGAAATTAGTGGATGTGAAACTTGCAAATAAAACATAATTTTAGTAAAGTCAGCGCAGTGGCCGAACATGGAGGGAATCTATCACCTTTTCACTAACGCTAGACCCGAGAGACAGCTTTTGCTGAGTTGGAGCACCACACCTACAACCAGTTCTCAGATGCTGCTTTATCGCACAGACCAGATTAACGAAGCTGTGCTACTCATGCGCTGAGTTGGCGAGGAACAGTATCAAACCCGGAACCTTGCGACATCTAGGCGGATACTCTACCGACTGGGCTAACAATTATTTAATTGATAAAAAATGAAAAATTTTAAACAAAGAAAAATCAAATGAAAGTGACAGTTATCTCTAGATTGCAGGTTCAATCCTGATCAAGGGCAGCAGTAACATAGAATAATAATTAACACAGCTTACCTCTCCTACCCCAGCTATGGTTAGCGGAATAAGAACAGGATACCCCCGTGGACTGAAAAAGGGTTAGGTTCAAAATTCCGTGATGGCTCTCGATTAAGACAAGAAGCTTCCCGAGTCTGATAAGAAATACCTGAAGAAGAGATATCGGCATATCGGCCGAAACTTTGAACAGATAACAATGAAGATGACGACAATAGTCCGAATAACGCAAATAATAGTAAAGAAAAAATAGATTTTAATTCGGCGATTAATTTAAGCTACACGGGAAGTCAGAGAGGCCCCTTCCGATCAATCTGCTGGTCACACCAAGCCCTAGCACCAATATGATTGTCCCAACCCGATTGCACTAATATTTTATTATAGGAAAGTATTGGAAATGATTTTGCTATAGGAAAGTATTGGAAATGATTTTGCTATAGGAAAGTATTGGAAATGATTTTACTATATGAATGCATTGCAAATGATTTTTTACTATATGAATGCATTACAAGATTACACAGGAGCCGAGTGGTTCTATATCGAGATTAACAGGGTTGCAGAGCAGCGACGTGTTCGTCGCCATGAACCACCAAATGCAAATGGTAATTTCCCTTGCAATGGACCGAATCTGCAAGTCCACAATTGGACTAACTAGCTACCGGAGGGTCACAACTGATGAACGACATGGAGTGACGTCATCGTCATCTGCGATGGGCTTCTGAAAGAAAAAAATATACATATATATATTATATATATTGTGTGTGTGTTTGTCGGTGTATGCATGAGTGTTTGTCTTTGTGTGTGTGTGTGTGTGTGTGTGTGTGTGTGTGTGGTCATGTGAGTGATTGTTCCCAAAGAGAGAGAGAGAGAGAGAGAGAGAGAGAGAGAGAGAGAGAGAGAGAGAGAGAGAGAGAGAGAGAGAGAGCTATGCTTTCATATGGAAAGAATTCGTCGGTCTGATGAAATTAATTGTGGGAAAAGTTGACGATGAAGAAACTACCGTCTAAGCAGCAAATAAGAGACAGAAATGAAAGATGCAAGGGTGAGGGGCTGAGAGAGAGAGAGAGAGAGAGAGAGAGAGAGAGAGAGAGAGAGAGAGGAGAGAGAGAGAGAGAGAGAGAGATGAAGAAGTAAAGCAGCATCCTTGAATGTCAAATCGGATCACGGAAGAAAGAAAGTTGCAGAAAGAAAAACAAAAAGCAAAGAATTCGACAATATAGCAATAGAAAAACCAGAAGGTCAACGTATATATATATATATATATATATATATATATATATATATATATATATATATATATATATAATAGATAGGATATATAGATAGATAGATAGATAGATAGATAGATAGATATGAACATGCTGAGATAGATATATGGATAGGTAGGTAGATACATAAGAACAAGAAGAGATAGATAGATAGATACATAGAACAACAAGAGATAGAGAGATAGATAGATATGATAAGCAGAGATAAATAGATAGATATATAGATAGATACATAGAACAAGAAGACATAGATAGATATAATAGATAGATAAATAGATTGATAGATCGATCGATAGATAGATTTTTTCTCAGCAGATTGAGAAAGAAAGAGAAAAAAAAAGATCCCGTCTGAAAGAAAGAAGGATATATCTTCTTATTAAGAAAGAAAGAAAGAAAGAAAAAGTACTGATTGAAATAAAGAAAGAGATATTCGAGTTGGTTTAAAAAGAACAAAAAAGTGGGAAAAGAAAGAATAAATATTTACTTACTTACAGAAAGAAAGAAAGTACAATGAATTACTTAAATAGATAAATAATACTGACTTATTTATTTACTTAAAGAAAGAAAGAACGAAAGAAAGAAAGAAAGAAAGAAGAAAGAATATTGACTTACTAAGAAAGGAACATTCGAGCAGGCTGTCAAAGAAAGAAAGAAAGAAAAAGAGAAAGAAAGAAGAAAAACTAACTTACTTAAAGAAAGAAAGAAAGAAAGAAAGAAAGAAAGAAAGAAAAGACCACCAGAGCAGTCTATCAAAGAAAGAAAGACAGAAGAAAGAAAAAAGAGAAAGAAAAAAGGAATACTAACTTATTTAAAGAAAGAAAGAAAGAAGAAAAAAAAAAGAAGAAAAGACCATCAGAGCAGGCTGTCAAAGAAAGAAAGAAAGAATGTAGAAAAAGAGAAAGAAAAAAGGAATACTAACTTATTTAAAGAAAGAAATAAAGAAAAAAAAGAGAAGAAAGACGGAAAACTAACTCACTTAAAGAAAGAAAGAAAGAAAAGAAAGAAAGAAAGAAAGAAAGACCATCAGAGCAGGCTGTCAAAGAAAGAAAGAAAGAAAGAAAGAAAAAGAGAAAGAAAAAAGGAATACTAACTCATTTAAAGAAAGAAAGAAATAAAGAAAGAAAAAGAGAAGAAAAGAAGGAATACTAACTCACTTAAAGAAAGAAAGAAAGAAAGAAGAAAGAAAGAAAGAAAAGACATCAGAGCAGGCTGTCAAAGAAAGAAAGAAAGAAAGAAGAAAAAGAGAAAGAAAAAAGGAATACTAACTTATTTAAGAAAGAAATAAAAAAAAAAGAGAAAGAAAGACGGAAAACTAACTCACTTAAAGAAAGAAAGAAAGAAAGAAAGAAAGAAAAGACCATCAGAGCAGGCTGTCAAAGAAAAGAAAGAAAGAAAGAAAAGAGAAAGAAAAAAAGGAATACTAACTCATTTAAAGAAAGAAAGAAAGAAAGAAAGAAAAAGAGAAAGAAAGAAGAATACTAACTCACTTAAAGAAAGAAAGAAAGAAAGAAAGAAAGAAGAAAGACATCAGAGCAGGCTGTCAAAGAAGAAGAAAGAAAGAAAGAAAAGAGAAAGAAAAAAGGAATACTAACTTATTTAAAGAAAGAAATAAAGAAAAAAAAGAGAAAGAAAGACGGAAAACTAACTCACTTAAAGAAAGAAAGAAAGAAAGAAAGAAAGAAAGAAAGAAAAGACCATCAGAGCAGGCTGTCAAGAAAGAAAGAAAGAAAGAAAAGAGAAAGAAAAAAGGAATACTAACTCATTTAAAGAAAGAGAAAGAAAGAAAGAAAGAAAAAGAGAAAGAAAAAAGGATACTAACTCATTAAAGAAAGAAAGAAAGAAGAAAAAGAGAAGAAAGAAGGAATACTAACTCATTTAAAGAAAGAAGAAGAAAGAAAGAAAGAAAGAAAAGACCATCAGAGCAGGCTGTCAAAGAAAGAAAGAAAGAAAGAAAGAAAGAAAGAAAAAAAGAGAAAAAAAAGGAATACCAACTCATTTAAAGAAAGAAAGAAGAAAGAAAAAGAGAAAGAAAGAAGGAATACTAACTCACTTAAAGAAAGAAAGAAGAAAGAAAAAGAAAGAAAGAAGGAAACTAGAAAGAAAGAAAGAAAGAAAAAGAAATCAGAGCAGGCTGTCAAAGAAAGAAAGAAAGAAAGAAAGAAAAGAGAAAGAAAAAAGGAATACTAAAAAGAGAAAGAAAGAAAGAACGAAAAAAAGAAAAGAAAGAAAGGAATACTAACTTATTTAAAGAAAGAAGAAAGAAGAAAAAGAGAAAGAAAGAAGGAATACTAACTCACTTAAAGAAAAAGAAGAAAGAAAGAAAGAAAGAAAGAAATATCTGGCTGTCAAAGAAAAGAAAAGAAAAAAAGAAAAAAACAAACAAACAAAACAAAAACAAACAAACAAACAAACAAAGAAAGTAAATAAAACAATCTAATGGCGCAATAGTCGCAAGCGAAGCGAATATCGGTTGGTTTTTAGTGTTTTCTTCCATATTGATACCAGATGTTGACTTTTGACATCCGGGTGAGAAATGAAGAAAAGAAAAGAAAAAAAGAGACAAAAAAAAAAAAAGAAGAATGAATAAAAAGAGCGAAGAATAAGAAGGGTTAAACCACATAAAGAAAGAGAAGGACGAAAGAAAAGTTTTCCCTCAACTATTGATTCCCAAAAACGTTCTCCTGAAACCCGAGGGAACAGAAAATCATCTGTAACAGTAAAGTCGTCGGGGCGGCCTAATGTCGGTATCTGTCAGACAGCGAGGGAGTCTATCCCCTTTACATAAGCGCCAGACCAAAGAAATTATGGTAATTATGAACTTTTGTTTAGTAAATTAGGGTGTCCAAGAAAAAACAGAACCCACAAATTTTGTAATAAAACTGTTACTTTTAACTAAAGGGTTTAGGGTTAGGGTTAGGGTTAGGGTTCTGTTTTTTCTCGGTCACCCTGTACAGGGGGACCCAGGAAAAACAGAACCCTAATTATTTATTTATTTTCCCATTAAACTAACCCTAAACACCTAAACCCTAACCCTAAACCCCATCCTAACCCTAACCCTAAACCACCCTAGTTAAAATGAATAGTTTTATTACAAAATTTGTGGGTTCTGTTTTTTCTTGGACACCCTAATTTACTAAACAAAAGTTCATAAATACCGAGATTATTTTAGCATCTGAGGTGGAGCACCACACCTGCCGTCAGCTCCACACTTTACTGCACAGATCCCTATGATACTCGTACGCTGAGTTGGCGAGGGCCGTTATCGAACAAAGATCCGTGTGATTCCTAGCTCAACACTCTACCGACTGAACTAAACCGGCCCTTAGCACAAAAAACAAACAAACTGAAACAACAATAATAATTATATATACCAGAAAAAATATGTGCCTTCAGGGTACACATATTTAAGTTTTAATACAATCAAATATTATATTGAATTTGAAAAACCAAATAAATCAAATAAGAACACAAAAAAGATTGCACTTATTTTTATTTAATTCTAATTGATTCCCATATAAAATGATACATAGGATTGCTTTTAATACGTTTAAGAATAAAACAATTATATTGGAAATTAATAACAATAACTCTTGAGGCCGAATGCCGACGGGATCGACGCAATTTTTGTTCGCCCACTTAAAAACGAGACCTTGTGTCCAACCCATACAAGTGGGGTATGAGATAAATACCCATTAACAACGCGGCCTTCGGGGCGGGGGTCTGGTGTGCTCCGGCCACTGGACCTGTGTTATTAATTAACATCGTTGATCCCAGGGGGCTATCCCACAGGCAACACTTGCCCCTTTGATTTAAAGGGACAGGGCTAGGTTTATTGCCCAGTGCCTTAGGCGCCCCCTTGAGGGGGAATGCCGACGGGATCAACGCATTTTTGCACTTACCCCGCATGAGTCTCGGCTTGTAGGCGGGCCCACATAAAATTGTCCTTGTGTCACGACCTCATAGGTGGGATGAGAGGCAAACACCTTAAACACATAATAACCCGGTCTTCCGGGCGGGGGTCCAGTAACACCGGCCACTGGACTATTAATGTAAATTAACGGCGTTATCTCAGGGGGCTATCCCCCCTGCAACACCTGCACACTTTATTTAAAGGGGCAGAGTTGAGTTTATTATCATTATTGCCTAGTATCTGAGACGCCCCTATTAAGGGGGAATGCCGACGGGATCTACGCATTTTTTGCACCCACCATCCCATGAGCTTTGGCTCGTGGGTGGTCCCACATTAAAAAGAGATTTTGTCACACCCGCATACCTTAACAATATGGGATGTTTTGAAGCAAATCTATTTCAGCTTGATCTTAATAGAGACATTGTGAATACATAAGATGCTAATTGATATTAAGTATGATAATTTAATAACCATTTAGAATATAACGTAAATAACTAAGGGAATTGTGACGTTGATGGTGACTTAGTTTCGGTTACAGACAGACACATAATCTCCATTATAAAAAGATGTAAATTCTGCATTGTTTGGAATTGGTTTATAGCAAAAATCATTTCCAACATCCTAGGGTCACGCTGGCAGTATGGGTAACCACCCCTCACTCTCTTTCTCTCTCTCTCTCCTCTCTCTCTCTCTCTCTCTCTCTCTCTCTCTCTCTCTCTCTCTCTCCATATCAAATCATCCAGAAAAAAATAAATCAATTTTTAGGAGTATGGAAGCTCTAGAACTCATTTTACTGACAAAAATAGATTACAAAATGTCGCCATTCTTCACAAGCGACCACCCAAATTTGGAAAGCTAAAAATCGACATAATTTCCCCAATTTTTGGCATCGGAAACGCAAATTTTGGGGATTATCTAACTTTAAGATGTCCACACCTGTACAAAATATCAGAAAAATTGAAGTGAGAAATTTTAACAAATTTTAACAAAATGATTCTGAGCAAAAACCAAACTATGTTTTTGGTACGAATAATGTTCAATAGATGTAAAATAATAACAGAAAAAAATCTATGAAAAAATCAAAAAAAATCATCAATAACTTATAATTGGTTAACTTTCAGACTTTTTCGATAGCATTTCTGGATTCCCCAGGAAACATGCTTTTATAAACCAATTTTTAAAAGTAGGAACTGAGTTCTAAAGCAGAACTCATTTTACAGAAAAACATAGATTACAAAAAGTCGCCATTTTTCGTGACCCGCCTCAAATTTGGAGTGCTAAAAATCAACATAACTCCGCCAATTTTTGGAATTGGAAGTTCAAATTTTGTGGATTGTCTAACTTTAACATAGTTTGAATGAAAACAAATTCGTTGGAGAAAAACGGAGAATTTTAAAGAATGTTCGAAGAGAATTTTAAAAAATTCATTTTCAGGACGCTGAACGATACAGAGCCGTTAGCAAATCTCAAGAATTTGAATATTTGATTTTTCTAGGAATTATGGTGGATATATGGTCTGAAGATCGCATTGGCGAGAAAATGTCAGCAATCAGGCGTTGACTCAATGTCCACGCTATCAAATATATATATATATATATATATATATATATATATATATATATTCACCCTCTCGATGGGGTTAAGACTCCCCAAAAAAGGATGTCTAGGGTATGACACTAAACTGCATCTGATGGTGAAATTCCAGTTGTATATTTAGGACGATAACCATTACATAAGGAGCGCCTATTTGACATATAACAAGTTGAAGATCATTTTCAGTATCGGACCATAGATTATCGTCAACTGTTTAGGATTTATCTTTCTGTCTGTGAGTCTGCTTGTCTGTGAGTCTGTAAATTAATATATATCTCTCTCACTCTGCACATCTGTGTCTGTCTGTCTGTCTGTCCGTCTCTCTCTCTCTCTCTCTCTCTCTCTCTCTCTCTCCGTCAATCAGCCTGTCTATCTAACTATCCTTCTTCTCTCTCTCTTTCTCTCCCCACTCTCTCTCAATCTGTCTCCTTCACTCTGGCTGCTAATCTGTCATTCTGTCTCTCTCTAAATTGCCTGTCTGTATATCTCTCTTTCTTTCTTTCTTTCTTTCTTTCTTTCTTTCTTTGATTGATTCTTTCTTTCATTTCTCTCTCTCTCTCTCTCTCTCTCTCTCTCTCCGTTAGCCAGTCTGTCTATCTAACTATCCTTCTCTCTCTCTTCTTTCTCTACCCCCCTCTCGCTCAATCTGTCTCCTTCACTCTGGCAGCTACTCTGTCACTCTGTCTCTCTCTAAACTGCCTGTCTGTCTATCTCTATCCTTCTGTCTATCTCTCTCTTCTTTCTTTCTTTCATTGGTTTATTCTTTCTTTCATTTCTCTCTCTCTCTCTCTCTCTCTCTCTTTCTCTCTCTCTCTTTCTCTCTCTCAATCTGTCTCCTTCACTCTGGCTGCTACTCTGTCACTCTGTCTCTCTCTAGACTGCCTATCTGTTTATTTCATTGATTCGTTCTTTCTTTCATTCTTTCTTTTTTTCTTTCTTTTTTTTCTTTCTTTCTTTCCCTCTTTCTTTCATTCTTTCATTCTTTCTTTCTTCCTTTCTTTCTTTCATTCATTTATTCTTTCCTTCTTTCTTTCCTTCTTTCTTTCTTTCTTTACTTCTTTCTTTCTTTCTTTCTTTCATACTTTCTTTCTTTACTTCTTTCTTTCATTCTTTCTGTCTTTCCTTCATTCATTCTTTCTTTCTTTTTCAATCTGTTTCCCTCTTGTCTGTCTCACCCTCCCTCTCAATCTGCTTAACGGTCTACCCATCTCAGTCTGTTTGTCTGTTTGTCTCTCTCTCTCTCCCCCTCTCTCTCTCTCTGTTTGTCTGTCTCTGTCTCTGTCCGTCTGTCTATCTGTCTCTCTTCCTCTTCGTACTTCCCTCTCTCTCTCTTTCCCACCTTACTCTCCTTTTCCCCTTTCTCACATCTCCACTTTTCTTTCCTGTCGCTATCCCACTCCTCTCTTTTCCTCTTCTCTGTTCTTTCTCCTTATTCTTTAACCACCCTCTCTCTCTCTCTCTCTCTCTCTCTCTCTCTATATTATATATATATATATATAATATATAATTATAAAAAAAAGGATTTTTTTTCATCTTGCATAAAATAAAAAGATATTTAAATTTCTCCCTTTGAACCCATAACAGGACTTTACACACACACACCACACACACACCACACACACACACACACATTATACATATATATATATAATATATATATATATATATATCTTTCTCCCATTCGACCTTAATAATAAACCAGTGCTAGTGGGCAATCAATCTGATTGAAGTATTTGCATCGACCTAGTTAGTCAATATAAAAATCGTTGTAAAAAAAGTCAATTAAAAACTGCGCGAAAGGAGAGACGGTGCGCGCTGAGTTTTGGCCGCCG
>CM042178.1:41173517-41181017 GCA_023376005.1 Doryteuthis pealeii
CACTAACATCTGTCCGGTAGACTATGTTAAAACTTTTCACACCTGAATTAACTGTCTACTAAAAAATGTATTTAAGTTATTGAAATCGTATCTTAAATGTAAACAGAGAATGGAAGAGATTGGTTTTGGTTTGTTTTACGGCATATCAACCTCAGTGGGTCATTTAATGCCGTTAAAGTTTGGAAATAAATCAATTCTTAATGGATAATACAATTTTTTTTTATAAATACATTTTTCTATTTAACCCATAAATGGGACCCTAATAGTTACTACCACGCCAGGTCAGAGTGGACCAAGGAGCAATGGTGATGAAGGGGTGCTCCACGTTCACCAAACCTCCAAAAATGGGACCTCACCATCAGATAGAGTTTAAAGTCATTCCCGGGACATGTAGACCTGCAGCCACTGCCATCTAGAACCCATATGATAAAAAGATGTTGGGACTTGCCATAAGGGCAATAGAGTTGGGGCAATCATATAGGTGCTAGGGCTTGACGTGACCAGCCGAATGATCGGAGGGGGCCTCTCCGATTGCCCGTCTAGCCTAAGTAAGGGTCTAAGTGGAGTGCTGCAAGTCATGGGCTAATCATCCACCAAGACTCCATATTTAAGCATCACGGGTCGCCACCCACGGCCAACAGGTGGCCCCATTTGGGAATCTTACCTCTCCGCAGAGGTGCAGTCAGTGCATTCTAACGCCGACAAGGCGGATATTGGTTTTGTCATGCATACCAAAAATATATAGTAAACAAAAGACCCACCTTAAACAAGATAAACTTTGAAACCTATCAACATGTCCTCAACTGCCTATAATTTCCCGCCAATTCTCCTCCCACCATTCCCCATACATTCTTATAAGCTTACTAATTCCTACTGCTACTCTGTGCGGATAGAGGATGCTGCACAGAGGACCTCCCGAGAATGATGAGCGTGTCAACAGCACGACTTGATGATGATGATGATGATGATGATGATGACTGTTTGTTTAAACGAAACCTGTGAGCCCCTTTCTACTACTAGTTCCTACTGCTACTGTTTGTTTTAAAAACGAGTCAATGGAAATATCTAACCAGTTCCACACTTGATTATGGCACAAAGTCACGCAGAAAGTGCACTTGAAAAAACTTTGGTGGATTCCTGCACCAATTCCGCCCGGATATTAAAACGATGACCAGACAGAATTGAACAAAAACTCGTCCGACAAGAATCGTCCGTTGAGTTTAAGACGTGACTTATTTTAAAAACTGAAATTACAAAATTTCATAAAGAATGTTATCACTTACCTAACGACCTTAAACCCAATAAAAATGAGGACGACAGTCCGAAATATCCTAATTATTCGTATCAAACCAGATCTCATAAAATATGTAAAATTTTGATTTGTTCTTTGAAAATTAAACAAATAAAGTTATTCAATTAATTTATTGTTTACTTTAATAAATATAAAAATTATCAAATCTCTAAGAAATTGAACACCATATATTACATTCATTGGAGGCACGTGGTTTAATGGTTAGAGTCATAGGAAAAGGACTCGTCGACCCGAGTTCAATTCCAGGACGAAGCTGTTGGCATTTCACATAGCGCTAGTATCCTTGAGAAATGTATGAATCAAATTCTCCCTCCAGCTATGTGTAAATAGCAGGGCAGACTGGGCTCTTTAACCATGGCTAGGTAACCAGCCTAGTAGAAGTAAAACTCTGAATTCAAACCTGTTAAACTCCGCTTAAGAAATTGATCTTGTGTCGCATCCTGCTCGTGCGGAGGGGTTGGTAAATATATATATTACATTCATTCATTCATTGTACAAACATTTTTCAAATAAATTTTATTTATCGAAAATAATTTTTTAAAGAATTTATTTCCCTATAGAATTGAATCGAATAAAATTTAGGTTATGGACATTGAATATTTAACCCCCCACCCCCGGCAAAAACTTTAAAAAATCAAATTTTGCACCGCCCGGAGGGTTTAACTTTTTTTGTGCTAGTAAAAATAAATATAAAGTCGTCGGTGTGGCCTAATGTCATTATCAGCTAGACAGCCGTGGAGCATATCCCCTTTTCACTAGCACTAGACCAGGAGATCATTTTAGCGTCTGAGGTGGGGCCACACCTACCATCATCTCCTCACTTTACCTCACAGATCCCTGTGCTGCTCATACGCTGAGTTGGCGAGGGCCGGTATCGAATCAGGAACCTTGTGATTCC
Organism: Doryteuthis pealeii; assembly: GCA_023376005.1. Classification (NCBI taxonomy): domain Eukaryota; kingdom Metazoa; phylum Mollusca; class Cephalopoda; order Myopsida; family Loliginidae; genus Doryteuthis; species Doryteuthis pealeii. The sequence continues at coordinate 41,175,728 of CM042178.1, forward strand.
TAGCCAAACGCTCTATCGACTGAACTAAACTGCTGGTAATGATTGAAAGTAGCAGCTATTTTTTTTTGGGGGGGGTAATTGTTATGAAATAGCGAGTCTATAAACAGGGTAGCCGGTAGAACAATTCACGTACCTAGGTAGTAATATCTCATCTACAGAAAGCTATTTTAATGCACGTATAAGGAAGGCATGGTCTGCTATAAACAGATTCAGTAATATTGACATCCGATCTCACAGACAAGTTAAAGCGATAATTTTCTAGACCATAGTTGTATCAGTACTACTGTATGGCTGCATCAGTTGGACCCTGACAAAATGACTGGAGAATAAGCTAAATGGGAGCTACAAAAGAATGGAAACACGTAAGACGACGTAAGAAACGCTGGACATTGTTGGAGAATTGAAGACGAACTCATAAGTGACGTTCTCCAGTGGAAGTCAGCACATGGGCCCGCCGATGTGGGCCGTCCAGCTAAGACATTCATTGGCCAGTTCTGTGCGGATACTGGATGCTGTTCAGAGGACCTGCCGAGGGCAATGAATGATAGGGGCGGTTGGCGAGAGATTGTCATGGATAACTGTGCTACTAACGCGACAAGGGGATGATTACATTTTTTGATGATAAGATTTAAATAAATTTAATTTACATTTGATTCATAATGTATCTGATAGAATGTAATTACTTTCCAAACATCCTAATGTATCTGTGTGAGTATAAAGTCTGAGTGTGTGTCACCGCCTTCTAGCACCATATGATAAAAAGAGTTGGGGCTTTCCATTAGGACAATAGGGTTGGGCAATCATATAGGGCTTGACGTGACCAGCCGATTGATCGGAGGGGGCCTCTCGACTGCCCGTCTAGCCTAAGTAATGGTCTAAGTGAGTGTTGCAAGTCATGGACTGCTCATCCACCAAGACTCCATCTTAAGCATCACGGTCGCCATCCACGGCCAACAGGTGGTCCCATTTGGGAATCTTACCCCTCTGCAGAGGTGCAGTCAGTGTATTCTAACGCCCCAGCAATAAGGCGGATATTGGTTTTGTCGTGCTACCAAAAACGTAAACAAATTCGGAGATTGTAATGAAAAAAACATAATTCAGGTCAAATCCTGTCAAGGTTACAACAATGAGTTTGAATTTATATTTGTTTTGAATAATTATGATATTTCGGACTGTTGTCCTCATCTTTATTCTGTATAAACGCAATGATCTGGCCACTGTAACCTCGGGCTCTGTTTTGTTTTTTATTTTTTTATTTATTATTCTAAATACTCAAATAAGTCATCTTCAGACGATTACCCAGAAATTCAAATGCAGTTTCGGAGCTTAATCGTTACTGCTCACTCAAGTAGCATAAATGTCACCAAACTATTAACAAAATTGTGATTAGATATAAAGCAAGAAAGTTGGTGGAGTGGCCTATTGTCGGTATCAGCCGGACAGCGTGGTAGTCCATCTCCTTTGCGCTAGCGCTTGATCAGAAGAATTCTTTTGCTGAGGTGGAGCTCCCTACTTTACCACATTAATCAGATTACCCAGTCTGTGCTACTACCACGCTGAGTTGGCGGGGACGCTATCGAACTCAGAACCTTGTGATCCAAATCGGGTGCACTACCGACTGAGATAAACCGGCCCCTTAATTAGATATAGAAAAAATTAAAAACAAAAACTTCAGATACTCAAAGCCTTATATAGGATAGAGTTTAGAATCACACACAAGACAATCCTTTTTAGTGTATGTGTATGTATGGGGGGGTTCTTATCCCTTTAAAAGCGTATTCTAAGCCCCATCGAGAGGACCGGGGGGGGGGCTAATCGAGATTTTATTTTTTTAAATCCACTCTATCTCATAATTTTACTGTAATAAGTGCTTTTTGCCCAGAGTGTATTGTGGCCCCCAGGGGATATTTTTCAATGGGGTGCAGCTGGTTTGGATTCAGTGTTTTCCTTCTCCTTGACCGGTTGTTGTACCAAACCTAAAGAGACATCACTGCCCTACTATTTACCCATATATAGGGGTACACATTTGGTTTCATGCCTTTCTCATTGGCATTATCGCAAAGCGAAACGCGTACAATCGTGATAATTCGCTTGGTAGGTTTAAAGAAAAATAGTAGCTGAATTTTATTTGAATCCCACAAGGTTCCTAGTTCGATACCAGCCGTCACCAGCTCAGCGTATGAGTAGCACACAGATCTGTGCGGGGAAGTAGGTGATGGTAGGTGTGGCCCACCACCTCAGACGAAAAAAGAATCTCCTTGGTTTAGCGCTAGTAAAAAGGGGATAGACTCCCTCGCTGATTGGCTGATACTGACTTTAGGCCGCCCCGACGACTTTACTTTATGAAACACGATAAAAAAGTGGTAAACAGTTAATTCAGGGGTGAAAATTTTTACCAAAGTCTACCGGATAGATGTTATTGGATTATGAAATGTAGTCCAATGTTATTGGATTATTAAATGAAGTCTAATGTATATCTTATTTCCATTATAATTGGGATTCGGTGTCTGTCTACTTGTAACTGAAATTACGTCACTGCTAACGTGGCTGTAAGTTTATCAATGAGTGCATAAGTTTATCAATTTATAGTCAAAATCATTGATACATCGAATATATTTTATTAATCAACACTGTCTCTATGAAAATCTGAATTAGATTTGCCTCAAAACAGCCCATGTTATTAGGGTATTTGCCTCTCACCCCACTTATGAGGGTGTGACACACACAAGAACATTTTTATGTGGGCCCACCCACACAAAAAATGCGTCGATCCCGTCGGTATTCGCCCTCAAGGGGGCACCTCAGGCGCTGGGCAATAAATCCAGCCCTGCCCCTTTAAAGCGAGGAGGCAGATATTGCCTGGGGGGATAACCCCCTGGGATCGGCGTTGTTAATTTACATTAACAGACACAGGCCCCGAAAGGCTCGTGCTATTTGTGCGTTTAAAATCCTGCAATGTGTTTTATATATCACTAAGAAATAAAGGTTTACATAATATATGGTGTGGTTAATTTGCATACTGGTTTTAACAAAACCGGGTTTGATAAATAATCACTAGGTGTTATTTATCTCTAATATTATTGTTTTATTCTCCAACGTATTAAAATCAATACTATGACTGATTTCATATAGAAACCAATTAAAATATAATTAGATTATAATTTTTTTTGTGTTCTTTTTAAATTTCGTTAGTCTTTCTAATCTAATATATTTTGTTTCATTAAAACTTAAATACTTACGCTCAGAGGACGCCTATTCTTGCTAGTATTTTTAATTTCTTAATTGGGATTAATACTTTTAATAAGAATGAATCTCTAAGGAAAACATAACTTAATACGTTAATTCATTATAAGTTGTTGTTTTTTTAATTAAAGGACAGCATTAACGGATGCTGTATAGATCTAAAGCTGTTACGTAGTGATTCAGTTATACACTTTTTTTTTTTTTTTTTACCTCAGCGTTGTTATTTTAAGGGAATTGAAATTATAACTTATCAAGTCCTATACTTAAATAAACTAAAAATTACTATTCGCTTTGCCTAGTATTTAACGTATTTCTATTTAAGAGTAACAATAAATAAAAAACTTAAAGCGGTCCACTTTTGCAGTTCTGAAGTCAAAAAAGTGTATAACTGAATCACTATGCAACAGATCTAAATCTGTACAACATCAATTAATGCAGTCCTTTAATTTTCTAAAAAACAAACATCTAAATAAATTAATGTATTAAGTTATATTTTCCTTAGAATTTCATTTTTATTAAAAGTATTAATCCCAATTGAGAAATTAAAAACATATACATTGGACTTCATTTTGTATTTCACTAATATCTGTCCGGTAGACTATGGTAAAATTTTTCACCCCTGAATTAACTGTCCACTAAAAAAAATAAGTTATTGAAATCGTATCTTAAAAATAGATAGAGAATGAAAGAGATTGGGTTTGGTTTGTTTTGATTTACGGCATATCAACCAAAGTTTTGAAATAAAGTCATTCTTAATCGATACACAATTTTTTTTATAAACACATTTTTCTATCTAACCAATAGATGGGACCCTAACAGGTACTACCACTCCGGGCCAGAGTGGACCAGGGAGCAATGGTGATGAAGGGGTGCTCCAAATTCCTAAAACCTCCAGAACTGGAACCTGACCATCAGATATTAATGTCATTCCCAGGACATGTAGACCCTCAGTCACCGCCTTCTAGCACCCATATGATAAAAAGAGTTGGGGCTTTCCATTAGGACAATAGGGTTGGGGCAATCATATAGGGCTTGACGTGACCAGCCGATTGATCGGAGGGGGCCTCTCCGACTGCCCGTCTAGCCTAAGTAATGGTCTAAGTAGAGTGTTGCAAGTCATGGACTGCTCATCCACCAAGACTCCATCCTTAAGCATCACGGGTCGCCATCCACGGCCAACAGGTGGTCCCATTTGGGGAATCTTACCCCTCTGCAGAGGTGCAGTCAGTGTATTCTAACGCCCCAGCCAATAAGGCGGATATTGGTTTTGTCGTGCGTACCAAAAACGTAAACAAATTTCGGAGATTGTAATGAAAAAAACATAATTCAGGTCAAATTCCTGTCAAGGTTTACAACAATGAGTTTGAATTTATATTTGTTTTGAATAATTATGATATTTCGGACTGTTGTCCTCATCTTTATTCTGTATAAACGCAATGATCTGGCCACTGTAACCTCGGGCTCTGTTTTGTTTTTTTATTTTTTTAATTTATTATTCTAAATACTTTCAAATAAGTCATCTTCAGACGATTACCCAGAAATTCAAATGCAGTTTCGGAGCTTAATCGTTACTGCTCACTCAAGTAGCATAAATGTCACCAAACTTATTAACAAAATTGTGATTAGATATAAAGCAAGAAAGTTGGTGGAGTGGCCTATTGTCGGTATCAGCCGGACAGCGTGGTAGTCCATCTCCTTTGCGCTAGCGCTTGATCAGAAGAATTCTTTTTGCTGAGGTGGAGCTCCCTACTTTACCACATTAATCAGATTACCCAGTCTGTGCTACTACCACGCTGAGTTGGCGGGGACCGGTATCGAACTCAGAACCTTGTGATCCCAAATCGGGTGCACTACCGACTGAGATAAACCGGCCCCTTAATTAGATATAGAAAAATTAAAAACAAAAACTTCAGATACTCAAAGCCTTATATAGTAAACAAAAAAAGACCCATCTTAAACAAGATAAACTTTGAAACCAGTCAACATGTCCTCAAATGCCTATAATTTCCCGCCAATTCTCCTCCCACCATTCCCCATACATTCTTAT
>CM042178.1:41186017-41203517 GCA_023376005.1 Doryteuthis pealeii
GGGCAGTTGTGTGTATGTATGTCCGAATGTAATCTATACATATATAAAGGGCAGTTGTGTGAATCTGTATGTCCGGAGGAAACTTCGAAAATAAAACAATTAACAATAAAGTATATATATATACACATTAAATATCACCAGGACTTAGTTTTTGAGCAAAAATAATAGAGATTTAATTTATATTCGTGAAGATAATTAAAAAAAATCAAAATAATAACAGGTTTTTTTTTTTTGGGGGGGGGGGGTTCATTTCATATTTTAGATAGTAGACATTAACATTTCTTTTCAGATTAGCTGGATCAATAAAGGTCTATTTTTTTACATAGGGATTTAAATGGGGTATCCTACGAGGATTCAACTCATGATTCAGTAATAATGGATCTGCGGGACTAACTTAAAAAAATCCCCCTCTACCCAGGCGACGCCGGGTAGCCGCTGCTAGTCTATTATAAAAAGGAATTTTTTAAGAATTCGGTATTTTAATAAAATAATTCGTTGAAAACAATTCTTTTAAAATATTTCCGTTCGTGAAAATTTGATTATATGCGTCGTTAACGCCGCCGAAATGATCCAGGTTTTTTTTCAGTCAGAACAATATCATTCTTTCATCCAATGGTTAGTAATATGAAATTTAAAGAGGGTATTACTTACATTCAATCGGATTCTATAATACCAGGGCAAGGTCGAGAACTAGTATACTAATAATCTCACAGACAAGTTAAAGAGACAGTTCTTCCAGGCTGCTATCGTATCAGTGCTGCTGTATGGCTGCACCACCTGGACCTTAACGAAGCGACTAGAGAATAAACTAGATGGGAGCTGCACAAGAATGCTGTGGGTGATCCTGAACAAGACGTGGAAACAGCACCCCACGAGAAAGCAGCTGTACGGTCACCTGCCACATATCACCCAAACCATCCGGACAAGAACACGGGACACTGCTGGAGAAGCAAGGACGAACTCATAAGCGACGTCCTCCAGTGGAAGCCAGCACATGGGCATGCCAGTGTGGGCCGACCAGCAAAGACGTACATTGATTAGCTCAGTGCGGATACAGGATGCTGCATAGAGGACTCCCGAGAATGATGAGCGATAGGGACGGATGACGAGAGATTGTCATGGATATCCGTGCCAACAGCGCGACCTGATGATGATGAGAAATACTAAAATTCTGGTATCTTAAGTTTAAAAGTAAATAAACTTTACAGAGATGCCGATGCGTCTTGCGTCACTGCGTCACGGACGCATAAACATCTAAATGTTGTTGGCATCCTTCCGTCTACTAAAGACAATAGCGTAGTGTCTATTTCTTTTATCTGCAACTGTGCGAGTGGCTGAACAGACCAATTTTTGAATTGCAATCTCTGGTGCAGTGACTGCAAACAAACAGTGATGCTTGCTCGAGTTACTGTTGTCTCTCCTTTCTGACTCTCTTTTCTGCGGCGACTTCTTTCCTCTCTTTTTCATTCCTTTTCGTTCCTTGTCTGACGCTGCGTCCTTTAGATTTTTCTCCACATTAACACCAACACATGGGAGGCTTGTGCAGAAAAATCTAAAAGGACGCAGAAAAATTGTATCCATGCATCACAGTTTTTTTTTCTTTGCTCACCATTTCCAGCTAACTGTAAATACATTCCAATATTTTCTTGGAAATCAATTACACTGTATGGAATACAAGGTAGGGGTTAGATGGCTTTAGTTGTTCATAGATAAAAACTCTGCAATTTATTAAGAAACTTTAATTGGGACCCATCAAATTTCCCGGGGATTCATTCAAATCAAATCCGCGCGTCCTAGGACGCACTAGATTAAAAAAACTATCAGCATCACTGACTTTATATTAAAAATGCTAGAGGGTGTACTTATTTATGGGCAATACTGTAATCTTATTATAATAGAGATTGTGTGTGTCAGTCTGTAACCGAAACTACGTCAGCACCAACGTCACAATTCCTTAGTTATTTACGTTATATTCTCAATGGTCGTTAATCAAATAACCATTATTCAATCTTATTTATTCACAATTAAGGTCTAACTGAGATAGATTTGCTTCAAAACAGCTCATATTATCAATGTGTTTAAAATCTTGCAATGTGTGTTATATATCATTAAGAAATAAATGTTTAAATAGTATATGGCGCGAACAATTTGCATACCAGTTTTAACAAAACTGTGTTTAATAAATAATTTTTTGGTGTTATTGATTTCAAATATTATTGTTTTATTCTCAAACGTACTAAAAGCAATTCTATATATAATTTTATATTGAAATCAGTTGAAATAAAGTAAAAATAAGTGTAATCTTTTTTGCGTTCGTATTTAATTTCATTAGTCTTTTTAACTCAATATGATATTTATAAGTAGATCAAAATTTAGATAGTGAATAAGATTTTTGGATGTTTGTTTATTTAGAAACGTTGCTGAATAAAGTATATATTAAATTTTTTTTTTTTTTACTTGAAGGCACTTACAACGCATGTATCGCATAAAATTCGATACTTTTTCTTATAGAAAATGAACTTGACAAGTGTCTATAAGAAAAAGTCGAAACAGTCTGTACGGTATTCTACACATCGAGCCATCCTTTGCTGGGATTACACTTGTCAAGTTCATTTTCTATAAGAAAAAGTATCGAATTTCACTTCTATAAGAAAAAGTATCGAATATTCACTTCGCCGAAGGGCATACGGTCTATTTGTTGTTATTATTCTCTCAATAACGCCTCCTTACCTGTTATGGTAGAGGCGTGTAGCAGAATCATTTGACAAGCTTAATTTCGCTAGGATGGTCAGCTGTGTACTGTGGCCGAGGCGATAAAAGTGTTTCACTAGTGTTTCACTAGTGTTTCAGTGTCTGCTGAAGTCCCGGTTTCGATTTCTGTCGGAGGAAATCGTTAGTATATACCGCTGATGAGACTTAATAAAGTCGAAACAGTCTGTACGGTATTCTACACATCGAGCATCTTTGCTGGGATTACACTTGTCAAGTTCATTTTTTTATAAGAAAAAGTATCGATTTTATGCGATACATGCGTTGTAAGTGCCTTCAAGTAAAAAAAAAAAAAATTTAATATATACTTTATTCAGCAACGTTTCTAATAACAAACATTCAAAAATCTTATATATATATATATATATATATATATTATATATAATATCATCATCCTTATTCTTACAATCGTCAAGCCGTGCTAACAGCATGGATTCCCATCTCTTTCTCTCTTTCTTCCCCCCCCTACCTCCATATCGATCATAGCTCCTGGCAAGTCATCAGCGGACATTTGTGTGTCGAACAAAGCTGATCAATGTAAGTTTTACTGGACGTCAACACTGGTGCGTCCATGTGTAGGTGTCCGCAGGAGAATTTTATGAGTTCATCCCACATCTTTAGCAGTGTTCACCATGTCTTGTTCGTTTTAGTGGGATGGTTTGTGTGATAGGAGGTAAAAAAAGCGTTTTTGATACTCATTAATGTATATATCAGACTGACTCTCTCTTTTTTTGCAGGTGTTGAACTCGGGTTTTTCACTCTATGGGTTTTCCAGATGGGCGATAACTGCCATAACAGTCTACAGAAGGATATATATATATATATATAATATTATATATATTATATATATATATATATATATATCGTCGGATTTTAATCCAATCTGTCACTTCCTTCACAACACATACAAATATATATATTATAACTATATAACTCTAACTATATATACTACACACACACACACACACACACACACGCGCGCGCGCGCGCGCTCAGACACACAACAACAATATATATATATAATACTATAACTATATAACTACACACACACACCACCACATATATATATATATATAACTGCCACAAAGTCTGTAGATGGAACTAACATTGTTAGCAATACACATATGAACCATGGGTCAAGTTGTCTCGTGTATATTCCGGTGGGGTGGGGATCAATCGGAAATCTTTTTAACAGAATTGCTAATCTATCCCGTTTTATTGGCAGGTGCTCTACCGACTGAGCTAAACTGGTCCCTCAATTTTCTCAAGTGGAGTTAAACGGGTTCGAATTCAAAGTTTTCCTCCTGTAAGAAAGTTTTTAAGCCATACCAAGGATAAAGAGCCGTGTCTGCCCTACTATTTACCCATATCTGGAGAGAGAATAATTGGATGCATACCTTTCCCAAGGGATGGGAAATGCCAACAGCCTTGTTCATGATTTCAACTCTAATTTCTACAATGGTAACCATTACACATTAGAGTAGTCTAAACAGGGGCAATCAACATTTGTGGGTTATTCAATTCCTTAGCCATCTTATAGAAGAAGAGTAGTTGTATTATTTAATCCATAAATGAGGCAGTGATGATATGTTATATACCCGTTCATCTCGGTATAAATGGCATAGAGTTCTTACTTTTCTGCTTGTTCTACTCCGTCGGTCGCCATCTTCCTCTGGGCTGGTTTCTTCCTTGGGCTGGGTGTCTGCTCATATAATTGTTTGTAATAAACAAAAATATTTTTTTAAATATATTCTTTATTCAAAAGGTTTCTAACCGCGTGGTGAGAAGTCGGCATCTTAGGAACGAGAGACCGCTGCGTCTGCGCCTTTTGACTAACGGCCGAGATCTGCCTAATAACTTAACTAGACCAGTTCCCTATCATACGCCTTTCCTTAGTGGAAGTCAACTGAAGATTAACTGCTGTCAATAACCCTAACGGCTAACGGTAACTTTCCATATAACCCCCTAAAACATTCATAGGATTGATTTTAACATGTTGGAGAATAAAACAATAATATCAGAGATCAATAGTACCCAAGTAATTATTTATTAAACTGGTTTTGTTAAAACCAGAATGCAAATCATATTATGTAAACCTTTATTTCTTATTTGTATATTATTTGCAATTTTGTCCTCGTCTTTATTGTTATATACACAACATGTCAACCGATGTACATTTCGGCCTTCTTCAGGTGTTTTGTGTCGATCTCGAGAACCTTCTCTTCGAACTCAGGAAACTACTTGCCGAAGCCGGTAGCCTTCATGTCGTAATCGGGAGCCTTCAGGGAACTTCAAACCGAACCCTTTCAGTAGAGTGTTCTCATTCCATTAACCATGACCAGGTACAATTGTTATGCAGTGTTAAGTAGTCTATGTTATTATCACCCTTGGTTAGGAACTTGCAACCTAGAGACGATTGTCATTTAGAACTGTATTAACTTAAACTTAGTTTATATAAGTAATTATTTATTAAACCTGTTTTTGTTAAAACCAGTATGCAAATTGATTACACCATATATGATGTAAACCTTTATTCCTTAGTGATATATAAGACACATTGCAGGATTTTAAACGCATTAATAACATGGGCTGTTTTAAGGCAAATCTAACTCAAAATTTCATAGACCTCATTAATGAATAAGATTTATTGTATGTAATAATAATTTCATCTCTAAATTAAATACTCATTGATAAAAATTACACAATTTCTGAGGGTATTGTGACTTAAGCAGTGATTTCGTTTCGGTTACAGACAGACTGATAGTGAATCTCCATTATGATAATATTTCATTTTATTTTAAATTATTATTAACTTTAACAAAATCAAAATTAAAGAAGAAAACAAAACATGCAAAAAATGATGAGTCATAAGAGGCAAATAAAATTAATTTAAATACTTAAGGACAGTCGACGTCATAAGTACTTAGTATAAATCAGAGGGGGATGAACTATTGCCCTAACTTGACTTGCGGTGAAGTCACACTAAAAGTACTCATCACAGTACAGATCACAGTTATGAGCCTGTTCAGTGCTTATATTAGTTGCCACTTTGTAAGAGCAAATACGGGAGGCAATTAAGAAGACCTCGGTGGTTAAGGTCTTAGTGTCCTGGGTATGACGTTAAATCCTATCTGATGGTGAGTTCCAATTCTGGAGCTCTGGGGAATGTGGAGTACCCTTCATCACCATACTTCCCAACTCTATTTACTTAAACGCCCTGTCAGCTTGGGCTGTAAAATGCACTTCTGCAGAGGGGTAGAATGGGGCCACCTGTTGGCCGTGGGTTGCGACCTGTGTTGCTTGAATACGGAATCTTAGTTGATGAGCAGTCCATGACATGCAACACTCAACTTTGGCCTTTACTTAGGCTAGACAGGCGGTCGGAGAGACCTCCTTTGATCAATCGGCTGGTCACACCAATCCCTAGTACTGTATGATTGTTTCAGTCCTATTGCCCTTATGGCAACTGCCCAACCCATTTTATCATATATGTGCTAGAAGGTGGTAGATGAGGGCCTTAGTGTCCTGGGTGTGACGTTAAACTAGAAGTTCCAATTCTGGAGTGTGGAGTACCCTATCATCGCCATTACTACTCGGTCTACTCTGACCCGGAGTGGTAGTACATGTTAGGGTTCCATCTATGAGTTAAATATGAAAAAATGAATTTAAAAATATGTTTACCAAAAATTGAGTTTAAAAAATGTGGTACTCAATTTAAAAATAAACAAAAACTCCTCAATGTTTTTTTAAAAAACTTATCACTGATTCATCAAGAATGAATCAAACAAAACGTCTTCGGCATAAAATAACCCAACAAGGGTTGACATGCCTGTAAAACTCAACTAAACAAGCAACCTATAAGCAAAGCTTAGTAATAACAATTACCGTTTATACACGTTTAAATCGGTATTTACTTCACCACGGGTAGGATTTGACACAAGGTCGCAAATATAGGATCCTCTGCGCAGCATCCAGAATTTGCACAGAGCTGATTGATGTAGGTCTTTGCTGATAAACCCACACTGGTGTGTCAATTTGTAGGTGTCCCCAAGAAACATCACTAATGAGTTTGTCCTTACTTCTCCAGCAGTGTCCATCATTTCTTGTTCATCTTACTCGGATGGTTTGTGTAATAAGGACAAACTCCTTGGAGCTGAGCAGTCCATGACATGCAACACTCCACTTTGGCTCTTACTTAGGTTAGACGGGTAGTTGGAGAGGTCCTGTCTGATCAATAGACTGGTAAAGTCCAGCCCTAGCACCTATATGATTGTCCCAACTCTATTGTTCTCATTTTTGGCAGATCCCAGCTATGAGCCTGTTTAGTGCTTAGATGGGTTGCCATTTCGCAACAGAAATTACAGTAGATAACTTAAGAAGTCATGCAAAGCTTATACATGTGTCGGCATTTACTCAAGCAGAAATTTTAATTCATATCCAATGGTAACGAATCTTTAATGAATAAAATTAAAATGAAATTATTAGTAACGAAAAATCCCGCTCTGACCAAAGAGATCCGGATCTTTCAGTATAAATGTCCGTATTGTCCGATGTTTATGGGCGTGGGTGTTATTATAGGATTCAATTTACCATTCATAATAAGTCGGTCGAGTGGCCTATGGTCAACTGGACAGCGAGAGAGTCTATCCCCTTTTCACTAGCGCTAGACAAGGGAGCTTGGTTTTTAAGTCAGATATAAGTCAAATCTTCATTATTTTTGCACAAAAAGCCAGCTCTGATGATAGTGAAGGTGTATATATATTTACTTTGTTGTTAATTGTTTTATTTTTGTAGTTTCCTCCAGACATACATACACACAACTTCCCTTTATATATGTATAGATGGATGACTGAAATTTTAATAGATAATAGATGGTAATAGATTTTTAGTGAATAAAATCAAAACTAAATTATTAGTAACGAAAATTTCTGCTCTGATCGTAGAGATCCGGATCTTCCTTTGTTACGTTAGTTTATGTATTACCAGATATTTGTTGATGTTTGTGTTGTTATATGATTCAATATTACATTTACTAGTACAAAATAAAAAACGCCCTCCGGCCGATGTAAAAAGTTTGTACCCTAAGTAAGTAAAATCATCAAATTCAGGATTAAAAAATAGAACAATTTGAAATGTAAACTTTAAATATGTATTAAAATAAACCAAACTATATATAAATATATAATACCAGTCATGTATTTATTAAAACTTGTGTTAAAAAACAATGAGGACTGTCTAATGTTGCATACTCAAATTTCAGTTATGACGATTTCGGGTATAGTGACGTAAGCTGTGACGTAGTTTTTGTTACAGACAAAAGCCGGAAGCGAATCTCCATTATTAATAGATAATAACTTTTTCGGTATTTTGTACAAATTCTAATATTGAAACCGAAAACAATTTTTTTAAAATCAACTTCACTAAACCCCTGCCCTGTCGGTGGGGCTGTAGAATATACAGATTATACCTCTCAATGGGGCCACCTTTTGGCTATGGGTGGCAAGCCCTGATGCTTATGGGCGGAATCTTGGTGCCTGAGCAGTTTATGACAAGCACCTCTCCCTTTTGGCTCTTATTTGGGACAGTCAATCAGCTGGTCACCTATATGATTGTCCGTGGAAGCGCGTAGTATAATAGTTAAAGTCATGGGAAATGGACTCGTCGCCCCGAGTTCAAATTCTGGACGTGGTAATTGCATTTCACTTAGCACTAATACCCATGGGAAAGGTATGAATCATACTCTCCCTCCAGCTATGGGTAAATAGTAGGGCAGACTGGGCTCTTTAACCTTGGTTAGGCAACCGGTCTAGGAGAAGGAAAACTCTGAATTCAAACCTGTTGAACTCCGCTTAAGAAATTTACCTTGTGTTACATCCTGCTCGTGCGGATGCAGATGTCGGGACAATCATATAGGTGCTAAGGCTCGACGTGACCAGCCTATTGATCGTAGGGGCCTCTCCGACCGCCCGTCTAGCCTAAGCAAGGGATAAAGTGGAGTGTTGCATGTCGTAGACTGTTCAGCTACCGGTATTCCGTCCTTAACACCACGGGTCGCCACCCACCTCAACAGGTGGCATTTTACCCCTATGCATAAGTGCATTCGATGCATTCTTCTGTCCCAGCCGAGAGGACAGCCCAAGAATGAATAAAACAAAAATGTCTTTGGCCTAAAATAATCTAAATTTTCATATGTAACATCCAACCAACTAAGTAGATAATATTTTTCGGTCCCAATAAGTGTCAAAAATAACACTTTGTCCATTCTAGCTATGGATTAAATAGTACACTACTGTTCTTCTACAAGATTCGGATTTGGCATTAAATAACCCACGGTGCTTGATATGCCATTAAATAAAAACAACAACAACCGAACCTACATTAATGTTATAAGAGTCTACTTATTAATGTAGTTCACGATCATTTTAAATAAAATAAGTACTTTATACTTACTTGCCGAAGTAATTATTTTCAAGCACCAATACCTATTTAGTAATAGAAATTGGCAATTATAGCTTCAAGTAACTGTTAATGCATAATTTGTAAACAATTATATGATTTCAAGTATTCCTATCTAATATGAGATATTTCCCATCAATTATAGGGTTTCAAGTAACCTTTCCTATTTATTAACACCATGTAACATAAATTTTGTTCCCGGATAGTAAGTGTTATTTCTTAATTGCTTATGTGGTAAAAGTATAGAAAATGTTCATTATTCTCTCCAAACTTTGCTTTTCTACCCTGGATAACACTATGTAAGACACATTTTTTATTTACTTAAGCAGCCCCGTCAGCTGGGGTTGTAAAATGCACCGGCTGTACTTCGGCAGAAGGGTAGAATGGGGCCACCTGTTGGCGGTGGTTGGCGACCTGTGTTGCTTGAATACGAAATCCGAGAGGATGCTGGCTGCGGGTCTACATGTCCTGGGAATGACGTTAAACTCTATCTGATGGTGAGGTTCCAGTTTTTGAGGTTTGGGGAATGTGGAGCACCCTAACAGGTACCATCAGAGTGACCCCATTGCTCCCTGGTCCACTCTGACCCGGAGTGGTAGTACCTGTTAGGGTCCCATCTATGGGTTAAATAGAAAAATGTATTTATAAAAAAATTGTATTATCCATTAAGAATTGATTTATTTCAAAACTTTATCGGCATTAAATGACCCACTGAGGTTGATATGCCGTAAAACAAAAAACCAAACCAAAACCAAAACCGAGTGGATGCGCAAGTCCATGAAATCCAATCTCCCATTTAACCTTTACTTAGGCTAGACAGGCGGTTGGAGAGACCTCCTTCGATCAATCGGCTGGTCATGTCAATCCCTAGGACCTGTATGATTGTCTCAGTCTATTGCCCTTATGGCAACCGCCCAACCCATTTTATCATAAATGTGCTAGAATGTGGTAGATGAGGGCCTTAGTGTCCTGGGTATGACGTTAAACTAGAAGTTCCAATTCTGGAGCTTTTGGGAGTGTGGAGTACCCTTTCATCACCTTTACTACTCGGTCACTCTGACTCGGAGTGGTAGTACCTGTTAGGGTTCATCTATCAGTTAAATAAAAGAAAATGTGTCTAAATCAATTGACCACCAGATCAATTTCTTTAATAGAGTTTAACAGGTTTGAATTTAGTGTTTTTCTACGCCAAAGACTGGTTTCCTAGCCACGGTTAAAGAGCCCAGTTTGCCATACTATTTACCCATAGCTACAGGGGAGAGTAGTTGGATGCATACATTTCCCAAGGATATTAGCGCTATGTGAAATGCAAACAGCCTCATGCAGGATTTGGAGTCGGATCAACGAGTCCATTTTCAACGACTCTAACCATTACACCACGTGCTTCCTGGATATCATATAACTGTGTATTTAAAGAAAGAAAATTCTTCAGAAACAGCAATACAAAAGTGTAATTATTAGCGTAAAATGAACGCGATTCTCTAACTCCTTGGCATAAAATAATTCTGGTCGGGTTTACATGCCGTTAAAACCAATCAATTAACCAATTGACTGAAAGAACGATATTGGGTGTTTTTCAACTTCCTACTTCGCTATCCAAAAACCGATGACATCCCTTCACAAAGCTAACATTGCACACTGGCCGAACCATATTTAGAAATAATTACTTAAAGCCATATAATTATTTGTATTAGATAGGAATAATTGAAACCACACAACTGTGTGCAAATTATTTGTATTAGATATTGATATCATATAACTGTGTATTAAAAAGACTCTTCAGAAATAGCTGTACAAAAATGTAATTATTAGCTTAAATTGAATGCGTTTTCCTAACCTCAAGGTATAAAGTAACTCTCGCAGGGTTGACATGCCGTTAAAGGTAAAACTTGCAAATCATACTCAAAATCCCATGATATTACAGGGTGACCCAGAAAAAACAGAACCCAAATTATTTATTTTCCCATTAAACTAACCCTAAACCCCAACTCTAACCCTAACCCCTAACTCTAACCCCCCCTAGTTAAAATTAACAGCTTTATTACAAAATTTGTGGGTTCTGTTTTTTCTGGTCACCCTGTATACAAGGTGACCCAGAAAAAACAGAACCCAAATTATTTATTTATTTTCCCATTAAACTAACCCTAAACACAATCCTAACCCTAACCCTAATCCTAGTTAAAATTAAGTTTTATAACAAAATTTGTGGGTTCTGTTTTTTCTGGGCCATGGGATTTTGAGTATGCTTTGCAAGTTTTAACCCGTTAAAATCAATCAATTAATCAACTGAGAGAAAAAAAAACGATATTGGGTGCTTTTCAACTGACGACTTCACTATCCCAAAACCCATGACCCCCCAAAAGCTAGCATCTACGCACCGTCAAACCATATTTAGGCAGACCCCCAACGAGTCAAGTGAGTCGCCTTACCGAAAAAGAAAAAGAGGATCCGGTTCCAAGGCGCAGGGTCAAAATGGGGCACGGCTGAGTTTGTTTTTCGGGTGGAGCGGTTACACGGTTTGACGAATGCACAGCGAGGGGCGAGTGACGTCGTGCAGAGGGCGTATTGGGTATCGGATTAGTTCAGCAAGGTCACTGGGTGACACCCGGTACCTGCAAAGCTGGGACCCGATTTTTTTCTTTTCAAGGTTGTGTACGCTTTCATCCTCAACTCTTGGAGTGGGTAGAGTCTGTTAGTGTCGTCACGTCAAGAATTTGAATATATTTCCTGCCATTCAACTTCTTCTTCTTCTTCTTCTTCTTCTTCTTCTTCTTCTTCTTCTTCTTTCTTCTTCTTCTTCTTCTTCTTCTTCTTCTTCTTCTTCTTCTTCTTCTTCTTCTTCTTCTTCTTCTTCTTCCTTCTCGCCCTTCTTCTTCTTCTTCTTCTTCTTCTTCTTCTCTCTTCTTCTTCTTCTCTCTTCTTTCTTCTTCTTCTTCTTCTTCTTCTTCTTCTTCTTCTTCTTCTTCTTCTTCTTCTTCTTCTTCTTTCTTCTTCTTCTTCGTCTTCTCGCCCTTCTTCTCGCCTTCTTCTCGCCCTTCTTCTTCTTCTTCTCCCTCTTCTCGCCCTTTTCTTCTTCTTCTTCGCCCTTCTTCTCTGCTTCTTCTTCGCCCTCTTCTTCTTCCCCTTCTTCTGCCCTTCTTCTTCTCTCTTCTCGCCTCTCTTCTCGCCCTTCTTCTTCTTCTTCTTCTTCCCTTCTTTTCTTCTTCTTCTTCTTCTTCTTCTTCTCGCCCTTCTTCTTCTTCTTCTTCTTCTCTCTCGCCTTCTTCTTCTTCTTCTTCTTCTTCTTTCACCCTTCTTCTCGCCTCTTCTTTCTTCTTCTTCTCGCCCTTCTTCTTCTTCTTCTTTCTTCTTCCTTCTTCTTCCCCTTCTTCTTCTTTTCTTCTTCTTCTTCTTCTTCTTCTTCTTCTTCTTCTTCATCTTCTTCTCTTTTCTCTTCTTCTCGCCCTTCTTCTTTCTTCTTCTTCTTGCCCTTCTTCTTCTTCTTCTTCTTCTTCTTCTTCTCGCCTTCTTCTTCTCTTCTTCTTCTTCTTCTTCTTCTTCTTCTTCTTCTTCTCTTTCTTTCGTTCTTCTTCTTCTTCTTCGCCTTCTTCTTCTTCTTCTTTCTTCTTCTCGCCCTTCTTCTTCCTTCACTTCTTCTTTCTTCTTCTTCTTCTTCTTCTTCTTCTTCTTCTTCTTCTTCTTCTTCTTCTTCTCTTTCTTCTTCTCTTCTTCTTTCTTCTCGCCCTTCTTCTCGCCTTCTTCTTCTTCTTCTTCTTCTTCTTCTTCTTCTCTTCTTCTTCTTCTTCTTCTTCTTCTTCTTCTTCTTCTTCTTTATTGTGAATCCAACTATATATTTAAGAATTTTGTTTAAAAATGTTTACTCTCGCCACAATGCTACATAGGACATTTGAATCCAGTATATCTGTTTGAATTAACCCTAGCACTAACCCTAAACCTAACTCCAAACTCTGACCCTAACACATAACCCAACTGGTGTACTGCGGAGTGTTCTAAAATTTTTCAATTTACGTTGGCAAATTAAATGAAAAATTCTGAATGATATATTTGTTCAAACCCATCTATCGCTTAATGGTCTTATTTTTTTAAATATAATAATTTATTGAACACCGTCTCTACGGTCAAGAAAGTTCAAGAGCGCCCAACAATTTAAATTTGAAAATTTTAGTTTTTACTAAAGGCGATAACTAGCATCAGGGTTTATACCGTTGTATCTTCTCCTACTCAAAATCCGGCTATTTCCTATAAGTCCAACATAAACAAAGGGGAACCACTATTGACTGATAAATTATTTATTTATTTTCCCATTAAACTAACCCTAAACCCTAACCCTAAACCCTACCCCTAGCCCTAACCTTGTCTTCTTTTTTCTTAGTAGACCAATAAATAAATAAATAATTTATCAGTCAAGAGTAGTTCCCCTTTGTTTATGTTGGACATATACCAAAATTCTTACTGGCCCCTGCAGTCTGAGACAATAAAAACTGATATTTTGCTTGTGAGTATTTACCCAACCCATCCGCCATGAGTGGCATGTGACACAATGTCGCAAGTATGAGCCATTCAGCGAGTATCGATGAAATTATTCAGTAGTAATGGATCTGCAGAACAAGCTTGCTAACTATTAGACCACGATGGGACGCCCCCGCCGAGCGTAATTATTTTTTATAATTTAATAAAATACACAAGCAGGACCAGCGGATATACCACAATTTATAATAAAACGGAATGGGCCATTATTTAGCTCAGGTGACGACACACATAAGAAATAAGAATTTGATGAATTAGCAACACCATATAATCAGGATTTACATTTTTGCATTTCATCATGGACAATTTTTGACGGTCGCATTTTTAACAAGAGGGTGTTGCAAGATGATAACGGTCGTACAATTAATGAATACGAGTATTAATATATTCATTTAATCAGATGGATTGACCAAACAGAAGAAGAACGCATATCATTTTTATATCCCTCTTATTTAGAATTTAATCTTATTTTAAAATTACCCTTGAAAAGAAACATACGTATGATTGCTTTTAATACCATAATATTACCGCCATGTCGGCTGGGGCTTTAGAATACACCATCAGCAGCTCTGCTGAGGGGTAAAATCCAGCCAATGTGGTCACCTGTTGGCCGGGGGTGGCGACCCGTGAAGCTTAAAAACAGAGTTCAAGGTGGCTAAGCAATCCAAGTCATGCAACACCCTACTTTGAACCTTACTTGCAATCAATCATCTGGTCATGGCCTATTGCCCTCATGGCAAACCCCCAACCCTTTTTATCATATATATGCTTGAAGGGGGTGACTGGGGGTCTTGTGTATGGCGTTAAAATTCATCTAGTGGTCTGATTCAGGAGCTCTGGGGTGTATGAAGTACTCCATTATCACCATTACTCCCAGGTTCACTCTGATCCGGAGTGGTAGTCCCATCTATGGGTTAAATAGATAAAAGAGCGTAAAAATATGTTTAGAATAAGTGAGTTTAGAATAAAATCGTTGCATACACATCAAGAATGAATCTAAAAAGGTCTAACTTGAAATCCCAGCTTTCAAACAGTTTGAACACTCACGCAGAATGGAAACAAGTTACTATCAAACATATCAAGCAATCCTTATTTCATCAATATCTATCTATATATTTCTCAATTTTTTTTTAGATGCGCTTAATAATTAGTATTATTTGGCTTATTCTGACTATTTTCCTCATCTTTATTGTTATCTGTTGATTGGTTGGTTTATTGATTTTAACGGCATATCAACCCGCCCGGGGTTATGTCATGCCTAACGGTTAGGGTGTAATACATATATCTGTACTGCATTTGTTTAGAAAAACATCTTTGCATACTCATTAAGAATAAATGAAACAAAATGAATTCGGCATAAGATAACCGAAAAAGAGTTGACATGCCGTAAGATTCAACTAACCAACCAACCAAATCAAAACAATGAGATAATTTATCCATGGAACTTATTGCAAAGCTGCGTATTAAAAAAAAAGCATTTTAAAAAACATTGTTTTCCTATTCAGGGTCAATATAAATAGCTTTTTTCATTCCCGACTCAAAACAACCAGCATATATTATTATTACTAGTACAACATTAAAAAAAAACACCCTCTGGGCGATGTAAAAATAGATTTTTGAAACATATTGCCTGAGGGGTGGGAGTAAAATTCAATGTCAGCGAGTTTGTACCCTAAGTAAGTAAAATCATCAAATTCATTAAAGGATTAAAAAATAAAACAATTTGAAATGTAAACTTTAAATATGTATTAAAATAAAACAAACTATATATAGGTATATAATACCAGTTATGTATTTATTAAAACTTGTTTCTGCACTAGTTTCCATGGCCTAATGGTTAACAAGCTAGACTGCAATGTGATAGTATATGAGTTCGAACCAAACCTAAAACTTGTTTAAAAAACAATGAGGACTGTCTAATGTTGCATGTTCAAATTTTCAGTGTATTTATTCTATGTTATGGCGATTTTTGGTAATGTGACGTAGGCAGTGACGTAATTTTTGTTACAGACAAAAACCGGAAGCGAATCTCCATTATTAATAGATTTTAATACTGCTGCCGAATGTGATAGGCAACAATAAACTGCCTAATAACTCAAAATTGATCACTGCATTTAAATATTGCATCAACATCTAAGATTACTTTTCTAAGTTCAACGATAATTCTTCTGTTGCCACTTAAAGTCAATTTGATGTACGTTGTATTTTCCGTACAAATAATTATTTCTATTTCATCTGTGACTTTCGCTGGATTTCGCAATTAATTTTGATTATTAGCGAACTTACTTTCAAATTATAAAAATTGTTATTGTTGCAAGTAAAAGATCGTCGAAAATAATCGCAGTAATTAAAATTTGGGAATTCAAAATTTCAGAAATGCGGGTCCGGATTCAGAATGATTTTAGTTTGCTCACTGAGTCGGTCAGACTCCAAAATGGTATGATATGTTGGCCTAAGGGTTCAAGGAGCAAGGTTGAAAAAAAGTGACACACTGACACACTGACATTCGCATCTATTATTATGTGGAAAGTATATTTTTTGCATCACTGCATATATATATATATATATATATATATATATATATATATATATGCTTCTTCCTTAATCTTCCGATCATTAACATCTTGCTACACCCTGAGAGCGAGATCGTTCAAATAGTCTTAGATTAAATGCAAACATTTAAATCCTGATTATCTGGTGTCTCTTATCCGGTAAATTCTTTTTTCTTATAAGTGTCGTCACCTCAGCTAAATAATGGATCATTCCGTTTTTATTATAAAGAAAGAAAGGCAAGAAAAAGGTCATGGTACAGAGAAAAGATATACTAAGAAAGAAAGAAAGAAAGAAAGAGAGTAGGTGAAATATATAGAGAGAGGGTGTGAGCGAGTGGAAGCGACAATGCTAACCTGTTTCAATCGAACATATTGAAAAGATGAATAGAAGGAAAGAAAGGGAAAGGAATGAGTGAATCAAGATTATTATACTTTTACGTTTAGAAGTATTTAGCAATAGCTCTTAAGTAAATATATGAAACGTTGTAATGATTGAATTATCATATTGTGGTATATCTGCAGGTCCTGCTTGTATTATATAATCTTAGTTATAAACACCCATAGAATTTCCACGATTTTTGATCCAAGAATTGGGATAATCCAAGAATTTTAATGCTGAAGGGACAAAAAATATGTCTTTCGATCCAAAAGTCTTCCTCGGCTGAGAGAGAGAGAGAGAGAGAGAGAGAGAGAGAGAGAGAGAGAGAGAGAGAGAGAGAGAAATGGGTGGAGACGCAAAAGTGCTGACACCAGTGCAGTATGGGAGTAGGCCAAAGGGTGGAGCGAATGGAGACATGTCTCAATATATATATATATATATATATATATATATATATAGAGAGAGAGAGAGAGAGAGAGAGAAACTGGGGACAAGTGAGAAAATAGTATCCCAGAGGTATCAGGATATCGTTTCCTGGTAGTTCGGGTCCCAGTGTCGCTGAGGTGGTGGTGGTGACGGCAGTGACGTTGGTGGTGGTAGTGAGGGTGGGAGGGGGTAGACGTAGTTGTGAGGGGGTTGGTGGAAATAAGGCGTCGCAGAAAAGGATAAACTTTTAATCAGTATAACTTCCTGTACCTCCACCACCAATAAAAAAAAAAAAATCGGTTTCGACCCTCAGCAATTCCCGTCCCCTCACACCTTCCCCTTTCATCTGACATTTCGGGGTAGATGACGGGTGGGAGACGAAAAAAAAAAA
>CM042178.1:41208517-41216017 GCA_023376005.1 Doryteuthis pealeii
TTATTTATAAATATAATAAACTACAATGTTATATATATATATATATATATATATATATATATATATATATATATATATATATATATATATATAATAATATATCTGTGTGTGTGAATGCGTGCTTACTGGAGGGGAAAATCTCAAAAAATTCATATATAATTAAACCGGAATTTTTTTTCTAAATGCTAAATTTGAATTCTTAGACAATAAAAAAAAAACCCAGACAAGTCTTAAAATGTATCAAACCGATACCCACTGATATACATCGCAGGGGGTGTGCACCGCCGTGGCGTAGTGGATAACGCGCTGCACTATGGCATCGTAGTAAGTGAATTCATCTCAAATCCTTCTATGGTGTTTACTTCCGGACTAATACCCTTGGGAAAGGTATGACACCTTCTCATCCCCCAGCTATAGATTAAATAACATCAATATTGTTCTTCTAAAAGGATGGCATCAGTATTCCATCGTGGTGTAATGGTTAGCAAGCTAGTCTCGCAGATCAATTGCTACTGAATTCTATTCTCGTTAGATGCCTTGTGATACACCCTACCCATGGCGATCGGTTTAGTATATTTTTAGGGGAGAGTGGCAGGGTGGTGCTTGTTGTGTAATGGTCATCGTCATAGGAAATGGACACAGTGACTCGAGTACAAAGCCTAGACCAATGGTGCTCAACCCTTTTTTTTTACCTATGGGCCCCTTTTAATCCTATTTTACTCTGATGGACCCCTCCATAGCCATTCGATGTTTAAAAAATCCCATTTTATTTTTTATAGTTAAGTATAATTTGCTTGCCTGGGTCCCAAAAATGTTATATAGTCCCTGGGGGTCCATATGGACCCGGGTTGAGAACCACTGGCCAAGACGAACCCTTTTGCATTTTACATACTGCTAATACTCTTGGGAAAGATATGTATCTAACTATTCTCCTTCCAGCTATGGGTCAATAGTTGGACAGACTGAGCTCTTTAACTCCATGGCAACCAGGTTAGGAGAAGGAAAATTTGGAATTCAAACCTGTTAAATTCCTCTTAATAAATTGACCTTGTGTCACATCCAGTTCTTGTCGAGGGTTTGGTAAATACATAAAAGAGTGTGTTTGGCATCAAATAACCCACCAATGTGTGTGTGTGTGTGTGTGTGTGTGTGTGTGAAGAGGAAAATGGAAGTGAATCCGACGGTATGTAATATAGTGAAAAATTTGAAAAAACACAGGTTCAATAAAATGAGTGATATTTATTCAGCCAATGCTGCAGTGTTTCAATCTATTTATTAGATCTTCTTCACTGGGCTTTTGTTGATTTAAGGAAAAATAAAATTTATCACAGAATAATAAGGGGACTGTGATAGTTTTTGTTGATCAGTCTGTTTTAAATTGTTTGAATGAAGAATTAGAGCTCTTAGAATTGTTTGAAAATTGGGAACGCTAAGATAAACGGTTTTGAAGATGACATTGAACATTCTCTTACGTTGTGTGTGTGTGTGTGTGTGTGTGTGTGTGTGTGTGAGAGAGAGAGAGAGAGAGAGAGAGAGAGAGAGAGAGAGAGAGAGAGAGAGAGAGAGAGAGACCAAATATATATATATATATATATATATATAGGCTCATAAAAATCCAGTAGAACTCTGTAAAAGCGGGCAATGGATGGCTGTTGTTTACACACTTGATGTCTCTGGTGATCGTAAACAATATATACATAGATGGGGGTATTTAAATGTGAAAACACCGCTCCTTAATGGCAGCTGTGGATGGCCGAGATATTAACGAATCGGACTGATGTAAAGTGAGTCGGTTTCGCTCATAGCCAGAGGTATTTGTTGCGTCTAGCTACACTGATCAGACGGGAAACGTCGAAACACGGTGTCTGTGGAGGACTTATATATATATTTTTTTCTAGTACTCTCTCTATATATATATATATATTCTCTCTCTCTCTCTCTCTCTCTCTCTATCTATCTATCTATCTATCTATCTATCTATGAGGTATGTATCTCTAGATACCTCATACTTGCGACCTTGTGGCAAATGGCTTGGGTAAATACCAACTAGTTTTAATCTTAGTGCATGTCTGCCTTTAGAAAAATATTTTTAAAAGGAGTTGACGTTTCTCTAAGATATTGTTTTTTAAAACGCCCGCAACTTCTTTATCATTACAGGCCACCTTTAAGCTTTTTTCTTTTTTCCCCTTTTTTAAAGAACTAACTAATCACACCGTACCTAAAGATATCGTTGTCACTGAACATAGTTATCTCCCCTTCCAGGTGATTCACTTTCAGACAGTGGTCACTCAAGAGCATAAAGATCACTATTACTTCATAACACAACATTATATATATATATATATATATATATATATATATATATATATATATATTTGGGAGATTATGTGCTTAATTAAAGCTATACCTAATTTGTTAATTAATTAATTATAATAAAACTAAAAATATAATTAATTAATAAACAAATTAGGTATGACTTTAATTAAGCACATAATCTCACAAAAATTGTCGGCCTTCGCCATTTCAAACACATTGTTTGACCACTTCATATATATATATATATATATATATATATATATATATATATATATATATTATTGCAGTTACCATTAAATCCACTAAGGAAATAAGTATACAATCTTATTTACTTCGGTTTTTTTTCCACTAAAATTGATTTAAAAAAAGCTCAATATAAAGAGATCAGCTCCTTTACCGCACAGATCCCTGTGCTACTCATACGCTGAGTTGGCGAGGGCCGGTATCGAACTAGAAAACTTGTAGATTCTATCCGAACGCTCTACCGACTAAGCTATATATATAATATATATATATATATATATATTGACATTATAATTTATAAGTAAACGGTGCTCAATAACAATGATATAACATGCATATCTAAGTTAGCTCCACTAACACCCCCCATATATATGTGCGAACCTGTTTATCTCTCTCTCTCTCTTCCTCTCACACACAATCTCCCCCCCTTCTCCCCTCTCTCTCTCTCTCTCTCTTCAAAGTCCATCTAATATAGGAATCTACATTTTATTCTTGATCCACACTCGTCTTCTCGTTGGATGCCCCATTATTGTGACCCTGTGTCAAATGGCTTGTGTAAATACCTAGTAGTTTTAATCTTAGTGCATGTCTGCCTTTAGAAAAAATATTTTTAAAAGGAATCGACGTCGAGAAGTTCTTTATCATTACACGACACCTTTAAGATTCTTTCTTTCTCTTTTCTTTTTCTTTTCTTTTTCTTTTTTCCCCAAACTTACTAATCACACGTTACCCATAGATATCGTTGTCAATAAACACAGTTATCTCCCCTTCCAGGTGATTCACTTAAAAAAAAAGCCCTTGAATTCTAAGGTCACGGGCAAGTTTGTTTACCTAAGGGGCTTTGGTAAACGGTATGTTTTATGTAAATTTTCTTCTTTTTTTTTAACAAGGGTTTTTTGCGTGAAGAATTGCACGGAGGAAACCTTAGTCGATGCTTTTAAGAACCGAAATCCGAACCGGGCGGCCCCACTTTGTTATCTCAACTCGTGGGAGACCAGAAATGCTTAGGTGACATTTGATACATGTACAGATTTTGGCAATAATAGGTCTGCAGAAAAGCAGGTCTAATTGGGAAGAGAATGCACCCACAGCACCAACAGAGAAGGTTCAATTCCGAATAAAAGCACAGCATTTAAAGGCGGGTAATTATATGGGGCTACACGATCTTCCTCTTTGCAAAGTGAAAGCGCGTAATTCTACAATATCTTCCTGTTTTGAAATAATCATTATTAGTCTTTTTCACATCTATCTATTCATCTATCTATCTATCTATCTATCTTAGTCTCTCCATATCTATTTATCTATTCATATATGTACATCTATCTGTTTATTCATATATATATATATATATATATATATATATATATATATGGCGAGAGCCGGTATTGAACTAGGAACCTTGTGATTTCTAGCCGAATGCGCTACCGACTGGGATCTGTGTGGTAAAGTAAGGAGTTGATGGTAGGTGTGGTGCTCCACCTCAGACACAAAAAACAATCTCCTTGGTCTAGCGCTAGTGAAAAGGGATAAACTCTCTCGCTGATTGGCCGATATAGAGTTTAGGCCGCCCCGACGACTTTACTTTAATATATCGACTCATGTTTCTCGCAATAGCGAGAATCTTCGAAGATTCGCTTTATTGCGAGAAACATGAGTCGGTATATTTTAAACCATTCGGTTTTAATCGTCTTTATAACACAAAGTCAATATAAAACAAAACAAACCAAACCAAATGTAAAAAGTATTCGAAGATGATAATGGTCGGAATATTAATGAACAAACGTATTAATGTGGTGCTCCACCTTAGTCGTAAAAAACCATCTCCTTGGTCTAACGCTAGTGAAAAGAGGATAGACCCCCTCGCTGTCTGGCTGATATCGACTTCAGTCCACCCCGACGACTTTTTACACACACACACACACACATACCACTTAATATATATATATATATATATATATATATATATATATATATATTTTGCTTGAAGGCAGTTACAATGCGTATATCGTATAAAATTCGATAAATTCGATCATGTGCAAGCCAACTCGGCAAATATCGCGCCCTACTTAGAACATCGTACAGCTGTTTCAACTTTATTAAGTCTCATCAGCGATGTATACTTACGATCTCCCTCCGACAGAAATCGAAACCGGGAACTCAGAATACAGCCACTCTAGAAATATGTATCTAAGAATTTCTTAAATTTATCAAATACTGTCTCGCATGAAGATCGTCAACATGAAACTAGGAGTTATGAGTTTCAATAGCTTTTTTTAATAGTTGCGATATTGTTTTACATTGTTGTGCATAGAGAATTGTAAATACTTTACTCATTAAAAACGTTTCTGGCGTTAAATTTAAGTCATATTATATATATATATATATATATATATATATATATATGTATGTAGTTCAAATTACATTCACATGTGAAGCATTCCCTTGATATTTCATTCTAGTTTATAGTTGTATATATTTCATTCTTGTTCATATATATATATATATATATATATATATATATATATACATATATATATGTGTGTGTGTGTGTGTGTGTGTGTGTGTGTGTGTAAACATTAAATAGAATTAAATATATATGTGTATCTCTATATATGTATATGTGCATTATGTATGCATGTAAGTGTATGTGTTTAATATAACTGTGTGCACGGGTCACTGTCGCTCTACACACACACACACACACACATCTATATATATATGTGTGTGTGTGTGCGTGTGTGTGTGTGTATTTGTTCGTGTGTGTTTGTGTATGTATGTATGCGTGTATGTGTGTATTATGAGTGTGTGCGCGCATTTCTCTCTCTCTTTATATATATATATATATATATATATATATATATATATGTGTGTGTGTGTGTGTGTGTGTGTGTATGTGTGTATGCATTCATTAATGCATTTGTATTTATGTATGTATGTATGTGTGCATTAAAAGTGTGTATGCGCATCTCTCCTTCCCTCTGTATACACAAACACACATGTATATATTTGAGTGTGTGGGTGTCTGTGCATGTGTTTGGGTTAGATATATTCATACAAAGACTATTACCTACGCATAATGCGCACTTCGGCACACACACACACACCACACACACACACATACACACACATGTATTTGTATTGGTAACAGCTGAGATTTTGTTAACTCAAACAATTTTTGGATTGCATATCTTATGTGTCAAATAAAGGCTCTAAATAACACTTATCATTTAAATCTTAGCGAGTTGCCTTCCCCTCCCAGTGGAGACCAAGTGACAGCAAGTCTATTCAGTTCTCCAGGACTCTCCTCACTATTCCACCATATATACTTAGAATACTTGGAATAATATACTATGTAGTTGTAGGCGCGTGGTGTAATGGTTAGAGTCGTAGAAAATGGATTAGCGGACCAGAGTTCAAACCCTGTATGCATTTCATATAGCATTAATACCCTTGGGAAAGGTATGCATCTAACTATTATTCTTCCAGATATGGATAAATAGTTGTGCAGACTCGGCTCTTTAATCTTGGTATACCAACCAGTCTACACTTTGAATTCAAACCTGTAAAATTCCGCTTGAGAAATTGACCTTGTGTCACCTCCTACTCGTGTAGAGGGATTGGTTAATCGATATATATATGCTTAGAATATGCTGAGTAAATCCCCTTTTGAGAAATTAGACCCCTTCTCTCTCCCTAAAGCGTACCCTCCTTCAGACTGCTATATCAACTGATATAGCAGTCTAAAGGGACCATTACTATCGTATACGAAGCATCGATTGAAATAAAGTAACTGATATTAAAGCTTTTTTACTCTTTGTCTACTTTAAGTCCCTCACAGTGGCTCGCCCATGACTTCGATCCGGACGTAAACAGCTGGCAGCGGCTCTAGTAAGTGTCACTTGTTTAAACTGAAACATCAATACGTTAACACCCCTGCCATCTTTTGATTTGTCTGTGAACCAACCCTGAGGCTGGAACTTTTTTTCAGTAGGGTGAGAAATACCAAGAAAATTTGGAACAGCCATGGGGGAAATTTCGTTAGCAGAGTTGAAATCTTTTTTATTGAATATTAAAACTGTATAAATTCTCCAGTATTATACATTGAGACGGATTATACTAATTTTAATATTTCAATATTAAAAGAGGTCCTGTTTAGAATCCTTCCCACCATCAACTTACCGGGCCACACACACACACACACACACACACACACATATATACATATATGTGTGTGTGTGTGTGTGGTGTGTTGTTTTTTGTGTATGTGTGTGTGGAGGCACGTGGTGTAATGGTTAAAGTTGTAAGAAATAGACTCGTCGAACCGAGTTGAAATCCTGGACGGGCTGTTTGCATTTCATATAGCGCTAATACACTTGAGAAAAGTATGCATCTGACTACTCTCCCTCCAGCTATGGTTAAATAGTAGAGCAGATGAGGCTCTTTAACCTTGGATAGATAACCAATCAAGGAGAAGGAAAACTTTGAATTCAAACCTTTAACAGGTTATAAAACTAGATATAGATATATAGTACCGGGCATGTATTTATTAAAACTTGTTTTAAAAAACAATAAGGACCGTCTAAAGTTGCATACTCGCATTTTGAGTGTATATAATACAAGGTTGTTCTTTATTCTATGTATTGACGATTTTGGGAAGCAGTGACGTAGCAGTGACGTGGTTTCGGTTACAGACAAATAGAGACCATTATTAATAGATATCCTGGGTATGACACTATACTGTATCTGATAGTGAGGTTCGAGTCCTGTTGATCTGAGAAGTATGGAGCAACTTCATTGCCATTACTTCCAGACCCACCCTGAGATGTAATACCCGTTAGGTTCCTAAATATGGGTAAAATATATCTGCTTAAATATTCTTGGTTAGTCGGTTGGTTGGTCTGATTTATGGAATGTCAAGCCTTGTTGGGTTATTTTATGCTG
>CM042178.1:41221017-41226017 GCA_023376005.1 Doryteuthis pealeii
TAGTAAACAAAGTTAAGTAAAAACTTTTTAATCTTAACTAAGGGCTTTTGTTTAGGTATAGGCTATACGGGGGGGGACACTTTCGATGGAAGTTACGGCAAGGTTAAGCCTAGCAACATGATGTCGTACTGATAGCATGTATTCTCATGACTTTCTCCCTCTCGCGTCACCCGTCCCTATCGGTCATCACTCCTGGCAGGTTCTGCACGGCATCCAGAATCCGCATAAAACTGATTGATTTATGTTTTTACTGGTCGGCCTACACTAGTGTGTCCATGTATAGGCGTCCACAGTAGAATGTCACTTATGAGTTCGTTCTTACTTCTACAACAGTGCCCTGTTTATCTTATCCGGGTAGCTTGTTTAAGTTTTTCTTGTCGAACTCCGGAACCTTCACATCGAACTCGGGAACCTTCTTGTCGAACTAAGGGAATTTTTTCTTGATCTCGGGAGCCTTTATGTCGTAATCTGGAGCCTTGGACACGTGGCGTATCAGATTTGAGGGTTGACTTAATACAGTTCTAAGTGAAAATCAACTATAGGTTGCAGGTTCAATTTTGACTACGGGCGAAAATGAAATAGAATACTTAATATAGATTAACACTTTTACCCTGTCATGGTTAACGGAATGGGAACAGTCAACCCCAATGGATTAAATAAAGGGTTCGGTTCGAAGTTCAGTGAAGGCTCCAGATTACGCCATGAAGGCCTCCGTATTCGACGACAAGGTTTCGGAGTTCGACAAGAAACATCTTGTTTTTGAGGTGTAAAATTGGTTGGTTAGGTTGTTGGATTTTACGGCACGAAAACCCTTGTTGGGTTATTTTATGCTGAAAACGTTTTGTTTTATTAATTCTTGATGGGTATTCAAAGTTTTTTTTAAAGTCAATTTTTAAACACGTCTAAAATTCCCACGGGTGCCCGGTACAACTGATCTTGTGCCAAACTAGTTTAGTTTTGCACCAGTTTAGTTAAGTAAACAACTACAGGTGCTGCAACGGTATTTGCCATCATGTATCTTGTATGTATGCGTTCGTGCGTATGTGTGTGTGTATGTGTGTGTGTGTGATTTTATGGACAGACATAGTTTTGACATTTCTGACATCTCTCTTCTACCCCTCAAGCCTTCCCCGTCACCGCCGCCGCCGCCACGCCACACCGCGACCAGTACGGTTCGACGAGTACACTGCCGGCCTTTTTTTGGCTCTTTTCATCGTGACGGGTCCACAATGATCGCCCTGTTCGGCGCGGCCTGAAACCCTAGATTCGTGTCGAAGGTGTAAAACGCATTGACCCCATTCACAATAAATAAACAAGTAAAGGAAAAAAGGAAAAAAAACAAAAAAATAAAAAAAAACACTTTCGCTGAAAATAAATACCCTTGTTTTTGGCCTCTCGGCGCAAACCTGCGAGAAGTCTCGTTGGAGACATGTCGACGTTAATTAGCGAGATAACACGAGATTTAAGCAACACGGACGATGTGATTTATTGCGCACTAAGAGTGCGCGGGTACGTAAAACTAAAACACGTGATGAACGTGACAAGGGTAAGGCCCATTACTCCCCACTAGCAAGAATACGCGCCACCCTGGCGTAAATATTCAAGTTTTAATGTTTGTTTGTTTTGTTTTACGGCCTATCAACCTCGGTGGGTCATTTAATGCCGACAAATTTGTGAAATAAATTCATTCTTAATGGATACTCATTTTTTTTATTAACACATTTTTCTATTTAATGGGACCCTAACAGGTACTACCACTCCGAGTCAGAGTGGACCAGGAAGCAATGGTGATGAAGGGGTGCTCCACCATTCCCCAGACCTCTAGAACCGGAACCTCACCATCAGATAGAGTTTAACGTCATTCCCAGGATACTGCCTTCAGCTACTGCCTTCAGCTACTGCCTTCTAGCACCCATATGATAAAAAGGTTGGGGCTTGCCATAAAGGCAATAGGGTTGTGACAATCATATAGGTGCTAGGGCTTGACTTGACCAGATTGGAGGGGGCCTCTCCGACCTCCCGTCTAGCCTTAGTGGAGTGTTGCATGTCATATACTGCTCATCCATCCATCGTCCTTAAGCATCACGGGTCGCCACCCACGGTCAACAGATGGCCCCATTGGGGGGGGGGGTATTACCCCTCTGCAGAAGTGCAGTCGGGATATTCTTAAGCCCTAGACGACAGGGCTCAAGTTTTAATGTAATGAAATATAATAAATTAGAAAGTCTAAATAAATTAAATAAGAACATATATAAAAAGATTACACTTATTTTAATTATACTTTATTTGCTTTCTATATAAATTGGCTTGCTTTAATATAATTGAGAATAAAAATGATATCAGAGATAAATAACACAAAGTAATTATTTATTAAACCCAGTTTGGTTAAAACCAGTACGCAAATAAACCATATATTATGTAAACCATTATTTTTTAGTGATATATAAAACACATTACAGTATTTTAAACGCACTAATAACGTGGACTGTTTTTAAGCAAATCTAACTCTAATTTTCATAGAGCCACGGAATCTCCATTATAATGAGTCTAGAAGCGGTTACCCGCCGTCACCTGCGTAGAGTGGGGGAGTTGGTTTCGCAGATCCATTATTACTGAATCAGAGGACACCTCATTAAAATCCCTATGTAAAAAATATATTGTATTGATCCGGCCAGGTAAGGCGTCAGAAAAAAAAGTGCCCAGACACTATGAAAAGAAAAATCAATGTTTCCCAATTGAAATATTAAATTTAAAAAATCCATGCTGTTTCTATTTGAATTTCATTCTTTAATTATCTTTACGAATATGAATATATTCTTCATTATTTTTGCTCAAAAAGCAAGATCTCGTGATAGAGATAGGTTTTGCACCCGTTTAGCTCAGTCGGTAGAGCGTTCGGCTAGAAATCACAAGGTTCCTGGTTCGATACCGGCCCTCGCCAACTCAGCGTATGAGTAGCACAGGGATCTGTGCGTAAAGTGGGGAGCTGATAGTAGGTGTGGCGTTCCACCTCAGATGCTAAAATAATCTCCTTGGTCTAGCGTTAGTGAAAAGAGGATAGACTCCCTTGCTGTCTGGCCGATACCGACATTAGGCCGCCCCGACGACTTTACTGTTACTTACGATCGGTTTAGAAAATGAGCATTTAAAAACTTAGATTTTGACTGGGTTCGAACCCCGATCTAATGTTTGGTGGAAAAATACGCAATTTCCAAGACCAACCACGTGCTTCTCTGTTTTCCACGTGATTAAATCGCTGAGTAGACTCTTTATTTTATTTATTTTATTTTATTTTATTTATCGTATTTGTTTATTGAAAATTGAATTCTAAAAGAAACACACGTGATATTAATGAAGAGTTTTTTTTGTTTTTGTTGTTTTTGTTTTTTTTTAAATTGAGGAAATATCCTCGTTTTTCTATCTCTCACTCACCCTCTCTCTTATTCTCACTCTCTCTCTCTCTCTCATCCTCGCTCCCATCCCACTTACTCTTTCTCTCTTACTCTCTTTTTTCTTTCTCTTCCCTTTCTCTTTTATTCTCGTCCCCTTTCTCTTATTCTCGATCCCTCTCTCTCTTACTCTCTCTCATTCCCTCTCTTAGTCTCTCTTTATTCTCTCTCACCCTCTCTCTCTCTGTAAATATAACACACTTTCAAATTATTGAATAATCCAGTTCCACACCCTTTACATATATTTTGTTTTTGTTTTGCAACATTGAGGAAATATCCCCGTTTCCTCCTTCCATCCTCTCTCTCTCTCTCTCTCTCTCTCTATCTCTCTCTCTCTCTCTCTCTCTTAGCAAATATAACCCACTTTAAGATTATTGAATAATACAGTTACACACCCTTAACACATATTTTTTGTTGTTGTTTTTTCAATGTTTAGGAAATATCCCCTTTTTCAACCCCATTCTTCCTACCCACCCCCAAATATAACCCACTTTCAAAATATTGAATAATACATATCCACACCCTTAACACATATGGTGAAAGTTATGAAATTTAGGGAAGAAAAGTTATTTTCCCTTAAGAAATAAATCCTTTGCTTTTTGGGCGATTTTAAATCAAACCGCCATTTTGCCGCATGACAACTTACAACTTAAACTTTATCGACTTACAAAGAAACGGAGATTTAATATTACTAGCAAATTATGTGCCCCCACCCCCTCCGGGCGTAAGTATTTAAGCTTTAATGTAATGAAATATATTACTATTTCTCTGAAGTTTTGAGATGAGGATAACTTGTATCATTTGGGTAATATTGACTATTGTTCTCATGTTGCATACTGGCGTTTTCACACGTACCAAATCTATATAACGTTGCATACCCTTCTTACTTCTTACTCTGGTCGTATTTTCTTCTGGCCGGCTTTGCTATTCTGATCGTCTATCATCTATCTTGTCTCGCGTCTGGTGTTGACTTTCTTCTATGGGGATTCCGG
Source organism: Doryteuthis pealeii (assembly GCA_023376005.1). Taxonomy (NCBI): domain Eukaryota; kingdom Metazoa; phylum Mollusca; class Cephalopoda; order Myopsida; family Loliginidae; genus Doryteuthis; species Doryteuthis pealeii. The sequence goes on from CM042178.1 coordinate 41,225,459, forward strand.
GTCTGGTTTCTGTTGGGGATCACTCCTTATCAGAAGCCCTGTGTCATTGTTAGTTTTTAGGTAATAAACACAAGACTTCGATTTACGTTGATGTTACTTTATTTGTAAATCCCCAACCAGACATTCTGCGCAGTGAGACTTACATGTTGCTAGCTCGGCTTCTAACTTCTAACTGACTAACTGAGTTGCTTACTCCTTAAACCGGAAGAGGGCCTTCTATGGGGTTCCGGTTCTCACGATTCATCCCCGCAAGGCAAGGTCAGAGTGAGGTCAAACGCTGTCACTCACTCTCAAGGCCATCAGCTATACTAATCGCCATAATGATTTCTACAATACCTTATAAAAGCATTAGGGATCCAATAATTATGTAACACTCATCTTTATTGTTATCTGTTCAACGTTTCGGCTGATATGTCCTCCGGCCTTCTTCAGGTATTTATTGAAAAGAGGTTCCCGAGTTTGAGAAGCCTCCCGAGCCCGACAAGAAATACCTGGAGAAGGCCAGAGGGCATATCGGCCGAAACATTGTACAGATAACAATAAAGATGAGGACAACAGT
>CM042178.1:41231017-41243517 GCA_023376005.1 Doryteuthis pealeii
TCCTTTGTTATTTAAGTTATATTCTCAACGATTATGAAATAGGCATTATTTAATCTTAATTATCATTTTATTTATCAACGATGTCTATTAAAATCTAGCTAAGTTAGATTTGACACAAAAGTGCCCATATCAAAAATCCTGAAATATGTGTTATATATCTCTAAGAAGTAAAGATTTAATAAATTTTGCTCTGTATATAATCTAAAAATTTTATTCGGCAAAAACAATAAAAATGGTTGGTCTGTTTAATTTGTTTCATAAAAAACAGTCCTCTCAGAATGTGTATCGAAAATCATTCGTTATATTATGCTCTACCATTTCGATTGAGGCTGGAATGCAGCACAATTATTTCGCGATCTCAATGAACTTTTTGGTGAAGGAAGAATCAGTAAAAGCCAAATTAACTGTTGGTTCATGAAGTTCAAATCGGACGATGCAAATCTCGCAGATAAAGAAGGAAGAGGTCGATTATCAAATTTCAACGACCCGGCACTTTGGCGACCGTAGAAGAGGATGAAAGCTTGACAACGAGAATATTGGGCAAAGACTTCAATGTGGACCATTCGACCATCGTTCGTCGTCTTAAAAAACCCCGAAAAGTTTGGAAATTGGCTGAGTGTATCTTGGAGGGTCTTCCATCCACGAGAGATTGGCCCAACAGCCGAATAAATGCTTACAAGAAGCAAACGTACCCAAACTGACAAAAGGAATAACTATCCTAATCCAGAAAGACCCACAAAAACGAACCATCCCTAGCAATTATAAACTGATACCTTGTCTACCCAGGATGTGAAAAAGTCTTACTACACTAATCAGACTAGAAAATTAATGCCAATGTACAAGGTATTGCACCCGAGAGATGATAGAGACAGGCTATATGTACCAAGAAATGAAGGACGTAATCATAGGTAACGATTTTTGAATGCAGCACATTGGCCAAAGACTTCAATGTGGATCATTTGACCATCGTTCGTCGTCTTAAAAAGCTCTGAAAAGTTTGGAAATTATCTGGTTGGGTCGCCCACGAACTCTCCGATAGCAACAAAATCAAGCGTGTCCGAATTTTTATCAATTTGTGGCAATAATTATACACTACTGGAATAGAAATGAAATTAATACACAGACACATATATATGTGAAGAAAGGAAGTGAATCCGACGGTATGTAGTATATTAGGAAAAATGAAAAAATATTCTATTTTACGGCGTAGGTATGGGGCGGTGTGACGTCACATTTCAAACCGTCTTCACTATTTTCAAACCTCAAAATTTTTTAAACAAGATGAATAACAAGAACTACCACTCGCTTTTCTCGTCATTCTGGGATAAAAAAATTTCTTATTGCCTTCCATATATCAACAAATGCCCTGAAGATGATCTAATTAATAGATCGAAACACTGCAGCGTCGGCCAATAAACTTACCACTCAACCCATTTAAAATGTGTTTTTTCCTTTTTCCTAATATACTACTACTACTACTACTACTACTACACACACACACACACACACACACACATATATATATATATATTATATATATATATATATATATATATATGGAGAAATGTAGACAAACATGGGATGTTACACTGGATGGAAGTTTATCATTGGTGGTAATGTCGAGATTCAAACGTTTCGGTTTATATAAAACCTGCTTCAAGAAAATATGATAAAAGGAAGAGAAAACATTTTTGTTGTTCAAAAGGTAATGGACGTTTTTGAATGAGTTGAGTTGGAAATATTGTTCTGAAGAAGGTTTTATATAAACCGAAACGTTTGAACGTCGACATTAACACCAATAATAAACTTACATCCCGTGTTTGTCTACATTTCTCCACATACATTTTACTCACACACAGATACACAATCAGACACACACACATAGCGATGAAAAACTGCGAGGTTCCGTTTGGTGTAGGGGTAAGAGGCTTGCATTGTCGATCCGACATACAGGTTTCGAATCACACACGAGGCGATCTTCGTATCTATAGCTCTGCTGATGAGGCCTAATAGGCCGAAATGTACATTCAGAGATTGATTTTTCTCGATTTATTTAGCCTTACATTTAAGTAGTTAAATCCCGCCTAATTAATCATTAATGAATTAACTTTCAAAAAAATTAGGTTTGACTTCAATTAAGCACATATTCTCCCAAATATTGTCGGCTGAAAATAGCCATATTTGTTTACGTTCACATATATATATGTATATACACACACACACACACACACACACACACACACATATATATATATATTGTTTATGTGTGTGCATTTATTTTTGTATGCGAGCACGCTTGTGTGTTTATGTCTATGGTATATCAATTATGTAACAGTTTGTCGTACCTGAAAACCTACCAACCACCCAACCAACCAACCAACCAACCAGCCAACCACCTGTATTAAACTATACAGTGAAAATTTTCACGTATACAGAAGACGATGAATGAAACAACATCATCAAATAGAATTCATTCTAAAAAAAAAAAGAAACATTTTCAGCTAAAGAAATTTCAGTCACAAAAGATCTTTTTATAACTCGAAATGTTACAGCATCATCACATGACATAGTCACGTGACCTGAAAACAGTTTCACATATGATAAACAAAACAAGGGTATCAGTATCTTACAGTTCTGCATTACAGATTTCAATGTCCTAATTCTTAACATTTTGTCAGATATTATAATCAATACAACGTACACCCACCGGGGGGGGGGGGGGCGTGTCAAGGTATATGTACCAAAAATGGGTGGGATAAGCAAAAATTGTGATATTGTAAGGGGGAGGGTGTCATTCCTAAATTGAGGTAACCTGCTAAGTTTATCCGAACTGAAGAGACGCGATACGTTAAGAAAAGATTATGTGGGTGACTAAATATATGTTCCTCATCCCTGGCTGGTTGAGCTCTCTGGACGGAAATTTCGCTGCCGGTTGCCGATTACGCTTAAATTGCAATGTTCTCCTTGAAAAAAACAACAGGATCGAGCTCTCTACGGCAGTCTTTACATATGTGCATATGTATGTATTTATCAGTAAAATTCTCTTCCGCTAGTGGGACATGCTGTTAGCCCGATGGTTAGAGACTTTTACTGATGAAAAATCGGTCGAGTTTCGATCCCGACTGGAAGTAGCCTGCTAAGTATAGCCGCACTGGAGAAATGTGATACGCTGAAACAGGACTGTATGTGAAAGACTATATGTATATATATATATATATATATATATATATATATATATATACCAACCCTTCAACACGAGCAGGATGTAACACAAGGTCAATTTCTTAAGCGGGGTTCAACAGGTTTGAATTCAGAGTTTTTCTTCTTCTAGACCGGTTGCCTAAACAAGGTTAAAGAGCCCAGTCTATTTACCCATAGCTGGAGGGAGAGTAGGATTCATAACTTTCCCAAGGGTATTAGCGCTGTGAAATCCAATTACCACATCTAGGATTTGAACTCGGGGCGACGAGTACATTTCTCATGAATTTAACCATTACACCACGCGCTTCCACATATAGACTATATCTATATATCTACATATCTATATATGTACCTTGACTTAAAGTGCTCCAGCTTGCGAGTTTTCCGAAATCTGTCAGTCGATTTTTGCTTTGAGATGAGAGCTAAAATTTGAGGTACGAACTAGCTTCAGATAGGTTTATAATATCTACAAATTTATTTCAACAAAAAATATTATTCGTAAAAAATAGACATTCCAGATTCTAGATGCCACCCAGAGGACTTGCCTGTGGCGATGATTGATAGGTATGTTTGGATAGAGAGAGACGGGGTATCCGTTCTGTCAGCGCGACGTGATTTGTGTATATATGTATGTACAGAGGTATGTCTATATGTGTGTGCGTATCCGCGCGTATATATCAAACCCTCCAAACGAACAGGATTTGATACAAGGTCAATTTTTAAGCGCAATTTAACATGTTTAAATCCAGAGTTTTCCTTACCCTAATCTAAATACCTAACCACGGTTAAACAGCCCAGTCTGCCCTACTATTTACTCATAGTTGGAGGGAGAATAGTTGGATTCATAGCTTTCCCAATGCAATTAGCGCTATATGAAATGAAAACAGTCTTGTCCAGGATTAGAACTCTTCTCGCAATTTCCTACGGCGATAACCCTTACACCACTCTCCTCCAATATATGCATCTATGTATATGTGTATACATTGCGTGTATTTGCGGATCTTTCTCTCTCTCTCACTATATATATATATATATATATATATATATATATATATATTCTTTGGTGGGGTACCAAGTTCATTGGTATTAGGTGTTGCAAAGTTCAGGTACGATTTGAGAGCTCAATGTTTACTTATTATAAACAGAGCAAAGTAATTTGTAAAAAAAAAGGGCTTAAAAGACCGGTTATTCAGCGATTATGGTCCATTTCCGTCCGTGGGTATCTGAAACCCTCCGAGTTTCTTCAGAAAGGGATCTGAAGAAACTCGGAGGGTCTCCGATACCCACGGGTGGAAATGGACCATAATCGCCGAATAACCGGTCTTTTCAGCCCTTTTTTCTTTACACACACACACACACACACACACACACACACATATATATATATATATATATATATATATATATATGGATTACTATGTACAGATAATCACTCGTATAGAAATCTGATCTCACTGATAAAGCGAGAATTCTTACAGGCTGTAGCCGTATCAGTGCTACTGTTTGGCAGCACTATATGGACCCTAACTAAATGCTTGGAGAATAAACTAGATTGTCACCTGCCTTCTATCACACGAACCATCCAGGTGAGGTGTACAAGACATGCCGGACACTGCTGGAAAAGCAGGGATGAACTCATAAGGGACAATCTCCTCTGGACACATACACGCCAGTGTAAGTTGTCCAGCCAAACATATATTAATCAGTTCTGTGTGAGTCCTGGATGCCGTGTGGAGGACCTACCAGGAGTGATGACCGACAGTCACATTTGTGGAAGAAAAGTCATGGGAATCTGTTCTAACAGGATGCGACACAATGCCAATTTCTTAAGCGCAGTGTAACAGGTATACATTCAGAGTTTTCCTTTTCCTGGGTGGGTTGCCTAAACATGGTAACTTATAGCTGGAAGATGGAGAATAGTAGGATTTATACCTTTCATAAGGGTATTAACGCTATGTGAAATGCAAACAGCGTCGGTCAGGATTTGAACTCGTCTCGTCGTGTCTATTTCCTACGATAATATCCAGTACAACACTCACCTACAATAAACATATATAAATTTTCTCCACACACACACACACACACACACATATATATATATATATATTCATAAACACATAAAAAATGCACAATGCTTTTTTCGATACACACTTACACACTCTAATACTCACACCGCAAAAAAAGAATATTTGACGTCATATTTCAAACCGTCAACGTTCCTTTTTTCTCAGACTTCAAATTTTAAACAAACTGATAAACAAGGACTATTACTCGCTTTTCTCGTTATTCTGTGATAAAAATTTTTTATCATCTTCCATATACCGACAAATGCCCTGAAGATGATCTAAATAATAGATCGAAACACTGCAGCGTCGGCCAATAAACGTACCACTCAACTCATTTAAACCTGTGTTTTTTCAATTTTTCTTAATATACTACACACACACACACACACACACACACACACACACACACACACATATATATATATATATATATATATATATATATTAGCTTTTTTCCCTGAAAAGTATTGAAAAAGCAGAGAATATCAATTTCATATTTTGGTGAATAATTGACAATTTAGAAATTTAATCCCAAACAGTTAAAACAAAAACAAAAAGAAAATAATTCTAAAGAACTGATTTTTATTTTCATATGAAATTTCCAGATTTCTAAGATTTATTCAAATATATCTCCTACCCTTTCCACTTTAAAGAAATACTGAATTATTGAGAAAAACTTTTTTTTTATCAGGCCTCTTTTATTTTATCACTGATTAGAAAAAGATAAACATGATCAGTTCATATTTTAGAAACTGAAGTACCAACAAATTAGAATCAACTTGTAGAAATAGACTAAAGCAGGGTAATGTGAGTGACTAATAAGCTAGAGAGGTAGTGTAGCTGTAGCAACTATGAGATGTTGACAAAGGCACCAGAAAGATGGAACACTTTATATTTTGGAGGTGATAACCGTTCTAGATTTTTCCCAGTCTACTAGAAATATGTGTATTATGGACAAATATCAGTGGAAACCTACAGGCACTGACAGGTAATGCAAAAATGGGATTGCTGGTAACTAATAATTATCTACCCTCCACCTCTTCCTTTTACCTCTCTATATCATTCTGTTTTGAAATAATAAAGAATCATTCTGATGAAGCTTCCAAAACCAACGGAAGCGAAATATTAATTGAATGTAATTGTTTGTGTTTTGTTATTCACTTTTTCCTTAACTTTTCCTCACATTTTATTAGATTTTTCCTAATATATATATATATATATATATATATATTATATATATATATATATATTGAGGATATGTGCCTAATTTCGAAAATTAATTTGTTAATAATTAATGAATTTAGGCGGGCATATATGTTTAAATGTAAGGCTAAATGAATCGAGAAAATTTCCATCCCTGAATGTACATTTCGACCTATTAGGTCTCATCAGCAAGGTTATAGACAGAAGTCATACCTAATTTTGAAACATAAAAATATATATAACTTTCAAAGAAAGAAAAACTTAACAAACTGTCATTCCGTAATAATTCGACCAGAAACTAAAAGGATTTTTAAAATTTAAGAAAATTTTTTTAAAAGATTCTTAAGAGTCCATCCTCATCAGACGGATTTTACAAAAAAAAAAAAAAGGATTCACTGAAAGAAGGAGTTATATAACTAGAATATTCACTAGATTTTAAAATCCTCATATGAATATATGATATATTGAGCTCTCTTTAGGAATTTATAAAAATCCTAGTATGAACATATGTTTGCACCCACAAAAGCATATAATATAGTTATACAGTAAGATGTTGAAGATCCCAAATAGAATCATCCTTACAACCAGTCATTTGGATTACCTTACACACACACACACACACACACACACACACACACACACACACACACACATATATATATATATATATATATATATATATATATATATTTGGGAGAATATGTGCTTAATTGAAATCGTACCTAATTTTGAAAGTTAATTAATTAATTATTAATTAACTTTCAAAATTAGGTTCATATTCTCCCAAAAATTGTCGGCTAACAAAGCCATATCATAAATACATCGCTTGTGTATCTACTTCTCATATATATATATATATATATATATATATATATATATATATATATATATATATATATATATTATATATATAGACGATGCTGTTTACATTTCACATTTTACACTGGGGAAAAATATGTATCCAACAATTCTCCCTCCAGCTATCGTATCGGTAGATAGTAGGACAGACTGGACTCTTTAATATTGTTTAGGCAACCAGTGTAGAAGAAGGAAAAGTGAATTCAAAACCTGTTAAACTCCGTTTAAGAAAGTTACCTTGTGTCGCACCCTGCTAGTGCGAAGGGGTTCGTATATATACATACATACATACATATATATATATGTGTTTTGTGTGTGTGTGTGTGTGTGTGTGTGTGTGTGTGTGTAAAATGTATGTATGTGTGTATCTGGTTATTGCTTATCATGTTTTCTTCTCATATTCAAAAGCAAACAGGTCGCATACAATAAGCAATCACATGATCTCCAGATGTTGGCGTTCAAATTTCCTCGAGATTACTTTCTGGGCAGTCACGTGACCGTGTGCTAAGCTTCAGACAACCCCCTTACCCTCACCTCGGTCTCTCTCTCTCTCTCTCTCTCTCTCTCTCTCTCTCTCTCTCTCTCTCTCCCTGCTGTTCTTCTTTCTCTCTCTCACACCCCATCGCCACGCGATACTTTCCTACCTCTCAGGGGACAAAAACAATCGACAGGTCTAAACAACAACAACAACACCGACTTTCTTGCATTACGTGTCCCCCACACAAACCCCACACCCTTCTGATGTTTCATTCAGGAAAAAAGTACAACAAAAATTAAAAAAAATATATTTTAAAGTACAAAAACAAAAATAAATAAAAACAAATAAATAAATAATGTAAAATTTTAAAGAATAAATTAAACTTAATAAAACCAGTTGGTTTTTCTTTCCTTTAATTCTCCCCTCTGCACCCCCCCCCAAAATAATGGTCGATTTTTGTTACACAGGAAATGTCACATTTCAATCGAGTTAAGCGTTTCTTAATTTTTTCCAAATATTAAATTTCCTTCCTTCCTTCCCCCCTTCCTTCCTTTCTTTCGTCATTTTCTTTCTTTCTTTTTTCTTTCTTTCTTTTCTTTGTTTGCTTGTTTCTTTCTTTCTTTCTTGGCGTTTAATCTTTTCTTTCTTTCTTTTCATTAGATTTCTTTTGTTTTTCAAATACCCTTACTCTTTCTTTCTTTCTTTCTTTCTTTCACTCATTCTTTCCATCTTTCTTTTTTCTTTTCTTTTCATTTTTTTTTCAGTTTTTCCTTCTTTCTGTTTTCTTTCTGTTCCTTCTTCCTTTTCATTTGATTTCTTTCTTTTTTTCAAATACCTTTCCCCTTTTCTTTCTATCTATCTATTCTCGTTTCTTTCTTTCTTTCTTTCCTTTTTTTCTTTCCTTCTTGCTCTATTTCTTTTTTTATGATTCTTTTTTCTGTCTTTCTTTCACTTCTTTCTTTTCATTTGATGTTTTCTTTCCTTCTTTTCATTCGTTTTCTTTCTTTTTTTCTCTTCACCCTTTACTTTCTTTCATTCATTCTTTCATTCTTTCATTCTTTCTTTTTCTTTTTTTCGTTTGATTTCTTTCTTTTTTCAAATACCCTTCCTTTTTTCTTTCTATCTCCCATTCTTCTTCTTTCTTTCTTTCTTTCTTTCTTTCTTTCTTTCTTTCTTCATCCCGGAACCATCATCCCCAGTTGACACCCTCGTTTAAGTGACTCTTGTAATGGAATTGCAACCCTCATCGTTTCCATTTGAAACATTCAAAATATTTGAAAACAGAAGAACAAACACACAAACAAACAAAGAAACAGAATTTCTCTAAATTTTTTAGATGAGGCTAGATAATTTGGATTTTTTTGACTATCATGGCTATTGACCTCATTTTTATATTTTATATTTTATATACACGAGGTTTCGGGCGAGGTGACCCCCGGCCTTCCTAAGGTGATTCTTGTTGAACTCGGCAACCTTCTTGTGTATATAACAATAAAGATGAGGACAATAGTCCGAATAATCCAAACAAAAACAAGTGATATATTTTTCGGTTTCAGTTGACCCAGCTTCCGACTTGTGACTGTGTAGCATGCACCATCCCATCCTACTTATCGTTCTCTTTATCCACAGCCACCAAGCGGCCATTTTCCATGTGTCCTTGATGACCCTTCTATTTATGCAGACCTATCACCCCAAGAGGGTTGAGTACCAATTCGAAGAATTCGGCATCCAATCACAACTGGTTCTAACGTTTTTGTTTTAGGCATCTGGTTGGCTTATTAATCATCACTCGTGGCTGGACACACAACACACACACACACACACACACAACACACACACACCACACACACGCACACATATATATATATATATATATAACGCATGAGTAGCACAGATTGGATAATCTGGTCGTGCAGTAAAATGGGGAGCTGACGGTAGATGTGGCACTCCACCTCGGCAAAACAAAACAAAAAACCCCAACAAAACAACAAAAAACAATAGACTCCCTCGCTGTTCGATAGATTGTTTGATATGATTCATTGCGAACTCAAACTTACTACTGAAATAGGATATATATATATATATATATATATATATATATATATATGTGTGTGTGTGTGTGTGTGGGTGGGTGGGTGGTTGTATGTGTGTGTGTGAAGATAGGAGGGTTGGAGTAAAATCCGACAGTATGGGGTGAGGCAAAAGGAAAAGTGAACAAAAATAATGACTCAAATAAGTCCAAGAACATCCTCAGTCTGAGGATGTTCTTCGCGTCAGAAGGACGAAATATGTCTCCCCTACTTGGACTTGTTTGAGTCATTATTTTTGTTCACTTTTCCTTTTACCTCACCTCATTATTATATATTATATATATATATATATATATATATATATTCATTATTGGTTGAAGCTTTAGAAAGCTTCAACCAATAATCAGGCAAAATATCAATTGAATTTAGTCGTTTGTGTTGTTATTTTCCTTTACTCTCAACCACATTTTGTCAGATTTATTATATATATGTATATATATATATAATTTTCATTGGCGTCCATCCGTCTACTAGAGATGATGGTGTAGTGTCCAAAAAGTTAAACTACGTTGCCTGGGCGGGTTAATATGGAGGTTGAGCTGTCTGCCAAATCCCTCTCTCCACACTTGAGTTGAGTTCCAATTCGAGGAATTTGTGATCCAAACGAAAGACAAAAACGCCAATGCAGTTTGGCAACAATGGTGTCACAGGAGTTGCTGGATAATACTGAAATTCAGCATCATATCAACTTAGGGAATTCAGTTCCGGATTTGATTTCAGGGTTTACTCCCCTAGTCTTTCATTGGAATGACGTATAGCCGCTAGACAACAGAGGTTTTATAACAGACTTTTATCTTGATGGATTGTCGGCCAAGGCTAAAGAGACCCATCTACACCATTTGGGGATTTATGTGTTTAGTAGTAAATACCCCAATCCTACTACTATCAACGTTATAATATATATATATATATATATATATATATATATATATATATATATGAATAAATAGATAAACAAATAGTGCCATAGAGTGTGATAGTGCCAACCATTTACATTGATATATATATATATATATATATATATATATATATATATATATATATATATATATATATATATATATATATATATTTTGTAGTAATGCACTCTTTTTATCGGTAAATCATAGTTTTGAGTACTCAAGGAATAGTATACGATTTCCTGATAATCATGAATCTAAAGTAAAATGTTTTTGAGAAAGTCTATACATATATTAGTGTATGTAACAATTAAATACCAACCTACCAATCAACTAACCACTTGGCACAAGAGCTAATGTTTCGTCATTCTTGTGCAATTGTCGGTCAATGTACATTTTTGAGATGCCTACTTGGATAAACTAGATTTTTCCATTCGCATTAGTTACCGTTAAATAAAACAAAAAGTCCCGGAAGATTTCAGCTAACTTATCACCCCCCCCAAAAAAAAAGAAATACTACTGTATGGCTGCACAATGTGGATTTTATTGAAACGACTGGGCTCTTTAACCTTGTTTAGGCAACCAGTCTTGAAGAGAGTAGAGTCTGAATACAAATCTTAAGAAACTGACCCTACGTCACATCATACTCGTGCAGAAAGTTTTATATATATATATATATATATATATATATATATATATATATATATATAATATATATATATAACCCGGCAAATAGTTTGATTGTAAAAATATACTACCAAACATCACCCGGGGAGAAAAAACTTTTGGAAAAAAGAAAAGACCAAGATTATCGTACCAATCCAAAATAATCTATTGGTACAATCTTTGGCCAAAAGAAAAAACAATTTATATGTATATATATATATATATATATATATATATATATATATATATATATATATATATATATATATATATATACATATATATATATATATATTATATATATATATATTCATACAAAACCGCCAGGAAACTAAAGCTAATAAGTAAAAAGTGCTCAATACCTAAGTAGAGCAAATAATAGAGATAAACCTAATGAGTCAGATAAACCTACTAAAAGTTTTGCTTAGTATACTTCAGGGCTAAGATCCGATCTTTAAATAGGTTTATTTGACTCATTAGGTTTATCTTTATATATATATATATATATATATATATATATATATATATATATATATATATGGTTGGAGAAAGTTATATTTTTTAAATGGGGTGCTTAAGTCATGTTTAGATTGCTAGCTCAATCGGTAGAGCCACAAGACTCCTAGTTCGATACCGGCCCTCGCCAACTCAGCGTATGAGTAGCACAGGGATCTGTGCAGTAAAGTGGGGAGATGATGGTAGGTGTGGCGCTCCACCGCAAACGCTAAAATAATCTCCTTTAGTATAGCGCTAGTGAAAAGGGGATAGACTCCCTCACTGATTGGCTGATATTGAAGTTAAAAGGAAGGAAATGAATCCGACAGTATGAGTATGAAAAGGTGGAATGAAAACATCACACAATGCTGATTTGACTTTTATCTCCGATCACAAACACCACGGAGTAAATGAGCTCTGAAGATGATTTTTGTAAAATCGAAATATTGATCAATATCAGCTATGATTATGCTAGAAATTGTTTTCTCTTTAACAGCATTGTGTGATGTTTTCATTCCCCTTTTTCATACTCATATATATATAT
>CM042178.1:41251017-41253437 GCA_023376005.1 Doryteuthis pealeii
GAGTATTCTAGCCGATTGAAGCAATGCAGTATTATGGATGGTCTCAATTCTTCCTCTGATTTCCAGATTCTCCAGTCTTTTTTCCAAGCTTTGTGGACCGTCCAAGTGCACCAACTACAATTGGTATCACTTTTGACTTTCATATTCCATAGCTTTTTCAGTTCTCTGGCAAGGTCCAGGTATTTTATCCATCTTTTAATTTTCCTTCATCTTCACCTTGTGATCTGCTGGAACCACACAATCTGTTAATCAACACTAGGTCTGGTGTCCTTGCTGGGATAAGGTGATACGTCTTTATTTCGAAGTCCAGAGAATTTTATGCGTTTCGTTCTCAAGAACAGATTCTGGTTTATGCATATACCATTTTGTTGCATGGTCAATTTTTTTTTTTGCAAATGCCCAGTGGATCAACTTCCCAACCCAGTCGGGCCTAATTTTGTATTCCCGTTGTGCTAGTTTGTTACATTCACTTAATACTTGGTTTTCAGTCTCATCTCTGTCACTGCATAGTCTACATTTACTATTTTTGTTGTTTTTTTTTTGATTTTATATAATATGTACTTATGGCATTATTTTTTGCAGCAATTATTAGGGATTTAGTTTCTCATTTGAGGTTTCCTCTTCTTAACCATGTCCAAGTATTTACACGTGCAATCTCTCCGATTTGTCGTTTGAAATGTCCATATAATTGTTTTTCTTCCCATATTTGTTTTCTAGTTTTCATTGTTTTCTGTTTGTCCATATATTGAATCTGCTATTGTTGTCTGCTATAAATAATCTGTCTTTTCTCTTTTTTGTGTATTCTTCGAGTCCTTGGATTGTGGCCTCTACTCAGTCCTCTATGTTGGCAATACCTCTTCCACCTTCCTTTCCTGACACATATAGTCTATCTCTATCGTCTCTAGGGTGTAGAACCTTGTGCATTGTCATTAATTTTCTAGTCCTTGGGTCAATCCGTATGAGTTCTTTTGTCCATTTTATAATGGGAACGACGCAGGTATTTATTCATTTGATAAGATTCCTGCTGTTGAGCTTGGTTTCTAGGCGTTTTCTTGTTCTCCTGAGGTATTTAAAAAATATTTTTTCTTTCATCTCTGTTTGCTTGATGTTATCTGCTTCTTAAATTCCTAAGTATTATTATTATTATTATATTATTATTATTATTATTATTATTATTATTATTATTTGTAACTTTCATTTTCATCAAGTGATTTTATAGTGTCCTGGTTGGTATTTGTATTCCATCCATTAATTTTCTTTCGCACTGTTTTATTACTAGCATAGCACATTCTTTGATTCCGAATTCCATACCTATATCTTGGCTATATATTCCATTATTATTATTATATTATTATTATTATTATTATTATTTATTATTATTATTATTATTATTATTATTTCACTCCATTACATTTTTCTCCGAATTTCAAATGCTTCCAAAGTATTTGGTCGGCTGTAGAAGCGAGTCTTGATAAACAGAGATCTCCTTGAAAACTAAATGTACAGTATACCGCGCCATAGTTTTCTAAACCCTCCTGTACGGTGCAGAAGCCTGGACAATATACAAAGCAGATGCCCATAGACTACATGTCTACCACATGCGTCGCTTGTGCAGCATATTAAATATCAGGTGGTGGCATCATGTTTCAAACAGGACTATCCTGAAGAGAACTGGACTTCCCTGGCATGCTGGAAATACTTGTCCAATGCAACCTGGGATGGGCTGGCCACTTAAACAGACTTGGGGATGACAGACTACCAAAGCAGATTCTGCACTCTCAACTCAGAGAGGGATCACGTAGAATCGGTAGACCAAAGCTCAGGTACAAAGACATCAAAAGAAACCTGAAGGACTTGAATATCCCCATAGACAGTTGGCAAGACGCAACCGGAGACCAATTAAATTGGAGGAAAATGATTCACGTGGTGTCATCATCGGATACGATGGACAGCAAGTAGTAGTAGAGTTTTTCACACCCGCTTAGCCGGTGGTTCCTCGGAGGATGAGTGACAGCAAGTCTCCTCAGGTCTCCAGTACTCTTCTGATTATTCCAGCCGATCTCAACAATGCTGTCGTCTGGATAGTCTCGATTCTTCCTCTGATTTCCAATTAATCCAGACTCTTTTCCAGACCCCTGACGACCGTTACAAGGGCACCAATTACAATTGGTATTACCTTCACCTTCATGTTCCACAGTTTTCTTAATTCTCTGGCAAGGTCCAAGTATTTGTCTATATTTTCGCTTTCTTTCACTTTCACTCGGTGATCAGCCGGGACGGCAAAATCCATAAGATGACAAGTTCTCTTCTTTCTGTTGATCAACACTAGGTCCGGTCTCCTGGTTGGGATTAGGTGAGCCGTCCGTGCCTCAAAGTCCCAGAGAATTCCGTGCGTCTCATTCTCCAGTATTTGTCATAAT
>CM042178.1:41253537-41288537 GCA_023376005.1 Doryteuthis pealeii
GTCGTTCCTCGGAGCTGAGTGACGCAAGTCTTCCTCAGGTCTCCCAGTACTCTTCTGATTATTCCAGCCGATCTCAACAATGCTGTCGTCTGGATAGTCTCGATTCTTCCTCTGATTTCCAATTAATCCAGACTCTTTTCCAGACCCCTGACGACCGTTACAAGGACACCAATTACAATTGGTATACCTTCACCTTCCTGTTCCACAATTTTCTTAATTCTCTGGCAAGGTCCAGGTATTTGTCTATATTTTCGCTTTCTTTCACTTTCACTCGGTGACCAGCCGGGACGGCAAAATCCATGAGATGACAAGTTCTCTTCTTTCTGTTGATCAACACTAGGTCCGGTCTCCTGGCTGGGATTAGGTGAGCCGTCCGTGCCTCAAAGTCCCAGAGAATTTCGTGCGTCTCATTCTCCAGTATTTGTGCATATAACATTTAGTTGAATAACGAAAATTAAATTTCTTGCATAATTCCCAGTGAATCACCTTTCCCACCCAGTCATGCCTAGTTTTGTATTCTCTTTGTGCTAGTTTACTGCATTCGCTTATAATGTGGTTGACCGTTTTGTCTTTTCCTCCACACATTCTGCACTTTCTAGTCTGCTGTGTTTTATCTATTTTGGCTCCTGCCTTAATTTACCCTATGTTTCGGACCAACTTAGATATTTTCCAAGTCGTGTTTTATCACTTTTTGTCGGCAAATTAATGTAGATATTTTAAACACCTCCTCCTAGAACCTTATCGGCAAATCAAAGTAAATATTTTACAACCTCCCTTTTCAGAAAGTGTAAGAGTGGGTTAAATCAAGATTATTATACTTTGAGATGATTACTTTAGCTGAGGTGACGACAATCATAAGAAATAAGAATTCGGTGGATAAGCGACAACAGATAATCAGGATGTACATCTTTGTATTTCATCTTGGAAATTTTAACCAGAGGGTGTTGCAAGATAATAACGGTCGTACTTTTAAGGAACACGAGTATTAAAAAATATATGCATTTCATCTTAGATGATTTGGACGGTCTCACTTTTAACCAGAGGGTGATGCAAGATTATAACTGTCGTACTTTTAAGGAACACGAGTATTAATAAATATATGCATTTCATCTTAGATGATTTGGACGGTCTCACTTTTAACCAGAGGGTGATGCAAGATAATAACGGTCGTACTTTTAAGGAAACGAGTATTAATAAATATATGCATTTCATCTTAGATGATTTGGACGGTCTCACTTTTAACCAGAGGGTGATGCAAGATAATAACGGCCCTATTTTTTAAGAAATACGAGTATTAATATATAGAAAATAATCGAAAGAAAGAAAATGCAACGTGCAGAAGGGAAGGGTGCTTGTGAATCTGCGAAGTGGTTCCGAGAAATTGGAAATGCGAAAATTATGAAAAGCTGAATATGTCAAATGACATTTTAACTTAAGAAATGAAGAAACTCATAGACTTTCGTTGCCACGTCGTCCCCATGGTAAAACATGCTGTTTGTGATAAAGTGTGCAAATCAAGTCGTCGATTAAAAATATATAAGAATGATATTCCACAGATGGAAGCCATTAACGCTGTACATGATTCAAACCACGTTTGTCATATTTGCCTTAAATCCTGTAAATCAGCAGTTGTCACTTGAGACATCATAAATAGGAAATAGTTATCAATCGGGGTATGTATATATATTAATCACTCCGTTCGAGCAGGATGTGGCACAAGGTTAATCTATAAAGCGGAGAATATTGTTAATTAATGCATGAAGAAGATATCAGAAGATCTGAAACACGTGTCGCAAATGTAAAATAATAATACCAATTTAAAAAATAAACAAAAACATAATCCATTTTGCGGATCTTCTCATATATATATATTATATTATTTATTTATATTATTGTTATTATTATTTACTCTTTTGAGTTTTCACATCAGTGTTAGCTGATGGTCTTTCACTGGAGTCTGAGTGACAGCAAGTCTCCTCAGGACTCCTGGACTCTTCTGAGTATTCTGGCAGATTGTAGCAGTGCAGTGTTCTGAATGGTTTCAATCCTTCCTCTGATATCCAAACTTTCCAAACCCTTTTCCAATCCCTTTGGGACTGTTCCAAGTGCACCAACTACAATTGGTATAACTTTCACTTTCATATTCCATAACTTTTTCAGTTCTCTGGCAAGGTCCAGATATTTGTCAATTTTTTCATTTTCCTTTAACTTCACCCTGTGATCCGCTGGCACTGCAAAATCCACCAGTTGACAAGTTCTTTCTTTTTTGTCAATCAACACTAGGTCTGGTCTTCTTGCTGGGATAAGGTGATCCGTTTTAATTTCAAATCTATTATTATTATTATTATTATTATTATTATTATTATTATTATTATTATTAATTTTATTTATTATTTATTATTTAATTATTTATTATTATTATTATCATTATTATTTTTAATTTATTTTATTATTATTATTATTATTATTATATATTATTATTATTATTTCTAATTATTTTATCATTATTATTATTATTATTATTATATTATTATTATTATTATTATATTATTATTATTTTATTATATTTTCTTTTTTATCTATAGTTTTTTTATACACCATTATATTATCTATTATATTCTAATGTTTAAATATTAAATTTTTATTTAGTTCTTTATTCATATTTTAATATGAATATTCTGTTTTTTTCTGTCTTTGTCTTTATTTGTCTGTCTGACAACCATTCACCTAAGAAGCCAAACTTGAGATGTATTTTTTTTTCTCATTCGACTTCTTGTCACCATGGTGACAACCTTATATTGTTAAAAAAAAAATTATTTTTTTTGTTTTTTGTTGAATTTATTTTTTAAAATTCTACTTTTTGTTTTTGAGAAGTGCAATTTCAAAAGTAAATTGATCCCCATCTGATGAGACTGAATTTTGGGGAGCTATATTAAATCAACTTAGATTTATATAAATTTTTGTCGAACATAATCTATGGAATCGGTGTTAAGTTTTCCTTCTTCTATGATAATATATATATATATATATATATATATAAATATATATATATTGTGTGTGTGTGTGTTGTGTTGTGTTGTAAGGAGTACCATGGAATGAAGTCAACAGTGCTCGATTACTGACATTTTCTCGCCTTTGCGATTTTCAACCAAAATGGCGTTGGCTTTAGTCCAACTACCCACCCCCATACATATATCTTATTATAATGGAAGATTGTGTGTTTTTCTGTCTGTAACCGAACTATATCACTACTCAAGTCACAATTCCTTAGTTATTGACATCACATTCTCCATGATTTATTTTTATCTAAACCTCCAATTATTAATAAAATTGTCTTACATTATTAATACTGTTAACCAAATCTACAACTAATAGCATCAATTGTATTTATATATACAACAAAATAGCGGTTTACAGTGTGAACGGGAAGGCTAATTTGCATATTAATATTAAAAAATCGAATTATTAAATTGTGCTAGTATTATGATTTCTAATTGTTTGGTTTTATTTTTAATGAATATAGCAAAAATCTCTTCAATGAATCTTAAATGAAATCCATTAACAAGATAAAATAACTGTCATTTTTATTCTTTACTTTCCTCTTAAACTAAATACTTAAATTAGAAAAAACAACCAAGAAAGACAAGAGTGATGGCAAGAGTAGTTTCAGTTGTTCCATTTTTTATTATACTCCCTCTGTTTCAAATCTTTATTATACTCCCTCGTTTCAAATCTTTTTATCTGATTCCATTAGTTTCATTGCCTTTCTAATTAATACAATATTTTTATATTAAAACTTAAATACTTGCACCCGGAGGGTGCATATATTTGCTAGTTCTATAATATATTAGAATATACGAACGCTTGCGTTTGTCAACAATTTAAATAAATTTACCGACCATAAAGCAATAGAGGCTTGCAAACTTCTTATTTTCAGTGATAAATTATTTTTCTTCAAACTAACGAAAGCCCTGATGAAGATCTATCGAAACAGATCGAAACACTGCAGCGTAGACGAAATAAACATTACTCGTTTATAAATTGTTTTTTCATTTTTTTTTTCCACAATACTACATTACTGTCGGATTCACTTCCACTTTTCCTTCACATATATTTTATGTTCACGTGTGTGTGTATGTGGATTGAGCGTTTCGGTATGTGGCTGGGCTTGTAACTTTGATTTTGAAATTGCATTATATATATATATATATATACTATATAATGCTCCATAAATTTGGTATGAGCTCTCTAATTGAATTTTAAATTAACTCTCACAAACTAAGCATTATAAGCAATATCGTTTCCCCGGAATTTGACTCTCGTGGACCGTAAAATACATTAACAAACCTATGTTCTTAATAGTTTAAAACACAGTCCCGCTACAGCTGTCGTGGACGAGGGATGTGATATCAGACTGCCAAACGGTCAGTCTGAGTTCGACCCTAGCCAAGATAGTGTGTCATAAGCCATACCGAAGAGTGTGGAAACGCCGAAACAGGTTGTCTGTGGATGACTTACTAATTTAATATATATATATATATATGTTTGTGTGTGTGTGTGTGTGGGCTGTGCTAATTTATAAGTGTGTGAGTCCAATATCAACGATAGAGCATGTTATATAAGACTTGAGTTACGAGAAACTGACAGAAACCGAACACCGTTAACTTTATGTTCATTCTACCCTAACTTTGATATACATGCCCTATCCCTGATATTGAGTATTATTTACTTATAAATATTACACTATATGTTATCAATATAACAAAAGCGACTTCTCAACTATCGATGGCAAACTCCTAAACTCGGTAGAACAATTTAGATACTTAGGCAGTAACATCTCCTCCACAGAAAACGATGTTAGGTGCACGTTATAGGAAAGACATGTCTGCTTATAAATAAATTATTTGGTCATATGGAAATCCAATCTCACAGACGAGTTAAATAGGACAATTCTTCCAGGCGTTGTCAGTGTCAGTACTACGTATGACTGCACCACCTGGACCCTAAGAAGCGACTAAAGAATAAAGTAGATGGGAACTGACAAAGAATGCTGCGTGGACCCCTGAACAAGACTGGAAACAACACCCACGAGAAAACAGTTGAACGGCCACCTGCCATATATCACCTAAAACCATCCGAGTAAGACGGACAAGACATGCAGGACACTGCTGGAGAAGCAAGGACAAACTATAAGCGACGTCCCCTGCGGAAGCCAGCCACATGGGCATGCCAGTGTGGACCGACCAACAAACGTACATTGACCAGCTCTGTGCGGATGCAGGATGCTGCCATGGAGGGCCTCCAGAATGATGAGCCGATAGGGACGGATGGGAGAGAGATTGTTCATGGAGATCCGTGCTAACAGCGCGGACATGAATGATGATGATAATGATATATATATATATATATATATTATATATATATATATTACCAACCCCCCGCACGAGCAGGATACGACACAAGGTCAATTTCTTAAGCGGAGTTCAACAGGTTAATTCAGAGTTTCCTTCTATAGGCTGTTACCTACCATGATTAAGAACCCAGTCTTGCCCTGCTATTTACCCATAGCTGGAGGAAGATGTAGAATTCATACCTAGCGCCAAGTGAAATCAATTACCACGTTACAAGGATTTGACTCGAGCGACGAGTCCATTTCCCATGACTTTAACCATACACCACGCGCCTGTCCCTGATGATATATATATAGCCCATGAGAGGTTGACCTGCCGTATATTCAACTAACCCAATCTAGCAGATCTGATTGTTATACATGTCCCCTTCTTCTTTTAGATCTGCTGCTTAGACTCTTTCTTGTGTTTGTAAATGTTAGTCCAGGAGATATCGAATAGTTCCACTTTGATATTTAGATGGAGGGTCTCAAAGTTATACCTCTCGTCATACAATGACGTCATACATCTTGAGAACCGTGAAGATTAGGGGTTGCTTATTTCCTTGGTTGGGATGAATCACTCCTAGAATAAATAGGGATGACATTGTGCTATTTAATTATATATGAAAGAAGGAAAGGAAAGAAAGTAACAAACAAAGAAGGAATGAAGGAAAAGAAAGAAGTAGAAACAAAAAAGGGAAGAAAGAAATATAAAGTAAATCGGGAAAGGAGAAAGTGAAGAAAACAAGAACGTTAAATAAAGTAGATAAAACAATAATTGAAGGAAATGAATGAGAAGGAAGGAAAAAGATAAAAAGAAAAGAAAAAGAAAGAGAGAACTAATGTAACGATATTAAAATGAAATTATAAGAATGGAAAGAAAGAATGAAAGAAAGAAAGAATAATAAATGGATGAAAAAGATAGAAATGGAATTAAAAAGGAAAAAGGAAAAAAAGAAAAGAAAGAAAGATATTAAAAAGAGTAAAAAAAACCTGATGAAGAAGAAAAAAAGACAGACAGAAAGAAAGGGTTGTTAAAAGAAAGTAAAAGAATACGAAGAAATAAAGGAATAAAAAGGAAAGCATGAACGAAAAAGATATATATAAAAAATAGTTTGAATAAAAAAAGACAAAAAAGAAATTGGGTTAAAAGAAAGAAAAGAAAAAGAAAGAAAGTAGAAATAGATTAAAAAACAGGAAGAAAGAATAAAAGAAAGAAAGAAGCAATTGCGTTAAAAGAGAGTCAATGAATGTGAAGAAATAAAGAAAAAGGGGAAATAGATTAAAATACCTGCAAAGAACGAACGAAAGAAAAAAGAAAGAAAGAAAAAAAAAAGAAAGAAATGGATAAAAACAAAAAATGAAAGAAAGAAGGAAATTCAAAGAATGTGAAGAATTAAAAAAACATCAAAAAAGAAATGGATTAAAAGAAAGAAAGAAAAGAAAGAACGTCAAAGAATGTGAAGAAAGAAAGAAAAATGAAAGAAGAAATATATTTTAAAAAAGGAAAGAAAGAAAGAAATGAATTGAAATAAATAAAGAAAAAAGAAAGGAAGGAAGAATAAAAGAAAATACAGAAAAGAAGGTTTAAACATTCTCGACATAGCGATGAGAGATAAGAAGCAAGGTAGACAGAAAAAAAAAAGAAATGAAAAAAGAAGAAAAAAAAGAAAGAAAACGTTATAAAGAAAGAAAAATGATGAATGAAGTTAACAAGAATAAACACAGCAATTTGAAAAAAAGAAAGAAGAAGCAGCAGCAGAAAGTTAAAGAATCTAAAGAAAGAAAAAACGAAAAAAAAAGAAGAAAAAAAAAGAAATAAAAAGGAAAAAAAAAAATGGAAAAAAAAAAAGAGAAATGATATATTGAAGTTAACAACAAGACCAAATCCAGGAAGAAATAAAGAAAGAAAAAAGTAGAAATATATATTAAAAAAACCCGGAAAGAACGAACGAAAGAAAAAAAAGAAAGAAAACAAGGGAAAAAAAGAAAGAAATGGATAAAAACAAAGAATGAAAGAAAGAAGAAAAATCAAAGATGTGAAGAATTAAAGAAAAATGGAAAAAAAAGAAATGGATTAAAAGAAAGAAAAGAAAGAAAGTCAAAGAATGTGAAGAAAGAAAAAAAAAAAGAAAGAAGAAATATATTTAAGAAAAGGAAAGAAAGAAAGAAATGGATTAAAATAAATAAATGAATAAAGAAAGAAAGAAAGAAAGAAAGAAAGAAAAATACAGAAAGGAAGATTTAAACATTGTTGACATAGCGAGGAGAGATAAGAAGCAAGAAAGACAGAAAAAAGGAAAAGGAAAGAAAAAAAGAAAAAGAAAAAAGTTTTTAAAAAAGTTAGAAAGAAAGAAAAATGATGAATGAAGTTAACAAGACTAAACAAAGTGAAAAAGGAAAGAAGAAGAAGAAGAGAAGCAGCAGAAAAGTCAAAGAATCTGAAGAAAGAAAAAAAAAAAGAAAAGAAAAAGAAAATAAAAAGAAAGAAAAAGAAGTAAAAAAGAAAGAGAAATGATAGATGAAGTTAACAAGAAGACTAAACACAGCAAAGCGGAAGAAAGAAAGAAACAAGAATCAGGCAATATCGCGCCATGCGAAATAAAATGCCGTGTTTACAAAATCTGTCAATAAATATGGCCGTTGTTTGGCGGGAAAAAAAGAAGCCCGGCTGAAGGCAAAATGGCGGCCAGGCAAACAGCCCAATGGCCGTGAAGAGAAAGAAAACAAAATGCACAGACGATCATGACATGTTTGGACGCTAAATTCCTGATAGATCCTGGGAAACAGACTGGGGGCTGGTGGTAGGTGTGTGTGTGTGGGGGGGTCAGTGATGATTAGTGGATGGGGTGGGTGGTTAAATGGAAACTGGGAATGAAAGTTACCAATGCACTTTAATATCTATAGAGACGCAGGCCAACACAGAAAAAAAGTAGATGTTAAACAGCCAACAATCTCGTCTAGCAGATCTTGTATAATGAGATCCGTTCTCACCGGGTGCACATTATACAAATCGAATCTTAATAAAAGCCTGCTTGAATAAACACACACACATACACACACACACACACAGGCACCCCCCCACACACACACATACACCTATCCCTCCTCCCCCAAAACACTAATCTCACAAAATACCACAAAAAGGTCTCGAAGTAATATTAAACCAATACCTACCTTCCTCCCATCAGTCACGATACAAAAAAAAATATAAATTCAATTACCGACGATTCTACAATTTAAGACTTATCCAATCCGTAATAACAATTTCTTTAGATACCACTAAATTGATTGATTTAAAAATTGAGTTTGAAAAAAAATTGAATAACCAACAAGAATGAATAAAACAAAATGTATTCGGCATAAAATAACCCAACAAGGCTTGACATGCCGTAAAATCCAACCAACCAACTAACCAATCTGTTTGTTGTATGAGTTTCATTCCTGAATTTTTCGATTGTTTTAAAAATTTATTTATCAGATGCAAATGATTCATTCTTATTTTTAATGTTTTTTTTTGTTTGTTTGTTTTTTGTTTGTTTTGTTTTTGGGTTTTCATTTTTTTTTTTTTTTTGCCACGAGAAATTTTATCTCCATTGTCATTCATTCGGGTTTCAATTAAATTGAATTTGCATTTCGTATTGAAATGCTGAATATTGCGGCAATCATTTGAATATTGCTGCAATATTTGAAAAATATTGGAAAATAGATTTACGAAATATTTTTTATGGGTTCAGAAACAATAAGGATCCATAGATTTAAATCATAAGACCACTTATTAGTTTTGCTTTAGTAAATAATTTTCCAAAATCAAAATCCATTAACTTCATTTTTTTTTTCAATATTAGTCACTATACTTTCTGAACCAAAAGCCGGCGACGAACTAGATACTGGGTCAAATCATGTCAAATCATCCAGAAAAATGTAAAATTGTCACCCACTCACTTCAATTTTTCTGAAATTTTGTACAGAAGTGGAATATGTTAACATTAGACAATCCCCAAAATGTGAGCTTCTAATTCCAGAAATTAGCGGAGTTATGTCGATGTTTAGCTCTCCAAATTTGAGGTAAAGACAACTGTATTTCTTTTGTATTAATCCATTCGAATTATTAACTGCACCACTCACTCATGCTTAAATAAACAGTGCATTTATTTGTATAACATTGAAACACACACACACACACACACACACACACACACACACACACACACATATATATATATATATATATATATATATATATATATATATATTTAGTAATGTGATAGTAATATCTCATCTACACAAAGCGATATCAATATACGCATAGGAGAGGAATGGACTCCTATAGACAGATTATCGATCATACGAAAACCTGATCTCTCTGATAAGATAAAGCAACAATTCTTCGAAGCAGTCACCGTGTCAGAGCTAATATATAGCGGCACCATTTGTACTCTAACGAAACGCATAGAGAAAAAGGTAGATGGAAACTCTACAAGAGTGCTGTGTGCTGTCTTGAACAAATTATGGAAGCAGCATGTCCCTCCCTCAAATAAACCCAGATATACGGCCACTTACCTCCTATCCTACAAAGCATTAGAGTATGGCGAACAAGATATGCTGGACTGCTGGTGAAGCAAGGACGAACTCATAAGGGATATTCTCCTGTGGACACCTACACATAGACACATCAGTGCAGGCGGACCAGCAGAAACCAACGTCAATCAGCTCTGTGCTGATTCTGGATGCCGTGTGGAGGACCTACTGGATGCAATGATCGATAGGGACGGGTAGCTAGAGAGAGAGAGAGAGAGAGAGAGAGAGAGAGAGAGAGAGAGAGAGAGTCTTGGGAATCTGTGCTTTCAACGCGACGTGATGAGGATGAGGATTAACTTTCTTTCTTTCTTTCTTTAATCTTCTTTTTCTTCTATACTTTCCTTTTTATTTTCTCCTTTCTTTTTTCTTTCTTTTTTCTTTCTTTCTTTCATTCTTTCTTTCTTTCTTTCTCACCTTCTGTCACTATTTTTATTCCTTTTTTCTCGTTATCTCTTTCTTTCTTTCTTTCTTTCTTTCTTTCTGTCTATTTTCATTTCTTTCTTCTCATTATCTCTTTCTTTCTTTATCTATTTTTTCTGTCTTTATTTTCATTTCTTTCTTTCTTTCTTTCTGTCTCTATTTTTATTCCCTTTTCTCGTTATTTCCCTCTTTCTTTCTTTCTTTCTTTCTTTCTTTCTTTCTTTCTTTCTTTCTTTCTCAATTTCTGTCTCTATTTTCATTTCTTTCTTCTCATTATCTCTTTCTTTCTTTCTGTCATTCTTTCTTTCTTTCTTTCTTTCTTTCTTTCTTTCTTTCTCACCTTCTGTCACTATTTTTACTTTCCTTCTCCCCCACCTTCATTTTTTTCCTTTCATTAATCTCCCATGATTCTCTCTCTATTTCCTTCATTTTCATTGCTCTTCATTTTAAATGGCAAATTTAAAATATCTTTCATCTCGTTTCTTTCTTTCTTTTTCTTTCTTTCTTTCTTTCTTTCTTTCTTTGTCCTTCTTTACTTTTTCCTTTTCTCTTTCTCTCCTTCTGTCTCACCTTCATCTTTCTCCTTTCATTACTCCTCCATTGTCCTCTCTCCATTTCATTCATCTTCATCACTCTCCCTTTTAAAATGCCACGCTTAAAATAACCTTACACAAATATTATTTTAACAGCACTTGACTCGAGGAAAGAACAAGCCCTCGCCTGTAACTATCAAAGAACAGACCTGGTCAATGAAAAGGCTAGGCGTGTTTTAACCCTGAGGCGAAAGCCGTAAAAACTGGTAAAGATCTCGATAAGTGACGCCGGCAATATTGTTACGATCCAAGGTCTGCAACTAAAATAACCCCTTCGTTTCAACGAGAAAAAAACAAACAAAACAAAGCAAAAACTTGAAAAAAAAAAAAACATGCTTACAAAATGTTATAGAAGGAAAAAAAACAAAACAAAAAAAAACAAAAACAAATTACTGCGATACCAGCAAATACGCCCACATAAATTTGTATCTCTGAACACGCACCTATTTAGCCGTTGATAAAATAAAAAGCGTTAGTTATAGTATCTGGCAGTTGCGCGGGACTATAAATCTGCGCCCGGATATCAGAATTTAAATTTCACCATTAGATGCAGTTTAACATCATACCGAGGATAGGAAGACCATCAACCGGCTGCAATCCGTTTTTAATAATGGCCTTGTGTCACATCTTACCCATGGCAGAAAGGTCGGATAAGTACATGCGTATATATATATATATATATATATATATATGTGTGTGTGTGTGTGTATGTGTGTATGTGTGTGTTTGTGTGTGTGCACATATCACCCAAACCATCCGAGTAAGACGGACAAGACACGCGGGACACTGCTGGCGAAGCAAGGACGAACTCATAAGCGACGTCCTGCTGTGGAAGCCAGAACATGGGCACGCCAGTGTAGGCCGACCAGCGATAACGTACATTGATCAGCTTTGTGTGGATACAGGATGCTGCACAGAGGACCTCCCGAGAATGATGAGCGATAGGGACGGATGGAGAGAGATTGCCATGGATATCCGTGCCAACAGCGTGACATGATGATGAATGATGATGATGATATATAATATATATATATATATATATATATATATATATATATATATATATAGTGTTAATTAACGCCTGAAGAAGATATCAGAAAATCTAAAATACGTGTCGCAAATGTAAGATAATAATACATTTTTTGAACCATATGACCTTTTGGCACCCTTTTGCGATCTCGTTTCATAAGGACATATTTTTCATTGACACTGTCAAAATCTGGTTGTTTGTTAACAGGCGATTTTTAGAGTTTTATTTTAATTAGAAAATTAACCCCTAACCCTAACCCCTAACCCTAACCCGGTTTTTGACGGTGTAAATGAAAAAATGTCCTTATGAAACGAGATTACAAAAGTGGTGCCTAAAGGTAATATGGTCCCATTAAAAAAAAAACATAATCTATTTTGCCGACCTTCTTTTTTATAAAATATTGAAATTTCTCCCGTTGGACCCATAACAACAATTTATATATATATACCAACCTCTCCGCACAAGCAGGAGGTGATACATGGACATTTTCTTAAGCTGATTTAAACAGATTTGAATTCATATTTTCTTTCTCCTGGACTGGTTGCCTAACCAAGATTAAAGAACCCGGTCTGCTCTACTTATCCACCCATATCTGGAGGGAGAATAGTTGGATTCATACCTTCCATAATGTTATTACTTTAGAAATTAATTGAAACCTTTTGCAAGCCTAGTAAATCTGTAATTGGTATACAGAGAGTTTGTTGGGCTAATTTTATGTTACGTCGAAATGTTGCTGTTCTGGATAGAAAATCGACACTGCTATGGCTTGAAAATTCTACATATTCTAATAGAATTCAGTACATTGTCTGTCCTGTCGGCTAGGGTAAAATAATACACCGACTGCACCTCTGCAAAGATGTAGGATGGCTCCCCACAATAGGGCCACCGGTTGGCCGTGGGTGATGACCCGTGATGCTTAAGGATGGAACACTGGTGGCTGAGCAGTCCATGACATGCAACACTCCACTTTGGTCCTTAGGCTAAACGGGCGGTCGTTGAGGTCGACTGGTCACGTTATCCCTAGCATATGATTGACCCAACTCTATTGCCCTTATGGCAACCCTCCAACCCTTTTATCATATATGTACCAAGAGGCGGTGGCTGAGGGTCTTAGCGTCTTGACGATGACGTTAAAGTGTATCTATTCGTGAAGTTCCAGTTCTGTAGGTCTGGAAAGTGTGGAGTACCCATTCATTGCAATTACTCCCAGCTCCACTCTGACCCTGAGTGGTAGTACCTTTTAGGGTTCCACCTATAGGTTAAAATAGAAAAAAATTCAGTTTTAAAAAAAAGTTTAAAATGAATTGAGTTTAAATAGAAAAAGTGAACACTTATCAAGCGTGAATAGAACAAATCTTCTTCGGCATAAAATGAACCAACAAGGGTTGACATGCCGTAAAATCCAACAAAACAAAACCAAATTGTCAATAATAATCTATGAAGTATCTTCAATCGGTACATGAAGACATGTCACATCAACACTAACACATGGTGCAAAAAAAAACCCCAGCTGCCTGGTGCCTCCTTGTCGGACAAAGGACAAAAAGGAGTGAAAAAGAGAGAAAAGATACCCCACAGAAAAGAGAGCCAGAAGGAAGAAGAGACAGCGGCAGCTCCAGCAAGCATCACTCTTTGTTTGCAGTCACTGCAACAGAGATTGCCATTCAAAAATTGTCCTGTTCAGCCACTCGTGCAGACGCAGTTTAAAAAATGGACTCTACGCCATCGTCTTTAACAGACGAAAGGATGCCAACGACAGGATATATATATATATTTTCCAATCCCTTCGCAAGAGCAGGATGTGACACAAGGTCAATTTCTCAAGCGGTGTTTAACAGGTTTTAATTCAAAGTTTTCCTTCTCCTAGACTGGTAACCAGACTATGGTTAAAGAGCCCAATCATCTTTACTATTTACCCATATCTGGAGGGAGAATATTTGGATTCATACCTTTCCGAAGAATATTAGCATTATGTGAAATTTAAACAGCCTTGTCCAGGATTTGAACACGCCGCGTCTATTCCCTACGATGATAACCCTTACACCATACGCTTCGGTACAGGAGTATAAGAACTGTCCGTTGTTTCAACGGAAGAGGGGGGCTTTGTCTAAGGAGCGTCATTTTCGCCTAGGGTGGCCATTTCTGGTGATAAGGGGAGACATTGTAGTCTGGAAAGGCGAACTTTGGAAGACAACAAAAAAGGGGACTTGTTATGATTTCCGGATGATTCATTAGTGTCGCTATTAAAGCAAAAGTCATAAAGGCATTTTGTGTGGGTAAATATAATTTTACGCCTTGGATTTCTTTTTATAGATACAAAGGGAAGGATTAATGTCTTCGCCAGCGGTTGCCACGTCTTCACCCCCTGCAACGAACCAGTACTACAAAAGCCCTGTTAATCGACAGAATTAAGGTAGTTTTTGTGACCCTTCCCAGGGAAACTGTAACATCAACTTGCTCCAGGTTCTGGAGCAGGATTAGAACTGTCAAATTTCTCCCGAAAACCTGTATATATATATATATATATATATATATATATTATATATATAAAGATAAATCTAATGAGTCAGACGAACCTACTAAAAGTTTCGCTTAATGCTCTTCAGGGCTAAGATCTGACTAAAGAGACTAGGAGCAAACGCATAAATATAGTACTTACCACCGTGATTCAAATAAATCACTTAAATTAGCATAAACTAAAATGACCAATAGAAAAACAACAAAAAACTAAGAACACTATTAAATCAATATTTCATTATATATTTAATTTTTAAAAAATCTTTTTTCTTTATTATTTGCTCTACTTAGGTATTGAGCACTTTTTACTTATTAGCTTTAGTCTTCTGGCGGTTTTGTATGAATATATATATCTTATATATATAAAAAAACAGCGGTATATCAGCGTTCGTTTTGTAAACAGTCTTTTTATATATATGATTATATGTCATAACAAACATCATATGTTTTTTCAAAATGTTATATTTCATACTATTAATATATATATATGCATATAAATTGTTTTTTTCTTTTGGCCAAAATATTGTACTAATAGATTAATTTTTTGTTGGTACGATTATCTTGGTCTTTTCTTTTTTCCAATTTTTTTTTTCTTCCCGGTTGATGTTTGGTAGTTTATTTTTTACAATCAAACTATTTGCTGTTTTTTTCTCACCATGAGGATTTACCAACAAGTTTGGTATATTATATATATATATATATATATATATATATATATATATATATATATATATGTGTGTGTGTGTGTGTGTGTGTGTGTGTGTGTGTGTTCAATATTGGTGATAGAAAATATATATCTAAGTTAGGTTAGCCTTGGACAAAGGTGCTTAGTGTTTCTCATTTATGTTATCATCAGACTATATATATATATATATATATATATATATATATATATGTGTGTGTGTGTGTGTGTGTGTGTGTGTGTGTGTGTGTAGATTGACAGATAGATAGATAGATATGAAGAGACTATGATAGATGGATAGACATATCGATATATAATTAACAGACTGGGATAGATGGATAGATATAATCTGACTAGTATTGATGAATAGATATGGAAAGAGTCATATATATATATATATATATATATATATATATATATATATATGGTGTGTGGTGTGTGTGTGTGTGTGTGTGTGTGTATTTGGGCAGCATTCTTTCATTTATACATGTTGAATTAAACAAAAGACACATCTGTTTAACAATTTTATTTGTGATTTTTTCAAGTTTTCTGGCCAACTTTTTAATATTTGGGTGGAATTCGTGGATTAGTCCACCAAAGTTCATGTCCCGAGTACTTTCGGCACTTCGAAGTGCCATCATCAGGAGTTATGTGTTCCAGTTTTTCAAATTATATTAATTGATGTGGAGGCTGAAAGTATGAGAATTGATGGGAAAGGTGCTATAGGCATTTTAAAATGTGTGTACTGCATTGGAAATTAATTTTGTTTAAGGATGGTTTGTATTGTTTTATGTATAAAGCTTCTAGTATTTTGAGTTTTTGTTTAAATTAATATCACCACAGTATGATAATTTAATTATTACAACGTTTAATATTTTTTACTTAAGAGCTATAGCTAAATAACTCAATATGTAAAAAGTATAATAATCTTGATTTAGCTCTCTCTTACTCTTTTTTTTCTTTCCTTCTTTTCCGTATGTGCTATTGAAATAGATTAGCGTAATCGCTTTCGCACGCTTATAACCCTTTGTTCTCTTTCTATATTTTCTGTGTAGCATGTCCTTTTTCTGTGTTCTTTTCTTCTTTATTATAAAAACGGATTGGTTCATTATTTAGCTTAGGTGACGACACTTTAAATTTTAAAATGAGTGAAATAAGAATTCAGTGTTTAAGCAACACCAAATAATCAGGATTTACGTTTTTGGATTTCATCTTGGACGATTTGGACGGTCTTATTTTTAACCAGAGGGTGTTGCAAGATAATAACGATGGTAGAAACCCGAGTATTATTATATAGATGATTTATACATGGTTTAATTAGGCAAACAATATGAAGAACAAAGGAACGTTCAACTTGAGCTGGCGCCGAACGGACGTCAGAGTGCTCAAAAGACAAACTCTGCGGTTTGAAGCCAGAAATCTGGCCACCCTGCTTTTCATTTGAATAAGATGGACGACAGGGTGCGTGAGCATCGTTTTACTTGGCACGTAATGATATGAAAATACACAAGCCGCTGGTGGTAGAGTGACTGTTCGGGGTTAAAAGGTCTGCTCGGGAACATTGGATCGTTTTTGTTATATCAGCGGGGGAGGGAGTCCGGTTAAGAATAGACGAAGTCGGATTAATAAACAGGAGGAGTCTTTTTTATTCTGGTTCTATCTTCTTTTGTTCATATATATGAATATATATGCAAATCCAAATATCACACACACACACACACACACACACACACACACACACACACACACACATATATATATATATATATATATTGTATATTTTGGCAGAAAGTTATTATTTAGGTAGGTATTGTTAATGACAGCGGGATATTTCTTCTTTGCGATCTTCAGTTGTAGACGTTCAAGTCTTCTAGTAGTTGTTCGAAGATTGGGATCCTGATGGTGGAGAAATTGTCCCATTTTTTTTATCAAAGCGCTTTCAACCATTTCGCTCTTCGTCTTCACTACGGCCAACAATCCCCTGAAAACGACCAGCAAAATTATTGAAAGCGCTTGGGTAAAAAAAAAGAAAAGAAAACATGCCGTAAAATTCAACCAGCCCAAATAATATAGCAATTCAGTTGTTCTCAAACATTTAACTATGATATCTGGTCAGATTTACTGTGTGCTGGGTATGATTTTAAACTGCATCTAGTGGAGAGGTTCCAATTCTAGTTCCGGAAAGTGTGGAGTATCCCTTCATTGTCATTACTCCCAGGTCTACTATAACCAGGATAGGTCATAAAATAAGCCAAAGGTTTTGAAATACCGTAAAAATCCAACCAACCAACCAACCAGCCAACCAAGGAACAAACCAATCATCTAACCTAGCAATCAACCAGCCAACCCACCAACCAGCCAGTCACGCCAACCAATCAGCCAACCAAAAATCCAACCAACTAACCACTTAACTCCTCAACCAACCAGCCAAGCAGCCAACCAACCAAGGAAGCAAGCAAGCAAGAAACTAACAAACCACAAACCAACCAACAAACCACCAACCAACCAATTACCTAACCAACAAACCAACAAATAAACAAACCAACCCACAAAACAACCAACCAACCAACCAACCAACCAACCAATCAAACAACCAACCAACAAACAAACAAACCAATCAGCCAACCAACCATCCACCCAACCAATAAAACCAACCAACAAACCAACGAACCAACCAACGAACCAACAATCAAACAACCAAACAGCCAACCAACCACCCACCCACCCAACCAACCAAAAATCCAACCAACCAATCAACCAACCAAACCGTAAGAATTTTCTTGAAGAATTGCCATTTTTTGCGCTCGTCATTTTGGATTCAATTCTTTTATGTATACGATATTTTATTCGTTTATTTATTTTTTGAATTCTTGATCTTTTTTCTTTCTCCTATGTGAAGTTGTTGATATTTAATTCCGTGGTTGCCTATCAAGTGTTTTAGGCACGAGCCTCCTTCCTGTCATTCCCACCTCCAATCCAGCTTCTGTTATCTGTTTTCGGTTTTTAGAAGAAATACTTGTTTAGCTCATCCCAATATCCGTTTTTTTTCTGACGTCAGCAGACCATCTTGAAGCGATTCCTTGTTTTGTTGTTTATGTTCCTCCTCCTCCTCTCCCTCCTCCCACCATCATTCTTCTGATTCTTCTTCTTTATCGGCCGTCCGCCACCAGGTGGCACTTAAATGAAGTAGCAAAAGAGCTTTTGTTTATTCATTTTTTTGTTTTGTTTTGTCTTAAGTATATGACCGACATTTAAAAAAAAACATATATACAAAAAGGTTGGTCGGTTGGTTGGTTGGTTTTGGTTTTTACAGCATGTCAACCCTTGAGTTATTATCATACGTCGAATACATTTTTGTTTTATTTATTCCTTATTGTTGAGAATTCAAATTTTTGATCTATTTAATCACAAAGGTGTAAAAAATAAATAAATAAATAAATAAATAAATAATAATAATAATAATAATAATAATAGTATTCCAGCCGATCACAGTATTATTGAGATCGACTGGAATACTCAGAAGAGTGAACCACCGGCTTCTGCAGGTATGAAAAACTCGAATGGAGTGAAATAATAATAATATGGACAAATACTTGGACCTTGCCAGAGAACTGAAAAAGTTATGGAATATGAAAAAAGTGATACCAATTGTAGTTGGTGCACTTGGAACGGTCCCAAAAGGATTGGAAAAGGGTTTGAAAAGTCTGGAAATCAGAGGAATATTTGATACCACCCAGAACACTGCACTGATGCAATCTCCCAGAATACCCAGAAGAATCCTGGAGACCTGAGGAGACTTGCTGTCACTCAGATTCCAGTGAAAGACCATCAGCTAACACTGATGTGAAAACTCAAAAAGTGTAAATAATAATAATGATAATATCCAGGAGACCAGGCCTGGTGTTGATCAACAAGAAGAAGAGAACTAGTCATCTCGTAGATTTTGCCGTCTCGTCCGATCACAGAGTGAAAGTGAAAGAAACCGAAAAGAAAGACCAATACTTAGACCTTGTCAGAGAACTAAGAAAACTGTGGAACATGAAGGTGAATATCGTGCCAATTGTAATTGAAGTTCTAGGAACGGTTCCCAGGGGTCTGGAAAAGAGTCTGGATGAACTGGAAATCAGAGGAAAATCGAGACCATCCAGACTACAGCAATGTTGAGATCGGCTGGAATACTGAGAAGAGTCCTAGAGACCTAAGAAGACTTGCTGTCACTCAGCCTCCAGTAAACCACCGGCTAAGGCGGGTGTGAAAAACTAATGGAATAATAATAATAATAATAATAATAATAATAATAATAATAATAATAAATAGTTATACCAATTGTAGTTGGTGCACTTGGAACGGTCCCAAAAGGATTAGAAAAGGGTTTGGAAAGTTTGGAAATCTGAGGAAGAATTGAAACCATTCAGAACACTGCACTGCTGCAATCTGCCAGAATACTCAGAAGAGTACCGGAGACCTGAGGAGACTTGCTGTCACTCCAGTGAAAGTCCATCGGCTAATGCTGATGTGAAAACTCAAAAGGAGCAAATAATAATAATCTAAGCTCTGCAGCAAAAATCTCATCAGGGGAATAAATACATGGGCTGTCCTCATCATAAGATACCCTGGACCATACTTAAAATGGACAAAAGAAGAACTCAGACTGATTGACCAAAAGACAAGACAATTAACGACTATGAACAAGGCATTACATCCGATGGATGATAGAGACAGTCTATATGTATCAAGAAAAGAAGTTGGAAGAGATCTTGCCAATATCGACGATTGCGTAGATGCATAAATCCAAGGGCTCAAAACAATACGCTAAAAATAACAAGCAAAGATTAATTACGGCAGACAATGAAAGCAGCTGCAAAATATGGACAAGCAGAAAAACAACAAAATCAAGAAAACAGAAATGGAAATAAAAACAATTATATGGATACTTCAAAAGACAAATAGGGGAGGCAGCACATGATTAAGAAGAGGACACCTCACGAGAGAAACCAAGTCCCTCATAATTGCAGCATAAAAAAATCTCATAAGAACAAATTATATCAAAGCAAAAATTGATAAGACACAACTGAACAGCAAATATAGGTTGGGTGGTGACAGAGATGAAACAATAAACCAATAAGCGAATGCAGCAAACTATCACACCGTGAATACAAGACTAGGCATGAATGGGTTGGAAAGGAGATCCACTGGAAATTGTGCAAGAAACACAATTTTGACCATGCAAAAAATGGTATATGCACAAGCCAGAACCCGTTCTTGAGAATGAAACACATAAAATTCACTGAAACTTTGAAATACAGACGGATCGCTTTATCCCAGCCAAAAGACCAGACCTAGTATTGATTAACAAGAAAAAGTGAACTTTGCAACTGGTAGATTTTGTAGTCCCAGCAGATCACAGGGTGAAGAGGAAAGAAAACGAAAGGATAGACAAATACCTGGAACTTACTAGAGAATTGAAAAATATTGTGGAATATGAGGGTGAAAGTGATACCACTAGTAGATGGTGCACTTGGAACAGTTCCCAAAAGTCTAGATTAGACTGGAAATCAGAGGAAGAATTGAGACCACTCAGCAGCATTGTTGAAATCGGGGAGAATACTCAGAAGAGTCCTGGATCTTAAGAAACTTTTTGGTAATCAAACTCCATGGAAATACCATCAGCTTGCGCTGGTGTTAAAAATAACTAGGAGTGAAATAATAATCCTCTAGGAATTTGTGCAAGAAACTAAATTTTGACCATACAACAAAATGATATATATTCTAACCAGAATCTGTTCTTGAGAATGAAACGCATGAAATTCACTGGAACTTTGAGATAAATACGGATCACCTAATCCTGACAACAAGATTAGAGTTAATCAACAAGAAGAGAACTTGTCATCCAGTGGATGTTGCCGTACTGGTGGATCACAGAATGAAATGAAAGAAAACGAAAAGATACTTGGACCTTGCCAGAGAATTGAGAAAACTGTGGAACATGGAGGTAAAGGCGGTACCGATTGTTTTTGCTGCCCCCAAGTTTTGGAAAAGAGACTGGAGCGATTGGAAATTAGAGGAAGAATCGAGACCATCTAAACAACATTGCTAACATCGGTAAGAATACGCAGAAGAGTCCTAGAAACCTGAGGAGGCTTGCTGTCACTCAGCCTACTGTGAACTCCTAACTTAAGCGGGTGGGACAAACTCACATGCAGTGAAATAATAATAATAATAATAATAATAATAATAATAATAATAATAACCAGACCTAATGTTGATAAACAAAAAAGAAAGAACTTGTCAACTGGTGGATTTTGCAGTGCCAGCAGATCACAGGGTGAGGCTAAAGAAGAATGAAAAAATAGACAAATATCTGGACTTTGCCAGAGAACTGAAAAAGTTATGGAATATGAAAGTGAAGGTGATACCAATTGTAGTTGGTGTACTTGGAACAGTCCCAAAAGGATTTTTAAAAAGTCTGGAATGTTTGGAAATCAGAGGAAGGATTGATACTATCCAGAACACTGCACTGCTGCAATCTGCCAGAATATTCAGAAGAGTCCTGGAGACCTGAGGAGACTTACTGTCACTCAGACTCCAGTGAAAGACCATCAGCTAATGCTGATGTGAAAACTCTAAAAGAGCAAATAATAATAATAATTATATAGCCCAAAACTTGCTATTCTGTTGCGTATTATCAATATTTCCGTTGATATGATTGGTCCTCATAGCATCATCATGTGTTTTACATGATGATACTATCAATATTTCCGTTGATATGATTGGTCCTTATAGCATCATCATGTGTTTTACATGATGATACTATAAGGACCAATCATATCAACGGAAATATTGATAATACGCAACAGAATAGCAAGTGTTGATCTATATGTTGATAAAGATGAAACAGTTACAATCATATAGTCGCGTGGTGTAATGATTAGAGTCGTAGGAAATGGACTCGTCGTTCTGGGTTCAAATCCTGCTTGTATTTCATATTGCGTCTTTGGGAAAAATATGCATCCAACAACTCTCCCTTCAGCTATGGGTAAATAGTGGGGCAGCCTGGCTAGAGAACCAGTCTAGGAGAAGGTAAACTCCGCCTAAATAATTGACCTTGTGTCACTACCCGTGCAGAGGGGTTAGTAAATATACATAATCATATAGCCAGTGATTGCAGCAAGAGACATGGCTTGCAAAATGGACTGCTTTTTTGTTTCTGTGTTTAATGGCATATCAAACTTCGTGGGTTATTTAATGCCAAATCCTTGTAGAAGAACAGTAGTGGTACAATCTAACCCATAGCTGGGAAAATTGGGAGGAATTGGAGATTAGAGGAAGATTCGAGACCATCTAGCCCCACAGCAATTTTATGATCGACTAGAACTGTGGTTCTCAACCTTATTTTTCTTTTAAAAATGGACCCCTTTGATCCCTGTTCTACTCTGGTGAATATCCCTATAGCCATTCAATGTTTAAAATTCTCTTGTTTATTTATAATTGAATATTTTTCGCTTGCTTCAACCCCAACCCCCAAAATGTTATATATATTTACCAACCCGTCCGCACTTCTCATAGTCTGGTTACATAGCCTAGGTTAAAAGCCCAGTCTGCCCAAAAATTAACCCATAGCTGGAGGGAGAGTAGATGGATGTATACCTTTCCCAAAGGTATTAGAACTATGGAAATGCAAACAGCTTCTTCCAGGATTTGAACTTGGACGACGAGTTTATTTCCTACGACTCTAACCATTACAACCCCGGGGATTCATATGGACTCTGGTTGGGAACACCTATATTAGAATACTTAGAAGAGTCCTGAAGAGACTTGTTGTCACTCAAGCTTCAGTTCCACGAGTTTGTTCTACTATCGACAACTATCACCATCATATTCTTCAGATTTTTCTTCTCTCCGGTAGGACCCAAAGTACTTGCCGATCTTTTAAGTCGTCGGGGCGGCCTAATGTCGGTATCGGCCAGACAGCGAGGGAGTCTATCACCTTTTCACTAGCGCTAGACCAAGGAGATTATTTTAGCATCGAGGTGGAGCACCAGACCTACCGTCAGCTCTTCACTTTACCGCACAGATCCCTGTGCTACTCATTCGCAGAGTTGGCGAGGGAAGTATCGAACCAAGAACCTTGTGATTCCTAGCCGAACACTCTACCGACTGAGCTAAAACGGCCCTTAAGATCTTTTAGTTTTCTTTAATTTTCTGTGATACATCGAAACTGCAAAATCCAGTAGATGATAAGTCATTTTTCTCTTGTTAATTAACAGCACGTGTCATCTTCTGGCCGGGATTCGGTGATCCATCTGGATCTCATAGTCCCAGCTAATGCATCTCATTTTCTCTGGCAGATTCTCATTTGTGCATATACGCATTAATCAGCAAGGTCAAATTTTAATCACTCTTTCTTTCTTTCTTTCTTTCTTTCTATGCAGAAATCTACCTTCCTTCTTTTCTCCTTTCTCTTCCTTTGTTCCTTCTATCTATCTTTTTTCTGTCTTTCCTCTTTATTTCTATCTATCTATCTATTAGTGAAAAACCACTAGTTAAAACTGGGATGAAAAAAATTTTCGCTAGTGGGTAAAATAATAGCAATAATAATTCTTGATAAACCTGAATGTAAAAACACACACACAAAAAAAAATTAACAAAATATAATAGCCTATCTTGTTTTTTTTAATTTTTTATTTTATTTCATTTCATTTTATTTTTTCATTTTGTTTTATTTCATTTTATTTATTTTGTTTTATTTCATTTTATTTTATTTCATTTTGTTTTATTCATTCTATTTTATTTCATTTTTTATTTTTTTATTTTATTTTATTTTATTATTTTATTTGTTTTATTTTGTTTTATTTGTTTTGTTTTTTTTATTAAAAATACCGTTTTGTTTTATTTTATTTTATTTATTTATTTCATTTTTATTTTATTTTATTTCATTTTATTTTGTTTTGTTTTATTTTATTTTATTTTATTTTATTTTATTTATTTTATTTATTTTATTTCATTTTATTTTATTTTGTTTTATTTTATTTTATTTTATTTTGTTTTATTTTGTTTTATTTTGTTTTGTTTTTTTTATTAAAAATACCGTTTGTTTTATTTATTTTATTTCATTTTATTTTATTTTATTTTATTTCATTTTTATTTTATTTTATTTCATTTTATTTTGTTTTGTTTTATTTTATTTTATTTTATTTTATTTTATTCTATTTTGTTTTATGAATTATACAATTTTTTATTCGACGTGCCACGTGCCTAGTTTTTTTTTATATTCTTCCCTTATCTCGTCCAGATGGTTTTACTTAGGCCTGCCTTCATAAGCTGTGGATGCTGGTTGGTTGGGGGTGGAGGTTCGATTACAGCCAGCACTCTTTCTATCAACTTTCTCCCCCTCCCCCCCCCCCGTTTAGTGAAACGTGTGGGTCTACAAGTTCGTCTTTTCTCGCTTGAAGAATGATGGTAACGCAGAAACATCTTAGGCAAGAGGAGACATGAAGAAAATAAATTAATAAATAAAAGTAAAAAAAAAAAAAAAAAAAAGAATTAAAAAGACAAAACAAGAAACAAAAAACAAAAAACAAAAAAGTATACCTGCAAAGATAACGCGGGTTTATTTTCATTTTTTATTTTTTTATTTTTTTCTATCAATGAAATAAAATAGAGTAAAATACATAAATAAATAAAAGTAAAAAAATGAACAAAAAATAAAAATATATAACAAAACAAAAACACAAAAAATCCCAGCAAACAATAACTGCAAAAAAACAAACACAAAAAACACAAAGATAACGCGGGCTTATTTTTCGTTTCTACTTTTTTATTATATATATTTTTTTAATTTTTTTTTTTCTGTTTTTTCTTTTTTTAAAATTTTATTCATCTATCTATTCTTAACACAGAAATTTCTTAGACAAGTGGATACCTGAGAACAATAAATAAATAAATGAATGAAAAACAAAACAAATAATAATAATAAGAAGAAAAAAGTATGCCTGCAAAGATAGCGCGGGCTTATTTTTCATTTTTATATTTTATTTATTCATTTTTTAATATCTTTTTTTTTTCTTTAAAAATTTTTTTTTTTATTCATCTCTCCATTCTTAACCAAGAAACTTCTTAGGCAAAGGATACCAGAACAAATAAAATAAGATAAAATAGATAAATAAATAAAGTGAAAAATGAAAAAAAGAAAAAAAAAGGATAAATAAATAAAGTTGAAAATAAAATAAAATAAAAGAGATAAATAAATAAAGTAAAAAATAAAAATATAAAACAAAACAAAAACAAAAACCACAATAAAGGAAAAGGAAAAAAAGGAAAATTATCCATTCTTTTAAATATATAAGAGTAAGTTTTTGGTATGTACGTGTCGATCTATAACACAGAAAAGAGAAGTCACTCAGATTTGAAATCTTGCATATAGATTAATATCCTTCTAACTAAGAAACACGTCAAATTTGGTTATTGATTTTTACTAATTAAGGGATATAATTAATTGATTAAGCCAAAATCACCCAATTTGCAGAACTATCCATATACCAGAACCTGCTGATAATAAAATATTGTCCGCTGGCTGACTTTTTTTTACAGCGATTTATAGCGATTTATAGCAGAAATGTATCAGTTTAGCGAATAAATTTTGCAGTCTGAGCCGTTCTGCTAGGAATTTATCACCTATTCTTGGTCCAATCTTTAAAATATTTATATTGTTGAAAAGAATATAATATAATCTTTCTGAATATGCAATTATTATGCGTTTTTATTAATTGAATTATTTTTTACAGCGAGTTAAAAAAATGGCTTCAGAGAGCTGATATGTATAATTTTTTTTTTCATTCTAAATTTCAAGAAAAAATACAAATTCTTTTTTCTCGCCTATTTACGGTTCAGTCTTCTTTAAGAAATCCATATAGTTCGAAACAGAATGAAATAATCTCTCTAAATATGTAATTTGATTGAGTTTTTATCAATGGAATTTTTTTTTTTACAGTAAGTTAGAAAAATTATATTTTGCTTCAGTCAAACCTAGAATTCGTAGTATCATTTTTTCATACTTAAATTTTAACATAAAATCAAATCTTATTTATCGC
This sequence comes from Doryteuthis pealeii, assembly GCA_023376005.1. NCBI lineage: Eukaryota > Metazoa > Mollusca > Cephalopoda > Myopsida > Loliginidae > Doryteuthis > Doryteuthis pealeii. The sequence continues at coordinate 41,279,840 of CM042178.1, forward strand.
ATATTTCTGTTTCTATCTTTAAAATATTTATTTCGTTAGTAAAAAGATCTTTCTGAATTATGTAATTATTATGTCTTTTCATACATTGAATTATTTTTAAAACGAATTAAATAACAAATCAAACGAAAACACTTAACGACAAGACAACTCAACTTTGTTTTATAAATTCCCGTCGTTCGTCAATTGTAAACAAAACTTTTTTTTATTTTTCATAATCGCGTTAATTTATTCATTTTAATATTAGAAATACAAATAAAATCATGATACTAATTTAGAATAGTGTGCAAGTAATAATAGTATTACCATTAGATTACCTAATACATTTCACGGAAATACCTGAAAACTCAAATTATGATATAGTATACTTTACTATAATAATTTGACATTCGATCGACTACGTTTTTGAATTAATAATGTTATAAGATTATTTATCGTTTTACATAAATTTGATTACTTTATTCAATTCTTTTTTTCTTTTTCAAATATTAATTTGAAATTTAGCAAATCGCGTAATTTATATTTTATTTTAAAAATATAGTTAATCATTGAATACTGCTTACTATATGTGATGGGCTAAACTTGCAAATTAATCGGAAAATTTAGGGTGACCCAGAAAAAAACAGAACGCATGAATTTTGTAATAAAACTGTTAATTTTAACTCGGGGTTAGGGTTAGGGTTAGAGGTGGAAAAATAAATAATTTGGGTTCTGTTTTTTCTAGGTCACCTGTAAGTAAGTAAAGTCATCGGGGCGGCCTAATGTCGGTATCAGCCAATCAGCGAGGGTGTCTATCCCCTTTTTCACTAGCGCTATACCAAGGAGATTGTTTTTGCATCTGAGGTGGAGCGCCACATCTACCATCAGCTCCGTACTTTATCGCACAGATCCCTGTGCTACTCATAACGCTGAGTTGGTGAGGACCGGTATCGAACTAGGAACATTGTGATTTCTAGCCGAACGCTCTACCGACTGAGCTAACTCGGCTGTAATATGTTTTTTTTTCGCCGATTTGCAAGTTTTGCCATATGATGTCATTCCCTCAAATCTGACGAAAAGAAAATTCCCTGACCTCCCACCAGGTAGAATTAAATGAAGATCGTTTTTATTTGGTGATTTTTATGGGTCATCCTGCGAGGACCGAACTCGCTATTCAGTAGTAATAGATCTGCAAACGATTATTAAACCACGTTTTATCTCCTCTACCCGGGCTTCGCCGAGTAGCCACTGCTAGTTATATATAAAAGGAAGTTTGGTATGTACGTGTCGACTTATAACTCACTGACGAGAGGTCATTCAGGTTTGAAATCTTGCATACCACTTAATAAGGTTATAACTAAGAAACTCGCAAAATTTGTTTTTTTAATTTTTAATAATTAAGTGATATAATTCAATAATTAAGAAACAATTTAAAAACAACCGTATACAGACACTTTCCCCCCACTCCACTACCGTCGACACGATTCGAGTTTTTAACTTTCTAGACAGAAAAATCAAAAACTACCGTTAACATAATCAGCCATCGGCACCTTTGAAGTGGACGCAGACCAACGACATCTGTAGGCTTTGCTAAAAAAAAATTTCTAAAATAAACAACACTACCGTTAAAAGACATTTTCGCCTCAACCCACGCCACAGGTTGTGAACTTGCCGTTAAAACAGTCCCACCCAACCCCTACTGTATAAAAAAGAAAGACGATTTTTTTTATTTCTAAATTATTTTAGATATAAAAAATCGTCATTCTTTATTATATAGTAGGGTTTTTTTTGGGGGGGCGGTTATTCTAAGCATATAATTTTAGCATATTTTAGCAAAAATGATTTTATTTTACTAATATGTATTTTATTAGGTATGAACAATTCAAGCGCCAATTTTCACTTTAAAACGAATTAAAATTAATTTAATCCATCTAAAGTCAAATTTTTGTTTTAGTCGAAAAGTAGTAACATAATGAGCATCAGTTAAAAAAAGCAAAATCATATTACATATGTAATTATTTTTTGGTACATTTTAAACATTAAATTCTGCCAAAAATTTGACGGAAACGGGCGCTTTGTTTCAAGTAAATTACGTACTACATAAACACGTTATTAAGATTTTAAAACACTTATAACAGTTTCTTCTTTGAAATCAATAACAAAAAAAAATTAAATACACTATGTACAGAAAATTACTAAACAGCAGAGGTGCTGGTGTATTCTACTACCTCAGCCGATAGAGTTAAATAAGAACACAAGTTTAATACTTAGCTCTTTTTAATTGTTATTTTATAGGAGTAAAAAAGAAAATTAATTAACATTTTTTATCACTTTAACGCAATAAGCAATTAAGAAATGAATTTGAGTTTTGTCATATGTACAAAACAATTTTTAGAAAAATAAATTTATGTTTCAAAACATGCAAAAGTTAAGGATTACATTTTTAAAATAATATTTTAAATGTAAAAAAAAAAAAAAAAAAAAAAATCCCAAAATAAATATTGTAATGTACAAAATCTCGGTAATGTTTTTAATTCTATAAATTATTTTCCTCTTATTCTTTCTCTCACCCATTCACTCCTTGGTGTTCATAGATTTTTTTTAGTCCGGTCATGGACCAGGTACTTTTTTGCTATTACATTATAAAATTGTTTATTGTCGTCACTATTGTTTTAGACCTAAAGAGTCAGGCAAAAGGCCTAGGAGATATAATGATATTAATTGTGTAAAACCTATTTGCTTATTTATATACAAGAGTGGAGGCGCATTGTGTAATGGTTACCGTCGCAGAAAATCGACACTGAGATGAGTTCAAATCCTGGACATATCGCAAATATCCTAGGGAAAGGTATTCATCCAAATATTCTCCCTCCAGTTATGGGTAAATAGTAGGGTGGACTAGACTCTTTAAATTTGGTATGGCAACCAGTATAGGAGGACAACTAGGAAGTCCTATCGTGGTGTAATGGTTAGGAAGCTAGTCTCACAGATCCATTACAACTGAATAGCGAGTTTGATCCTCACTAGATGCTGCTATACTAGCAACCTTAGGTCACATCCAATAGTGAATAAGTTGACTAAATACCTAAGGCGTCCCACTATGGTTTAATCGTTAGCAAACTAGACTCCCAGATCCATTATTACTGAATAGTGATTTCGATATTCACTGGATGTCCTATACTAGCAACCTTTTGTTACTTCCAAACTGTGACGAACGGGTTGGGTAAAAGAGGGCGTCCTATCGTGGTGTAATCGTTAGCAAGCTAATGTCGCTGATCTATTATTACTGAAGAACGTGTTTGGTCCTCGCTGGATGTCCCACATTAGCAACCTTGTGTCACATCTTACCCGTGACGAAAGGGTTGAGTAAATACAAAGGGTGTCACATCGTGGTGTAATGATTAGCAAGCTAGTCTCGCTGATCCATTACTATTGAATAGCGAGTTTGATCGATACTCGCTGGATGCCCTATACCTGCGGCCTTGTGTCACATCCTGCCCAAGGCGAACGCGTTGGGTAAATAAATACGGCATTAAGACGCTTTACTTAAAATCTGGATATTTTTTGTTTGAAAATATACGTATTATTGCGTAGAACTCGCAAGTTTCAGGATTCGGTACCGGTCCTCGACAACTGAGCTCACGAGTAGAATATATAGGGATTGGCCCCTATATTTTTACGGCATATGGAATTGACCAAATTAAAATAATCAAGTTTTTTTTAATAACTAGTTTTACAATGGTATGTCATGAGTTTAGAATTATGTAAACAAAAGAGAATCGAATGAATATCAGTTTAAAAATATTTTAGAAACAATAGAAACAATGGTTTAAATTCAATGGGAAAATATGTACGCCATCGGAATGTACTAAAATCATTCGATATTGCATCATTGCAAATCACCTGATATTTGATGAATATTTTAGCTTAATGATCACGTAGACAATTACAAGAGAATTATAAAAAGACCCTTTTAGCTGAAAGACCAGACAGACAGTGGAAGCGTACGCTCTTCCCGACTCGACAGAGTTGGGGCGAATGCCCTCTAACTCGACAGTAGGAGCGAAAGTTCTCCCCCAACATCGACACAATGGGAGAAGTCGCTGCCCGAAGACACAAAAATGGTATATCAGGTTGGTCTCGTATTTTCGTTTCCAATTTCTCTCTCTCACTCAATAACAATCAAATTTCAATCACAAGTTTCAATCACAGACAAAACTGCTACAATCGCACAAATATAAACAATACATGTCACACTTGTCACACACAACTATGTACAGACACATACAGTCTGAAACACCGCTGAAAGAACAATTGAATATACCAATTGTAAATTAATGTATATAAAGTTTGTTTCTTTTATCAATTTTGTCTTCTTTTGTTTTCTATGGAAACTTCATTTCCGTAGTCTTATACATATAAATTGTGGGGACCCATAACTCGGATCTTCTTCAACTCCTCAACTAAAAACACACCAAACCACGGTCCCTACAAACAGCTTAGGTAATCTGATCTGTGCGTTAAAACTTGGAGCTGACATTATGTTGAGTGCTCTAACACAGAAACAAAAACAATCGAAAGTGAGATAGACTCCCTCACTGTTCGGCTGATGCCGACTTTACTTTTTTTTTTTTACTGCTACATATGTGTTTTTGATTCTAGACTTTCAGGGCTTGGTTGGATTTTATGGCATGTCAACCCTTGTAGGTTTATTTTTGCCGAAGACATTTTGTTTTATTCATTCTTGATGAGTATTGAAAACTTTTTTTTATCTAACCCATAGATGGAACCCTAACGGGTACTATCACTCCGGGTCGGGGTGCACCTGGGAGTAATGGCGATAAAGAGGTACTAACACCATTAGATGCGAATTGTCATACTAAGACCCCCTGTCACCGCCTTCTAGCACATGTATAAGGAAAAAGGGTTGGAAGTCTATCATAAGGGCAATAGGGTTGGGACAATCCTATAGATGCTATGGATTGACGTGACCAGCTGATTAATGGGAGGGGGCGTCTCCGACCGCCGTATAGTGTAAGTAAGGGCTAAAGTGGAGTGTTGAATGTCATGGACTGCTCATCCACCAGGATTCCGTCCTTAAGCATCACGGGTCACCATCCACGAGCAACAAGTGGCCCCATTGGGGGAATTTTATTCCTCTGCTAAGGTGCAGTCGATAGGGTGCGTAACGAAAGTTAAAGAGCCTATTTACCCATAGCTAGAGGGTGAATAGATTCATACCTTTCCCCAGAGTAGTAGCGGTATATGAAATGCAAACAGCCTTATCCATTATTTGAATTCGACTCGCCGTGTCCATTTCATACGATGGTAACCATCACAATACGGGTCTCATCATTCCATATACGACAGAATGTGGAGGCACATGGTGTAATGGTTAGAGTCGTAGGAAATGGACTCGTCGACCAGAGTTCAAATCCTGTAAGAGGCTGCAATTCACATAGTACTTATTCCCCCCTGGGAAAGGTATGCATCAAACTATTCTCCCTCCAATTATGGATAAATAGTAAGGCCAACTAGGCTCTTTAACCTTGTCTAGGTAACCAGTCTAGGAGAAGGAAAACTCTGAATTCAAACCAATAAAAATCCGCTTAATAAATTGACCTTGTGTCACATACTTTTTTGTGGTTGGCATATATATATATATATATATATATATATATATATATGTGTGTGTGTGTGTGTGTGTGTGTGTGTGTGTGTAAAAAAATGAAAATTGGAAATGAATCCGACTTTATTTATATGAAGAAGAATGAATAAAGAAAAGAAAGAATAGAATGGATAATAAAAAGATGAATTTAATCAATATCACTTACACATGTGTTTCGGTCAGTTCATCTGTGTGAAAATATTTCGCACACAGAGAAAATTCGACCTTCATCAATTTTATTTTGAATGAAAAATAAAAATTTCAAAATAAAATTTCAAAATAAAAATTTCAAAATAAAATTTCACTCTGATGAAGGTCGAATCTTCTCTGTGTGCGAAATATTTTCACACAGATGAACTGACCGAAACACATGTGTAAGTGATATTGATTAAATTCATCTTTTATTATCCATTCTATTCTTTCTTTTCTTTATTCATTCTTCCTCATATATATATATATACGACAGAATATGAAGCGGTATATGAAATGCAAACTGCCTCGTCCAGGATTTGAACTCGTCTCGACATGTCCATTTCCTACCACGGTAAACATTATAGTCTTATTATTAAATATACGACAGAATAACTTTTTTTTACATTGAGATATCAACATACTTTTGTACTACTACATATTCGTGTGTTTTGATTACAGACTTTCAGTGCTGTAGTATTGGGTAATAAATAATATGTAATAATATCCGTTTTGATTGTATAATGTTCCCTTATAAAAAGAAAATAATAATGATAAATCCTTGTATGTTTGGTTTAGTAGGAAATTAACTTTTTATATAAAAAAAAAAGAAAACAACGTTAGGAGTGTTCTAATTCATGAGCGATAATATAAACAAGGGTGTCTGCGTTTGTGTGTCGCTGTCCACACACTTGTTTGTTGTAACTCATCCCAAACTCAGGAAAGCACACACATCCGGTGAGACATCAATGAGTGCGCATGCCCAGTGTTACTTTTGAATTCAATCAAGTTCGGCCAGGTTCCGGTTGAGGAACATGGCCAACAAAGACATCATTCAGTCACACTTTAGGCACACCCACTCCTTATTTACTGGCTTGTAAAGGTAGGATTTGATTCTTTCTTTTTCTCTTTCTTTTATTCTTTCTTTTATTCTTTCTTTCTTTTCTTTTTCTTTCTTTTATTCAGTCTTTCTTTTATTCTTTCTCTCTTTTATACTTTCTTTTTCTCTTTCTTTCTTTTCTTTTTTCTTTTTCTCTTTTTCTTTTATTCTTTCTTTCTTTTCTTCTTTCTGTTTCTTTTTGTTTCTTTTCTTCTTTCTTTTTCTCTTTTTCTTTTCTTCTTTCTTTCTTTTATTCTTTTTTTTCTCTTTTCCTTTTATTCATTCTTTCTTTTATTCTTTCTTTTTCTCTTTTTCTTTTATTCGTTCTTTCTTTTATTCTTTCTTTTTCTCTTTTTCTTTTATTCATTCTTTCTTTTTCTCTTTCTTTCTTTTCTCTTTCTTTTCTTCTTTTATTCTTTCTTTTATTCATTCTGTCTTTTCTTTTTTCTTTTCTCTTTTTCTTTTATTCATTTTTCTTTTTCTTTCTTTCTTTTTCTTTCCTTTTGTCTTTCTTTCTTTTCTTCTTTCTTTTTCTTCTTTTTTTCTTTTTTCTTTCTTTCTTCTTTCTTATTCTCTTTCTTTCTTTCTTCTTCTTTTTTTTTCTTCTTCTTTCTTTTCTTCTTTCTTTTCTTCTTTCTTTCTTTTTTCTCTCTTTTTTCTCTTTTCTTTTCTTCTTCTTTTATTCTTTCTTCTTTTACTTTTCTTCTTTATTTTCTTCTTTTTTTTCTTCTTTTTTTTTTCTTTTTTCTTTTTCTTCTTTCTTTCTGATCTTCTTTTTCTTTTTCTTTCTTTCTTTCTCTTTTCTTTCTTTTTTCTTTTCCTCTTTCTTTCTTTGATTATTTCTTTTTCTCTTTCTTCCCTTTTGCACTTCCTTTCTTTTCCTCTTTCTTCTTTCTTTCTTTTCTCTTTCTTTCTTTTCCTTTTTCTTTCATTTCCCCTTTTTCTTCTTTCTCTTTCAGTTTACATTATATCTACCATATTTAATTTTTCTGTGTAAACTTTTAAACTTGTTTTTCTTTTATTCTGATTTTTTTTTAAATTTCATTCTTTCCGTTTCTTTCTGTCTTTTTTCTTTCTTTAACAACAGGCATTTGTGTACGCTTTACTTCTTTTTTTACTTTCTTTCTTTTTCTTTCTTTCAAATATATCTTTCTTTCTTTCTTTCCTTCTTTCTTTCTTTTAATTCACTTGTTTGTTTGTTTGTTTGTCTAAGATTTACTTGACTTCTTTCTTACTCTTTTATTTTCTTTCTTTTATATTTTATCCTTTCTTTCTTTCCTTCTTTCTTTCTTTTACTTGTTTGATTACTTCTTTATTTCTTTTAATTTTCCTTTCCTTTCTTGTTTGTTTGTTTGTTTGTTTCTTTCATTTGCTTCTTTCTTTCTTCCTTTCTTTCTTTTACTTCACGTGTTTGTTTGTTTCTTTCACTTCACTTCACTGGTTTCTTTCTTTTAATTTTTCTTTCTTTCTTTTTCCCTTCTTTTCACAGTCATTTGTCTAGGCTTCACCTTTCTTTCTTTCTTTCTGTCTTTTTTACTTTCTTCTTTCTTCTTTCTTTCTTTCTTTCTTTCTTTCTTTCTTTTATCTCGGTTATTTTTTCTCGACCAATCCATCTCAGCCCTCACTTTCTTTCTTTTTTTTGAAACTATCCACCACACATTATTTTACCCATAGACGGGACACTAACAGGTACTACCACTCCGGGTCAGGGTAGACCTGCGAGTAATTCGATAAAGAAGTACTGTACATTTCTCAGAACTCCAGAATTTGAACCTCACCACTAGATGCAGTTTAACATCATACCCAGGACACTGCCTTCTTGCACGTATATGATCAAAAGGGTTGGGGGGCCTTGTCGGATGGGCAATATGGTTGGGACAATTACGTAGGTGCTAGGGCTTGTCGCGACCAGTCGATTGACCGAAAGTAAGGGCTAAAAGGGAGTTTTGCATGTCATGGATTGCTCTGTCACCAGGGTTCCATCC
>CM042178.1:41301037-41303537 GCA_023376005.1 Doryteuthis pealeii
TTGATGAATATTTTAGCTTAATGATCACGTAGACAATGACAAAAACGAAAATTATAAAAAGGCGCATACAGCTGAAAAATAACAGACAATGGGAGCTTACGCTCTTCCCGACTCAACAGAGTTGGAGCTGATGCTCCTAACTCGACAGTAGGAGCGAAAGTTCTCCCCCAACATCGACACAAAGGGGAGAAGTCACTGCCCGAAGACACAAAATGATATATCAGGTTGGTCTAGTATTTTCGTTTCCAATTTTCTCTCTCTCGCTCAACAACAACAACAAATTTCAATCACAAGTTTCAATCTCAGACAAAACTGCTACAATGTTGACACAACCAATCGCACAAATATTAACAATACATGTCACACTTGTCACACACAACTACGTACAGACACATACAGTCTGCAACACCGCTGAAAGAACAATTGAATATACCAATTGTAAAGTAATGTTTATAAAGTTTGTTTCCTTTATCAATTTTGTCTTCTTTTGTTTTCTATGGAAACTTCATTTCCGTAGTCTTATACATTTAAATTGTGGGGACCCATAACTCGGATGTTCAACTCTTCAACTACACAAACACCAAACAACCACGGTCCCTACACAATATACAAATATGTAACGTGTGATATACAAAATGTGTGTGTGTGGTATACAAATGTGTTATCAGCATGTAAAGTGTAATTATACAAAGTGTTGAGTGTAGATTGCAAAATAATGTGCTTGCGTAACTTATCTTGTCACTTATATAGAAGAGGTGAGTTTGCTTAGTTAAGTTTGATATTATCGTTGTCACCGGCCCTTGTTGTAGCTGGCTTCAAAACACGTACGATAGAGACGGCCGTAGCAGCGAAAGAGGGGCAGATTGATTTCTTCAGTCTTTGAAATTTGGCGGCCAAGCTAAGTCTAATGATATGTGTTTTATGTGTTTTGATTGGTCGCCGAGAATGGCCTTTAACCAATCACACAAGATTTCTTATCAGGCGATGGTTAAGGGACAGTAACTGTATAAGGTTTATATTATTTCTTTTAATACTCTCTGATTTTAAAAAAAAAAATAAGTAGATAAGTATTTTCAAGTTGAATACTCTGGTTTTGTAAGTATTTTAGTATTAATCTTCGGCGAGTCTCTTCTTCATCTTGTGGGTTCTTTCGCTGTTGAATACTCTCTGGTATTTTTAAGTGAGTAGAATAAGTATTTTACTACTTTTTTGAAGTTGAGACTTTAGAACCACTATTCCGCTTATAATTAATTGGTTGATTAATTTTAACGGCATGTCAAACCGCCTAGGGTTATTTTATGTTGGTTGATTGGCTGGTTGTTTTGTTTTACGGTATATCAACTATTTTCGAGTTATTTGATGCCGAACCAAGTCATTTTGATACCCGGTTGCTTACAGAGTATATGATGTTGCTTAAACGGTCACCCATCTAATTATTGAACAGGCTCTTTGCTGCTTAACTTCAGGGATCTAGCGAGAATCGGTGTTTTCAACACGTCTTGATCGTAAGCGATTATTTTAAGCCTAGATGTTAGGAAATTGCGTTCATTGTACATATACATTTTTGTGGAGTTGCTTCTTAAGTTTTGCATTCAGTAATATTATATCAAGTATTTCTAACCAATACAAATAATTCAGTTTATAATAAAATCTGTATGATGTAACTGTTTGCCTACTTTAAGTCACTCACGGCGGCTTTCCTACCACTGCGATCCTATCGAATGTCGCTTGGCAGCGGCTTTTGCACGTATTGTTTGTTTTCCCTGAAAGATCACTGAAATGAACACCCCTGCCATTTTTTATATCTGAGATGAATAGATAGTGAACTTTGAAATATCCTATCATACAGGTAAAACATACCAATAAAATTTGGTACATCCGTGGGTAAAATTCAGTAGGCAAAGAGTTAACAGCTCCCCCCACCACACCCAAGCAAAGTACAGAAACTGATTATTAGTTCATTGTAATTGAGCGGAAGGAGTCAGATTACAATGATAATAAGACTTTATTTGAATAAAATGAGTTCTGGGGTGAATAGATAGTGAACTTTAAACTATCCCATCATATTTGTAAAAAATAACAAGCACATTTGGTACAGACGTGGGGAAAATTTGGTAGGCAAAGAGTTGAGGTATTTCTATCTAATAGTAATAATTATATGGTTTTAAGTAAATATTTCTATGAGATAATAATCATTCGTTTGTACTACAGAGGTGCAATCGGTGTATTCTAAAACCCCAGCCAACAGAGCTCCTTTTTTTTTTAAATACGTATCGTTGTGACATGATATTCTTATCTATCATATAGATATCTTTTATAAACATTGGTTTTGTAAACTATTTTTCCTGGTGAGTCATAACATTTTTTACTTCACACCAAATTTTACATACTTGGCGTGCCATCGTGGTATAATGGTATGCGAGGGAGTCTCGCAGTTTACGTGTATGATAGGATACATTACTACTGAAAAGTAAGTTAGATCCTCGTTGTAAGCCCCATA
>CM042178.1:41306037-41318537 GCA_023376005.1 Doryteuthis pealeii
GGTCTATTTGGCCATAACTTTATATTTACTCTCTCTCTCTCTCTCTCCCTACTACCATTTATCTCTGTCTGTCTGTCTGTCTGTCTGTCTGTCTCCCTACATCTCTCTCTCTCTCTCTCTCTCTCTAATATATATATATATATATATATATTATATATGTATGTGTGTGTGTGTGTGTGTGGTGTGTGTGTGTGTGTGTTTGTGAAATAAAAGGAAATTAATCCGACAGTTTTTTCAAATAAAAGGAAATTAATCCGACAGTTTTTTCAATATATCACAACACACACAACACCACACATATATATATATATATATATATTATATGTGTGTGTGTGTGTGTGTGTGTGTGTGTGTGTGTGTATGTGTGCGTAGTATATTAAGAAAATTGAAAAAAACACAGGTTTAAATAAGTTGAGTGGTAAGTTTATTGGCCGACGCTGCAGTGTTTCGATCTATTAATTCGATCATCTTCAGGGCATTTGTTGGTATATGGAAGGTGATAAAAAAATTTTAAAAAATTTTATCACAGAATAATTTAAAAAAATTTTTTTTTATCACCTTCCATATACCAACAAATTCCCTGAAGTTGATCTAATTAATAGATCGAAACACTGCAGCGTCGGCCAATAAACTTACCACTCAACTTATTTAAACCTGTGTTTTTTCAATTGTTTTAATATACTACATACCGTCCGATTCACTTCCATCTCTTCACACACACACACACAAACACACACACACACACACGCATATATATATATATATATATATATATATATATATATATTTTTTTTTTTTTTTTTTGACCGTTTAACTTCAAATATCAAATATTTTACCCTGATGAAGGCCGTTTTTTGTATACTTAAATATTTTATAATTTTCTATTATTATTAGTTTATTTTATATATAAAATAATGATAAACAGAATACATGTGTACATGAACAAACTCCTGGTCGAAACACGTGTTGGTAACTCAAATTAAATCTATTTTATCCATTCAACATTTTCTTTCCTTTATTTATTTATCGTTTCAACATACATACATATATATATATATATATATATATATATATATATATATATATATATATATATATATATATATATGTGCAGGAGTTGGAGTTTAGGATGAAATAAAACGCATATATATATATATATATATATATATATATATATATATATATATATATGCATTTGTGTGTATGTAAGTATGTAAGTATGTGGGGAGATGCTTAGCGTAACTGGTAACGTCATAAGAAAGTGAAATCGGTGACCCGAGATCTAATTCAGAATGAGGCTACTTGCATATCACTAAAAAATATATATATACATTTCACACACACACACACACACACACACACATATATATATATAAATATATATATATTATATATATATATATATATACATATATATATATATGGCACTGGCATTACTTCGTTTACACCGCCCTGCCGCTATGTGCAGGAGTTGGATTTTAGGGCGAAATAAATGAAGTACGTCAAATACACATCTAAGATTTCTCTAACATTGCACAAATAGAGCACTGTGATACCTTTTTTTAAATAGCCTGATGGATGCATCAATGCTACAGTTATTCTTATATGTGTTGTATAACTCTTTTGGATATCTATATGAAGGGGGATTGTATTTGTGTATTATGCCATGAGAGATATCCGTGGTTATATCTCCCATATTATATCTTTTACTAACTTTTTGAGTAGCTGGTTGGTATTTTCCTTTTACCTGTTTCTTATGTATCTATTAACTTTCTTGTGAGTTGCTGGGATCTTTCTTTTTTCTGCATTTTTTAAAAATCTCACGCTGGTTCTGTCCTCTGTTGGTCCGGGCGATTCTGATAACTTCTCTTGACTTATTTCTGGTCTTTGGTTCTTAAGATATGCCAGGGTTGTCATAGATTTTAGAGACAAACTCAAGACACAGTTTTTGTGATCACATTTTATTAAACTTAGGGTTCTCAACTGCATGCGGGAGTCAAGCCAGGTCGTCTTTTCGTCATGAGGTTCAGTTGTCGACTAACTAAAAGACTCTATTCCCACCATTTATTTTGCAACCGGAAATTGAAGGTTAAGTGATTGACACTATTGCGTGTCAATCACTCTAACGGTTCAGACTTGAATTCAAATCTGTTTACTTCTCTAACCGTTCAAAAAGCGACGGTACATCCATAAATATATAACATATAGTAGGTAGCACCAAACGAGAATGATTTTGTAATGGTCCGATAGTCTAGCTATCATCACACCACACCCTCTATAAATGGCGTACGTAACAGACACTTCTAAGATTTCTCTAGCATCGCATAAAATCGAGCACTGGTATCCTTTTTTGCAATGGCTTCGGGGATACATTAATGATACAGTAATTCTTTTAAGGTAGGTAGCACAAAACTCTTGGAAAAAAGGTAGGAATGCAACTTTTCTCCCTCCAGCTATGGGTAAACATTTGGGCGAACTGGTTACATTAACCTTGCTTAGACAAGCAGTCTAGGAGAAGGAAAACTCTAAATTCAAACTTGTTAAACTCCGCTTAAAATATTGACATTGTGTCACATCCTACTCGTGCGGGGGTGGGGTAAATATGTACGTAAAAGGGCATAGCCTCGCCCGGTATCTGGCTGATACCGACATTAGGTCACCCAGTCATATTTACTTATCATTTTCTCAATTCGCTAGTTATGGTTCGATAGCCTAGCTATCATCATGCCACGCCCCAATGTCGTACATCACTGACAATTCTAAGATTTCTCTAGCACCGTACAAAATAGAGCACTGAGATACTGTTTTCAATAGCCTCGGAAATACATCAATGGTACGGGTTATTCGTTTATGGTAGGCAGCACTAGTTTGACTATCTAAGGTAGAACATGAACGCAACATTGCCACTTATATTTATGGACTTACAGATAAAATTATCAGTAGGCATTGACCAATGAAAGACGACATAGAATGCATTTAAGGTCATTAGTAATTGAGCTGAAATCATTTGCTAAGTGGATTCTCTGCCACAAAGAGTGCACTCTCGTTCTACCTAAGATTTCGAGGAATACAACTGGATTCTCTGCTACTAGGAGTACACTATTGTTCTACCACGGATTTCAAGGGATACACTCTTGTTCTACCTAGGATTTCAAGGAATACAATTGGATTCTCTGTTACAAGGAGCTACTCTCTTGTTCTACCTAGGATTTCAAGGAATACAACTGGATTCTCTGCTACAAGGAATACACTATTGTTCTACCTAGGATTTCAAGGAATACACTCTTGTTCTACCTTAAGATTTCTAGGAATACAACTGGATTCTCTGCTACAAGGAGTACACTCTTGTTCTACCTAGGATTTCAAGGAATACAACTGGATTCTCTGCTACAAGGAATACACTATTGTTCTACCTAGGATTTCAAGGGATACACCCTTTTCTACCTAGGATTTCAAGGAATACAACTGGATTCTTTGCTACAAGGAATACACTATTGTTCTACCTAGGATTTCAAGGGATACACCCTTGTTCTACCTAGGTTTTCAAGGAATACAACTGGATTCTCTGCTACAAGGAATACACTATTGTTCTACCTAGGATTTCAAGGGATACACTCTTGTTCTACCTAGGATTTCTAGGAATACAACTGGATTCTCTGCTACAAGGAGTACACTCTTGTTCTACCTAGGATTTCAAGGAATACAACTGGATTCTCTGCTATAAGGAATACACTATTGTTCTACCTAGGATTTCAAGGGATACACCCTTGTTCTACCTAGGATTTCAAGGAATACAACTAGATTCTCTGCTACAAGGAATACACTATTATTCTACCTATGATTTCTTGGAATACAACTGGATTCTCTACTACAAGGAGTACACTCTTGTTCTACCTAGGATTTGAAGGAATACATTCTTGTTCTACCTAGGATTTCTTGGAATACAACTAGATTCTCTGCTACTGAGACTACACCCTTGTCTACGATTGGATTTGCCAATAAAGAGGCCGAATCACAGCTGCACAGCCTTGAGAAGGCAGCAAGAAACATTGGCCTCTATGTGAACACAGACAAAACAGAGTTCATGTGTTTTAAACAAGATGAATTAGTTGCTAAATGGACTTAATACCAGAAGGACTACGACTGGATTCTCTACTACTGAGACTACATCCTTTTCTACCATTGGATTTACCAATAGGAGACCTAAACACTTAAAATGGCGACCAGAATCGTAACAGCACCAAAGGAAAATGATTTTGTTCAACTAAAACTGACAGATAATCAAACCGTATACGGATTAGATGGTGAAATGTAGACGTGTCAAATTATACGGAAGGGAATTTTCCGTATAGATAGAATCAACGGCAGATCAAGTAAGACTGGCCGTCAGTATCGTGACAAGGTCATGCGGAGAGTTTTTAAGAGTGATCAAAGAAGCTTACCAATTCTTTAGCCGATAAGAAATTATTGCAGCAAGATGGCCTTCACTATAATTAACCTACTATATCATTCATTTCAAAGGTTTTCCCTATTTTTGACAGTGTCATTACGTTTGTATCACATACACATGTATAAATATTTATACATATGTATATATGTATAGATTATATGATTATAAATGATATATATATATATATTTTATATAATCATATAGTTCATATATATGTGTATATATTGTATTACGTATATATATATATATATATATATATATATATATATATATATATGAACGTCCCTTTCTTTTTCTTACTTCTCTCTCTGCCACTTCCCACATACACTTCTCTCTCTCTCTCTATATATATATATATATATTATTTATATATGTATGTATCTTTCTCTTCTATTTCTACACACATAGCATCTCTCTCTGTTTCCCAATATATATATATATATATATATATATATATATATATATATTATATATATATATATATATAGAGAGAGAGAGAGAGAGAGAGAGAGAGAGCGTGCGGAAAGAGAGAAAAGAAAATGAAAGAGACATATATATATATATATATATATATATATATATATATATATATATATATACATTTATATATATATACATAAGAGAATATCACACTATATATATGCATCATATAATATATATATATATATATATATATATATATATATATATATATATAGAGAGAGAGAGAGAGAGAGAGAGAGATTGAGAGAGATTGGAGGACAGACATACGTAGATGGAACACACCAGAACAGAAAAAATGAGACAAAGTCTAAGAGACAGACGAAGAAAGTGATTACACAAACACGGGCACACACACACACACACACACACACACACACACACACACACACACACAGGCACGCACACACACAGAGGCATATATATATGTGTGTGTGTATGTATGTATGTGTGTGACTGCATCATTACGTACCTACACAACATATACACGCGCACACACCCATATATAAACACACACATACACATATATATATATACATACACGCGCCCGCAATCATACACACCTGAAAATACACACACGGACACGCACAAATAATTAATAAATTATATATATATATATATATATATGTATGTGTATATATATATATATATATATATATATATATATATATATATATATATATAGATAGATAGATAGATTGAGAGAGAGAGAGAGAGAGATAGAAAGAGATTGAGAAAGAGATATACACATGTAGATATACTGTATTAAAAGGAGAGATTGATAGTGACAGACATATAATCTGTAACCTGACATGGAGCGATGAATTACATAAACTTATATATATATATATATATATATATATATATATATACGTGTGTGTGTATAAATACGTGTACGTGTGTGTGTATAAATATGTGTACGAGTGTGTGCGTACTTTTATATATATATATATGTGTGTGTGTGTGTGTGTGTGTGTGTGTGTGTGTGTGTAATTTTGTAATTGTGGGCGTGGGTGAATTATATATTTTCTATTCATATATCAGTATATATCTACTTAGTTAGGGATAGATTGATTATCAGAAGAAATTGTACTTACACACACACACACACACACACACCACAATATATATATATATATATATATATATATATATACAAGATACACAAGATATATATATATATATATATATATATATATATATACATATTGACATAAATTGGAGAAGTTAGTTATGGATAGATTGATTCTTGTAAGGAATAAGACGCACACACACACACACATACATATATATATATATATAAATATATATATGAACAAGCTACACATACACACGTGTACATATATATATATATATATATGTGTGTGTGTGTGTGTGTGTATGTGTGTGTGTCTGTATATATATATATATATATATATATATATATATATATACAGACACTTGTGTGTATCTTGTATATATATATATATATATTACTTGTGTATATATATATATAATATATATATATATACAAGATACACACATGTGCCTATAATCCAAAGTGAATTCCACATATGTCTGTTTATGACCTGATCTCTGCTGCCGGGCAATATTCAGCCAATTTTCCGTTAACCCTTCTTCCGGTTTTTCAATTTCGCCCTGACGAAAAATTCTGACAAGTCTGTATTTTTCCCGCCGCTGTCTCCGTTCGCGCCCTTTCTATTTCTCTCTCACGCAATCCAACAACATCAGCTTTGCTGAAAAATGAGCAGACCCTGCCCCCTTTAACATTTGGCGACGAAACAGGTGTCCCGATTCGGGTAAAAAAAAAAATAAGGCATCAGCCCCCCCCCTCCCATATCACTGTGTCCGTCTCCCCACCCCACACCACACATTTGATTTGATCTAAGAATGAACAAGTGGACGGTCTTTACGCCCCCCCCCACTCTACTTATTTTTATCTCTCACATCTTTTTTTTTCTTCTTTTAACTCTTTCCAGGCACGTAGTCATCAAACGCACAATTCAGGTCAAGCAGTTATTCACCTACCACCACCATCTATATATCTATCACTACTCTATATATCTATTCACTATTACGGTGTCTTCACTATCTATCTATCTATCTATCTATCTCTCGATGTAATATATATATATATATATATATATATATATATATATATATATTGTTGGCATCCTTCCGTCTACGAGAGACGATGGAGTAGTGAGTAAGGTTTTTGTTAACTTGAACTACATAGTCTGGGCGGGTTCGTATGGAGGATGAGCTGTTGCCCGTGCAGCAAATCCCCCCTCTCCATACTGCCGCTGTGATCCAAAGGAAAGGTAAGGGACCAACGGTAGAGTCACAGAAGTTAATGGGTAGCACTGGATTTCAGCCTCACACCGCCTTAGGGACTTCAGCTCCTGATTTATTTTCGGGGTTTACTCCCCTAGCATTTCCTTGAAGGCAACAGAGGTTTTGTGTCGGACTTCTTGAGTTGATGGGTTGCCGACCAAGGCTAAAAAGCCCATTCAAACCCATTTGGGGATTTATGCGAGTACTAAGTACCCCAATCTTACCACTATCGGTGTTCCTGAAAAAGAATTGAGTTTGGGGAATGGTATATTTTGCATTTGTGTATCAGATAACCAACAGTACCTTCAGGTCAGTTTATATATATATATATATATATATATATATATATATATATATATATATATATATATATAAAGTGTTGTTATGGGTCCAACGGGAGGAAATTAAATATTTTATAAAAACAAAGGCAAGCAAAATGAAATTATTATTACCTTACATTTGCGACACGTGTTTCAGATCTTCTGATACCTTCATCAGGCATTAATTAACCATATTCAATATATATATATATATATATATATATATATATATATATATATGTGTGTGTGTGTGTGTGTGTGTGTGTGTGTGTGTGTGTGTGTTTGTTGTGTTATGTATGTATATCAAATAAGTATCATTCTGTTATTTATCTAACAATCTATTTTTATTTTGTACTCATCTATCATTCTATCCATCTTTTATTTTGCTCATATTCTATCTATTTATTTATCTATCGATAGATAGATAAATAAATAGATAGAATATGAGCAAAATAAAAGATGGATAGAATGATAGATGAGTACAAAATAAAAATAGATTGTTAGATAAATAACAGAATGATACTTATTTACGGTCACCTCTCTCTATATATATCTACCTCTCAATGTAGTTATAAATACATACATATATATGTATATATAAAATGAATAGCTTAGCTTGTATCTGTGCAGTAAGCTGGTGGTAGGTGTGGAGCACTACCTCAGATATCTAGACGATGGTTTGGTGTGAAAAGAAAGAACAGCTTTTATTTACAGATTTTTCCAAATAACAACTGAAGGCATTTCCGGTAAAATGTGCCAATCAGAAACGGGCCAAGAATAGTATGTGAGCATTTCAGATCATTTGCAATTGACCTAGAATAAAATGTTAACGGGATTTTCTGATTGAAGGAACAATACAACTGGATTCTCTGCAACCAGGAGCTACTCTCTTGTTCTATCTTGGATTTCTAGGAATACAACTGGATTCTCTGCTACAAGAAGCTACAATCTTGTTCTTCCTAGGATTTCTAGGAATACAACTGGATTCTCTGCTACAAGAAGCTACAATCTTGTTCTTCCTAGGATTTCTAGGAATACAACTGGATTCTCTGCTACAAGAAGCTACAATCTTGTTCTTCCTAGGATTTCTAGGAATACAACTGGATTCTCTGCTATAAGGAGCTACACTCTTGTTCTACCTATGAATTCAAGGAATACAACTGGATTCTTTGCTACAAGGAGCTACACTCTTGTTCTACCTAGGAATTCAAGGAATACAACTGGATTCTTTGCTATAAGGAGCTACACTCTTGTTCTACCTATGAATTCAAGGAATACAACTGGATTCTTTGCTACAAGGAGCTACACTCTTGTTCTACCTAGGAATTCAAGGAATAAACTGGATTCTTTGCTATAAGGAGCTACACTCTTGTTCTACCTATGAATTCAAGGAATACAACTGGATTCTTTGCTACAAGGAGCTACACTCTTGTTCTACCTAGGAATTCAAGGAATACAACTGGATTCTTTGCTACAAGGAGCTACACTCTTGTTCTACCTAGGAATTCAAGGAATACAACTGGATTCTTTGCTACAAGGAGCTACACTCTTGTTCTACCTAGGAATTCAAGGAATACAACTGGATTCTCTGCTACAAGGAGCTACACTCTTGTTCTACCTAGAATTCAAGGAATACAACTGGATTCTTTGCTACAAGGAGCTACACTCTTGTTCTACCTAGGAATTCAAGGAATACAACTGGATTCTCAGCTACAAGGAGCTACACTCTTGTTCTACCTAGGAATTCAAGGAATACAACTGGATTCTTTGCTACAAGGAGCTACACTCTTGTTCTACCTAGGAATTCAAGGAATACAACTGGATTCTTTGCTACAAGGAGCTACACTCTTGTTCTACCAAGGATTTCAAGGAATACAACTGGATTCTCAGCTACAAGGAGCTACACTCTTGTTCTACCTAGGAATTCAAGGAATACAAGAGACTTTGTACTCCTGGATTCTACCATTGGATTTGCCAATATGAGATCTAAACACTTAAAATGGTGTGATCAGAATCGTAACAAATCCTACTATGGGTAAACAGTAGAAAAGACTGGTTTCTTTATCCTTAGAAAGGCAAGCAATCTAGAAGAAGAAAAACTCTGACTGAAAACCCGTTATGCTCCGCCTAAATATTGTGTTGCATAATTGACAGGTATCCTGGTAATTGTGCAAGGTTAATGTAGAAAATAGATTCATAAGCTCCGAATCCTTTTTGCGAGAGAAGTGTGATAAATAATATCCAGTCTACTGAATATCATTTATTGGTTATTAGTTGGGCAATTCCATGTCAAATTATCCAGGCCATGTCACCCACCCACTTCATTTTTTCTGAAATTTTGTACAGGTGTAGAATAGGTTGGAATTAGACAATCCCCCAAATTTGAGCTTCCAATTCGAAAAAATTCGCCGAGTTATGTCGATTTTAAACTCGAAAAATTTGAGGAGGGGTGAGAAAATTGGCGCCTTTTTGTAATCTATTTCTGTCTTTAAAATGTGTTCTAGAGCTCCGCTACTTCTGAAAATTGGCTTCTAGAAGCTTTTTTGGCCTGAGGAATTGAAAATTTTTATCAAAATAGGTATAAAATTAACCCTTTTAAAGTTATTAAGGATTTTTGATTTTTTCAATGCAAGATCAACAAGTGAAAAAATCACAATGTGGCACTATATAAAAACAAATTTTTTCTTTAACCTATTATTCTACATATACTGAACATTCTTTGTACCAAAAATAGAGTTTGGTTTTTGATCCCAAGCAAAGTTACAACACTAGATAAATTTAGCAATTTTACGTTTTGAGTTTTTCCGTTCAGCCATTGATTAAGGGCTGTATGGAGCAAAATAACTGTCAGAGTTCGATAGAAATTATCAGAATTGTGTTGGTGGTTAGATATATTTAAAATAATGTTCAAACAATATATTTCCCATGTACCAATAATATTGCCTGCAAAATTCTGACAATATACAAACGTCAATATCGGCATCATTGCACTCATTTTTGTTACCTTCATGTTTATAATAATGAAAGAATTATTCAAAACAATTTCCACGCGCGGGAGCAGCCGAGCCGATTTTAACATCACGGAAAAAATTTTTCAAATATACAGCGTTCCTCAACTTCTTAAACAACAGATGATTACAATATCGCCGTGGGATAAGTACTATAAAAAAAAAACACCTAGTACATTCAATAACTCTGAAGATGGAATTTTACTTCCGAAAATATTTAGTTTTGAAAAGAAAACAAAAGTTAAATAAATTCAACACATATTGCATTGTAAATTGCCTTCAAACTCTTTATATTACACATACACACAATGCTTCAAAGATACTATAAAGAAACAAACTTTATATATATATATATATATATATATATATATATATATATATAAGGAAAATCGCACACCACTTTAATACCCCTGCACACAATTAAGATAACCTGAAATGTATCTTGATCCAACAAGGCTTTCCATCCACTCAAGCTAGGAAACTAGCTGAATTAAGATGGATAATTAGGCACGCACAGAAAAGGACTAAACACAGACACCGGCACACTAAAAGCTTACACATATTTCTATGATACCCCCATACCGCCGACCCCATGATCCCTATCAGATTACTACACACACAGTACAAACTCATTAATCACCAACCAACCAATCAAAATCCGGTATCTCCTCATTAAAAAGAGCAGCCAGCAGCCAGCAGCCAGCAAGTCACTACTGTTCTCAGAGTCTTGAAGAAGGGAGATCATTACAATCCCGAAAATTCACCACTACTACTAAATAAAAGAAACTAAAAAAAAGACAAGAAAAAACAAAAAAACAAAAAACAACCTAGTTTTCTTATATTTATTCCCAGATGAATATATTATGATAACTACATTATTATAATATAGCTCATCAATGCTTCACACTAATGCCCAAACCTGATTTATGTACTTCCAAAAATGGATACAGATACAAAAATATATCTCAAATATATATACTTACTAGAAGCATACGGAGACTCCCAAACAACACCATATATATATATATATATATATATATATATATATATATATAATATCACCACATCACATTATTTGACAATTAATTTCAATTTATTATATAACACAATATTCCATAAACAATAATACATCCTTGACCCATTCGCTCATTTTGAGTGGATAACTCTTTTTGGTTTTCACCGGTTTCTTTTTTTTTCCCCCAAACAATAACAATGAAAACACGCTTCATTCAATCATCAACAAGTTTAAGAATATTAATAACATTTTATTCTTTGCAATACAAATTGTATCCATTCGCCAAAACTTTCAAATTTTTAATGGTCTCTGCGTTCCAAATGATTAAAAAATATTCTTTTTTCGAACATTTTAATATTCTGTTTTGTCTCCAACGGATTTTTGTCTCTACTCAAAAAATAAAAAAATCACTCTGATGAAGGTCGTAAAAAATCTCTCTGTGTACGGAATATTTTTACATTTTTCCTATTATTATTATTATTATTATTATTATTATTATTATTATCATCATTTCAACTTCATCTCATTATTTTAATAATAATAATAGCGTAAATCCGTATACATTTTGATAAACGGACCGAAACACATGTGTAAGTGATATCGATTAAAAGTGATATAGATAAAATTCATTTTTATCCATCTACATTTCTTTTCTTTCCTCATTTTTTCCTCATATATATATGTAATATAAAGATTTTTGAAGGCAATTTACAATGCAATATGTGTTGAAAATTATATTTATTTAACTTTTTTTTTTTTTTCGAATCTAAATATTTTCGGAAAGTAAAATTCCATCCTCAGAGTTATTGAAAGTACTAGGTGTTTTTTTTATAGTACTTATCCCACGGCGATATTGTAATTATCTGTTGTTTTAAGAAGTTGAGGAACGCCGT
>CM042178.1:41323537-41346037 GCA_023376005.1 Doryteuthis pealeii
TATGTGAAATTTACAGAAGATTAAGTGATGTATACAGAGAAACATGTTTTAGAACGTTTACAAGTTGGCTAAACATGAGTTTGTCACTATGTGTTTAAGTTGAACAGACAGTCAATGGAGTAAAAACACACTGACACTCTCTGTTAAAGAAAAAGTTCCGGGCACAGCGGTCAGTAAAGAAGGTCAAGAGGAGAGTCATCTGGAACATGAAAGAACTCATCACTATTGATTTCCTTGAAAAAGGTAGCTTCCTATTCCTAGGGCAACATTCACCTTATCTATTGAATGGCCCTCGTAAGTACATTCCTATAGTAAAAATCCTTTTAAGTATATTACTATATTAACAATATAAAAACCCTTTTCCAATGCATCCCTATAGTAAAACCCTTTCCCAATGCATTTCTTTTGTAAAACTATTTCCAATGCATTCCTATAGTAAAATCCTTTTCCATTGCATTACTATATTAAAACCCTTTTCAAATGCATTTCTACAACAAAACGCCGTCCAATGCATTCCTATAGTAAAATCATTTCCAATGCATTACTATATTAAAACCCTTTTCAAATGCATTTCTACAACAAAACGCCGTCCAATGCATTCCTATAGTAAAATCATTTCCAATGCATTACTATATTAAACCCATTTCTAAAATGCATTCCTGCAAAACAAAATCCCAATAAAAAAAAACCCTTTCCAATGCATTACTAAATTAAAACCCTTTTCCAATGCATTCCTATCGTAAAACCCGTTCCAATGCATTCCTTTAGTAAAACCCTTTCCAATTCATTCTTATATCAAAACACTTTCTAATGCATTCTTATACTAAAACATTTTCCAATGCATTATTATATTAAAATCCTTTTTCAATGAATTACCATAGTAAGACCATTTCTAATCAATTTCTATAATAAAACACTTTACAATTCATTCTTATAGTAAAATCCGTTCCAATATGCTCCCCTTGTAAGTTGTGCTTCCTATGTATCTATGTGCTTAATCTAAACTTATTGGTCTACTCAAAAGAAAGCAAAGCTTATCCAGTCAGTATCTTTCTTTCGGGTTGAGATTCCGTTACAATTAATCAATTCTTATGCAAGTGTGGCCTAAAATGTTGAGGCAATGGATTTGAAGTTATTTCTCATCCTACTGACCGCCCTGTCGGCTGGGGCGTTAGAATGCACCGACTGCACGTCTGCAGAGGGGTAAGACTCCCCCAATGGGGCCACCTGTTGGCCGTGGGTGGCGACCCGTGATGCTTAATGATAGAGCCCAGGTGGATGAGCAATTCATGACATGCAATACTCCCTTTGGCCCTATCTTGGGCTCGACGGGCGGTCGGAGAGGCCCCCTCTGATCAATCGGCTGGTCACGTCAAGCCCTAGCACCTATATGATTGCCACAACCCTATTGCCCTTATGGCAAGCCCCAGCCCCTTTTTATCATATGGGTGCTAGAAGGCGGTGGCTGCGGGTTACATGTCATAGGAATGACGTTAAACTCTATCTGATGGTGAGGTTCCAGTTTTGGAGGTTTGGGGAATGTGGAGCACCCATTCATCACCATTGCTCCCTGGTCCACTCTAACCCGGAGTGGTAGTACCTGTTAGGGTCCCATCTATGGGTTAAATAGAAAAATGTATTTATAAAAAAATTGTATTATCCATTAAGAATTGATTTATTTAAAAACTTTATCGGCATTAAATGACCCACTGAGGTTGATATGCCGTAAAACAAAACAAACTAAACCAAATCATCCTACTGACACGTCCTCTTTATTGTTTTATATCAGATTTTTTGTTTTAATACATGTTTAAGTCATCCACAGACACCGTGTTTCGACGTTTCACGATTCATCAGCAGTTAACTCCGACTAGGAGCGAAACCCGACTAACTTTACGTCTGCCCGATCCGTTACTCTCTAGGCCATCGCCTGCTGCCGTTTAAGGATTAGTGTTTTAACTGTTTTAAATACATACATCTGTGTATATACTTTACAATCACCGGAGAGATCAAATCTGTTAACAGATGATCATTGCGTTATGCTGGCAGTGAAAGTCGCCCCTAAAGAGCTCTACCGGGTAACGGGAGCATATAATATATATATATATACGTTGTATCAGCATTTGATATATATATATATATATATATATATATATATAATAACGCCCATCTTTTTAAAAAACATTAAAATATATATATATATATATATATATATATATATATATATATATATATGCTGCTACAACGTTTTAACTGTAGAAGCATAAATAGTTAATCAAAAAAGTGCTCAATATATTTCGTAAATTATAGAGCATTTATAGTTGTCGAAAAAAGTTTTTGACTCTACCACGGTTTCGGTGTTGTAGGTACACCTTTTTCAGGAGTTCTCCCAGAGAACATATACCTTGAATACCGAAATAGATAGATAGATAGATAGATAGATAGAGAGAATACAGAAATAGATAGATAGATAAGTAGAGAGAATACCGAAATAGATAGATAGGTAGAGAAAAAAACTTTTTACTCCAACTATATATAAAAAAAAAAACTTTTTACTCCAACGATATATATATATCCCGTGAAACGGTGAAACGGGACTGTATGTGAATGACAATATATATACATATATATATATATATATATATATATATATATATATATATATATATATAATGTTGTTCTGGTTCCAACGGAAGAAAATTCAATATTTTATTAAAAAAGAAGGTCCGCAAAATGTATTTTGTTCTCTTTTGATTCTTTTTTTATGCAGTAAAACAAAAGGAATTAAAAATTTTTTTTCTGAGAACAAAATACATTTTGCGGACCTTCTTTATATATATATATATATATATATATATATATATATATATATATATGGTAAAATAATTTACGTTGTTTTAGAAGCATGTTTCTCTTTTATCGGGATGCTGTGGAGTAGGGGTGAGGATGTGGTTGATACGCTTATACAGCAACTAAACATTATTTTCCCAAATATAATATATATATATATATATATATATATATATGTGTGTGTGTGTGTGTGTGTATATGTGTATATATATATATATATATGTGTTGTGTATCTATACATAATATACACATATATATAGACTCATCAGAGATATACATGAGTGTGTGTGTTCAATCTTCATCTATCTATCTATCTATCTCTCTCACTCTCTCCTCTCTCTCTCTCCTCTCTCTCCTCTCTTCTCTCTTCATATATATATATATATATGTTATGAAAGAGAGAAGAGAGAGAGAGAGAGAGAGAGAGAGAGAGAGAGAGAGAGAAGAGGAGAGAGAGAGGGGGGAGCGTGTGTGAAAGAGAAACAAAAGAGAGTTGGCGAATGCACTATACTATCATTTGGCATTTTCCTGGATGGACAACAGCTGTCTAAATAACACATCTAATAAATGAATGAATAAATAAATAAAAGTGATAACTGCAAGAAACAAAACAAAACAAAAAAAAAAAAAAGAAAGAACTAATCAAAAGAGCATACACACCAAAACGACTCTACTTAAGGTATGCAACCAAACAAAATGGTGAATTGCACATCCCGCCATTGAGAGAAAGGATGTGAGATAAAGAAAGGAAGGAAGAAAAAAGGAAGAAATAAAGAAAGAACTGAAAAAATAGAAAGAACATGAAAACAAAAAGACGAAAGAAGGAAGAAAAAAAAGAAAGGAGAAAGAAGGAAGAAATGATGAGAGGTAGAAAGGGGGTAACGGAGTTAGTAAAGAAAGAAAGAAAGAAAGAAAGAAAAAGAAATGAGGAACGAGATAAGGTAGGAAGAATTGAAAAGAAAAAGAAAGAAGATGAATACAAAAAAAGTCTAACGAAAGAAAGAAAAAAAAGAAAGAAAGAAAAAAAAGAAAGAAGAAAAGAAAGAAAGAAAGAAAATGAAAAAGTAAATGAAAAAAGAACTCATGGGAGAAAAAAGCGAAAAAGAAAGAAATGAAATAATGTAGACAGAAATAAGTAAATAAATAAATAACTGAAAATAAAAAAAGAATGAAAGGGATAATAAAAAAGACCCAAGAAAGAAAAAGAAAGAAAAGAAAGAAAGAAAGAAAGAAAGAAAAAACATTTATTTCCCGCCCTTCGGCAGTGTAACCTTTGCGAACAAATGCAAAAACTGAAAAATGATCCTAAATGTTCTTTAATGCTGGCTGCGATGAGAGAGAGGAGAGAGAGAGAGAGAGAGAGAGAGAGAGAGAGAGAGAGAGAGAGAGAGAGAGAGAGAGAGAGAGAGAATGATGGATAAATTAATTAGAAAGAAAGAAAGAAAAAAGAAAGAAAGAACCGAAAGCAATGCCGGAACATGGACTGGTTCGCAGCAAAGAGAGAGAGAGAGAGAGAGAGAGAGAGAGAGAGAGAGGTGAAGATAAGGGAAATAAAGAGAGAGAGAGAGAGAGGGGTAGAGAGAGAGAGGGAGAGAGAGGGGGAGAAAAGAGAAGAGAGAGGGTTCATGGATATATTAAGAAAGAAAGAAAGAAAGAAAGATTCAAAAGTAATGCTGGAACGTGAACTGGCTGGCAGCGTAGAGAGAAAGAGAGAGAGAGAGAGAGAGAGAGAGAGAGACAGACAGACAGACAGAGAGTGGGAGAAAGAGAAAGGGAAAAAGAGAGTGGAGAAAGAGAAAGAGAAAGAGAAAGAGAGAGGGGTGCTGGATAGATTAAGAAAGAAAGAAAGAAAGAAAGAAAGAAAGAAAGAAAGATCCAAAAGCAATGCTAGAACGTGAACCGGCTAGCAGCGTAGAAAGAGAGGGGGGAATGGCGGATAGATTAATAGATAAAGAAAGAAAGAAAGAAAGAAAGAAAAAAAAGTAAACCGCTTCACGTCGCCCCACCCATCCACACCCCAAACAAACAAAATAACTAATGTTTTTTTTTCCTTTAATAACTCAATTAATATAAGTGGTCCTCAGTCGACATTAAACGGTGATACAGTCGTTTAGCCGCCATTGCAGCGTCGACGCTCAGCACGCATGCGTGGCAATCCGAATCCAACGTAAAGAAAAGGTCTGTCATGAAAGGAGAATGCCAAAATATGACAGTTTGTTTTATTATGACCCAGCACGAAGACTAATGGAGTGTTGGCGGGAATTCATTCCGCTTAGTCAAGTCTGGCTCAAGGTCAAGTACTTTTACTCAGACTTGAAAGACCATCAGCTAACACTGATGTTAAAATAAATAATAATAATAATAATAAATCGAAGAATACAATAAAAAGAGCAAAGAAAGACTAAAACAACCAGCAACAGCAAATGCAAAATATGGCCAAACGGGAAAAAAAAGAAATGGCAAGAAAAACAATTGTATGGATACTTCAAGCGACAAACTGAAGAGATCACCACAAGAAGACCTGGAAATGGCTAAAAAAGAGGAACTTAGAGAGAGAAACTGAATTCTCATGATTGCAACACAAGACATTGTTATGAGAACCAATTATATCAAAGCGAAAAAATATAAGACGCAATAGAATAGCAAGTTTAGGACGTATGGAGACAGAGACTAATTGATTAATCATATGATAAGTGAATACAACAAACCAAAGGGATAAGGGTTTGGAAAGATGTTCCACTGGGAATTGTGCAAGAAATTACATTTTGACGATGCAACCAAATTATATGCTCAAACCGGAATCTGTTCTAGGGAATGAGACGCATAAAATTCTCTGAGGTTTTGAGATACATACAGATCACATTCCATGACCTGCAACACTCCACTTAGACCCTTACTTGGGCTAGACGGGCGATCGGAGAGGCCCCCTCCGATCAATCGGTTGGTCAAGTCAAGCCCTAGCACCTATATGATTGTCCCAACCCTATTGCCCTTATGGCAAGCCACAACCCTTTTTATCATATGGGTGCTAGAAGGCGGTGGCTGAGGGTCTACATGTCCTTGGAAATGACGTTAAACTCTATCCGATGGTGAGGTTCCAGTTTTGGAGGTTTGGGGATTGTGGAGCGCCCTTTATTACCATTTTTCACTGGTCCACTTGACTCGGAGTGGTGTTACCTGTTAGGGTCCCACCTATGGGTTAAATAGAATAATGTAATTAAGTATCCAATAAGAATGAATTTATTTCAAAACTTTATCGGCATAAAATGACCCAGAGAGGTTGATATGCCGTAAAACCAAACAAACCAAACAAACCAAACCAGATTACCTTATCCTAGCCAAAATACCAGTCATAGTATTAATTAACAAGAAAAGGAGAACTTGTTAACTAGTGGATTTTCTCATCCCGGTAAATCACAGGGGGAATGAAAGAAAACAAAAAGATGGACAAATACTTCGACATTGCCGGAGGACTAAAAAAATTGGAATTTAAAGATAAAAGTAATACGAATGTTTGTTGGTGCCTTTGAAACGGTGCCCAAAGGTTTGGAAAAAAGACTAGATGAATTGACATGAGTGGAAGAATTGAGACCACCCAGACAACAGCATTGTTAATAATGACAAGAATACACAGAAGATCCCCTGGAGACTTGAAGAGACTTGTCACTCAGACTCCAGTGAAATACCACCAGCTTATGCTGATGTGAAAAAATGGCAAATAATAATAATAATAATAATAATAATAATAATAATAATAATAATAATAATAATAATAAAAGACTAGAAGAACTGAACATCAGAGGAAGAATTGAGAACAACCATAAAAAGCATTGTTGAAATCAGGAGAGTCCCGGAGACTTGAGGAGACTTGTTGTCACTCAGACTCCAGTGTAAGACCACCAGTTTACGCTGGTGGGAAAAGCTAATCTTTTTAAAATAATAATAATAATAACTCGAATAATAAACTAAAAAGTGCAAAGAAACATTAATTACAGCAGCTTGTAACAGCAACTGTAACCTATGGACAAACACGACAAAAACTCGAAAACAGAAATGAGAAAAAAAAAACAAAAAAAAACAATATATGGATATTTTAAGCGACAAACTGGATATATTTTAACACAAGAAGACCTGGACATGGTTAAGAAAGAGAAACCTCAAGGAAGAAATTTAATCTCTAATAATAGCATATCAAAGCGAAAATAGATAAGACACAACAGAAAAATGTATGTTGGGATAGAGATGAAACGGTTAATAACATAACAAACTGATACAGAAATGATACAAAAGAAGGGACGACTGGATGGAAAAGATGATTAAATGGGGATTGCGCAAGAGACTAAAAATTGACGGACACTTAAATGATATGGTTTGCCAAAATATGCTGCGCATGTTGGGGCAAAACACCCCCCATGGTGGGGAAAAGTGCCTACCAATGGTGGCACCCGTTTGCCGTGGGTGGCCACCCATGTTGCCTAAGGAAGGAATCTTTGTAACTGAGCAGTGCATAGTATGCGATACTCCACTTTGGCCCTTACTTTGGCTCAACGGGCAGTTGGAGAGACCCCGTCGAATCAATCGGCTGACTAGCACCGATATTGCTATCCCAACTCTATTGGGAAACCCCCAACCTTTTATATGACTTGTCATTCAGACTCCAGTGTAAGAACATCAGCTAACTGTGATGAAAAAAAAAACCTCCTGGTCTGACTTGAGACGTGTGAGAGCTGCTGAGTGAGTATGGTAGGATATAGTGGTGTGGGAGCTGCTTGAGCGATTTAGTTTTAGATAACCCACGAAGGTTGAAATGCCATTAAACAAAGAAACCAGCTGTCTGGACTAATCGACTGCCCACAGCCGTGTGTGAGCGGCAATTTTCATTTTCATGTTTTTTCAGAGAACCCAGACTTGCATCAGCAGTGGTTGATCCTTGACCTGTCCCTGTCAATCACGTCCGCTACTGCTGGGCGCCGCAGGAGAAGTACATGGCAATTACATATATTTAACTTAATCTAGATACGTATCGTACTGTCTATGAATATTTTGCTGATAACGGACAATCGATTATACAAGCAGCATTTGTCTTAGGGGAAAAAAAAAAGGTAAAATTCTAAATGACCTTGAAACTGATTACCCAATCCAGGCCAGGAGACTAGATCCAGTCCTCATTTTTACGAGAAGATCTGTCAGATATTGAACAGCAGTGTTCTTAGCTCAGCACGCATGCGTGGCAATCCGAATCCAACGAAAAGAAAAGGTCCGTCATGAAAGGAGAATGCCAAAATGTGACAGTTTGTTTTATTATGACCCAGCACGAAAAACAATGTATTGTGGAAGGGATGCATTCCCCTCAATCAAGTCTGGCTCAAGGTCATGTTCTTTTAAAGATTTAGCCACAGTCACATCGGTCGTCAATAATAATAATAATAATAATAATAATAATAATAATAATAATTACAAAGTTGGTATGACTGGCTGGTGAAAGTTCATCCACTGGGAACTGTGCAAGAGACTAGAATCAGACCATGCTGATAAATGATTTATGCACAAACCAGAAACTGTCCAAAAAATTATCTGGGATATTTGAAATAAAAATGAATCATCAAATCCAGGTCAGAAGATCAGACCTAATTTTATAAACAAGACAAAATTACGGAAAAAGGTTTTTTAATAGTGGTGAGTCCATATTTTACCAGTGGTTATATATATATATATATATATATATATATATATATATATATATATACATGTGTGTGTGTGTGTGTGTGTGTGTGTGTGTGTGCTTGTGTGTGTATGTGGACACCTGGCTGACGAGTTTTCAATGAGATTTCGGAGTATATATATATATATATATATATATATATATATATATATATATATATAGATAGATAGATAGATAGATATATAGAGATATATAGATATATATCTTCCCTATACCTTACCCAATTACCTTTTCAGCATAAAAGAAGAATATAAAAGCACTTGTCCCAATAAATTCTTAGGAAGCTTCAACTAAATAACGAGGTGAAATATCAATTGAATTTAGTTGCTGTGATGTTATATCCACTTTTCCTCTATTTTCAACCACATATATAAATAGATAAATATGAAATATAGTTATCTATGTATACAAATATTTTTTCATTTAAACGAAGACCTTTCTTTACACAACGTAAAGAAAGGTCTTCATTTAAATCTCGTAATGGAATGAATGAGAGTTCATCTTCTCGAGTGCTCGGTCAGTTTGTAGAGCACGTGTCGCTGTTTGCTGAATATTCCAAGGTCATCTTCTGAAAGATTAATTTTCAGATGCGGAAATAATTAAACGTCAAGGAAACACTGGAAAACTTTTAGTGGAAATAAAATCTTTCCGTCTGCACGTAAAATCATCCAAGTGTGATGGGAGGTAAGTGGCCGTACAATATTGGAACTTTAAAAGGTTAATTGGCAAGAACTTTGTTACTCATAAAATAATTCTCATAATTAGTTTATAGCATGCTCTCAGTCATTTAGCCTCGGAGACCCTGAAAGATAGATTGAATGTATCACGTACACAGGTAGGTAAAATAAAAACAAACAAAACCTGATGAGTATATATATATATATATATATATATATATATGTGGTGGACTCTCCTATCGTGAAGGATAGATGAGAGTCAGCAGTGAATGATTTGTTTCCTCCTATGTTGTGCATGCTATCAAGAAGACATTTTGTGTTTCCTTGAGTGTGATAGCAGCCCAGCCTTGTTGCAAGCTATGAAGCCACACTGACGGATGGAATTTCCTAACGCGGGAATCAGATGTTTTTGTTTTTAAGTTAAACGGAGCTGACCTCGGTGTTTCAGTCAATTTTCTTCAAATCTCTTTAATCTAGCGAAACATGTCTTACGCCATTCTTTTTGGTTTGATGCTAGATTTTCCCAAGCACTCAGGTAATATTTAGACGTTTCAAATTTCCTTTGTTTTGTCTTTAGAGCGTAAGAGCGGACGTCCAATAGAACGCTTATTATTTGGTAATTGTCCGTATAATATCTTCTTTGGAAGCCTGTTCTCATTTATTCTGACAACGTGACCAGCCCACATAAACTGAACCTTTGCTAGTAAGGTTTCAATCCCTGCATATATATATATATATATATATATATATATATATCACCAACCCCTCCGCATATGACACAAGGTCAATTTCTTGAACGGAGTTTACCAGGTTTTAATTCAGAGTTTTTCCTTCTCCTAGATTGGTTGCCTAACCAAGGTTAAAGCGCCCAGTCTGTCCTACTATTTACCCATAGCTGAAGAGAGAATAGTTGGATACATACCTTTCCCAAGTGAAATACAAACAGCCTCGTCCAGGATTTGAACTCGTGTATGTATATATCCAAACCCTTTGTCAGGATGCGACACAAGGTCGTTCATTTAAAAGTTATTTGTCTGAATTTTTCATAATTTGGATTTGTCATATAGTACTTAAATAATGGGAATGGAATCGTCTGTTTTCCTATAAATAATATCTGACGAAAGCTTGGAAGGTTTATATAATATATGGTGTGGTTAATTTTTATACCGGTTTTAACAAAACCGGTTTAAAAAAATAATTACTTGGTGTTATTGATCTCTAATATTATGTTTTATTCTCCAACGTATTAAAATCAATCCTATGAAGGATTTTTATATTCAAACCCAGTAAAATATAATTAAAATAAGTTCAATACTTTGATATGTGTTCTTATTTAATTTCGTTAGTCTTTCTAATATAATGTATTTCATTACATTAAAACAAATACTTGCGCCCGAAGGACGCATTTTCTTGCAAGTGTAGGTAAAAAAGAATTGTTTAATTTAAAGTTTGGTGGTTGGTCAATAATGACGTGTAGTAGAAGTCCACAAAAAATCTTCACTTATGAGTTCGTCCTTACTTCACCAGCAGTGCCTAGCATGTCTTCTTCGTGATAGGAGGTAAGTGGCTTTTTTTCTGGTGCGTTCAAGACAGAACACATCATCCTTTTGTAGTTCCCATGTAGCTTTTTCTTTCATTTCGTCAATCTAAGTGGTGAAGCCATACTGTAGTACTTATACGACTACAGTTTTGAAGTATTTTCGTTTTATTTTATAAGATGGGTAAGATGTTTATTTTATAAGATATAGAAGCTCTACATCAAACCGTTTAGCCATCTACAGGACCGGTGCAATATAGTTTGGCGCCCTAGGCAAACCTTTAGATGCGCACCCCCTTGAAAGTTTGGATAAGCTATGTATATGTAGGTATAGTAACCCATTATATTAACTATGTAGGTATAGTAACCCATAACATGTATACAGGTATACTAATCCATTATAGTAACTATGTAGGTATAGTAAACCATTAAAGGTATACAGGTATAGTAACCCATTATAGTAACTATGTAGGTATAGTAACCCATTACAGGTATACAGGTATAGTAACCCAATATAGTAACTATGTAGGTATAGTAACCCATTACGAGTATACAGGTATACTAATCCATTATAGTAACTATATAGGTATAATAACCCATTACAAAATTGTATCTCTCAAAACACTACTGATACCATATTTTCTTCTTGTGGTTTTATTACTTCATCCATGCAAATAAACAATTATTGTTATTACATTAAGTCAATAAATCCTGGACGTAAATGTCAATGAAACGATTTTTAATTATTGTTTTTATTTTGACTCAAGAGTAATCTTTAAAAATAACATATAAACATTTAGTTCGATCCAGCCTGCGCAAATTATGACTTTTATCTTTACATCATTATTACAAATTGTTTAAAATAAAATATTTCGGACCATATGACCTTTAGGCACCCCTTTTGCATTGTGACCAGTCATTGGTTGAACAATATATTAAATTGACATCTTAGGTATTAATAGAAACTAGCATGACCTGCGAATATACCACACTATGAACATTTAATTATTACAACGTTTGATATATTTACTTAAGAGCTTTTGAAAAAGCTCAAATATATATATATATATATAATATATAATATAATATATATATATATATATATATATATATAGTTAAACCTAATGAGTCAGATATACCTACTAACGGTTTTGCTTAGTACTCTTCCCTGAAGAGCACTAAGCGAAACTGTTAGTAGTATATCTGACTCATTAGGTTTAACTTCATTATTGCTCTACTTAGGTATTGAGCACCCTTTACTTTTAGCTTTAGCGTATCCTGGCGGTTTATATATATATATATATATATATATATATATATATATATATATATATATATATATATATATATAAATTGTTTTTCTTTAGCCAAGCATTGTAGTATCAACCGATTATTTCGGTTGGTACGACTAATCTTGGTCTTTTCTTTTTTGCATTTTTTCCCAGATAAAGTTTGGTAGTATATTTTTACAATCAAACTATTTGCCTGTGTTTTTCTTACCGCAAGGGTTTACCAACATGTTTGGTATACTATATATATATATATATATATATATATATATATATATATATATATATATATATCCCCTTTTCACAAGCGCAAAACCAAGGAGATTGTTTTGGCGTCTGTGGTGGAACACCACATCTACCATCAGCTTTACCGCACATATCCCAGTGCTACTCATACACTGAGTGGACGAGGGCCGGTATCAAACTAGGCAGACGCTCTATCGACTCAGCTAAACCGGCCCTAAAGTTCAATATGTAAAAAGTATGATAATCTTGATTTAATTCTCTGGCTCTTATTTCTTTCTTTCTTTCCAGCTTTTTATCTTTTTATATTCGATTGAAACAGATTAGCGTTATCACTTCCGTGCGCTCACCCCTTCTCTTTCTTTATTTCATTCTTCTCATCTGGGGGCGCCACAAAATCTGAGCAAACTAAATTTCTATTAATAATACTCGTGTTCCTTAATGTTCCTTAACCCCTCTGGTTAAAAATGAGACAGTCCAAATTGCCCTAGATGAAATGCAAATATATAAATCCTGATTATTTGGTGTTGCGTATCCGTCGAATTATTTCTTGTGAGTGTCCTCACCCCTACTAAATAATAGAACATGCCGTTTTTATTATAAAGAAACAGCAGGAAAAGTACGTATGTGTATCTGTCCTTGTGCGCATGAGCTTTGTATGCGATTTTCACGCATGCGTAAAAGCGATGGGAGGGGGGTTAGATTAGACAAGTCACATAGCCGAATGTAAACAAATCCGCTCGGTATGCATAGAGGGTCTCGAATTGTCATGTGTCGATTATTTGCACGGACTTCGGTCGGGCGCCATCCCACCGGAAATGAACCGAACGAGCGAGAGAGAGTTCTACATCCGGTAGAAGGGAAGGCGACGTCGGCTGCGCGGGTGTGGTGTGAGGGCAGGGGGCGAAAGGCTCGCTTGTAGCCGTGTAACCGTGTCGCCGTTTTGATATCTTCCTGCCACGCCCGGGCCCCCTCTAACAACACCCCCCAACCAATCCTGTCCCTCATTCGCCAACCGTCGAACACCCACCCCCATCCCTCGACCGTAGTTCGTCATCGCGAAAACCGACTGTTGGAATGATGTCGTGTCGATGCGATCCCGAAACTTTTATTGGGTCTATTCGATATGTCGTCCGTGTATAATCTGATCGTGTTCTTGTTTTCACAATGATAGTTACGACAAGCATTTATCCGTTTCAAATCCCCTTCTCCATACCCGAAAACACAAGACAAGAGGACATGGGGAGGGATGGAGGGTGAAACTTTGGGAATTATCTGCCAGCAATCTAATTTGTTCAGCGTTTGTATAATGGCATAATCTTGTGTATGACTTTATCGTTTTTCATGTGCACGACTTTCGTTAATATTTAGTTTCATATTAATATTTACGAAGAATTTGTGTCGTCCGTTCTCTGTAGACATCGTAGCACAAGGTATTATTTATTTATTGGATCCTTTCCGTCTATTAAGGACGATGGCGTAGTGTCAAAAAAAAAATAATAATTAAAAAAAATAAAAAATAAAAATGTATCTGCATCTGTGCAAGTGACTCAGCAGGCCAATTCTTGAGTGACAGTCTTTGGTGCACACAAACTGTGATGCTTTCTGGGATTGCTGGCTTTTCTCTCTCTCTTTCTGGTTCTCTTTTCTGTCAATGCTACTCTCCTCTCTGTCTCACCCCTCTCCGTGCCTTGCTTAACGTTGAGGCTCCAGGCCGCTCTATTTTTTGCATCTACCTCCCACGTGTTTGTATCAATATGTCATATCCTCATGTCTCTCCTGCAGACATCTTTAAATCGAAGGCGTGGTCTACCAACCGATCAGGAGCCTTTTACTAATTCATGTAACATATTTGTATCTGTTCTTGTGCACAGAATGTAAAATTACGAAAACTATATTAATATTTACGATGAGTTTGTCTTTCTGTCTGTCCTCAATAAACGAACACACGTTTTGATGTAGAGCTACTCAATCTTTATTAATAATTGAGAAGAGATTGTCTGTCTGTCCTCTATAGACAGTCAAACGGTTTAATGTAGAGCTACTCAATCTATATTAATAATTGAAAAGAGATTGTCTGTCTGTCCTCTATAAAATTTAAAACGATTTGATGTAGAGCTACTCATCATCATCCTCATCATCATGTCGCGTAAGTAGCACGGATATCCATGACAATCTCTCGCTAACCTTCCCTATCATTCATTGCTCCTGGGAGTTTTTCTGCAGCACCCTCACAGTTGGTCAATGTAAGTCCTTGCTGGGCAGCCCACATTAGCATGCCCATGTGTTGGCTTCCACAGGAGAACGTCGCTTATGAGCCCGTCCTTGGTTCTCCAGCAGTTTCCGTATTACTCGGATGGTTTGTGAGATGGGGCAGGTGGCCATACAGCTGCTTCCTTGTAAGGTGCTGTTTTGCCTGTCTATCCTCTATAAAATCAAAAACGGTTTGATGTAGAACTACTAAATCTATATTAATAATTTGAAAGAGATTGTTTGTCTGTCCTCGATAGACAGCCAAAGAGTTTGATGTGGAGCTATTAAATCTATATCAAGAATTGAAAAGAGATTGTCTGTCTGTCCTCTATAGAAACTAAAACGGTTTGATTTAGAGCCACTAAATCTATATTAATAATTGGGAAGAGATTGTGTGTCTGTTCTCTCTAGGCAGTCAAACAGTTTGATGTAGAGCCATCAAATCTGTTAATAATTAAGAAGAATTTATCTGTCTCTCCTGTATAGAGGGCTAAATAGTTTGGTGTACAGCTACCAAATCTATATCAATAATTAAAGAAATATCGTTTGTCTGCCCTCTGTATACGGCTAAACTGTTTGATGTAGAGATACCAAATCTATCCTAATAATTCAGGAGTGATTGTCTGTCTGTCCTCTATAGAGGGTCAAACAGTTTTGTTGTAGAGCTACAAAATCTAAAATAACAATTGTAAAGAGGTTTATGAAACAGGTGTATGTAGAGTTTCCAAATCTACATCAATATCTATGAAATGTTTGTTTGGTTAGTTGGCTGGTTGGTTTTTACGTCATGTCAAACCTTGTTGGGTTATTTTATGCTGGAGACGTTTTGTTTTATTCATTCTTCATAGGTATTCATTTTTTTATTATTTAAACTCAATTTTTTAAAGCAATTTTTAAAAGCTCATTTTTCTAACCCATAGATTGGACCCTAACAGGTACTACCACTCCGGATCTGAGTGGACTAAAGTATTGACAATAAGAAGCACTTTGGTTTCACCTTTTTCAAATAAATAACTAGTCTTGGATCCTTTTTATATACAAGAGACTATCAGCATGATCTTTTTTGATGATCGGCTGCACCTGGAACTATTTCTTTACCAGAGAGTCAATGAGTCTCCACTCCATGGACTCTATTTTTTATCCTGGATCATAGTGGCAAACCCATGCTTAGCTCATTTTTAAACATTATTTTGATTAAAAGAAATACTTATCTGTACACATCAAAAATTATTCTGTAAATTTCACATGATTTGCACTTTTTAGCCACACAAAATTTGATGAAAGACCTCTGTTCAAGCATGGAGTAATCTGTTTGATTTTCCACTATTTTGAATTGCCATAATATTTTTGAACATTAAAATAATTTCTGCTATAAACCAATCCCCAACAATGCAGACTTTATTTATTGAACTGTCCTCACACGCACACACACACACACACACACACATATATATATATATATATATATATATATATATATATACCAAACTTGTTGGTAAACCTTTGCGGTAAGAAAAAACCTGGCAAATAGTTTGATTGTAAAAATATTCTACCAAACATCACCTGTGAAAAAAAGAAAAAAGAAAAGACCAAGATAGTCGTACCAACTGAAAATAATCGGTTGATACTATAATACTTGGCCAAAAGAAATATATATATATATATATATATATATATATATATATATAACCGCCAGGATATTCTAAAGCTAAAAAGTAAAGAGTGCTCAATACAGAAGTAGAGCAAATAATAAAGTTAAACTTTACTTTATTAACTCTCTCTCTCTCTCTCTCTCTCTCTCTCTCTCTCTCTCTCTCTCTCTCTGTGTGCGTGTGTGTGTGTGTGTGTGTGTGTGTGTACATACGTTCATGTGTCTATCTTTTCGAGTCCATTCCAACGACGATAACCGTTACGTTATGTGACTACAGTAGCAAAATTATGACCCAGTTCAAGTCGATGATTGATGCAATCAAGAAGAAAAACTGCGAAATACTATTTAAAAAGGCTTTTCGTAATATGAAACTTGGAAAAAAAGGTATCAGCAAATAAATAACCAAAATGGAACATTTTTTTGGTTTCGTTTGCGGACGCATGATTCGGCTAAGATCTAAACTAACTATAAATATTTACAGCCCATTATCGGTACCACGTGATCAGGCTGTCATCTGGCCAGTAGGGGGCGCACGAGAAAGAAGAAAAAAGTGTCACTATGCTTCATACCGGGCACCAATTTCGGAAAGAGACGCCCCCTGTCGGCTGTGGGGAAAGAGGTAGAAGAGGTATGACACGACTCTGACCTCAATGGGTCACCTCTGACCCTAACCTTGACTCTGGACTGACACACCTAGATGAAAAAGACATTTCAGTGTATATGTGCGTGTAGTTTACACTGATATGTTTATGGATGTGTTGTTTATGAAATAAATCAGGAATGTATATTAAGAGAATGACACAGATAGAATCATGTATAAACATACATATATACTTACTGAATGTCATTTTCCTATTCCCAGTTTCCATTCATATATATATATATATATATATATATATATATATATATATATATATATTATATATGTGTGTGTGTGTGTGTGTGTGTGTGTGTGTGTATAATCTTCCGCCTATCCTCCTTCCACTATACCCTCCCCATCTCACAACTTGTGCCC
Source organism: Doryteuthis pealeii (assembly GCA_023376005.1). Taxonomy (NCBI): domain Eukaryota; kingdom Metazoa; phylum Mollusca; class Cephalopoda; order Myopsida; family Loliginidae; genus Doryteuthis; species Doryteuthis pealeii. Next base: position 41,340,775 of record CM042178.1, read on the forward strand.
CCCTCCCACAAAAAATCACTACTGCATCGTTCGCTCGAACTACTACCATTCATACAACCCCCACTACCAATTGTTATTACCTCCCACTTCTAATTCCTTGCTACTACTCGTTCTCCTTAAAAACGAGACACGAAACCATACCATCGTTTCCTACCTGATGATGGCAAACTGTATTGCCGAAAGCGCTCGTATCGAAACCTTTGGTGGACTGTTACACCAGTTCCACCCTGACATCGAAAAGATGGCCCGAAAATTAGAAAGGATCAACCAAAAACTTGTCCGACAAGAATTGTCTGTACAGTTCAACAAAACTTGTATAAAAGAAAAAATGCTGCCAAAATACACTTATATATATATATATATATATATATATATATATATATATATATATATATATATATATACTAGCAAATATATGCACCCTCCGGGTGCAAGTATCTATATTTAATGAAATAAAATATCGCATTAAATTAGAAAGGCTAATGAAACTAAATAAGAATGCAGATAAAAAGATTTGTAACAGAGGGGGGTATAATCGAAAAATAGAACAACTGAAACTTACTCTTCCATCACTCTCGTCTTTCATTGTTATTTTTTCTAATTTAAGTATTTAGCTAAAAGAGGAAGTTAAGAATAAAATGTCAGTTATTTTTTCTTGTTAATGGATTTCATTTAAGATTCATTGAAGAGATTTTTGTTTATATTCATTAAAATAAAACCAAACAGTTAAAAATCAATAATACTAAGCACATATTTATTAAAATCACATTTTTAATATCAATATGCAAATTAGCCTTCCCGTTCACACTGTAAACCGCTATTTTGTTGTATATATAAATATAATGGCATGTTGTTAGTATGTAGATATGGTTAGCAGTATTAATAATGTAAAACAATTTTATTAATAATTGAGGTTTAAATAAAAATAAAATCCTGTAGAATGTGACGTAAATAACTAAGGGAATTGTGACTTGAATAGTAATATAGTTTCGGTTACAGACAGAAAAACACACAATCTCCATTATAATAAGATATATGTGTGTGTGTGTGTGTGTGTGTTTAAGCATAGGTTAGATTACATTCGAAGCCAAATGTGCTGAGCTGGACATCTTACTAGGATGGATGAAACACAAATCCAAGTAACGTTTTAAGGATGTCATTAAAAACAATCTTAAGGCCCTTGGCATAAATTTTGGGTATTGAGAAAAGACGGCTACGAATCGTTCGGTATGGAGGAAACTCGTTTATAGTGGCTGATGAAGGTTTGAGACAATGCGACTCGAGCACTCCATCCAGAAACGGGCTCTACGAAAGCCGCACAAGACGGATGTTCTGGATACATTTTCTATATTTAAGACTGGCCATATATGTAGTATATGTGGCAGGGCTTGCCTGTCACCGGCTGATCTCTTGAGTCCTATGCAGTCCCATAATGACAGACGACCACGTGAAAAACATGCGTGTACGAGTGGAAGTTGGGGGTCTCCCGTGTATTTTATACGACAGGACGTGTAAAAGCAAAGCTGGACTTCGGAGCCATTTGCGTGCTCACAACCGAACTCCGTAGAAGTGGCCTTCTTCTGTAAAGAAGTGGCAATCACCATCACCATGTATTTGTCGTATAGCCAATGTAACTTATCATTTTTTTTATTGTCAGAGATGCAATCTCCCAATGGACATTTAAATTCATAAATACCATTGTTTTTTTTCTATCCATTGTCTTTATGGAAGGGAAAGAAGTATTATTAACAACTAAATCTAATTCTATAAATTATAAATCTTATTCTATAATTATTATCTACATGGGATTATCAATTATGTTTTTGTGTATTTTTTCAACTATTCTAAAATTCGGGTCCATTTGATAACAGTAAAAAAAAAATTGATAGGATTATAATTATTTTGCGTAACATAAATTTTATCATTTATTTTATTCTTATTATTAATCATGTGTTTTAATTTGATCATCTACTAATTAATCAAAAGATAGAGTGAAGAAATCCCCCATATGACGTAGTAGTTTTCTATAGTCGTAATTCACAGAATCCAATGTGTTCTCTCATTGCTAGAATTATAGAGCAAAAATATATTAGGAAAAAATAACGAACAATATTTAGATTGAAAGCTTAATAGAATATCAAGAGACAAATGGAAATTGTTACTCCTCCGACCACCATCATCAGATGCAGACCGAGGAATATTTTACTATTCTTAAAACGAGTTCAAATCCTAGACGGTACTGTTTACATTTCACATAGCGCTCATACCCTTGGGAAGGTATGTATCAAGATATTCTCCCTCCAGCTATGGGTAAATAGTAGGGTAGATTGGGCTCTTTAACCTTGGCTAGGTAACCAGTTTGGAGAAGGAAAACTCTGAATTTAAACCCGTTAAACTCCGCTTAATAAATTGACCTTGTGTCACATCCTGCTCATGCGGAGGGGTTAGTAAATAATTATACACACACACAACCACACACCTAAAAAATGCACAATGTTTCCTTTCGATACACACACATACACCGTCCCATACCCACGCCGTAAAATAGAATATTTGACGTCACATTTCAAACCGTCTTCGCTTTTTTCAAACCTCAAAAATGTTTAAACAGACTGAATAACAATAACTACCACTCGCTTTTCTCGTTATTCTGTGATAAATAATTTCTTATCACCTTCCACATACCAACAAATGCCCTGGAGATGATCTAATTAATAGATCGAAACACTGCAGCGTCGGCCAATAAACTCACCACTTAACCCATTTAAAACTGTGTTTTTTTCATTTTTCCTAATATACTACATACCGTCGGATTCACTTCCTTTCTTCACACATATATATATGTGTGTGTTTTCATTTTTATTCCTAAACTTTGGCATTGTAAAAAAACAAACTCCCGGCACTATAATTTGTAATTACATAATACAATTTTTTGGCTGAGGTGGAGCACCACGCATAACCGCATAGAGTAGATTACCCAATCTGTGCTACTCATCCGCTGAGTCGGCGAGGACCGGTATCGAACACGGAACTTTGCTATTCCGACGTGGGTGCCCTAACGGCTGGGCTAAACCGATCACTATATTTACTACAGTGGTTTTATGACTCAAAAATAATCCCTTCCCATCTACAAACTTTAACGGACCACCCACCCCCTGTTAATATGAGGTTTATATATATATATATATATATATATATATATATATATATATGAGGAAAAATGAATAAAGAAAAGAAAGTACAGAATGGATAATAAAAGATGAATTCAATCAATATCATTTACACATGTATTTCGGTCAGTTTATCTTTGTGTACACGATTCAAACTATTATTATCATTAAATAAACAAAGGAAATGAAATAATAATAATAGAAAAATGTGAAAATATTCCGTACACAGAGAAAATTCGACCTTCATCAGAGTGAAATTTTATTTTGAATGAAAAAATTCGTTGGGGATAAACGGAGAATTTTTTTAGAAATAAGTTATGGATAAATAATAACACTTTATTTTTGCAATACATAATTGTATCTACCATAACTCTTAGGATAATCAAATATTCAAATTCTCGAGATTAGCTAACGGCTCTATTTCAGCGTTCCCGGAAGTGATTTAAAAAAAATTCTCTTCGAACATTTCTAAAAAAATTCTCATATTGTTGGATTCAATTCCAAATTCCATTTTTACACACACACACACACACACACACACACACACATATATATATATATATATATATATGTGTGTGTGTGTGTGTGTGTGTGTCAAAATAATTTATAAACAAGAGAACACACACACACACACACACACACATATATATATATATATATGTGTGTGTGTGTGTGTGTGTGTGTGTGTGTGTTCTCTTGTTTATAAATTATTTTGACTACTTCGATTGATTCCAACATCGAAACGCCTACGTAAACAAACATATTTTTCCTTGGGAATAAATTCGACACGAAACAAGTTTGAACCAAGTTATTTTTTTTGGCGCGGAGGGGGAGCGGTTCTATTATTCTAACCAAACCTGTTTAAATAATACACACACACACACACACACACACACACACACATATATATATATATATGTGTGTGTGTGTATGTGTGTGTGTGTGTGTATTTGGGCAGCATTCTTTCACTTATACATGTAGAATTAAACAAAATGCACGTCTCCTGTTTAACAATTTTTTTAATGACCTTTTCAAGCTTTCTGGCCAGCCTTTTATATTTAGATGGAATCCGTAGATATGTCAACCAACGTTCCTATCCCAAGTACTTTCTGCACTTCGAAGTGCCATCATCAGGGGCGATGTATTTATGTTCCGTTTATTTCAATTTAGTTGTAGTGAGAGTAACTAGGAGGGAAACTCGTAGAAATTATATTAAGGCGTGTGGAGGCTGGAAGGAGAAGAATTGGTAGGAAAAGTGGTATAGGCATTTCAAAATGTGAGTACTGCATTCAAAATTAATCTTATTTAAGGATGGTTGTATTGTTTGATGCATAAACTTCTAGTATTTGGAGTTATATATACTAGCAAATATATGCACCCTCCGGGTGCAAGTATTTAAGTTTTAATATAATAAAATATCACATTAAATTAGAAAGGCTAATGAAACTGAATAAAAATTCAGATAAAAAGATTTGGAACTGAGGGTTTTGATTGAAAAATAGAACAACTTTGACACTAACTCTTCCATCATTTTCCATTACTACCGCCTTTCTTTGATAAATTTTCCTAATTTAACTATTTGGTTAAATTAGGAAGTAAAGAATAAAATTACAGTTATTTCTTCTTGTTAATGGATTTCTTTTAAGATTTATTGAAGAGATTTTTGCTCATATTCAAAAAGATAACACCAAACAATTAGAAATCAAGAATAGTAAGCACATATTTATTAAAATCAAATGTTTAAGATCAATATGCAAATTAGCCTTCCCATTCACACTGTAAACTGCTAATTTGTTGTATATATAAATACAACTGCATGTTATTAACATGTAGATATGGTCAACAGTCTTAATGATGTAAAACAATTTTGTTAATAGTTGAGGTTTAAATAGATATAAAATCATTGGAGAATGTGATGTAAATAACAAAGGGAATTGTAACTTGTATAGTAATATAGTTTCGGTTACAGACAGACAAACCCACAATCTCCATTATAATAATATATATATATATATATATATATATATATATATATATATATATATGAAGAAAATAACATGTTAAGAAAAATTCGACAAAATGTGAGGAAATAT
>CM042178.1:41351037-41353537 GCA_023376005.1 Doryteuthis pealeii
TGTTTCGACTCGCGCAAGCAAATCCCCCGACAAAACCAGCCGGCGTACGACGGGAGGGCGTGGCGGAATCGTATCCCCCACCCCACTAAACATTTTCCATTGCCTCTTGTATATATGTAGGCGTCCAGTGTATTCACATTACATGAGACATGGGGTTGACACAGACGTGCGTGTGTGTGTGTGTGTGTGTGTGTGTGTGAGTGTGTGAGTGTCCAGCCTCGATTTGCTTAGCAGGATCGCGCATGCGTAAGTGTGCGTGCTCAGCTCTCTGGACATCTGCTATCAAATAACAAACGCCGGCCATGCGAGAGCCTCGTTATCACCTCGGCTGCCATGATAGATTATTGAAAATAATTCCCACATGGCAGTGCTGGCTTCTGCTTTATTTATTAATGTTGTTTTGTTTATTTGTTTTGTTTATTTAATTATTTATTCATTTTGTTTTATGCATATTTTATTTTGATATTGTTTCCATGTTTTCTGTTCGCCATTTTGAGAGGAATTCATAAAAAAATAAATAAATAAAAAGAATAGATTGAAAATAATGGTTGAACAATATTTTATTCTTTTTATATCTTTAAAAAGTTTTTCTCCTTTCCTTTTTCTTTCTTTTTTTCTTTTTCTTTCTTTCTTTCTTTTTCTTTCTTTCTTTTTTTTTTTTCTTTCTTTCTTTTTTTTCTTTCTTTCTTTCTTTTTTCTTTTTTTTTCTTTTTTTTTTTCTCTTTCTTTTTTCTCTTTCCTCTTTTTCTCTTTCTTTTTTCTTTCTTCTTTTTTTTTTCTCTTTCTTTTTCTCTTCTTTTTTTCTTTTTTTTCATTTTTCTCTTTCTTTTTTCTCTTTCTCTTTTTCTCTTTCTTTTTTCTTCTTTTCATTTTTCTCTTTCTTTTTCTCTTCTTTTTCTCTTTTTTTTTTTCTTTTTTCTCTTTCTTTTTTCTCTTTCTTTTTCTTTTTTTCTTTCTTCTTTTCATTTTTCTCTTTCTTTTTCTCTTTCCTCTTTTTCTCTTTCTTTTTTTCTTTCTTCTTTCATTTTTTCTCTTTCTTTTTCTCTTTCCTCTTTTTCCTCTTTCTTTTTTCTTTCTTCTTTTCATTTTTTCTTTTCTTTTTTCTCTTCCTCTTTTTCTTCTTTCTTTTTTCTTTCTTCTTTTCATTTTTCTCTTTCTTTTTCTCTTCTTTTTTCTTTTTTTTCATTTTCTCTTTCTTTTTTCTCTTTCCTCTTTCTTTTTTCTTTCTTCTTTTCATTTTTCTCTTTCTTTTTCTCTTTCCTCTTTTTTCTTTTTCTTTTTTCTTTCTTTTTTCATTTTTCTCTTTCTTTTTTCTCTTTCCTCTTTTTCTCTTTTCTTTTTTCTCTTTCTCTTTCTTTTTTCTTTCTTCTTTTTCATTTTTTTTCTTCTTTTTCTCTTTCCTCTTTTTTTTCTTTTTCTTTTTCTTTTCATTTTTCTTTCTTTTTCTTTTTTCTTTCTTCTTTTTCCTTTTTTTCTCTTTCATTCTCTTTTCTTCTTTTTCTTTCTTCTATTCTTTTTTTTTTTTCTTTCATTTTCTTCTTTCTTTTTTTCTTCTTTTCATTTTTCTATTTCTTTTTTTTTCTTTTTTCTTTCTTGTATTTTTCTGTTTCTTTTTTCTTTTTTCTTCTTTTCATTTTTTTTCTTCTTTTTTTTCTTCCTTCTTTTCATTTTCCTCTTTCATTTTTCTTTTTTTCTTTCTTTTTTCTTTCTTCCTTTCATTTTTCTCTTTTCTCTTTCCTTTTTTCTTTTCCCTTTTCTATTTGCCATTTTAAGAGGAATTCATAAAAAAAAGTTTTTAAAGAAAACATAAAAAAGATGGTTGAACAATATCTTACTCTTTTTTAAAAAAAAAATCTTTATAACAATTTTCTCTTTCCTTTTTTTTCTTTCTTCTTTTCCCTTTTCTTTTTCTTTTTTCTTTCACCCTTTTTTGTTTTTTCGTCTTTTTTCTTTTTTTCTTTTCGCATTTCTATTTTTCATTTTTCAATTTGCTCTCTTTATTGTTTTAATTTTTCTATTTTCTTTACTCTTTTTTTCTTCCCCTCTCCCTTTTCTCTATCTTTTTTTATTTTATCTATTTTTACCTCTTTCGTTTTTTTCTTCTCTTTTTTCTTTTTTCTCTTTTTCTTTCGTCTTTTCTTTTTTCTCTTTCTCCTTTTCTTTCATTTTTCTTTTCTCTTTTATCTTCTCACTCTCATTCTTTTTTCTCTCCTTTTCTTTTTCTCTTCGTCTTTTTATTTCTTTTTACAGTCACGTCCTTTTCTTCTTCTTCTTCTTCTTCTTCTTTCCTTACACCCCCTTGATCTATTAATAATCCTTATCACACTTGCCCTTTCCGTTTCTTGAGCGTGTTTTTCTATCTCTGTCGATATTTCAAGAGGTTTTTTCTTAAAGATAAAACTCGTCTGACATTGGGGCAGCCACCCACGCAGATTTTCTTCAAACCCTTCCACCCCCACCCACATCTTCCCTGCTTCTCATCTCCGGCGCACCGACCCCA
>CM042178.1:41356037-41368537 GCA_023376005.1 Doryteuthis pealeii
TAAAGCAACCTTTAAAAAATAAAAATAAATCCTGACAACTAGGAAAAGCTGGCATTGAAGAGGACTAACTGGAGAATTCTTGTGGATGAACGCTGTACCAGTTTTGAGAGTAAAAGAATTGAGCATGAAAACCTCATGCGTCAACTTCGAAAGAGATCATTATCATGTCGCGCATGCTGCACAGATATCCATGACAATCTCTCGCCAACCTTCCCTATCATTCATTGCACCTGGGAACTCTTCTGCGGAGCAACCAGCGTCTTCGCATAGCTGGTCAATGTAGGTCCTTGCTGGGCGCCCCACACTTGCATGTCCATGTGTTGGCTTCCACAGGAGAACGTCGCTTATGAGTTCATCCTTGCTTCTCCAGCAGTGTCCTGCATACCTTGTCCGTCTCACTCAGATAGTTTGTGAGATGTGGGGCAAGTGACCGTACTGCTGCTTCCTTGTGGGGTGCTGTTTCCACGACTTGTTCAAGATTGCACGCTGCATTCTTGTGCAGCTCCCATCTAGCTTATTCTCAAGACGCTTCGTTAGGGTCCAAGTTGTGCAGCCTGATAGCAGCACTGATATAACCACAGCCTGGAAGAATTGTCCCTTCAGCTTGCCAGGGAGATCGGACCTCCATATGACTGATAATTTATTTGTGGCCGACCATGCCTTTGCTATTCGTGTATTAACATCGCTCTCTGTGGAGGAGAAGGTTGAAAATGTCAAGCATATAGTCGGATTCTGCTTTCTAACATATCACTCAATAAAGCAAAATTCGACTTTATTCATCAACATACTCTCCTTCTAGGGTGATACACCGATTCCAATGCTTCTCTAACAATTCGATGCCTTTTTTTGTTAAACGATTTCTCATTGGCCTCAAAATACGCCTCAATTTCCGTTATTACTTCTTCATTGGAGCCAAATCTCTTTCCCTGGAGCATTCTTTTAAAGTTTGCAAACAGCCACTAGTCGCTGGTGGCCAGATCTGGAAAATAGGGTGGGTGCGGAAGCAATTCGAAGTGCAATTCAAGTAGTTTTGCCATCGTTGTGATCGACTGTTGACACGTCGTCAGAGCAAATTCTATACACCGTTTACGAATGTTTATGACATCCATGTATGACTCGCCATACACCACCGATAATTAGCGATAAATTTGGATTGGTTTAATGTCTTTTACATTCAAAAATATGAAAGTAAGTAAATAAACGATTTTTTATATGGCCTTTTTGCCGACAATTTTTGGAGGATATGTGCTTAATAGTTCGAAATGTACATACAGGGATTGACATTTTCTCGATTTGTTTAACCTTACATTTGAACATATATGCCCGCCTAAATTCATTAATTATTAACTAATTAATTTTCAAAATTAGGTATGACTTCAATTAAGCACATCTCCTCCAACAATATATATATATATATATATATATATAGAGAGAGAGAGAGAGGGAGGGGAGAGAGAGAGAGAGAGAGAGAGTTGAGACTTACTTGTCTGTTCTTAATTTCGGCTTTCTACGACTAGTGGCTGTTTCCTTTCTTTCTTTGGTCGTCTAGATTCTTCTTGTTGCTGGCTCAAACTAAGGTTTTCTTTCGGGCTACTTTTTCGTCATGCAATTAATTTACTAAAATACTTTTATTTTCTTGAAAGATTTATTTCTGGCCATGTTCTTCCGCGTGGAGGGTCAACCTCAGCAAAGCATGTCTTCTCTGCTTCCATTTCTCGTTGAAACTCATTTCCTAACTAACTATATCATGTGATGCGTGAGATTTCCGCCTCTGGGGTTAAGGTTACCAACGTCCTGGTATTTTTCCATCCTCCGATCTGAAAAACAATGGCCCCTTAGAATTCTCGCAACTGGGTCCGTCAATAACCCACGCCACCACACAATTATGTAACACCATCTTGTCGAACTTGGGAGCCTTCATGTCGTAATCGGGAACCTTCATGGAACTTCAAACCAAATATAACTGTGCAAAAATCTAAAGAAACAACTACACGAAAAAGTATAAATATGAATGTTTAATAAACATTAACATCTAGATATAGAATAACCCTAGACGGGTTGACACGCCGTTAAAATGAATCAGTCATTGATATATATATATATATATATATATTATATATATATATATATATATATATATAAAGAAAATTTTGAAAAAACAAGTGTTCCGAAAATGGGATGAATTTAATTATCGATGTTTAAACATTTCGGTAACATTGAACCTTCATCGGGATGTCTCTTGGGGTGAAGAAAATGTTTAAACATCGATAATTAAATTCATCCCATTTTCGGAACACTTGTTTTTTCAAAATTTTCTTTATATTGTCGGATTTATTTTCCATATTTACTCCCATATATATATATTATATATATATATATATATATATATATATATATATATTACCAAACCCTCCGAACGAGCAGGATGTGACACAAGGTCAATTTTTAAGTTTTTGAGTTTAACAGGTTTGAATTACGAGTTTTCCTTCTCCTAGACAGGTTGCCTTATCAAGGTTGAAGAGCCCAGTCTGTCCTACTATTTACCCATGGCTGGAAGGAGTATAATTGGATTCATGCCTTTTCCAAGGGTATTAGCGTTACGTGAAATGCAAACAGTTACATCTAGGATTTGAACTCGGGTTGACGAGTCCATTTACCACGACTCTAACCATTACACCGCGCGCCTCATTGAGATATAAGAATCTTTTCGGTGTGGAAGTACCAGCCAATGTTAAAAAAAAACAAAAACAAAAAAAAACAAACAACAAACAAACAAACAAAAAAAAGTCCGACCCGTTCACCACGGGTAGGATGTGGCACAAGGTCACAAGTATGAGGCATCAAACGGGGATCGATCTCGCTTTTCAATAAGAATTAGAACACAATGGGAAACCTCTTTATTTACCCAACCCGTTCACCACGGGTAGAATTTGACACAAAGTGACAAGTCTGGGGCATCCAATGAGGACCAAACTCACTTTGCAGTGGTAATGGATCTGCGAGAGACTAGCTTGCAAACAATTACGCCACAACGGATGTTGAATATCAACCAGTGTAATCCAGGAATGAACACCGACTGCTGCCTTCGCAAGAATTGCTTTGCTGCCAAGCCAGAATTTAGACGGAAAAGATGTGCTAAATGTTGGCACCCAGAGAAGAGAGAGAGAGAGAGAGAGAGAGAGAGAGAGAGAGAGAGAGAGAGAGAGGGGGGGGGGAGTTTGTGCGAGCGAAAGGGAGAGGGACTGAGAAAGAGTGAGTGAGAGAGACTGAGAAAGAGTGAGAGAGAAAGAGTTAAAGAGAGAGCGGAGGGGGAGAGAGAAAACATAGATTGAGAGAGAGAGAGAGAGATAGATGGGGGGAGAACGAGAGAGAAAGATACTGTGAAAGAGATATAGAAAGCGTGAGAGTAAGAATGAGAAAGAGCGCACGAGAATGAGAGCGCGCGTGCGAGAGAGAGAGAGAGAGAGAGAGAGAGAGAGAGAGATGAGAGAGAGAGAGAGAGAGAGAGGAGGGTAGCTAAATGTACTCTAGAAGTTACCAACAATAACTGGAAGGCCTCGCCATAATAAGCGTGCCCGCTTGTAATGAGAGACGACGCTTACAGACAAAGCCTTGATCCCAAAGACGGACTCAACCTATCCGCGTAATAAACGCTAGACAGACTCACCACCCTAATTCACAGGCGTCCCGCTGTCCATTGCATGCTAAACCTGATAGCATCTCGGCTTCTTCCTTGGGAAAGCAAACTGTTGTCATGGCGACGCCGGCCGGCGGAATGAATTTCATCTTTTTGTGGTCATCTTCTGGCTTTTTATAACGACATCCGTTATGGCCGGCGGGAAGGCGAACGCCATGATGGGCGCCATACTTAATTGACGACTCATTCGTTTCGCTCTTGGACTTTATGATTGGCTTATTTTTCTTTCATAAAAGTTAATAATCATTTGCGTATCTTTCTTTCTTTTTTTTTATTTCTGTTTAATTGTGTATTTGTTTATTTGTTTTTGTTTGTTTGTTTGTTTGTTTGCGCGCCAAAGCTAATTTGTACACGATTCTTTAGGTTTTTTTTCTGAGCACATTATATTTTTTCTTCTTTATCTTTTAACTGTATCGCTGTCGTATTTTCCAATTTTTATTGGTTTCTAGTGCCACATTTCCCGATAAGAAATCAACTGATAAAAATGCTCATACGTTTCTATATATCTATCTGTCTGTCTGTCTGTCTGTCTGTCCTCTCTCATTCTGTTCATATCTATCTGTCAATCTCATTCTGTTCCTCTGTCTGTCTGTCTGTCTGTCTGTCTGTCTCTCTCTCTCTATATATATATATATAGATAGATAGATATCTCAGTCTGTTCATTATCTATCTATCTATCTATCTATCTATCTATGTCTGTCTGTCTGTCTGCCTGTTTATCTCATTCTGTTCATATCTATCTGTCAATCTCATTCTGTTCATATCTCTGTCTGTCTGTCTGTCTGTCTGTCTAATTATATATATATATATATATATATATATATATTATATATTATAATATATATCAGTCTGTTCATTATCTATCCATCTATTATCTATCTATCTATCTATCTCAGTCTGTTCGTATCTATCTATCTATCTCAATCTATTTGTATCTATCTATCTGTCTGTCTGTCTGTCTTAGTCTGTTCATAAATTCATACAACGGCAGCTGTTTAAACAACAGTATTGCATCTAACAAAGTGTTAATCAGATGATGACACTGGATACAGGCATGATTTCGGGGCCAAAGCATCATTACCACTAACTCAGAGCGCCCAGCAGTATCTCACGAAACCACCAGATTTTGTTGATATCTATCTAAAAATACATATCCCAGTCAATCATATCTATCTACGTATCCCAATCAATCATATCTATCTATCTATCTATCTATCGTTCTCAGTAAGTTTATGTCTATCGATCTATCGATCTATATTACTCCGTTCACATCAATCTATTTTCCCTCTCTCTCTCTTTCCTCTCTCTTTCTCTCTCTCTCTCTCTCTCTCTCTCCCTCCCTCTCTCTCTCTCTCTCTCTCTCTCTATATATATATATATATATATATATTATCGTAAAATACATCTATAAGATGATTGAGAGGGAAGTCATCAGCGTCGTTATATTCTTGGGATCATTGGAAATTTCTGATCTTTCAACAACGGATTTCCTCCCCCAGTGGACCAATCGGAGTTGATCAAACCCGGACCCCCACCCCCTCTGCAAATGACCTCGCCTCCTGATGATCATAGCTTTTTTGTACTGGTTACCTGACCCCAACCAATGATAATGGAACTCTCCTTATTTATATTACATTAATTTTATTACTCGAGTTTGGTCTCACTACCAGGAAGAACGGCTGTTGTAAGTTTGTGTCTTTTTTCCCCATCCCCTTTGTTAATTTAAAAAAAAATGTAACCATTTTATTTTTCTATTTTTTTCCTATTTATTTTCCTTATTTACAAGAGAGGGGTTTTCTTTTCCCATTTTTCTTGCATACTCTATGTTTTTAAGCAATAAGGGGAGTCGCAACAAACCCATTATATGTACTACGAATTAAAAAAATTTTTTAAATTTTTTTTAATTGTTAAAGTTTACAAATATGTCGGGAAAAAAAATGAAAACTACTCACCTGCAATCTAAGGGAAGAAAGCAAGAATAAAGATTGCGTAGTAATATATACATGTGGTTGGTGTCTACTTTCCTTTTGATTGGTCGAATTGGTAAATAAATACCTTGTCACCACTCACGAAGGAACTACGTTTTTTCTGGACTAATTCTACAAGACCTAAGGTTACGATTCCTTTTTACCTACTTGCAAGGTCGCAACAAGGTTTGTTTGCAAGCTTTTTCCTCTGTTAAGCTTGACCAGGAAGTCTTTATTTATCTCCTCACTCAAGTGAACTGGAAATTCGCCAAAAATAAGCAACGAATATATATAAAATTAAAACAAATTCGTAACGATGTTACCAATAACACTAATCTAAATAAAATGCCGGACGTTTAAAATTGATACTCATCGAATGTAAACAATAAACCTAATTTTACTTATATGAATATTATACGTTTCACAATATGCAAACACTATCTATATGATCCCACGTTCTTACTATTATAATAAATAAAACAAATGTTAAGTCTTGCAAATACGCAATTTACAAAGACGCGTTTAAAGAAACTTTTTAAAAAAATTATATGTAATAAAATTAAAAACGTTTTAACTATAAAAGTTTACTAATAAGCAACGAATATATACAATAAGACTAGTTTTTACATATATAAATATGATAACGGACAATATATATACAACGCATGTTTACGACGAACATTAGTACTACCTACATGAATATAATAAATATTACGCCTATTCATGATATTCAAGCCACGAAAAAAGACATCGAACTCCGTAACAAAATATGAACAATTGTTAAGTTTTTAAACTTCTAATCTCCGCGTTGTCCACTATATAATATATATATAATATATATATATATTACGTAAAGGAAAAAATTAAATGCAATGCCACTTGGGAACTGTCAGTTTCTCACCTGATTTTCAAATCAAGCTTGGTTTGAAAATCGAATGCGTGAGAAACTGACCAACCACCGTTTGTATTGTGTCTTCGCTACCCTTAGTATAAATGCTCTATAAATCTTATTGAGTACAGAGAGATGAATAGGAATAGGCTAAAAAATAGACATGAACAGACATATATATATATATATATATATATATATATATATATATATATATTAATATATATATATGAGTGTGAAATCATAATATCACCATTAATTTATATATATATATATATATATATATATATTATATATATAAATTTTGGGGTGTTTGTTTTTTAGAAGCATTGTTGATAAATATATATTATATTTTTGCTTGAAGGCAATTACAATGCATGTATCGCATAAAATTCGATACTTTTTTTTATATAGAAAATGAACTTCATTTTCTAAGTTCATTCTCTATAAAAAAAAAAGTATCGAATTTTATGCGATTCATGCATTGTAATTGTCTTCAAGCAAAACTATAATATATATATATATATATATATATAATATATATATATATATATATACACACACACACAGAGAGAGAGAGAGAGAGAGAAGAGAGAGAGAGAGAGAAGAGAGAGAGAGAGAGAGAATAATATTGATTGATCGATAGACAGATAAGAGGGTGGATATGAACGGACTGAGATAGATGTATTGATAGATAGATAGATATGAACCGACTAAGATAGATAGATAGATAGATATAAACAGACTGAAATAGATAGATAGATAGATAGATAGATAGCACTATATTTTTACGTCTTTTCCCGCTCTTTCCATAATTCTTTGCACGTGGTGTTATTTATATCTGCCGAGTCATATTATCACCTGCCTGAAGCCCAGTTTGACTGTCCGTCAGTCTAGATTACCGTCTGTCTGAAGGTGTGCCTGTCTTTATTGCACTCTTGTCATGATTACAGTTTTCTTTACCCCATTCGCCCCCACTCTTTCTCCCTCTCTCTTTCCCCAACCCATGTATTTCTATCCTACTACCCCCTCTCTCCATATATATATATGTGTGTGTGTGTATATATATATATATGTAATTATCTGTGTGTCTCACCGCCTTTCTCTTTGAAGACTAATGCTAAAGAAAATAAAGAAGGTTGTGTGCAAGACTAAAAACAGAAACTGTTTTTATCTATATCTATCTATCTATCTATCTATCTGTCTATCTGTCTGTTCATATATATGTATATATAGGGTGTTCGGGAGAAATTTGACAGTTTCATAAGGATAAAGAAAGTGATTGGTAACTACAACATTTAATGGATTGTAAAGAAATTCAACAGGCACGGAAATTACACTACTATCAACAATTTTCACTCAAAATAACCGCCATTAGCATCGATCACAGCCTCAATCCTGCTCCGGAACCTGGAGCAAGCTAATGTTACAGTTTCCCTGGAAAGGGTCTCAAAAACTACCATAATTCTGTCAATTAACTGGGATTTTGTAGTACTGGCACGGCGATTGGTGTCTTTCTCAACAGCACCACATACATAGCAATCAATGGGGCTAAAATCAGGGGAGTTCAGAGGCCAAACATTGGGACTGGTGTAGTCGTAAAAATTCACCGACAACCATTTTTTACTTTTCCCAGAGGTGTGGCAGGGGGGCGATTCCTGCTGGCATACCATCGGCTACCCTTGTTATCCAAGGGCTTGACTACAGTGTTTAGCAACTCCCCGTAGGCATCTGATTTCAACCTGATACCCTCTCTGAAAAAATGCAGAGGCATCACATCACCCTCAGAGGACACACATCCGAAAAGCATCACAGTTCGGGGAAATTTAGTCTGCATGACACGAGGAGTGTCCTTTGGACTGCATGCAAGCCTTCTGTTATTCTGCGTGTTGAGCTTTTGATCTTGGAAAAAAATGTTCTCATCGGAAAAGAACCAGATTGTTTGTGGTTCAGCAGGATATTTCACTTTACTTAGAAGTTTCTTCGCCTTTGTCAGACGATTTTCACGGGCCTTTTCTTGGAGCAGTTGACCTCTGCGACGCTTGTATGTGTAGTAGCGAAGGTCTTCATTGAGTACAAGCTTCATGGTAGAGACTGAAACATTCAATTCCTGTGACAAAGCCCGAATTCCAATGCCAGTGTCCTCCAACACATTTTTCTGCAGATTTTCGAGGAATTCTGCTGGATGAACGCAATCAGATCGTCTGTTATGTTGCTTTCTTCTAGCCACAGCCTCGTAGTCTCCATTACAATTCTCCAGTTCATGCCTGATTGTTTTTACAGTGTTCAGGGAGCATTAGACAGCAACCATAATCTTATTTTGATGGCCAGTGCAGATCATCATGATACAAGTTATTCTCATCCATGATTCAGGTGGGTTCCAGTCATCCATTCTATCTGTCATCACATATATGAATGATGAAGGGTCCAAGCTTTTAAATGATGCGTAGTGTGCGTCAATACCTCCAACTTACGGAGAAAATAACCAAATATATATATTATGTCAAATTTATCCACGAACACAATATATATATATATATATATATATATATATATATATATATATATATAGAAGAGAGAGAGAGAGAGAGAGAGAGAAAGAAGAGAGAGAGAGAGAGAGAGAAGAGAGACATGTAAGATGTTGTAACAATCTCCTTCAGTCACACTAATCCTGAAGGCCCATTTGGGTGAAACCTAGGTAGATAGGTCTTACTAATGTAATTATGCTTTACTTAGCGTATTGAGCACTATTTTCGTAGCAAACTCCCTCGGTGTTTTTTCTTTTGGACACTACATACGATACTAATAATCTTAAAGCAGAAATTTTTCCTATCTATCTATCTATCTATCTATCTATCTATGTGTTCGTGCAGCATGTATTTACCCGACACATCAGCCACGGGTAGGATGTGACACAAGGTCAATTTTCAGCCAAAGAAATACCTTTTCTTACAATAGGAATTTTCATGACACTTTCGCCTATTCCATCTGATTCTGTGTCCAGCTACAAGCGATCATCTAAGAAGCTAAGAGCCCAGTCAACCCGACTATTTACCAATAAATGGGGGAGGGGTAAATAGATGCATACTTCCCTTTCTGGAAATGGACACGGTGACACGAGTTCAAATCCAGGACGAGGCTGTTTTCATTTCATATTGCGCTAATACCCTTGGGAAAGGTATGAATCCAATAATCCTCCCTCTATCTATAGGTAAATAATAGGGAAGACTTGGTTCTTTATCCTTGGTTAGGCAGCTAGTCTAAGAGAAGGAAAAGTCTTAATTAAAACCTGTTGAACTTCATTTAAGAACTCATGGGGATGGGTTGGGTAAATATGTACATGCCTTTCTGGAGGACATCAGCATCTGTGCCTCAGCTACTGCTTCTGGCCCTATTCCCCCAGATTAGTTGTTGTATCTGCGCCATTTGTAGAGGATTCAAATGTACCACAGCTCTCAGTCAAGGGGACCTTTGCCCTCTGCATTGGATCAATTGTAACACCACAGCATTCTGTCGGAGATCAGTGGAGTATATGTGCCAGATGCATAGGATGAACATGTAGCAGCATGGATCTCTGTCAAATACACACAACAAACGAATAAGGATGCTTTTAAAAAGAACATGAGTTTTTATCTAGAAGTTCATTCAATTGATTTTTTCCCTTTTTGAGACGTTCATTTCTTTTAGTTGGAATGTATTTCTTTTAGGAGGCATTAGTTCTTTTTACTTGGAGTGTATTTCTCCTAGATGACGTTCATTTCATTTAGTCGGAGTGTATTTCTTTTCAGATACGTTCATTTCTTTTAATTGAAGTTTATTTCTTTTCGGAGGCACTCATATTTTAAGTTGAAGTGTATTCCCTTTAGATGTGCATTTCTTGTAGCTGAAGTGTATTTTCTTTTAGATGTGCATTTCTTTTAGCAGAAGTGTATTTTCTTTAGATGTTCCTTTCTTGTAGCTGAAGTGTATTTCCTTTTGAAGATGTTCATTTCTTTTTGTTAAAGTGTATTTCATTTAGATGAGCATTTCTTTTAGCAGAAGTGTATTTCCTTTAGATGTCAATTTCTTTTTGTTGAATTGTATTTTCTTTAGATGTTAATTTCTTTTAGCTGAAATGTATTTCCTTTAGATGTATATTTCTTTTTGTTAAAGTGTATTTCCTTTTGAAGATGTTCATTTCATTTTGTTAAAGTGTATTTCCTTTAGGAAACGTTAATTTCTTTTAATCCTGAATAGATGAACAGGAATTAAAATATTGTCGGTGGCAGTGTCAGGTTCGGTTAAGAATATCAAGAGCCAGTTCTTAGAAAATAATTGGTCTGAATTTTATTATATTATTTTTGGGTCTTCCTCGGGCTTTTCCTCCTCGTGCCATTTCGCTTGGGAACACCACCCCCAAAACACGGCCGTTACATCTGAAGTTAAGAAAGAGAATGACATAAGGTTCTTGTCACGTGTCTTCTACGTCACTAATTTTCAAAGGAAAATGAGTTAGGATGAGTTTTGATAGGTAATGTCGAATATTTGTTCTTTTTCTTTCTTTCTTTCTTTCTTTCTTTCTTTTTTTTTCTTTCTTTTTTCTTTCCTTGTTTTAAGAAAAATTATTTTCTTTTCTCTATTTCACTTTCTTTCTTTCTTCCTTTCTTCCTTCGTTTCTTCTTTTTTTCTTTCTTTCTTATTTCTCTTTTTCTTTTTTATTTCTCTTTATTTTTATTTTCTTTCATTCACAGAAAAATATTTTTCTAATTGCTCTTACTTTCTTTCTTTCTTTCTTTTTTCTTTCTTTACTTTACTTTTTTTTTAATTCAAATTTTTATTCATATCAAATTTGTTTCATTCATTGAAAAAAAATATTTTTTGTAATTGTTCTTTCTTTCTTTCTATTTTTCTTTCTTTATTTGTAATTTTTCTTTTTACTTCGTCTTTCTTTCTTTCTTTCTTTCATTCTTTCTTTCTGTCTTTCTTTTTTTCTATCTTTTAAGTTTTTAATTGTTCTTTCTATTTTTGCGTCTTTCTTTCCAATTTTTTTCCTTTCTTTCTAATTCTTCTACCTCTAATTCCTTAATTCTTTCTTTCTTTCTTTCTTCCTCTCTTTCTTTCTTCTGATAGTGCTTCCCCCCTCCGGAAACACCATTCGTCTGCAAATTCCATTCTGACGTCATTTCCGTAGTTGATTTTTTCTTGATGCAACCTAATTAAATATAACTTAGACTGGTATTTTTTTTTGTGTGTACACACAGACGGGATATGCATGTTGGTGTGTACACATGTAGATATATTTACATATATTGTATAAACATGTGTAGATGTCTATGTATGTGTTAAAATAATTTTATGAAGTATATATAAGTAAAGTTGCTGGTGTGACCTATTGTCGGTATCAGCCAGACAGCGAGGAAGTCTATCCACTTTTCACTAGCACTAGACCCGGGAGATTGTTTTAGCTGAAGTGGAGCGCCACATCTACCACCAACTTCCCTTTTTACCGCACAGATTGGATTACACAATATGTGCAACTCATGCGCTGAGTTAGCAGGGACCGGTATCGAACCAGGAAGACTGTAATAAAGTGTTTGTGTCCCTGAAGTTACAGCGCCTCCTGTGACTGTGAAGTCCGATGTCTGAAAAACATTCTCGACCACAGATGTTGCATTTGAAGGGTGTCCCTGAAGATGTTGATGTACCGGTACTTTGTTGCCGCTGCTTTCTTCTGAGCCTCTTGGCTTCATGGTGCTGCGTCAGAGTGAATTCTGACATGAACAGTCCTCTACGGAGATTCTGTCGCCACCGAGGGCGGTCCTGAGCAAAAGTTTCCCAGCTGGAAGGAGCAATGTATATATATATATATATATATATATATATATATATATATATATATATATATATATACTCACACACAAACGCACACACACAAAAAAAATACACACTCCCACGCACACATGCACGC
>CM042178.1:41373537-41376037 GCA_023376005.1 Doryteuthis pealeii
TCAAATAAACATTATCTAATCTTAGCGTTTTATCTTTAAAAAAATAAATGTCTCTATAAAGGTCTAGCTGAGATAGATTTGCCTCAAAACAGCTCATGTTATTAATGTGTTTAAAATCCTGCAATGTGTGTTATATATCATTAAGAAATAAATGTTTACATAGAATATGGTGTGAATTGTTTGCATACTGGTTTTAACAAAACTGTGTTTAATGAATAATTACTTAGTATTATTGATCTCTAATATTATTGTTTTATTTTCAAACGTATTAAAAGCATTCTTATGCATAATTTTATATTAAAATCACTTAGAATAAAGTAAAAATAGCGTAATTTTTTTGTGTTTGTATTTAATTGCATAATTCTTTTTAATTCAATATATTATTTAATTATATTAAGACTTAAATACTTATGCGCGGAGGGCGCTTTTTTTCTACTTTTTAAAAAAATTCCCTTTATATCACGGAAACTATCTATTTTAAAATATGATTTTAAAACATTGTAAATTACTTTCAAATTGACAAAAATATCTGTACGGCCAATTGCTTCCTGTCACCCAAACCATCCCAATAAGACGAACAAGACAAGCTGGACACTGCTGGAGAAGGAAGGACGAACTCATAAGTGATGTTCTCCTGTGGACACCTACACATGATCATCCCATTGTAGGCCAACCAGTAATTCTGAATGTTGTTCATAGGACCTGCCAGCACTGATGACCGATAGAGACGGTTGGCGAGAGAGAGAGAGAGAGAGAGAGAGAGAGAGAGAGAGAGAGAGAGAGGGGGGGTCATGGGTACCCGTGCTGTTAGTGCAACTTGACAATGATGACTCAGCGCTTGTTTTTCATTGAAATATATGTGCGCACTTGTGTGTTTTATTGTATGATTTTAACGGCATGTCAAACCTTCTAGGGTTATTTTATACTTAAAGATTAGGGAATTGCATTTGTTACAATTTTTATGTAGTTGTTCTTGAGAGTTTTTTTTTTCATATTCCAAAATTTGACCGCCCTGTCGGTGGGGCGTTAGAATAAACCGACTGCACCTCTGCAGAGGGGCAAGACTCCCCCAAATGGAGCCACTTGTTGGTCATGGGTGGCGACCCGTGATGCTTAAGGACGTGGTCTTGGTGGATGAGCAATCCATGACCTGCAACACTCCACTTAGAACCTTACTTAGGCTAGACGGACAGTCTGAGAGGCCCCCTCCGATCAATCGACTGGACACGTCAAGCCCTAGTACCTATATGATTGGCCCAACCCTATTGCTCTTATAGCAAGCCCCAACACTTTTTATCATAGAGCTAGAAGGCGGTGACTGAGGGTCTACATGTCCTGGGAATGACGTTAAACTCTATCTGATGGTGAAGTGCCAGTTCTGGAGGTTTGGGGAATGTGGATGGCCCCTTCATCACCATTGCTCCTTGGTCCACTCTGATCCGGAGTGGTAGTACCTGTTAGTGTCCCATCTATGGGTTAAATAGAAAAATGTATTTATGAAGAAATTATATTATCCATTAAGAATTGATTTATTTCAAAACTTTATCGGCATTAAATGACCCACTGAGGTTGATATGCCGTAAAACAAACCAAACCAAAATTTGATCCTCGCCATAAGATGCAGTTTAGTGTCACAACTAGGACATCACTTTTTTTTTGGAGGGAGTGGATCTTACACCTCTGCCGGGGGATATAGTCAGTGTATTCTAATCTTCACAGAAGGGGCATAGTATATGTGTGTGAGGGGGTGGGTCGACCAATACTTGATGCTTTTACTACACGTGTCGTCAGGTGACTTAGGTTATCAGCACACCAGCTCTCTCTGGGACAGCTGTCCAGCCAAAAAGTTTTAGAATCTGTTTCAGAACAAGCAGTTTGCAAGCTTACCATAATTCAATTATGTGAGTTATACTTGCATAAATTCCTGACCTTGACAATCCCTTTCTTCTAGAAATGTAATGTATCTCTATAGCAAAATTAGAAACAATACATTATCTACAAATATGATTATCGTTGTAGTAAATCTACAAATATGATTATCGTTGTAGTAAATGGAATATGCGATCCGAGTTCAAATCTGAGATGAGACTATTTGCGATTCACTTACTGCTAATGATCTTGGGATAGGCAGGAACCCATCTGTTGTCCCCCAGCTATAGGAACATAGTAGGGCAGATTGGTTAGACAACCAGTCTAGAAGAAGAAAATGTTGTATTCCAAACAGCTTTATTCCGCTTAAAATTGACCCTGCGTCAAATCCTGCTGTGGTGGAAGGGCTGAATAAATACATGAATTTTACATATGCAACTCTATTATATATATTATATATATATATAATATATATATATATATATATATATATATATTGTAGTTTGGATTCCACGTAGAATTTTGGTATAAATCTTATGAAAATGGCGTGCTCTATATATCTATTAATAATGGAGATTCGCTTCCGGTTTATGTCTGTAACGAAAATTACGTCACTGCTTACGTCACTTTA
>CM042178.1:41386037-41396037 GCA_023376005.1 Doryteuthis pealeii
ATTTTATCTTTACTAGCAAATATATGCACCCTCCGGGTGCAAGTATTTAAGTTTTAATGTAATAAAATATTGTATTAAATTAGAAAGGCTAATGAAACTAAATAAGAATACAAATAAAAAGATTTGAAACAGAGGGAGTATAATAAAAAATTTGAAACAGAGGGGGGTATAATAAAAAATGGAACAACTGAAACTTACTCTTCCATCACTCTCGTCTTTCATTGTTATTTTTTCTAATTTAAGTATTTAGTTATAAGAGGAAGTAAAGAATACAATGACAGTTATTTTATCTTGTTAATGGATTTCATTTAAGATTCATTGAAGAGATTTTTGCTTATATTCATTAAAATAAAACCAAACAGTTAGAAATCAATAATACTAAGCACATATTTATTAAATTCGATTTTTTAATATTAATATGCAAATTAGCCTTCCAGTTCACACTGTAAACCGCTATTTTGTTGTATATATAAATATAATTGCATGTTGTCAGTATGTAGACATAGTTAACAGTATTAATAATGTAAGACAATTTTATTAATAATTGAGGTTTAGATAAAAATAAAATCATGGAGAATATGATGTCAATAACTAAGAGAATTGTGACTTGAGTAGGAATATAGTTTCGGTTACAGACAGAAAAACACACAATCTCCATTATAATAAGATTTATTTTATTCTTTAACTTTCATCAAGTTGCGCATGACTTTCACGATCAAAGGCATGCCGAATTTCGAATGATTACCGGATGAGTTACGTCACACAATTTCAAAAGAAAAATAACGGTTAAACAACGCCAAACCCTTTCTCTTCAATTTTTCTTCTCCCAGATAATGGATTTCCCTTTCCCCGTACAGTCTTTATAGCTTGACGAAGGGTGAAGGTTCATCCGAAATATCGGAATTAATCAAACCAGGGACAGAAAAACAGCTGGACATTAAAATTCTGTTTTTTTCCTGTTTTTTCCATGCTTCATAATACAAAAAAACCAAACAACGTTCACAAGAACAAAGTTTATACTCAATATATATATATATTGATAGATAGATATAGATACATTTGTAAAGGAAAAAAGGCTTATAAGACCGGTTATTCAGCGATTATGGTCCATTTCCACCCGTGGGTATCTGAGACCCTACGAGTTTCTTCAGATCACTTTCTTTATTGTAACTGGTAAACAATTATTTCAATAAAGAAAGTGATTTGAAGAAACTCGGAGGGTCTCAGATACCCACGGGTGGAAATGGACCATAATCGCTTAATATCCAGTCTTTAAGCCTTTTTTCTTTACACACACACACACACACACACACACACACAAACACACACACACACACACACATATATATATATATATATATATATATATATATATATATATATAGTATATATATAAAGTATAAAGTTTGTTCTTGCGAACATTGTTTTTTTGTTTAAAAATTAATTGCTCTGTTTATAAAAAGTAAACATTGAGCTCTCAAATCGGACCTGAACTTTGCAACATCGTACAGTTGGAGGAAAGGATCAATTTAGAATCATCATAATACCAAAGAACTTTGTACTACACCAAAGTATATATATATATATATATATATATATATATATATATATATATATATATATATATATATATATAAATTCATCTTCATTTTGGAACACTTCATTTTTCAAATTTCTTAATATATATATATATATATATATATATATATATATATAGTGAGAGAGAGAGAGGGGAGAGAAAGAAAGAGGGATAAACATACATACATGCATACATACATATATATGAACAGACTGAAATCGATAAATATGAACATATATATATATATATATATATATATATATATATATTTATTCATAATTATAAAGTCGCTCCTACCGCTTCAGAAGACGAATAACACCGAAAAAGTGTTATTCAGAAACCAATGGTAGGAGCGACTTTATAATTATGAATAAATAAATAAATAAAGCTCTTACATAAGTAATTGAGCCCTCTATAATCAATTCTCCAACAATAATAATAATTTAACCTTATATATATATATATATATATATATATATATATATACATATATATATATATATATATATATATATGTGTGTGTGTGTGCGTATACATATTCATTTATTTATATCACAAGTTTTAATGATCAATAAATAAGCATTTATTTCTGCACATTTCACAGGCATTTAAACTTATCGACTTTCCTGGACGTTAGTAGAATCCACCACCACCCCTTTGCAACTAACCACCCGTCCACCACCCACATCTTTCATTATAATCTCATCCAACCATCCATCCGCCACCTCCAATACAGATGCCCCTCTCCCTCGCTCCGGCTGGCGTTATCTCGCCAACATCTTTATAAATGGAGTCGGCTCCCGCTAAATTAGCATCATGCATTTTATGGCCTCGCTTCGGTTTTTACACACAACTGAGCAAAACATTGCCTAATCAACAAAGTAGGGACTTCTTTCTTCTTTCTCTTTCTCTTTTTCTTTTTTTTGATCTTGTTTTATCAATGTGTTCATTTGCCACTATAAATTTGTAACCGAAATTTACATTAAATTAAATTTGTTATCTGTCTGTAACCGAAACTATTTCACAATACCCCCAGGAATTGCATAAGTTTATTAATTAGTATTTGATTTAGTCAGTCTACATCATTAATACATAGAATAACTGTTATTTATTTAGGAGGTCTCTATGAAAATCTTAGTTAGACTTGCTTCAAAACAGCCAATGTTTAAAATCCTGCAATGTGTCTTGTATATCCCTAAGAAATAAAGGTTTACATAATATATGGTGTGATTAATTTGCATACTGGCTTTCAATCTGTTAATATTTCTAATATTACTTATATAAAAGTCGTCGGGGTGGCCTAAAGTCGGAATCAGCCAATCAGCGAGGGAGTCTATCTCCTTTTCATTAGCGCTAGACCAAGGAGAATGTTTTTGCGTCTTTCATCAGCTTCTTACTTTACCGCACAGATCCCTGTGCTACTCATATGCTGAGTTGGCAAGGGCCGGTATCGAACCTTGTGGTTTCTAGCCGAACTCTCCCGACTGAGCTAAACCGCTTGCTAGTAGAAATACCTGCACGTTTTTAAACAAGGAGTCACCAAACTACGGCCTTTTATCAGGCCTGCCTATGGTACTTGAACTTGTTTGTTAAAACCTACGGAATGTTCTTTGATAATGTTTTGAAAATAAATATGTTGGTTGAATTTATTTTTGTGCATCTTACTCTACTCATCCATGAATATCACATGGAAAGATAAATTTTGTTTTACATCTTTTTTCTCGGAGCTTTCATTCTCGCTAGCAAGTATTGAACACAATAATAATGTGGCCTGTGCTCATTATTTTTTCAGTTATCCGGCCCACTGTGAAAAAAGTTTGGCACAATCATATTTATTATATATATTTATTATATTATATACACAATCATTTGCCACAATATTGTATAGTAAAACCTTTTTCAACTATATTAAATCCACTTGCAAAAAAAGAAAAAAAAGAAAGAAAACATTTTTTTTTTAGTAGAAAACTGAAAAAAAAAATAGAGAAAAACACCTTTTGGGTGGTGTAAAAATTAATTTTTGAAAGACATTGCCTGAGGGGTTGAGATTTAAAAATTCAATCTCAGTGTGTTTGTCTCGTAAGTAAGTAAAATCATCAAATTTATTTTTTTTTAAATTAAAAAAAAAACATTAAAAGAATAGAACAATTTGAAATGGAAACTTTGTTCTGTCCCCTCCCACCAATAAAATGTTGCGTGCATCTATCAAATAATTCTTTTGAATATTTTACATATAAATTTTACACAAAATCGTAGGTATTTATTTATTTGTAAAGGTTTTAGTTAACTTTTTGTGACTAAAAAAGGGCAAGTGACAAATCTTTGGTATTGTGACGTAGGCAGTGACGTAGTTTCGGTCAATGCATTCTAATAGTAAAACCATTACCAATACATTCCTATATTAAATCCATTTCCAATACATTCCTATATTAAATCCATTTGCAATGCATTTCAATAATAAAACCATTTCCAATGTGTTCCTATTGTGAAACTCTTTGCAATGCATTTCTATAGTAAAACCCTCTCCAATGCATTCCTATATTAAAACCATTTACATTGCATTCATGTCGTGAAACTCTTTCTAATATATTCTTATATTAAAGCCATTGCAATGTATTTTTATAGTAAAACCCCTTCCAATGCATTCCAATATTAAAACCCTTTCCAATGCATTCCTAAATTAAAACCCTTTGCAATGCATTCCTATAGTAAAACCTTATCCAATGCATTCCTATATTAAAACATTTTTCTATGCATTCCAATAGTAAAACCCTTTCCAAGGCATTCATATATTAAAACCCTTTCTAATGCATTCCTATAGTAAAACCATTCCTCGTGCATTTCTATATTAAAGCTCTTTCAAATGTATTCTTGTAGTAAAACCTTTTCCAAAGCATTCCTATAGTAAACATTATTTCCTATTGCCAACTTCTTAGGTAAAATTCACCCTATTTATTGAATGAATCTGGTATATATAAAGAAAAAGGAGCAACTATAAACATCGATTTCTATTGCCAACTCCTAAGACAACATTCACCTTAAGGTAAAATCATTTCCAATGGATTCCTATAGTAAAAAAAAAAAATTCCAATGGATTTCTGTCGTAAACATCCTCATCCAGGATTTGAACTCGGTTCTCCACATACATTTGTTGTGTTGATAACCGTTACACAACAAACACCTCGTCTGATTATTGTCACAAAATTTCTATGTACGATTATATTGCAGAAATCAGACAAAATTTTCTGCCCGGTCGGCCATTATAATTGCTTTTTTGTTTTGATATTAATTTAAAATCTAAAATCGCTGAAGCATTTCGAGACAACCAATTATCAATTTTCAATTGTAATTTGTGTTGTCTAGAGTATCTTATTTTAATGCCAGTCTGAATAAACAGACCTAGTGTTAATTAAAAAGAGGAAAAAAGAACTTGTCATCTGGTGGATTTTGACGAAACGAAAGTATCAACAACAGCAAAACCGCCCTGTCGTCTGGGGCGTTAGAATGCCCCGACTGCAGCTCTGCAGAGGGGTAAATCTTCCCTAATGGGGCCACCTGTTGGCCGTGGGTGGCGACCCGTGATGCTTAAGGATAGAGCCCAGGTGGATGAGCAGTTCATGACATGCAATACTCCACTTTGGCCCTATCTTGGGCTAGACGGGCAGTCAGAGAGGACCCTCCGATCAATCGGCTGGTCATGTCAAGCCCTAGCACCTATATGATCTTCCCAACCCTATTGCCCTTATGGCAAGCCCCAACCCCTTTTTATCATATGGGTGCTAGAAGGCGGTGGCTGCGGGTCTACATGTCCTGGGAATGACATTAAACTCTATCTGATGGTGAGGTTCCAGTTTTGGAGGTTTGGGGAATGTGGAGCACCCCTTCATCACCATTGCTCTCTGGTCCACTCTGACCCGGAGTGGTAGTACCTGTTAGGGTCCCATCTATGTGTTAAATAGAAAAATGTATTTATTAAAAAAATGTATTATCCATTAAGAATGAATTTATTTCAAAACTGAGGTTGATATGCCGTAAAACAAAACAAACCAAACAGCAAAAAAAAGAAAACATGTCAACTGGTAGATTTTGCAGTTCCAGCAGATCACAGGTTGAAGATGAAAGAAAACAAAAAGATAAACAATACCTGCACCTTGCCAAACAAGATACACAAATACTCTGACCTTGCAAAAGAACCGGAAAAAAACTAACTCGTTGGTTGGTTGGTTGGTTGGTTGATTGGATTTTTCTGTATGTAAACCTTTAGGATTATTTTATGCCGAAGACAATTTTATTTTATTCATTTTTGTTGAGTATTCATTTCAGACTAGATCTAGTATTAACAAGAAAAAGAGAACTTATCAGCTGCTAGATTTTGCAGTTCAAGCAGATCATAGGGTGAAGATGAAAGAAAGCAAAAAGGTAGACTAATACCTAGACATTGTCAGTGAATTGAAAAAAAAAGTGGAATGTGAGGCTAAAAATGTACTTAGTGTACTTGGAACAGTCTGCAAATAAAAAAAAAAAGAAAAGAAAATAACAAGAGCAATTGGAAATCAGAAAAATTGAGACCATCCAGACAAAAGCATCGCTGAAATCAGCTAAGATACTCAGGTGAGTACTGAAAACCTGAGGAGATTTGTTGTCACTTAGACTCCAGTGAAAGCTAATATTGATTACATGGATATTTTTAACCGCGACTCTGTGGGTTTCATGCTTTCGCGTGAATATCAATGAAATTGAATATATATATATATATATATATATATATATATATATATTAAAAATAAATCACAGGTTAACAAACAACACCATAGTTACCTTCTTTTTTCTTTACACTTTCATTGTGATAGCCTTCAAAACCAACGACCAAACCAATATAAACACAATGCTTCTAGCAAATTATAAAACACTTTATATATATATATATATATATATATATATATATATATATATATATATATATATATTTATATATATATGAGAAAAAAAGAAAGGAGGAGAAGAAGAAAGAAAGAAAGAAAAAAAGAAGAGGAAAAAGAAATAAGAAGAGAAATTATAACCACACAAAGAAAAACATAAGCACGACCATTTCTGATACAAAACTCTGATGATGAAGTTTATGCTTCAAAATCGATGAGATAAAAATGACATCTTTTTGTTTTTATTTTTCATACGCATTGTAATTGCCTTCAAATTATTAATACATTATAACATACTTAACAATGCTTCAAGCAAATTACCAATTACTTATATATATATATATATATATATATATATATATATATATTAATAATTAATAATAATTAATAAGTCATCCACAGACACGTGTTTCGGCATATCATGCCTCCTCAGTGTGGCTAGACACAACTATCCTTGGGTAGGGTTCGAACTCAGACTGACCGTATGGTAGTCCGATATCTTATCCCCTCGCCCACTGACAGCTGATGCGGGACTGGTGTTTTAGACTATTAAATACATAGAAAGTGTATGTATCATTCGGTATATATATATATATATATATATTCACTTGTCAAGATTTTTTCTATAATTATCGAATTTTATGCGATACATGCATTATAATTGCCTTAAATAATAATTTATTCAACAATGCTTCTATAAAAAACAAACATCCAAATATCTTATTCACTTCGCCGAAGAGCTTACGGTTTGTTTACTACTCAATAAACGTCCACTTACCTACTATCATTTGACAAGGTTAATTTCGCAGGGATTGTTCGCTATGTACCGGCGGCCGAACGGATATGGTCTCTGACTATACCTGTGAAGTCCCGGTTTCGATTCCTGTCGGAGGGGAGTCGTTAGTATACATCGCTGAAGAGACTTAATAAAGTCGAAACAGTCTGTACGGTGTTCTGCATTGCGAGCCATCCTTTGCCGGGATTCACTTCTCAAGATTATTTTCTATAATTATCGAATTTTATGCGATACATGCATTATAATTGCCTTCTCAAAAATATAAATAATAATTTATTCAACAATGCTTATATAAAAAACAAACATCCAAAAATCTTATATATATATATATATATAAATGTGTGTGTGTGTGTGTGTGTGTGTGTGTGTGTGAAGAAAGTAATAGATTAAGAAAAATCCGACACAATGTGAGGAAAAGTGAGAATAACAAAGCCAAAATGTCAATTGAATATAATAGTTTGTGTTTGTTATTCACTTTTCCATAACTTTCCTCACACACACACCCGCGCGCGCACACACACACGTACGCGCGCGCGCACGCACACACACACACACACACACGTACGCGCGCATATATATATATATATATATATATATATATAGTCCTTGTTGCCGAGGAGTTTCTCAGGCTGCAGCCTTGATCTTGAAACTTATCTAAGGAAACACGTGTCTTTTTCGGTCAAGCACCAAGCCCTTTCAATCGCCCTGGGGGTGACTCACATATCCGTAGTCAAAGACACGTGTCAGTATGTATCATGGTTGATAGAGGTCGTACTAATTACCCTGGGGTGCGATTCTTGCAAACGAGATTTGGTGGGGTGCGCCTAAGAGCCTGTCTCAAGTATTTTTCCCAAACTACCACAGCTGAGAAAATTCTTGATCAAAAAATTCTCTAAAATTTATAGATCGAATAAAACCATTTGCTTTCTAATGACGCTATTCTTCTAGCGAAACATAACAATCTAATTTCTTAGGATTTAGTTTAGTTCTTAGTTTCTGGCTGGAATAAAAATGACCCGTCTTTATTTCAAAATGTCATGTTTCATTCTTAAAAACAGTTTCTGGTTTATACATATACCATTTTGGTGTATGGTTATGATTCAGTTTATTGTACAATTCCCAGTGGATCACCTTTGTAAATCTGACCCCACTAACCTTCACCTTTCTAAAATTCTGTCCCCACATATCCTACACTTACTATTATGTTGTTTCTTATCTGTTTTTGCTTTGATAAAAATTGTTCTTATGGCATTACTTTGAGCAGCAATTATGAGTGATTCCTCAGGTCTCCAGGACTCTTCTGAGTATTCTTGCAGATTGCAGCAGCGCTGTAGTCTGGATGGTCTCAATTCTTCCTCTGATTTCCAGATTTTCCAAGCTTTTTTCCAAGCTTTTTGTGACCGTTCCAAGTGCACCAACTACAATTGGTATCACTTTGACTTTCATATTCCATAACTTTTTCAGTTCTCTGGCAAGGTCCAGGTATTTATCCATTTTTTCGTTTTCCAACATCTTCACCCTGTGATTTGCTGGAACTGCAAAATCCACCAGTTGACAAGTTCTTTCTTTTTTGTTAATCAACACTAGGTCTGGTCTTCTTTGCTGAGATAAGGTGATCCGTTTTTATCTCAAAGTCCCAAAGAATTTCATGCGTTTCGTTCTCAAGAACAGATTCTGGTTTATGCATATACCATTTTGTTGTGTGGTCAAAATGTAATTTTTTGCATAATTCCCAGTGGATCACCTCTCCAACCCTGTCGTGCCTATTTTTCTACTCCCGTTGTTCTAGTTTGCTACATTCGCATAGTACATGGTTTACTGACTAATCTCTGTCACCGCATAGTCTACATTTACTATTTTGTTGGGTCTTATCTATTTTCGCTTTGATATAGTTTGTCCTCATGGCATTATTCTGTGCAGCAATTATTATTTTGAGGTTTCCTTTTCTTAACCATGTCCAGGTTTTTTCATGTGCAACCTCTCCGATTTGTCGTTTGAAGTGTCCATATAATTGTTTTTCTTCCCATTTTTGTTTTCTAGTTTTTGTTGTTTTTCTGTTTGTCTATATGTTACATCTACTATTGTTGGCTGCCATAAGTACTCTGTCTTTGCTCTTTTTTGTGTAGTCATCAAGTTGTTGGATTGTGGCCTCTACGCAGTCCTATATGTTGGCAAGACCTCTTCCCCCTTCCTTTCTCGACACATATAATCTATCTTTATGGTCTCTAGGGTGTAGATTTTCTAGTCCTTTGGTCTATCTGTCTGAGTTCTTCTTTTGTCCATTTTAGGAATGGTCTAGAGTATCTTATAATGGGTACAGCCCAGGTATTCATTCCTTTGATCAGATTTCTGCTGTTGACTTTGGTTTCTAGAAGTTTTTTTGGCTATGGGTGGCGATCCGTGATGCTTAACGACGGAATCCTGGCGGCTAGACAGGCAGTCGGAGTTCGATCACTCGGCTGATCATGTCAAGCCCCAGCGCCTATATGATTGTGCTGACCCTATTGCTTTTAAGGCAACCCATTTTTTAATCATATACGTGCTAGGAGGCAGTTGGTGAGGGTCTTAGTGTCCTGGTTATAACGTTAAACTGCATCTACTAGGGAAGTTACAATTCAGGAACTCTAGGGAATGTAGAATAACCCTTTATCGCTATTACTCCCAGGTCCACTCTGACGCGGAGTAGTAGTACCTGTTAGGGTTACA
>CM042178.1:41401037-41411037 GCA_023376005.1 Doryteuthis pealeii
ATAAATAAATAAAAGTATGGTATTCCTTGTAATGACTTCCCAAGTCCCATCGTTAGTGACGCGGCCCATAAAACAGAAAATGCCGAGCGCGCACGAATGACGTCATTATGAAATGCATTCTCGCAGCCCGACGAAAGAGAAGGCAAAATCCGCGCATCTCTCGTTTCCATATCACGTAGTTGTGTGCGCGTTCCATGCAAGGCGTTCGTGAAGCATAGGTGATGCAAACATATCATTCTATAAAGGTTCGTCTTACATCAAATGATACTGGCTGGCTGGTTGGTTGGATGGTTAATTCGTTGGTTTTTACGGCACGACAACCCTTGGGTTATTTTATGCAGAAAACGATTTTATTTAATTCCTTCTTATTGGGTATTCATTTTTTAAAAACTCATTTCTTTTTTAAACATTTTTAAATTTTTATATTTGTCCCATAGATGGGACACCTACATGTACTATCACTTTGGGTCAGAGTCGACCTGGGAGTAATAGCAACGAAGGAGTAAATCCACAGTTCCCAGAACTGGTTAGTTGGTCGGTTGGATTTTACGGCATGTCAACCCTTGGGTTATTTTATGCCGAAAACGTCTTTGTTTTATTCTTGTTGGACATACATTTTTTTAACTCATTTATTTTTATTTGCCTGAAATTTTTAATGATGCTGACTCTTCTCGTGATGCATGTTGAACGATAAGCGTGCAAAAACAATGATGTCATTATTTGAATGAGATCTTCAAAAGTTCTTCGACGCTTTGTTGTCAAACTATTCAAAATAATTTCCCAGATTGGGTCAGTGCTATACTGGGATATACAGAGAATACCGGGGAAGGCCGGAGGATACAGCGGCCGAAACATTGTGTTTATACATAGCACAATAAAAATGAGAACATCAGTCCGAAAAATCAAAATCATACTCATTTTTTAAAATTATATGTCGGAATGATAAGCGTCAAAAAGTTCTGCGACGCTTTGTTTGATCAACAGTCAAACTATTCAAAATGATTTCCCAAGTTGGGTCATTACTATGATCGGATAAACCAGGAACGCCAGAGGAAGGCCGGAGGATTCAGTGGCATAAACGTTGTGTTTATACATAGCACAAATAACGATGAGAACAACAGCCCCCCAAATCAAAATAATACTCTTTTTTTATTTTTATTAAAACACATTTTTAAAAACTCATTTATTTTATCTATGTAAGCCATAGATGGAAAACTAACAGGTATTACTATTCCGGGTCAGTTTGGACCTGGGTATAATGACTGTATCCTCTGTGGAGGGGTAAGACCCTCACCCAAAGTGGTATCCTGGGTATGACATTAAACTGCATATGTTGGTGAGGCTCCAGTTCTGGAGATCTGGAAAGTGTGGAGTACCCCTTCATTGTCATTACTCGGAGTGGTTGTACTGTTATAAAGTCACTCTTAATCTGTAGTGTATACTGTATACCCGTGGTTGCACATAGGTGTACTTGTCTTCTTTACTTTGATACTTACCTTATATTTCTTTTAACTTGCTATCTTCCAAGTTAACTTGTATTTCTCCGGAATGGTATTTTCTTAGGGTAGCGTGTATCTCCTTAGCTGGTGGCTTTAACTGGATCTTCTGTTATTCGGGATCTGTCTGAGATCTCCTGTGTTGTTTGTTTGTTCTTAGAAACAACACAAGACATTACTTTGTTTTGATCTCATATATATTTTCTTTTCTTAAGATCCAGATCCCAATCACGCGTGTGAGAACTTGGCTAATTAAACTAGCGATGTCCTTATGTCCGTCTGGCTAAACTGCTGCCCAAAGTCTATAAGTTAACTTCCCACGTTTGCACTCGCGAACGGAACTATAGGTCAAAACAGGATTATGGGATATCCATCATCCCTCCTATATCTTTCCATTAACTGTTATTTTAAAATGTACGCTACTGCACATAATTAACAGGCTACCCATCAACTATGTAACAGTACCTGTTAGGGTCACATCTTTGGGTCAAATTAATTTGTTTGAAAATTATTCGTATTCAATCGGAATACTTGTTGCTATATTACTATAGATTGTTTGTATTCGGAATATTCACTTCAAACTATGAAAATCGCCTCATTCGGGTGGATAACTTTACTGCATCCTCCATACTCGACAGATTTAGCATCTCTCCGGCCCCATGAAAGAGGGTTTGGGAGGAAAACATTATTCAAGTAACGAGTGAAATCTGTAGTGAAGAAGTGGCCCAATGAACAGTCAACAGAATTTTACGGGGCAGGGATACATGCTCTCATTCGAGGGTTGAACATTGCTCTTAAGAGAAACGGTGACTATGTGGAGAAGGAGGGATGTGATTCGCAGAGGACCAGCTTCGTTTTGATGTATGAAACATGTTTCTATGTTGGTAATTATACCTGTCCTAAATAAAATGGCATTACATTTTGATTCACGCTCGTATAATTGTTTACTATTTGTCTGAATTTTTTAGATGAGGCTTGATAATTTGTATTATTTGAAATTTTTTTGGCTGTTATCCTCATCTTTATTGTTACATACACAACCTTTCGGCCGATGCGCCTTCCGACCTTCTTCAGGTGTTTCTTGGCGAACGCAGGAACCTTCTCTTAGAACTTGGTAATCTTCTGGTCGAACTCCTGAGTCTTCGTGTCGTAATCGGGAGCTTTCACGGAATTTCGAACGGAACCCTTTATTCAATTCACCAGGGTACACTGTTCTCATTCCGTTAACCATGACCAGGTACTAGAGTTAAGCTATGTTATGCATGTTATTATCGCCCTTGAACAGGATTGAACCTGCAGCCTAGAGATGATTGTCTCTTAGAACTTTATTAACTCAACCTCTATATCCGTTGACAATTCAGAGTGAAGAAGGTCGGAGGAAACATCGGCTGAAACGTTGTGTATATAACAATAATTATTTCTACTACCTCGCCAGGTCAGAGTAGACCTGGGAGTAATGGCGATGAAGGGTAGTCCACACTCGGGGTGGTAGTACCTGTTAGGGTCCCATGTTAGGGTTGAATAGAAAAAATTAGTTAAATATGTTTAGAATATTAGAGTATTAAAATGTGTTTTGACAAAATTGAATAAAAAAAAAATGACCCCTACCCCAACAAGAATGAATAAAATAAAATGTCTTCAGCATAAAATAACCCAGGAAAGATCGACATGATTAATTTTGATATTTCAGACTGTTGTCCTCATCTTTATTGTGTATAAACTCAACATTCAGGCCACAGTAACCTCGGGTTCTGTTCAGGTGTTTTTTAATTACCTTAAAGTAAGTCCATGAATTCAAAGGTGGTTTCGGAGCTAAAATCGGTACCATTCGTTCTATGAGGCTCCAAACAGCATAAATGCCACAGGACTTTACTTTTGTCATGTATAAACACAACGTTTCGGCCGCTGTATCCTCCGATCTTTCTCGGCTATTCCCTGTGTATCCGAGTATAGCAAGAAGTTACTGTGGCCTGAACGTTGTGTTTTTACACAATAAAGATGGGGACAACAGTCCGAAATATCAAAATTATTTATATCAAGCCTCATCTCATGAATAGATATAAGTATATGGGTCGACATGCCGTAAAAAACAACCAGCTAACTAACTTATCTAAGAGTATTGATTCCATACTCTTTTCTCACTGGGAACTTGCCGATTTTTTTTATAAACTAGTCCATTCATATCGTTCATATCCTGTTTTATAATGGTCTCATTCCATCTACAACTGAGGCAGATGATCTCCTTGCCTCATCTCTACGTAAATAAACCGGTAAAACATGAATCGATCTGGTTTCCTGTGATTTTTGGCGGGATTTTTCGCGCCAATAATTGAATCCATTGATCTTGTCTTATCTGAATCTTTTACCATAAGGAAATTCAATATATATGCAAATGAGCGTCCGCTTTTTTTTCTTTTTTCTTCTTTTTTCTTGTCTTGCCTCTCATTGGTCCTTTCATTAATTGAAGGACCAATGAGAGAACAGAGAGAAAGGGATTATAAATAGTAGGCTTGAGAAGCGGCTCTTTGAGGTTATTTCCATGGATTTTTTTTTTGCCCTTTTTGTTTTTTTTCATTGGTTATTTTAAAGGGATTATCAGACCAATCAAACTACGAAATGAACAAATAAACGCGTATTTCATATTTGACATTCGGGTGGTTTGTACTTGCATGTTTTCCACGCTATAAAAATAATATTGACTTATTTTTATAACATATTTCCTTTCTTTTTTTTCTTTCTTTTCTTTCTGTCTTTTTCTCTGTCTTTTTTTTTCTTTTTTGTCTTCTTTTTATAACTCAGTTTATTTTTTGTCGTTTAGTTAATGCTTTACTTTTTCTTTCTTTCCTTTTACTTTGAGATGCTTTTCTTTCTTTCTTTCTTTCTTTCTTTCTTTTCTTTTCTTTCTTTCTTTCTTTACTTTTCTTTTTTTTCTTTCTTTTTTTTTGCTTTCTATTTTCATTACTAACTTTCTTATTTTTGTTCTTTCGTTTATTGTTCTTCCTTTTTCTATTTTTATTAACCACTTTCTTTCTTTTTTTCTTTATTTCTTTTGTTCTTTCTGTCTTTTTTCCTTCTTTCGTTCTATTCTTATTAAACTCTTTTTTTCTTTCCTTCTTTCTTTTCTTTCTTTCTATCTTTTCTTCTTTCTCTATTTCTTTTCTAATTGATCACTTTCTTTTTCTGTATCTTCTTCTACAGGGATGGCTTTGGCATTGAATAAACCTCGAAGGTCGATATATAATCATACAAAGAAACCAGCCCAAGCCTATCACACATGTGTCTCACTTTCGGTTATATATACTAGCAAATATATACACCCTCCGGGTGCAAGTATTTAAGTTTTAATGTAATACAATATTATATTAAATTAGAAAGGCTAATAAACTAAATAAGAATGCAGATAAAAGATTTGAAACAGTGAAAATTAGAACAACTGAAACTGCTCTTCCATCACACTCGTGTTATGTCAGTGTTAATGAATTTCATTTAAGATTCATTGAAGAGATGAAATCAATAATACTAAGCACATATTTATTAAAATCACATTTTAAATATCAATATGCAAATGTGTGTTGTGCATGTTGTTAGTATGTTGATATGGTTAACAATATTAATAATGTAAAACAATGAGGTTTAATAAAAATAAAATCATTGAGAATGTGATGTCAATAACTAAGTTATGACTTGAGTAGTGATATAGTTACAGACAGAAAATCACACAATTGTGTGTGTGTGTGTGTGTGCGTATTGTAATAAATCCAACAGTATTTAGGAAATAAATAAAAAACAAAGTATTCCAAAAAGATTAATTTATTCTTGATGGAAATGTTGACGCTGTAAGGTTTCAGTTTATGCTACCGCCATCGGGACTCGAATTCTGTACCCCCCCCCCAAAAAAAAGAAAAAGTCCTCAAGACAGTCTACAAAATTCGAGTCCCGATATAGGTTGCATAAACCGAAACGTTAGAATGTCGACTTCTCCACCAAAAATAAATTAATCTTTTTGGAAAATTTTTTCTATTTTCTACACACACACACACACACAGACACACACACACACATATATATATATATATATATATATATATATATATATATATATATATATTTATATTTCTACCTACGCTTTTACGTATATATATATATATATATATATATATATATATATATATATATATATATATTTCTTTTGTTCTTTCTGTCTTTTTCCTTCTTTCGTTCTATTCTTGTAAAACACTTTCTTTCTTTCTTCTTTCTTTCTTTTTTTTTCACAGAAAGAACAAAAGAAATATATATATATATATATATATATATATATATATATATATATATATATATATATATATATATATATATATATATATATATATACATACATATAGTGTATATTTAAACAAAACCTGCGATGAACATCTGGAGGAAACGCATGAGAGGAAGCTCAATAAATACCATAGAAAAAATGCAGAATCCAGGGCTGATGGGCCTTAATATCACCCCCAGAGAAGTGCGCTTTGCAAGGGCGCTCGCTCTGCAGGGCCTTGATTCGAATCGCTATGACAGGAGCTGCTAAAAAGAAGGATCCGACGAATGATCACAGTGTTTGTGGAAAGAAACCCTCTCCAGGTTGTCTTTGAATAAAGAGGGCAAGTCACATGAATGGTTTGCTGCTGAGAAAGAGGTCGGGAAGAGACTAATCCCAGCTGGATCGCCTCGACAAGACCGTCTGATGTGGAAAGCCCTAAACACCCCTTGATGAATAAAGGAACCTCAATGTTGACACCTCCCTATGCATCTTATCTAGAAGACATACTTTAAGGAATATGTAAGTAAAAAGAAAAAATTAAAGTCGTCGTCGTGGCCTAAAGTCGGTATCAGCCTATCAGCGAGGGAGTCTATCCCCTTTTCACTGGCGCCAGATCAAGGAGATTGTTTTTGCGTCTGAGGTGGAGCTCCACACCTACCAACAGCTCCTTACTTCACCGCACGGAGTCCTGTTCTACTCATACGCTGAGTTGGCGAGGGCCGGTATTGAACTAGGAACCTTGTGGTTTCTAGCCAAATGCTCTACCGACTGAGCTAACCCGGCCCATATGAATGTACAGTGAACGTGATCCCCTAACATTAGGGCTTAAAATAACACTATACTGTTTGACATGCCGTTAAAATCAATCAATCAATCTATAATAATATTACACATGAATAGTTACTTGAAAGCATATGGTTGTGTATAGATTATTAATACTAACAGGACCTGTGGATATACAACAGTATGATAATCTAATTATTACAACGTTTGGTATGTTTACTTAAGAGCTGTTGCTACATAATTCAATATGTAAAAAGTATAACAATGTTGATTTAACGCTCTGTCACCCATTTTTTCTTTCTTTCATTCTTTTCATCTTTTCATTATGTTCGATTGAAACAGATTAGTGTTATCGCTTCTGCGCGCTCACCCCTCTCTCTCTCTCTCTCTCTCTCTCTCTCTCTCTCTCTCTCTCTCTCTATCTATCTATCTATCTATCTATCTACCCCTACTCTCTTTTTTCCTTCTTATGATATGTTTCCTGTTATTTTTCTTCCCTTTCTTTCTTTATAATAAAAAGGAAATGATCCATCATTTAGCTGAGGTGACGACACTCATGAAAATAAGAATTCGGCGGATAAGAATAATACATATATCTAGCTTAGCTTGTTTAGATCTATCTATCTATCTTTCTATCTATATCTACATCACTCTATATTCATATATATGTTCATCTCTTCGCCGCTCTGACTCTCCGAAAGCCAGTGGCATACGTCAGAATTTGTATGACATATCTATCTATATACCCATCTATCTAATTTTATTAAAATCTATTTCTGTTCATATCTAAGTCCGTTGATACCTATCTCTCCATCCCCCCTATCTCTCCCCCCCCTCTCTCTCTCTCTCTTTCCCCATCTCTCTCCCTCTCTCCCACTCCTCTCTCTCTCCTCACTCTATCTCTTTCCCCTCTATCTCTCCCTCTCTCTCCCCTCTCTTTCTCTCTCCCCCTCTCTCCCCTCTCTTCCCCTCTCTCTCTCTCTGTAGGCCGGAGACATCCGTTAGAATATGTATGACCTTCCCATTGAATGATTCTCCATTGACAATAATACAATCCCGCCTACCAACACATTTCTATAATTTCTCGCACATTTCAGTTTCTGTTTTGAGAACCCCCATTTCTAATTTTAATGCTAGATTTTTGAAAACAATGGCACAATCCATTACTCTGCGAATAATATGAACTCACCACTCTTAGAAAATGTTTCTTCCAGTATTATTTTTTGAAAAAAATGGGTGACAGAGAGTTAAATCAACATTGTTACACGTTTTACACATTGAACTATTTAGCAATAGCTCTTAAATAAACATATTGTTGTAATAATTAAATCATCATTCTGAGGTATATTTGATACTACCTATTTTATTTGATAGTCAAATTGACTTCATCGAACATATTTCAACTTAATTGATATTTTTTCAACGAATCAGAACATATTATGGAATAATAATAATAATAATAATAATAATAATAATAATAATAATAATAATAATAACCACCTTATGTACATGGATGACATTAAACTTTTTGCAAAAAATGAAAAAAAAATTGGAGAGCCTAGTACAAACTATTAGAATATATAGCCAGGATATAGGGATGGAATTTGGAATCGAAAAATTGTAATAAAAAGAGGTGAAAGAAAACTAATGAATGGAATACAACTAACAAATCAGGAAACTATAAAATCTCTTGATGAAAATGAAAGCTACAAATACTTAGGAATTTTAGAAGCGGACAATATCATGCAAGCAGAAATGAAAGGAAAAGTTAAAAAAGAATATCTCAGGAGAACTAGAAAACTTCTAGAAACGAAACTTAACAGCAGAAATCTGATCAAAGGAATTAATAACTGGGCTGTCCCCATTATAAGATACTCAGGACCATTCTTAAAATCGACAAAAGAAGAACTCAGACAAATAGACCAAAGAACGAGAAAATTAATGACGATGCACAAGGCTCTCGATCCTAGAGATGATAGAGATAGATTATATGTGTCAAGAAAGGAAGGGGAAAGAGATCTTGCCAATATAGAGGAATGCGTAGAAACCACAATCCAACAACTTGAAGATTACACAAGAAAGAGCAAAGACAAACTACTTATGGCGGTCAACAATAGTAGTAACGGCAGATGGACAAATAGAAAAACGACAAAGACTAGAAAACAAAAATGGGAAGAAAAACAATTATATGGACGCTTCAAACGACAAATAGAAGAGGTTGCACATGAAAAGACTTGGACATGGTTAAGAAAGGAAACCTCAAAAGAGAAACAGAATCACTTATAATTGCTGCACAAAATAATGCCATAAGGACAAACTATATCAAAGCGAAAATTGATAAGACCCAACAAAATAGTAAATGTAGACTTTGCGGTAATAGAGATGAGACTGTTAACCATATACTCTGCGAATGTAGCAAACTAGCACAACGAGAATACAAAACTAGACACGACTGGGTTGGGAAGGTGATCCGCTTGGAATTATGCAAAAAATTAAATTTTGACCACACAACAAAATGGTATATGCATAAACCAGAATCTGTTCTTGAGAACGAAACACACAAAATTCTCTGGGACTTTGAAAAAAACACGGATCACCTTATCCCAGCAAGAAGGCCAGACCTAGTGTTGATAAACAAAAAAGAAAGAACTTGTCAACTGGTGGATTTTGCAGTGCCAGCAGATCACAGGGTGAAGCTAAAGGAAAATGAAAAAATAGACAAATATCTCGACCTTGCCAGAGAACTGAAAAAGTTATGGAATATGAAAGTGAAAGTGATACCAATTGTAGTTGGTGCACTTGGATCAGTCCCAAAAGGATTAGAAAAGGGCTTGGAAAGTTTGGATATCAGAGGAAGGATTGAAACCATTCAGAACACTGCACTGCTGAAAACTGCCAGAATACTCAGAAGAGTCCTGGAGACCTGAGGAGACTTGCTGTCACTCAAACTCCAGTGAAAGACCATCAGCTAACACTGATGTGAAAACTCAAAAGGAGTAAATAATAATAATAATAATAGACGCCATCAAACAAACAGAAATGATACAAAAGTAAACAAAGGAATACCTCAGAAGAGCAAGAAAGCTTCTAGAAACCAAACTTTATAGCAGAAATCTCACCAATGGAATAAACACCTGGGTTGTCCATCTCATAAGATACTCGAGATAATTCCTAAAATGGACAAGAGAGGATCCCCTACAGATGGAACAAAGGACCAAGAAACTTATGACAATGTACAAGGCATTACACCCGAGAGACAACATAAACTAACTATATGCACAAAAAAAGAAAGGGGAAGGGGGTCTCACCAACATTGAAGATAGTGTAGATACGACAATCCAACAACATGACAAATACACTAATAAAAGTAAGGAAAGAATAATTGCAGCAGATAAGAAAAGCAATTGCAACATATTGA
>CM042178.1:41416037-41428537 GCA_023376005.1 Doryteuthis pealeii
TGCTGAAATTTACAAAAAGGAAATTAGCTTTCGATAAAACAACGTAGGCAAAAAGATGGTAAAATAGCTGGAGTTTACCATCCAAAAGAAAAAGATATCAAGACTCCTGTGGAGTGAAATCTTAGTAGGGGGGTGTTATAGGTGATACACCCTATAATACTAATGCAATGCGCCGACAGGTTACTATAAGTAACAGGGATAATTGTGGCTTAGCAGTAAGCCAATGCGAGTAAGCCAATGCCTCTATTGTCGGACGTAATTTCCACTTAACTCTAATTGTATTTGTCTACTTTCTATTAATACATTTTTTTACATTTGTTACCCGTCGTTATGTTCTTATTTGACCCTCACAACAATAGCCATCGTGGTAAAGAGCAGAAAATGAACAAATTTGATATTTTTAGAAATATATTTCCAGTTTTAGTTTATATGTACGGTGGCCCTACTTCAAAACTATCCAAATCATGTGTGGCACCTGTGGACGGGCAGGTAGTACTCCACGGACCGACACCGATCCGGCTGACCGGCTATGTGAAGGACCGTGCGAGATGACCCTTGGATCCATAGGATTTTTTTTGTGAAACGTTGTCCATGATTATATTGGTGCTTCTGTTTAACAACAATTTTAATTAGCACATCATGATCATCTCCGTTTCATCGAAAATTTTGATGATTAAGACAAAAAGAAAAAGGAAAGGGTTTTGAGCGCGAACGTAGACCGCACAACATTAGAGACTTCCCAGATTTAGCCTTCAGCATTTCCCTTGCGGATTTCTCTAAAAGAGTAATGGTTTTTGTGGTGGGCGATTGCATTTCTAATAATGTCTTTGATTATTTCCGGTTTTTCTGTCTGTGCGTCTGGTAATGCACATTAAGTCTTAATTTTAATTTTAAAAATACTTGAATCAGGAAAAAGGCGGTGTTATTTTTGTAGGTGGGTGGGAATGGGGGTATTATTCATTTCCCTCCTTCCCACTTTTTACAGCTTTAAAAAAAATCATTTCATATTTATGTCTTACCTCCCCCATACCTTACTTTTTTATTTTCTTTATTTTCTTTATTTTCTTTATTTTTTTATTTTCTTTACTTTTTATATTTTTGTAATTTTTATATATTTTATATTTTTTTAAAGTATAAAAAATGTTTATTTTTTTATACTTTTTATATTCTTTTAATATATTTTTTATTATTTTCTATTTCTTTTTTAAATTATTTTTTTATATTTTTACATATATTTTTTATCGATATTTTTTTTATCGTTATTTCTATTTTTCATTTTTATTTTTTTCATTTCTATTTTTTATTTCTTATATTTTTTTTATATATTTTTATTTTTATTTCTAACTTTAACGTCTCCATCATTTTCTTTTGAAACAAAAGCAAAAGCTCTTAATTAGAACACAGGAAGAAAAGATTATTGTTTCAAGGGACTTGAGGTTTGTACTTTTTTTTCTCCTGGAGTGGGAGTCATCAGCAGCAGCAGGCAGGGACGAGGATAATTGAATTTCTTGACAGGAATTAATTCCTAAAATTAGAAACTAGCCCCACCCCCTATTCCGTTGTGTTTTTTTTATATGTAGTTATGGAGAGTGTTGCTGACCCACAGAGAAAGGAGTAAGATGTTTATTTTTGTTCGTGATTGCTGAATGATGAACTAACTTCTTATTTAATAATAATCATTTGCTTGCACACAGTTACAAGTTTTCACGAGAAAATATATGTGGGTTTATATATATATATATATATATATATATATATATATATAGTGGGAAATGGTCACTGTTTCAGCTTTTGCTGGAATGGTGTACCAAAGGCAGTATTATTGGTAGAGTGCTCAATATAAAATAGAGCTGTTATATAATATAAGATAAATATATAAAGGTTTTACATATCTATTTATTAGGTGACAAAGGAACATT
This sequence comes from Doryteuthis pealeii, assembly GCA_023376005.1. Taxonomy (NCBI): domain Eukaryota; kingdom Metazoa; phylum Mollusca; class Cephalopoda; order Myopsida; family Loliginidae; genus Doryteuthis; species Doryteuthis pealeii. The sequence continues at coordinate 41,417,957 of CM042178.1, forward strand.
CACAAGCATATTGGTTTCATGCGATGCAATCATCAGGTGAAGCTTCACCTGATGATTGCATCGCATGAAACCAATATGGTCGTGAATGTTCCTTTGTCATCTAATAAATAGATATGTAAAACCTTTATATATTCATCTTATTATATATATATATATATATATATATATATATATATATAACTCATCCACAGACACGTGTTTCGGCGTTTCACGCCTCTTCAGCGTGGCTAGGCACAACAACTATCCTTGACTAGGGTCGAGCTTAAACTGACTGTTTGCCAGCCTGATATCTTATCCCCTCGGCCACTGACAGCTGTAGCGGGAGTGCTGTTTTTAAGCTATTAAATACATGGATTTGTTTATATATTTTTACGGTCACAGACAGATCAAGTTTCCGGGGAAACGATCATTGCTTATATGCTTAGTAGTGAAAGTTAATTTAAATTACCAATTATGATTATTGTAGTTAAGTCGCCCAAAGCGCTACGGGTACTATGTAATCCCATACTACCTGTTTCAAAGTCGAATCATCGGTGACTTAACCGGTAACCCCACCATGCTTGCCTGGTGAGGAGGGTGGATAGACTCCCAGCAGGACGAAAATCAAGACATGTCTTCTTGCTCAATGGCCATCTAGCATATTACATTATGTGGGGACATAGAAATAGCTAGGTTGGTATCCAGGTGCATAGCAAGACCACTTGATGTATCCTTGTCTTGCAGTCTTGTCGAATTCGTTCGTCACACTGTCTCTCTGATTCTGATTACCAAGAAGTGGAGCTAGTTCCGTGCACACTATATCCACTAAAAATATTCTCTTCAGCACAGGTATTTCCTGACTTAATAGATTATATATATAACAGTATTTGGTAATTTGCTTGAAGCATTGTTAAGTATGTTATTATTTATTAATGATAGGAAAGCAATTACAATGCGTATAAAATAAAAATAAAATGATGTTTAGTTTTATCGATTTCAAAGTAACTTTATCTTCAGAGACGTTTCTGAAAAACCTACCAGCAGGATGTAACATAAAGTCAAAATTTTAAAGTAGAGTAAAGATTTTTTGAATACAGTTTTCCTTCTCCTTGACTGGTTGCCCACCCAAAGCTAAGAAATCCTGCTTGTGCCTACTATTTACCCATACCTAAAAGGAAAGCACAAGAAAGTGAAAGATAACTGATTATTTTATATGTTATATTTGAAATAGTTGACAAGGCTTTTCAGGGAACGTAAAGAAGGTGGGAGGGAGAAAATTAAAATGATATATTAAAAACCAGAAAAAATAAATAATGTTAATCATTTACCCAACCCATCCGCCACCAGCAGGATGTAACATAAAGTCACAATTTTTAAGTGGAGAAATCATTTGTTAATCATTTACCCAACCCCTTCCGCTACAAGGTCATTTTTTAAGCAGAGTAAAGGTGGTTTGAATACAGTTTTCCTTCTCCTAGACGGGTTGCTCACCAACCAACGTATTATTTAGATTTTTCAGACTGTTGTACTCATCTTTATTATTATATACACAAAATTTCGGCAAATATGGCTGCCGGTCTTCTTCAGGTGTTTCTTGTTGAACTCGATAACCTTCATGTCGTAATCGGGAGCCTTAATGGCACTTCGAAACAAACTATTTGTTTAATCTATTGGCCGTTGATTGTTCTCGTTCCATTAACCATAAAGTAAGTAAAGTAAAGTCGTCGGGGCGGCCTAATGTCGGCACGAGCCAGACAGTGAGGGAGTCTATCCCGCTTTCCCTAGTGCTAGACCAAGGAGATTGTTTTTGCGCCTGCGGTGGGGCACCACACCTACCATCAGCTCCTTACTTTACCGTACAGATCCCTGTGCTACTCATACGTTGTGTTGGCGGGAGGTCGGTATCGAACTAGGAACCTTGTGGTTTCTAGCCGAACGCTCTACCGACTGAGCTAAGCAATCCTTCCTATTTAACAATAAATGATATATACGTATTGTTTAGATTTTTCGGACACTTGTCCCCATATTTATTGTTATATATGCAACGTTTCATCCAATTTGCCTATCGGATTTCTTTATGTGTTTTTTGCTAATCTCGGGAACCTTCTTGTTTTAATCAGGTGCCGTCACGGAACTTCGAATCGAACCCTTTATTCAATCCATTGGGGTAGATTGTTCTCATTCCAATAGCCATGGCTATAAATGATATATACGTATTATTAAGATTTTTCGGGTTGTTGTCCTCATCTTTGTTATACATACAACGTTTCCCTCAATATCCCCCCACCTTCTTCAGGTTGTTCTTGTTGAACTCGCGAATTTTTTTTCAAACTCAGTTGGTTGGTTGGTTGGTTGGTTTTTGATTTTAACGGCATATCAACCCGTCTGGGGTTATGTCATGCCTAACGGTTATGAAGTTATACATCGTGTATTCATATTTATACTTTTTAGTAATTGGTTTTAACAATGTGTTAGCACCATTGGGGATCATGTTGTATGGTATTGATTAAGTTCATGTCTATATTCTATGGTATAATTTTATTTCCCTCAAAAAGGAGAGAATATCCTCCATGTTGACATTTTCAAACAGATCTTTCATATTGTTTGCTGTAAAATAACGGTTTCTGATGTGAGCAAGAAGCCTGCATTCCATGAATAAGTGTTTAACACTTTCAAGCTCGGGAGCATTCATAGAATTTCGAACAGAACTCGGCTGACTTCTGATTTAGGTCGGAAAATTAAAACGGAAAGTTTTTTGGTGGTACCCAATGACAGTTTAACTACAGTCTATGAATTAACATTTTGCGAATTGGGTTATGGTTTTAGGGGATTAAGGTTGTTTTTAATTACGTATTGCTTAAAAAAAATAAACAACAAACAAAACTAAATTACTATACATTTAATTAACCATTGAAATTAATTATTGAATCTATTATTGAGACAGTTGTTTGTGTTAATATAGCAATGTATAATTTCAATTAAAGTTAGTTTAAAAAAAATATTTTTCAACATTAAATGTATAGTAATTTGGGTTTTTTGTTGTTTATTTTTTTAAGCAATACGTAATTAAAAACAACCTTAATCCCCTAAAACCGTAACCCAATTCGCAAAATGTTAATTCATAGATTGTAGTTAAACTGTCATTGGGTACCACCAAAAAACTTACCGTTTTAATTTTCCGACCTAAATCAGAAGTCAGCCCAGAACTCTTTATTTAATCCATTGGGAGTAGATTGTTCCCATTCCATTAACCATGAACCTTTTCTATTTAATAATTTAATAAATGATATATACGTATTAATTAGATTTTCAGGTTGTTGTCCTCGTCTTTATTGTTTTAAACAACATTTTGGCCGATGTTCTCTCCGGCCTTTTTAAAGCGTTTATTTGTCAAACTATTGAATCTTCACGGAACTTCGAACCGAACCCTTCATTTAATCCATTGAGAGTTGATTGTTCTCACTCCGTTAATCATGAATTTACCATAATTTAACAATAAATGATATATATATATATATATATATATATATATATATATATATATATATATATATATATAATTTATTGTTAAATTATGGTAAATTCATGATTAACCATAATTTAACAATAAATGATATATATATATATATATATATATATATATATATTTAAGAAATGGATACAATAGAAACCTACTCGAGTTTCACCGTTAGGATCATCAGGGTTAAATCCACTGAATTAATCGAGTTACCGATTAATTGCAGCCGATCACACGTGTGTTCATTGAATGTTACGTTACAGTGGGCACCTACAACGATCGTGCCCATATTCACCGGTAAGCCACCCTTTATCTGTCTATCTATCTATCTATCTATCTATCTATCTATATATATATATATATATATATATATATATATATATATATATATATATATCATTTATAGAAGGAATATACGTAAGAAATTACTTCTTACTTCTTATTTTTTTCTCTCTCTCTTTCTTTCTTTCATTCGTCTTTTCTTTTTTTTATCTCTCTCTCTCTCCCTCTCTTTACTTTTCTCACACTCCCATCTGTTTTATGCCTACTCTTTCTCCCCCCCCACTCTCTCTCTCGTCGTTTCTGTCTGTCTGTCTGTCTGTCTCTGTCGCTCTTTTTTGTCTGTCTGTCTGTCTGTCTGTCTCTCCCCCCCTCTGTAGGGTGGGACAGATTGAAGCAGTTAATAACATCATAATAGGAAGTAAACATTTCTAAACAAAGAAAAACAATTGTGAATGGACAAAATGATGAAAATCATATTTCGCCTTCCCATACACACACACCGATCTACACACACACACACACACACTCACACACACACATATATATATATATATATATATATGTTAAAAGAAAGGAAATGAATCCGACGGTATATATATATATATATATATATATATATATATATATATATATATATATATTGCATATCAACCAATGTTGATATATATATAATATATATATATATATATATATAAATCTCTTTATATAAAACACACACACACACACCTACATATATATATATATATATATATATATATATATATATAATCTCTTTATATACAACACACACACACCTATATATATATATATATATATATATATATATATATATATCAGAACTACAATGACAACATTGGTCTAGAATGCTGACGATTTACTTTAATGTATTTAACGATTCGGTTATTTTTCTTTCTAATCGGCCTCTTAGATAAATTCCCACGAATTTGTGCACCACCGGAATCTGCGACGCTTTGAATAGAATTGGCCGGTCGTCTTGGGGTTACAAGCCCAGTCCTTGTTATTTAATACGCCCCCAAAGAATTAAAACAAAAAACAAAACAAACAAAAAAAGACCACCAAAATTCCAATTAACTATTGTATGAGGATTTTTTGCATTGTGTAATATGATTAACTCGGCCATTACCTCTGCCCCTCGCCAGGGGGCGCCTCATTTGCTGTAATGGTGACGCTAAGTGTGACGCTAGCAGACCATTGTTCGTGCGTTCGATTCTCACTGAGTGACTCATGTTTCCGGCCTTGTACCATGTGTTTGAAACAAGACGAAAGACATTGCCACATTGGATGGTAAGCCTATGAAATTAACAGATTCGTTCCAATAACTAGGTAGTAGTATCTCATCTCCAGAAAGCGATCTCAATCTACGCATAGGAAAAGCATGGACTGCTATAGACATATTATCACAGAGTGTGGGGGGGGCTATGAACAGCTATAGACAGATTATCGATCATATGGAAATCTGATCTCTTTGATAAGATAAAGTGACAAATCTTCCAAACTGTAGGCGTGTCAGTGCTACTGTATGGTTGCACTACTTTGACTAAAAAAACGCTTAGAGAAATACGCCTCTAAAGAATTAAAACGAAAAAAAAACTATAAAATTCCAATTAGATAGTAGTATCTCATCTACAGAAATTCCAATTAGATAGTAGTATCTCCTCTACAGAAATTCTAATTAGATAGTAGTATCTCATCTACAGAAATTCCAATTAGATAGTAGTATCTCATCTACAGAAATTCCAATTAGATAGTTGTATCTCATCTACAGAAATTCCAATTAGATAGTAATATCTCTACAGAAATTCCAATTAGATAGTAGTATCTCATCTACAGAAATTCCAATTAGATAGTAGTATCGCATCTACAGAAGCGATGTCAATATACGCATTGCGAAGCCATAGCTATAGACAGATTATCGATCATATGGAAATCTGATCTCTAAAAAGATAAAGCGACAATTCTTTCAAATTGTAGGCGTATCAGTGCTACTGTATGGCTGCACCACTTGGACATTGGAGAAGCACTAAAACAAATAAGCTCCCAAAGAATTTTAAAAAAAGCAAACAAACAAAAGGACCAACAAAATTATAATTAACTATTGTATGAGAATTTTTTACATTGTGTAATATTATTAACTCAGCCATTATCTCTGCTCCACGTTGGGGGGGGGGCGCCTCGTTTCCTGTAATGGTTACGCTAAGAGTGACGCTAACAAATAATTGTTCGTGGGTTCGATTCTCATTGAATGACCCATGTTTCCGGCTTTGTACCACATTGGAAATCTCTGAAATTAATAGAACAGTTCACATATCTAGGTATTAATATCTCCGCTGTACTAATCAACAGGGGATAGACTCCCTCACTGTCCAGGATATACCGACAATAGGCCACTTTGACTATTTACTTTTATTTATCACGTTTTTTAAACTGGACGGAAGACATCTCTAAGCTGGATGGTAAGCCTCTGAAATTAGTCAAACAGTTCATATACCTTGGTAGTAGTATCTCATCTACATGAAGCGATGTCCCTCTACGCAAAGGGGAACTATGAACAGCTATAGGCAGATTATCGATCATACGGAAATCTGATCTCTCTGATAAGATAAAGTTACAATTTTTCGAATTTGTAGTCGTGTCAGTGCTACTGTATGTCTGCACCACTTTGACTCTGTACAAACGCTAAGAGAAATATACTCCTAAAATTAAAAAAAAAATCCAATTAACTATTATTTGAAGATTTTTAATAATTGAGTAATAGAGTAATAGTATTAACTCGGCAATTACCTCTTCTCCACCCGGGGGGGGGGCACCTCATTTACTGTAATGGTTAACGAGTCACGCTAGCAGAAGAGTGCCAGTGGGTTCGATTCTCACTGGGTGACTCATGTTTACGGCTTTGTACCAAGCTATGATAAACTTAAGAAATTAATACTTCTGTCCTATATATCTATTCTATACATATATAAAGGACAGTAGTGTGAAACTGTATGTCCGGAGGAAACTTAGAAAACAAAACAATTAATGACAAAGTAAATATATATACACATTAAATATCACCAGGGCTTGTAAGTGACAGTTATCTCTAGATTGCAGGTTCAATCCTGATCAAGGGCTGCAGTAACAGAGAATAATAATTAACATAGCTTAACGCCTCTACCCCAGCTATGGTTATCGGAATAAGAACAGGATATCCCCGTGGACTGAATAAAGGGTTAGGTTCAAAGTTCCGTCATGGCTCCTGATTACGACAAAAAGTTTCCCGATTCTGGAAAGAAGGTTCCCGAGTCCGAGAAGGTTCCCGAGTCCGACAAGAAATACCTGAAAAAGCCCTGAGGGCACATCGGCCGAAACGTTGTACAGATAACAATGAAGATGAGGACAACAGTCCGAATAACGCAGATAATATTAAACATTATTCGTACATTATTTTCAAATCTATACATATATAAAGGTCAGTTGTGTGAATCTGTATGTCCGGAGGAAACGTCGAAAAGAAATCAATTAACGACAAAGTAAATATATATACACATTAAATATCACCAGGGCTTGTATTTTGAGCAAAAATAATGAAGGTTTAATTTATATTCGTGAAGATAATTTTTTTAAATTTAGATGATAACAGACTAGAATTTTTTTGGGTCTAATATTTTAAATAGTAGACATTGATTTTTCTCTTCAGAATGGCTGGATCAACGCAAGATCTTTTTTACATGGGGATTTTAATTGGGCATTCTACGAGGATCAAACTCACGATTCAGTAATAATGGATCTGTGGGACTAACTTTTAAAAATTCCCTTTTACCCAGGCGATGCCGAGTAGCCACTGCTAGTTCTGTATACGTCGTGGATAACGTGCAGGACTGCGGAATCATTGTAAGCAAGTTCGAACTTCAGGTTTGCTATGAGATTTATTTTCGGAATAATACTCTTGAGAATTAAATGACACTAGACTAAATAAATGTATATAGGAATTGGTATTCATTGACTTCCTGTTTACTAAACTAGTCTCATTCACACAATTAATCTTAACGAAGCGGGTAAATCAGCTGTACTTCTTAAATGTTAGCCCATTTGAATCATTAGTTTTATCATTCTTTCATAAGCAGCTGTACGGCCACCTGCCACATATCACCCAGGACACGCGGGACACTGCTGGAGAAGCAAGGACGAACTCATAAGCAACGTCCTCCTGTGGAAACCAGCACATGGGCACGCCAGTGTGGGCCGACCAGCAAAGACGTACATTGATCAGCTCTGTGCAGATGCAGGATGCTGCATAGAGGACCTCCCGAGAATGATGAACGATAGGGACGGATGAAGAGAGATTGTCATGGATATCCGTGCCAACAGCGCAACCTGATGATATATATATATATATATATATATATATATATATATATATTGGTTAGGAGGTAGATTTAGAAGGCCATCACAATGCAGTTTGGAATAAATAAAAAATAATAATACGGTAACAATGGTGGTGTGTGTTGACCTGTATTTTTTTATTATTTCTTGAATTTTCGAGGTAATACCTCTTTATCAAAAGAATTGAACTGAAGCAGTACAGCTATGGCATTTCTTATGGAAGAAATGCCATAGCTGTACTGCTTCAGTTCAATTCTTTTGATAAAGAGGTATTACCTCGAAAATTCAAGAAATAATAAAAAAATACAGGTCAACACACACCACCATTGTTACCGTATTATTATTTTTTATTTATTCCAAACTGCATTGTGATGGCCTTCTAAATCTACCTCCTAACCAATACATACACAATGCTTCAAGCAAATTATGAAACTCTCTTATATATATATATATATATATATATATATATATATATATATATATATATATAAGTCATCAACAGACACCATGTTTCGGCGTTTCACGCCTCTTCAGTGTGGCTAGACACAACAACTACCTCTGACCAGGAGCGGAACCCGACTGACTTTTTCTCAGCCCGATTCGTTAACCTCTCTGACATTTGACAGCTGCCGTAAAGGGGTCGTGTTTAAACTATTAAATACATACATTTGTTTATATATTTTACGATCACCAGAGAGATCCAGTCTGTAAACAGACGATCATTGCTTTATATATGCTGGCAGTGAAAGTTAATTTAAGTGACCTCTAGAGAGCTCTACCGAGTTTTGGAAGCATATGATAAGTCATCCACTGACACCGTGTTTCGGCGTTTCAAGACGTGAAAATAAATTGTAGTTTTTATATAGTTATTATTAAGTATGTTTTATCTCAAAGGTATTCATCAGATAATATATTGGAAATCTTTTTGTAAAATATTTAAATAAAATATTACAACCGTTTATGCAAGTTGTCATCGCAATGTAATTAGGATCACCAAATGATATAAAACTTTCAAAGTTGCAAATGATTAAAAAAAAGAAAATTTCTAAATGGCCGTTATTTAAGCTCGGAATTAACTAATTTGAAAATATTATTACTGTTTAGTTGGAAGGGGAATATTCTGCGTAATAAATTATGATTAAATACTTAATTAGACTTTACTGAGGATTTGGGATACCATTTTTGTTATTCTAGCCATTCTAACATATGTTAAATTCAAGTGGGATATTATTGTTTTCATTAATATTAATCTTACCAGAGAAGATGATATGTTATAGAATCTGCGTCACCGCCAGATTGTTTTATAAAGAGATTTACAGAGGATCTTTATAAGAATTTGTTTTTTTAATTATTTTGCTTATGAAGCAACATGCAAGCCTCTTTTTAAATTAAATGTATGATATACTAGAAGCGGCTACCCGGCATCGCCTGGGTAGAGGGGATGCAAAAACAGATTAATCCCACAGATCCATTATTATTGAATCGCGAGTTGGATCTTGGTAGTATGCCCGATTAAAATCCCAATGTAATAAATACCTTGCATTGATCCAGCCACTCGGAAAAGAAAACTACTTTTTAAGATATTAAATGCCAAAATAAATTTAAAAAATTTAGGCTGTTATCTAAATTTAATTTTTTTAAAAATTATCTTCACGAATATAAATCAAACCTTCATTATTTGTGCTCAAAACCCAAGCCCTGGTGATATTTAATGTGTATATATATATATGTACTTTGTCGTTAATTGTTTTCTTTTCGAAGTTTCCTCCGGACATACATATTCACACAACTGACCTTTATATATGTATATATTTGAAAATAATGTACGACGAGCCTGTTTAATATTATCTGCATTATTCGGACGATTGTCCTCATCTTTATTGTTATTTGTACAACGTTTCGGTCGATATACCCTCCGGCCTTCTTCGGGTATTTCTTGCCGGACTCGGGAACTTTCTCGGACTCGGGAACCTTCTTTTCGGAATCGGGAACCTTCTTGTCGTAATCGGGAGCCATTACGGAACTTTGAACCTAACCCTTTATTCAGTCCACGGGGGTATCCTGTTCTTATTCCGCTAACCATAGCTGGGGTAGAGGTGTTAAGCTGTGTTAATTATTATTCTATGTTACTGCTGCCCTTGATCAGGATTGGACCTGCAATCTAGAGATAACTGTCACTTAGAACTGTCTTAACCTAACTACCTTATCCAGCTATGGTTGGCGGAATGAGAACAGGATACCCCCGTGGATTGAATAAAGGGTTAGGTTCAAAGTTCTGTGAGGGTTCCCGATTACAAGAAGGTTCCCGATTACGACAAGAAGGTTCCCGAGTCCGAAAAGAAATACATGAAGAAGGCCGGAGGGCATTTCGGCCAAAACGTTGTACAGATAACAATGAAGATGAGGACAACAGCCCGAAT
>CM042178.1:41436037-41443537 GCA_023376005.1 Doryteuthis pealeii
AAAGACACCATTTATTTGCTACGCCTCCTTGGGCATCTCCTCTTTTTTTCTATCTTTCCACATGAACCCTTAACACAAAAAAGAAGAAAAAAGAGAATCTTTGCGTAGAAAATATAAAATATTAATACAACTAGCAAAACAAAAACGCCACCTGGCGATGTAAAAAATATTTTTTGAAGGATATTGCCTAAGGGGGTGGGAGTTTGTTTTTGTTATACGACATTTTGTAAAAACTGAACGAATATTTTGATTTTAGCGTAAAAATATAAATCTTTTTTAGAATTTTGTCTCGATTTTATCGACGTCCAAAAGTACGTAAAATGATTTGTTGCCACGCTCTTTCGTTTAAAAAATGTAAACAGATCGTTGAAATCTTATATTTTTAAAAAATAATAGACATAAAAATAGTTTTCCTGTCAAAATTCAAATAAATATGTTCTCTTTCTGATAATTCAAGTTTCTCACAGTTAAATTAAAATTAATTTAAACAAGGTTTTCTTTTTCTCTGAATGTTTGAGATGAGGCTTGATGATTAGTATTATCTGCGTTATTCGGACTATTGTCCTCATCTTTATTGTTATTTGTACAGAGGCCTAGTGGATAACGTAGTTAGGTTAAGACAGTTCTAAGTGACAGTTATCTCTGGATTCCGGGTTCAATCCTGAGTAGAGGCAGTAACATAGAAAAATAATTAATACAACTCCTACCCCAGCTATGGTTAGCGGAATGAGAACAGGATACCCCCGTGGATTGAATAAAGGGTTGGGTTCAAAGTTCCGTGATGGCTCCCGACTACGACAAGAAGGTTCCCGAGTTGGAAAAGAATGTCCCCGAGTCCGAGAAGTTTCCCGAATCCGACAAAAAATACCTAAAGAAGGCCGGAGGGCATATCGGCCGAAACATTGTACAAATAACAATAAAGATGGGGACAATAGTCTGAATAACGCATATAATAGTAATCATCAAGCCTTATCTCAAACATTCAGAGAAAAAGGTTTTCTTTATTCTCTGTATTGACGATTTTGAGTAATGTGACGTAGGCAGTGACGTAGTTTTGGTTACAGACAAATAGAAACCGAACCTCCATTATTAATAGATATCTGTATAGAGATCAAATTCTGTTAAGCAATTCATCTGATAGTTCCGAAAAATTCCCTTTTAAATTATTTTTTATTTATTCTAAATTTTTATGCTACTTTAAACCCAGTATATCATTAAATAATTCTTGTTGTCTGTAAGAGACCATACTAAGTAACCCTCAATAATAATAGTAGGTTTATTTACTTAAATGTAGTAAGCACAATCTTCATAGAGTGCTCTTCTCTTGTAGCCTTGTATGCCCCCCTTATCTATCTGAACTCGTCTAGTTGTATCCATTCCTACGAATATAACCATTACACCACGCGTCTCCACATTATGAAATATTAATTTCTACAAAATTTTCGTAAATTTTCTATGTCGAGAAATCTGAACGCTAAGTAATTCGTTTGTGTTTAGTGTGGATTTCAATTTGAGTTCGTGTTTAAGAAAGTAGAATTTCGACGGGAAGAATAACCCTAAGGGTTGTGACTTGAGGGGTTGCGAGACGATCCTTGCGGTATTGTATTATATATATATATATATATATATATATATATAGAGAGAGAGAGAGAGAGAGAGCGATAGATAGATAGATAGATAGATAGGAACATGATATGATAGATAGATAATGAACAGACTGGAATAGATAAATAGATAGGAACAAAATGAGAAAGATCGATAGACTAGAATAGATAGATAGATAGATAATGAAGAGACTAGTATATATATATATATATATATATATATATATATATATATATATTATATATATATATATATATATACCTTTGCGGTATTGTATCAGATAGATAAATAGATAGTAACAGAATGAGATAGATAATGGACAAACTAGGATAGATAGATATATCGATGGATAGATAGATAGATAGATAAATAGATAGATAGATAGATAGATTCTCGGGTATTTGAGGATACGCCTTTTTGCAGACCATAAGTGAAAGATGATCTAACATAATGTGGCAGTATTATCCGCGGCTCACCCAATTTTGCAAACTCATGATCTTCATTCACATCAGGTCGCTCAAACAGCACGGATTTCCACACCTCCCCCTCCCCCTCCCCCCCTCTCTCTCTCTCTCTCTCTCTCTCTCTCTCTCTCTCTCTCTCTCTCTCTCAATCATTTTAGTTCGATTTTAAAAAAGAAGTATTTCGACGGGAAGAATAAGCTTAAGGGGCATGACTGAAAGAGGCGTTGTAACATGACTCTTGTGGTTTTGTATCAGATAGATAGATAGATAGATAGATAAATAGATAGACTGATAGATATTCGGGTATTTAAGAATACGCCTTTTTGCAGATTATACGTGAAAGAGGATCTGGCATAATGTGGATGTATCATTCACGGTTCCCCCAATTTTGCTAACCCATCATCATCATCAGCATCATCATCATCATTATCATTATCATGTCACCCTGACAGCACGGATTCCCATGACTCTCCCTCTCTCTCTCTTTCTCTCCATCTCCCCCTATCTCCATCTCCCCCTCTTTCTCTCTCTCTCTCTCTCTCACACACACACACCACCCGGTCATCAGCCCTAGGTCTTCCGCCCCGTATCCACATCCGTACACCAGTGATGTAGGTTTTTGCTGGTTGGCCTACACTGGTGCGTCCGTGTATAGTTACCCACTGGAGAACATCTCTTATGTGTTCGTCCTTGCTTCTCCAGCATGTCTAGTTCATCTTATTTGGATAGTTTGTCTAATAGGAAGCAAGTAGTCATACAGATGTTCTTTCATCGGGTGTTGCTTCCAGAATTTCTTCAAGAAAGCACGCAGCTTCCTTTATAGCTCCCATCTAGCTTTTTCTCAAAGTGTTTCAAGTAGTGCAGCCATAGAACAGCACTGTCACTGCTGCAGTTTGGGAAAATTCCCGCTTTATCTAATCAGAGAGATTTCGCCTTGTAAACGACTTCTATTCTACGTTTTGCTTTGTAAGAAAAGAAAAAAAACTTAGTTGGACGCACGTTCCGATCGAAACCGTCTATATAAAAGTTATCGATAACATTGATATTGAATGGTTCAATAAATAAATAAAACTACATTCAGTATGACTGACTTCTATCCATCCATATCAAAAACATTTTGATAAATTGTATCAACTTTGCTGAAAACTACATAGAAGTAACCGTAGACCAAACTGAAATTATTCTATCATGTAGAAAAATAATATTAAAGAATGACAAATCCACTTATAATCCAAAATTGGAATATGCAACTTAGATGTACCAATGGGAGCATACGACTACGCACAAATAGCAGACCTAGTAGAATACAAAATGCAGTAAATGCTAGGATCAATAAATTATCGTATAATGAAAAAATATTTAAGTAAAGTTTATTATGAAGCCTTTGAAAAAAGTGGATTCAAACAAAAACTTTCCTACCAAACAAAAACTTTCCTATAGAAAGTAAGAAACAGAATATTATTTTAAATCGTGAAGGTGGGAATTCTACTATTAATAGCCAAAATAACTCTGCAAACTGTTGAATCAAAGAAATGAAATTGTGGCCGAGTGTCGCCACAAAAATATCTTGTCAAAATCTCTCGTAATAGTCACCCAATGAGAAAGACACCCATGAATCTGGAATTATACATGCTTAAGTTTAATGATCAGACTAGAATAAACTCAGCACACCAGGAAAGAAACGGTTCGCTAAAAATGCTGGATGAAAAAAAAATCAAAAGACGGAGGGCATGGTGGCCAAGGTTTACCATTTCAATAAAGTTGATGGTCTGACGAAATTCATAGGTATATACAGATTTTATGAGAAGAAATATGACCGATTTAAAGCCCTTTTCTCTACCATATATATATATATATATATATATATATGCTTATTCAATATGTATATATGTGTGTTTATGTATTCCTCTATCTAAATTCCTTTATTTTATCTGTTGTACCGAGAATTTGTTTAAATATGAAAGAAAGACCAATAAAAATATAGTTCATTGCATAAAACAAACCACACACATATATATGTGCGTGGGTGGCATAGGTGCATGTATGTCCGCACATTGTATATATATATATATATATATATATATATATATATATATATATATAAAATAGATAAACATGAAGTACTCCAAAAAGATGAATTTATTACTGGTGGTGAATACTTCGTGTTTTTTCTATTTTCTACATACTGTCAGATTTATTCCCCTATTCGCTTATATATATATATATATATATATATATATATATATATATATATAATAAAGATTTTTTTGTTTGTGAATTTTTTGTTTAAAAAAAAAAATTTTTTTAAATTAAAGAAAAAAATTTAAAAGAAAAAAAAAACTTAAATGATTTCAAACCTCCCGCAATTGTAACAACTCACGGGTTTTAACGGAACTGTACGATCTCTGCCGAATTTGAAATCCTAACGGAAATTTACGATCTGTTCCGAATTTCAAGTCTCCATCAAACTCGCCGTAATTAGAACCAAGTTGACTTTAACAAACACCGATGGAATATTTTCAACTCTATAATGAACTCTCTGAAGATGGATTTAATCCGAAAATTAAGGGCACAAAAATAAATGTTTGTCAACATAAATCTGCATTATTTTGCCTCCAAAAAAAGAAAAAAAATAGATCGTATTATATATATATTATATATATATATATATATATATATATATATATATATATATATATATTGGACTCATTTAATGCTACCATCTGTTGTTGTACTCAAATCGTGTCTGATTTCAGCATCTTAAAGGCGTTTCAGATTCTATTTGCATATGAAGTTCCTGTCCTAATAAACAATTTTTGAAAAGAAAAGGAAGTCGACGATTTTCAAGTATCGGAGACCCGGTAGGGATTTAAAAACAATATATATATATATATATATATATATATTATATATATATATATATATATATATATATTGCTGGATTTTGAACTCATTAATATCATGAGCTGTTTTGAAGCAAATCTAACTCAGCTATACTTTAAATGGAGATATTCTTAATAAATAAGATGCTAATTAAGATTGATTAATGGAGAATGTGATGTAAATAAATACGGAAATTGTAATGTTGGTGGTGACGTAATTTCTGATCATATCAAAGAAGATTGGTTGTTATATTAAATAAATCCTATCTTCAAATTATTTCCTCATGTTATAATGGAGATTTGGTGTCTGTCTATAATCGAAACAACGTCACTGCTTACATCACAATACTTTCAGGAATTGCGTAAGTTTATCAATGAGTATTTGATTTATAGTATTTGATTTACAGTCAAAACCATTCATATATAGAATAAATGTTATCTAGTAACAATGTCAACGATGAAAATCCGAGTTATTTTTGCCTTAAAACAGCCCATGTTATTAGTGCATTTAAAATCATGTAATGAGTATTATATAGGTATTTTCTACGATTAGCTTATATGTGGTACAAGACCAGTAGTATGGGGCGCTCAATGAGAATCAAACTCCCTAACAATGGTTCGCAGATTTAGCTTGCTAACCATTACACCACGCGAGGTGCCCTAATGTGTGTTATATATCACTAAGAAATAAAGGTTTACATAATATATATGGTGTGAGTAATTTGCATACTAGATGTAACAAAACCGGATTTAATAAATAATTACTTGGTGTTATTGATCTCTAATATTATTGTCTTATTCTCCAGCGTATTAAAATCAATCCTATGAATGATTTTATATAGAAACCAATTAAAATAGTATTAGAATAAGCGTAATATTACTTGCTAGTATGAATAAAATATTGAACATAAGCAAAAATATATAAAGCAATTTGAATATTTTGCAATCTGATAAGTGCAAATCTTTGTAACCGGATCACAAACCGCTCAGCCACCACAATCCTCTCATCAGGCATTACAAGACGCCATCTGCGGAAGGAGGGGGTCTTATCTCTCTTTAAGGTGCAGTCGGCGTATTCTGCAACCCTAACCGACAGGGCGGTAATCTAGATCTGGTAATCTGTGGTGTAATGGTTACCATCACAGGAAAGGAATACGGTGACGCGAGTTCAAATCCTGGACGAGGCTGTTTGCATTTTCACATATCGCTAATACCCTTTGAAAAGGTATGAATCCATCAATTCCCCTTCCAGCTATGGTTTAATATGACCTAAGACTGGTCTCCTTAAGCCTGGTTAGACAACTAGTCTAAGAGAAGGAAAACTCTGAATTCAAAACCTGTTAGACTTCGCTTAAGAAATTGACCTCGTATCACATCCTGCTCGTATGGAGAGGTTGGTAGATATTTATGCCTAATTTCGTCCCAGATATAAAGACACAATTGCATGAAAAACTAAGTTTATATTTATTTCTTGTGTATTATGCGCACCTCTAACATTTAACCATCAATACGCCTTGACCTGTTTATAGTGTTAAATTAATCAGAAGACACAATTGTATGAAAAACTAAGTTCATATTTATTTCTTACATATAATACGCATCCCTAATTTTTAAGCATCAATACATTATGGCCTGTTTACCGTTTGAAATTATTCAGAAGACAACTACATGAAAATAAAATTCATATTTATTTCTTGTATATAATAGGCACTCCTAACATTTAAATATCAATACGCCATGATACGTTTACAGTGTAAAATTAATCAGAAGACACAAGAACATAAAAAACAAAGTTCATATTTATTGTTTGCGTATTATACGCAGACTTAAATTTTAGCTTGGCAAAAGTGATTTAGAATAAAAATTGTTTTATCTATTTAAAGCATTTTAAAAACTAGTGATAATATTCTGAAATGTTTTAGATAGAACTTTTTTCTAAATCACATTTGCCGAACTAGTTAGAAATATATTTTTTAAAATAAACTACCACCGTTATTTAGCGTTAACTTAGAGACAAAAACAAAACAATAATTTTGTCAAATAATAAACAGTCTTGATAATGATTGTTTAGACAAATAATAAACAACCTTGATAATGGTTCAGAAAAGAACCGAAAGTACTTGTGTTACATAATTATTGGATCCCTAATGCTTTTATAAGTTATTGTAGAAATCATAATGGCGATTAGTACAGCTGATGGCCTTGAGAGTGAGTGACAGCGCTTGACCTCACTCTGACCTTGCTTTCCGGGGATAAACCGTGAGAACCGGAACCCCGATAGAAGGCCCTTCCGGTTTAAGGATATAGTAAGTAACTCAGTCAGTTAGCAGTTAGGAGCTCTAAGGTGTAAGTCGCATTTCTATGCGCATCCTGTCATCTGCGCAGATTGTCTGGTTTGGGGATTTACAAATAAAGTAACATCAACGTAAATCGAAGTCTTGTGTTTATTACCTAAACACTAACAATGACACAGGGCTTCTGATAAGGAGTGATCCCCAACAGAAACCAGACCGGAGTCTCCAAGAAAGTCCAGACCAATAGAAAAGACC
>CM042178.1:41451037-41466037 GCA_023376005.1 Doryteuthis pealeii
GGGCAGGGATATGATGATGTCTGGTTTTTTGGGTCAGTTGTGCGAAAGCTTGTACATTAGGGTAGGTTGATTTTTTTTACGTTTTTTAATATCAAATTCTCCCAGAGAGCAGAAGTTGTATGTTGGTATAGTAAATAAGTAAAGTCATCGGGGCGGCCTAATGACGGTATCAGCCAAACAGCGAGGGAGTCTATCCCCTTTTCATAGCGCTAGACAAAGGAGATTATTTTAGCATCTGAGGTGGAGCAGCACACCTACCATCAGCTCCTTACTTTACCGCACAGATTCTGTGCTATTCATACGCTGAGTTGGCGAGGGCCGGTATCGAACTAGGAACCTTGCGGTTTCTAGCCGGACACTCTACCTACTGAGCTTAACCCGGCCCAGGAGTAAATACAGTAAATACTGATACCAAAAACTAGATCACTTACTTGCACCATTGTTTGAGGAAATAGCATCAAAGATCATCTACTAAAATGCACTAAAAATCCTCGTTTTCGTAACATTTACCATAGAAATTGGTTAGAAAAATTAGCAATTTCAATATTAAAAACAGAAAAGGTTGTCATTTTAAACGAAACGAATAAAATATTTTTATTGGATCCTTTTCGTCCACTAAGGACGATGGCGTAGTGTCCAAAAAAAATAAAAATGTTATCTGCATCTGCGCAAGTGACTCTGCAGGCCAATTCTTGAGTGACAGTCTTTGGTGCACTGAATGCCCACAAAATGTGATGTTTTCTGGGGCTGCTGGCTTTTCTCTCTCTTTCTGGCTCTTTTTTCTGTCGAGGCTACTCTCTTCTCTGCCTCGCCCCCTCTCCGTGCCTTGCTTAACGTAGAGGCGCCAGGCCGCACTATTTTTTGCATCTACCTCTGTTTGTGTCAATATGGCATATCCTGCAGACATCTTTAAATCGTAGCGTGGTCTACCAACCAGGAGCCTTTTACTAATTTCGCTGTACAAAGGATCTTTTGGAATGCGTCCATTTTCCATTCTCCTGACATGTCCAAGCCAACGAAGGCGCCTCTCACTGGAGAGTGGAGAACATGCTGGTCAGGTCGACACAATCCAGCACGAATAAAATATTATAATTAGCATTAAAATTGAAAATATGCTGCCATCATAACCGACACCTCGGATATCCTTTTTTAACCTAATAATTAAGCTGTAACGGTGATAACACTTTAAAAGATTGAAATCTATTTCCTCAAACGAACTTTCTTGAAAAAAAAAACAATAAATTAACTTTGAAACTAGCGACAATATCTTAACATTCTTAGAATAGATAAATAGAATAATTTTTATTCTAAATCAAGTTTTCCTTATCTAAAATAATAAACTGCTACCGTTATTTAGCAGCACCTTAGCGACAAAAATAAAACAATAGTTTAGTCGAAACAGTCTTGATAATGATGGTTTAGATAAATAAAAACAACCTTCAGAAAATAATCGAAAGTACTTGGTTTAACAAAAATAACTATTTCGGACAACTGATTAACGACTTTCAAGATGATGACAAAAAAAAAAAATGTTAGAAAACATGAAAAAAAAAAAGAAAACAATAAGAATTCTATTATTTTAACCAAATTAGTTTGTATAGTAGTGGCGTTTATCATTGACAAGGTTAATTCGGCTTGTTTCGTGTGCCACGGGCTGGTGGCCCAGGGTAGAATCTCTGATTCTGCGTGCTGGTTTCCTGGTTTCGATTTCTGGGGGGAAATCGTATGTAATTAATGTGGTAATTGTTTATGCTTAATTTACAACTTTTGCCACATTGAAGAAGTTACAGTTTGAAAATCGATCTACCCTATTGTACATGTCTTTTGGGTAGCGTTGTTTCGTTCGGTTGTAAGATGGTGGCGAGAACGATTCCCTGTGTGAAGCCTTTAGAGATTTCCGGGTCGCAGATTTTGTAATTTAGGGGGATGATTTGGTTAGGTTTATTTTGTTTTACGGCATATCAACCTCAATGAGTCATTTAATGCCGATAAAGTTTTGAAATAAATTCATTCTTAATGGATAATCAATTTTGTTTATAAACTTGTATTTTTCTATTTAACACCTAGATGGGACCCTAACAGGTACTACCACTCCGGGTTAGAGTGGACCAGAGAGCAATGGTGATGAAGAGATGCTCCACATTCCCCAAACCTCCAAAACTGGAACCTCACCATCAGATAGAGTTTAACGTCATTCCCATGACATGTAGACCCTAAGCCACCGCCTTCTAGCACCCATATGATATAAAGGGTTGGGGCAATCATATACGTGCTAGGGCTTGACGTGGCCAGCCGATTGATTGGAGGGGGCCTCTCCGACCGACCGTCTAGTCTAAGAAAGGGCCAAAGGGAAGTATTGCAGGTCGCCACCCACGGTCAACATGTGGCCCCATTTGGGGGAGTCTTACTTCTCTGCAGAGGTGCAGTCAGTGCATTCTAACGCCCCAGATGACAGGGCGGTAGGAAAATGGAGTTCGTGGTTGGATTTCGGTGTTTACCAGTGGCAAATTCTAGCCCGAAACTCATTGCTTCCATTTCGGTTAAACACGCCTAGAAATTGCAAGGTTCCTGGTTCGACAATTTAGCGCATGTGTAGCACAAGATGGGTAATCTGATCTGTGCTGTAAAGCCTCGGGTAGCCGACGGAATGTGTGACGCTCCGACTCTAGCAAAAATTAATCTCCCCGGTCTAGCACCAACAAAAATGGGATAGACTTCCTCGCTGTCCTACTGATACCGACAATAGGCCACCCCGTCAACTTTACTAACTCTACTATCGTTGAGATCGGCTAGAATACTCAGAATAGTACCTGGAGACATGAGAATACTTGCTGTCACTTAGACTCAGTGAAAGACCTCCAGTTAAAAGTAGGGGTAAGATAGAGAGATGGGTGAGCGTGGGAAGCGATAACGCTAATCTGTTTCAATCGAGCACTGAAAAGATAAAAAGAAGGAAAGAAAGAAAATAAGAGAGAGAGGGGGGGTTAAATCAAGATTATTATGCTTTTTACATATTGAACTATTTAGCAATAGCTCTTAAGTAAACATATCAAACGTTGTAATAATTGAATTATCAAACTGTGGTATATCAACAGGTTCTGCTAGTAATGTTCTAATTTATCATGCCTTTCTTTATATTCAATCGGTGTTAGGTTTGGGCAACTGGACACTAAGTGGTCAATTGTTTCTTCTTTTTTTTTTCGTTCAGTCTACATCAGGGGTTCCCGACCAGGGGTGCTCGCATCCCTTGGGGTGCAAACATCATTCCAAGGGGTGCGAGAAGCATCTGTTCAAATTTAGATTCCATTTTTTTCTTTTGCAATTAATATTATTTATATTTATATATTCGTTTCTTTATTTTAGATTATTATCATTACCCTTCATCATGTTGAAGAAAAAAATGGACATGATGACTAAAAACTGTAATATGGATTCACATTCTATATTTTTGAATGAAAGTATAGATTGGAGGGGTGCAGGTCAGAGCAAAACTCTTTTAAGGGGTGGGAATAGAAAAAGGTTAGGAACCACTGGCCTACATATTGGTTTAATCCGTGTTGGCTAAATCGAACCCTAAATGCCACCATCGTATGTCACCCCGCCGAAAGAAAAAAAAATTGGGAATTAATCGAATTTAATGAAATTTTCAGTGTTGATATATCAATGAATGAAAGATATAATGCACCAGTTATTTTATTTGAAAACCTTTACATTTTTCCACGTTAGTACAGGGTTTCATCAACTTTGAGAACCACCTATCTTTGAGGCGTAGCACAGATTCTCAAAGATACGTGGTCCAAAGTTAACTGACCTGAAAAATTGTAAAAGTTTTTAAATGAAATAACTAGTGCTTTGTATCTTTTATTCATTAATATATCAACACAGAAAATTTCATTAAACTCGGTTAATTCCCTGATTTTTGGTATTTTTTTCTTTCGGCGGGAGTGACATACGATGGTGGATTTAGGTCCGTTAAATTCGATTCAACCTCCGTTTTTTATCATGTTTACCTTAGTTTAAAACTGGCAAAACTGCAAGTAGTGACTTAATAATAAATCAGATCCCCGGTATTCCCTGTTTACAAGGGACTTTTTTAATGCACTTATATAAAACTGCTCATAGGTAGGTTTCCCAATGCGAAAAAGATGACTTTTAATTTGTAATTTTGATGGTGGGGAAAAAAAAGCGGCCAAATGAATGCCTATAGACTCCTGAATATCATACTATTTTTCTGATGCGTAAATGTTGTTTGTTTTGAAGTTTTCCGTGGGTACCACCAATTTTCCCTGTGAAATTTACCGCACCCCCCATCCACTATATTTAACATAATAAACCTTGTATAAAGGTTAATATTATCTTGAAATTTTTTATTCATTCGAAAGAAGAAGCATTAACCAAACTCCTAATGATTTTTAAAAAAGTTTTCGGCTTACAAAAATAATGAAAATTATAAACGAAAAACTAAGGTTTTTTTTAAATAATTCTATGAAAAATAAATTAATGGTCCAATTTTCACGAAAACTTCCATAATTACTTACCTTTGGATGAATATGTGTCTGAAATAGTTTTTTTTTCTAAAATATATTAAGGGAAAAATATTTTTATGAGGTCTACTACCCCCTATATTATTTTATGTAATATGAAAAAATGAACCGGCAAAAACGATTTTTACTTTTTTTCAATAAAGATAAGAGTCTAGATAATTATATCAGAAGATTTTTATAAGTCTCAATGTTTACAAGGGACTTTTTTAATGCACTTCTATGAAACTGCTCATCTACTGAAGAGAATGTCGTTATCAATGTAAGAGAAATATAAACAATATATAAGTATCACTTAACACCATAATTTTTGTAAACAGAATGTTTATACTTAATATCTTCCCTTACCCTAGATACCGAGTAATGACCCGGTAGGGGGTTTGTACTGAATAAAATGCAAGTCCTGGGTATGACGTTAAACTGCATCTAATGGCGAAGTTCCAATTCTGGAGCCCGGGGAGTATGGAGTATCTTCTTCATTGCCATTACTCCCAGGTCTACCCTGACCCGGAGTGGTAGTACTTGTTAGGGTCCCATTTATGGGTTAAATATTAAAAAAACGGAGTTTTTAAAAATAAAAAAAAATTAATACCTATTGTTGTACCGGCCGTTCCTACAGTGGAGAATATACACCGGTCCTCACTATAAATAGTGAGACACCGAGTGAAAAGGTTGTACTGTTACCGTTTAACTTCATCTATTAATATACATGAAGTTAATCGAAGAGCTAACATAACCACCAGTTTATTACTAAACATGATGTTATTTCTTCTCATTTATGAATGCACATGAAGTTAATGAAAAATCGGTAATTTATGAGGAAGTGCGTCCCGATCTCCTGCCTCAAAAATTGCTACCCGGTGACTATCAAAAATAACGACCCAGCTCAGTCTATTCAAAACTATCCATCTTCATATCTATCTATCTATCTATCTCAATTTGTTCATATTTATCTATATTACTTTAAATACTAAGATTTTTTTTATTCATGTTTGTTTAATGTCTTGTTTTTAGTTTAAATAAACAAGAATTACGACAAAAAAATATGCGACCCCCCCAATACATTTACTTGTCGAAAATATCTATCTATCTCCATTTGTTCATATCTATCTATATTATTTTGTTTGTTTATCTATCTCAGTCTATTCCAAACTATATATCCATCTTCATATCTAAACAAGAATTACGACAAATTACGATAAATAAACAAGAATTACGACGAGCTGGGTTTTTTATTTTGATAGTCACCGGGTAGCAATTTTTGAGGCAGGAGACCGGGGCGCACTTCCTCAAAAATTACCGAAAAATCTAATATAAAAGTTATTTCTACCAATATATTGATACACATTGAGTTAATGAAAATTATTTCTACCAGTTAATAAAACCAAATCGAATAAAATATTTACCAACAAACATCATATATACAAAAAACAAGATTTGGCATTAAATAGCCACAAAGGTTGATATGCCATTAAAAAATCAACCACCAGCAATACGAAAGCTCACATTGGAGCGTTCCATTGTGGTGTAATGGTTAGCAATCTAGTCTCGCAATCTATTCCTACTGAATTCGGTCTTCGCTGGATGCCCATACTTGTAACATTGTGTCCCATTCTACACGAAAAGAACTTGATAAAGGATCTTATCAAAGTCGAATCAAGAAAATAATGGTGAAGGCGGAGACAGAGGGGTTAATGATAGCAGCACAGAACCAACTAGAAACTATGAGGTAAACATTATAAAAAACGGATTAAAATCCAATATGTTGGTGTCTGAACAAAAACAAAATTGTATCAATTACTACTTAGTGTCCGATGCCCAATCTTAACCCTGATAGAATATAATAAAAAATTAGACATTACTAGCAGGACCTGTGGATATGCTACAGTAGACCAATTTAAAAATTACAACTTTTGATATGTTACTGAAGAGCTATTGCCAGATTGTTCAATACAAAGTTATCAGCCAGTCAACGATTATCCACTTTTCAATAGATTGTTTTTTAGCATAGCTACCATCAGCTCCTTACTCCGCACAGAACTCTTACGCTGAGTTGGCGAGGACCGGTATCGAACTAGGAATCTTGTGAGCCGAACGCTCTAGAATGTAAAAAGTATAATAATCTTGATTTAACTCTCTCCCTCTTTTTTTCCTTTCTTTCTTTTTGTCTTTTCATTATGTAGAGTGAGACAGATTAGCATTATCATATCCGCGAGCTCACATCCACTCTCTATCTTTTCCATACTCTTTTTCTTTCTTTCTTTCTTTCTTTCTTATTATATTTTTTTCTGTGTAGCCTTACTTTCTCTTCCTCTTCTTTCTTAATAATAATAAAAACAGAATGGTCCATTATTTAGCTGAGGACACTCACAAGAAATAAGGCGGATAAGCAACACCAGATAATCAGAATTTATATTTTTGCATTTCATCTTGGACAAGATTTGGACGGTTTCGTTTTTAACGAGAGGGTTTTGCAAGATGATAACAGTCGTATTGTTTTGTTGTTTTTTTTTGGGGGGGGGGGCATATATATCAATATATAGGTATTCATTGGAAAATATGAAAATACTGTGGGGATTATCTTCCCTTTGCCAGGAAGAGTTATCTTCCCGCCGTGTTGCCGTTTGTTCCCACTAGGGGTATTTAAGCGCCTTATTTGAACTTCTCTTCCTCTTTTAGCTAAATCTCCGGTACGAGCACATGGGTTAGATTACTGTCTGCCCCTTTCTCGGTAGGGCTCGGTCCCACCCCCTCCTAGTAAGTGATTTCTATGTACGGACGCTCCAGTCCTTTTATGTATGTATGTTTATGTACACTGTCCTATTCTATCTTCTATTGTTTATGTATCTTGTTTATTCATGTGCTGTGTTATATAAAATGTTTTGTCTCTCAACCCGTGTCGGAGTTGTATGTTAAATTATAACTTTGAATCTTACAATACTATGCATTACTATAATCTGAAAAAAGGTATAAAACTAACCAGAACCAATTACAGAATCAAAAGAAGTTAGTGTATGACTAGGAACTACAAGGTTCCTGGTTCGATTCCGGCCCTCACCAACTCAGCGTATGAGTGGTACAGGGATCTGTGCGGTAATGTAAGGAGCTGATGGTAAGTATGGCACTCCATCTCAGATTCAAAAACAATCTCCTTGATCTAGTGCTAGTGAAAGGGGGATAGACTCCTTGGCTGTTAGCTGATACCGACTTTAGGCCACCCCGACGACTTTACTCACTATCCAAATGCTATCCAAATAGAGAGTAATAGACCGGATATAGTGGTTAAGGACTATGAAAGAAAAACGTGCTTTCTGGTGAAGGATTGTAAGAAACCAAAAAACAAAGAAAAGAAAGAAAGAAAAACAAACAAAAGGAAATAAACAAAAAAGAACAAAAGAAGGAAAGTATTTACGAAAGAAAAGAAATAAAGAAAGAAAAAGAGAAGAAAGAAAAGAAAAAAAAGAACAAAGAAAGAAAGAAAGAAAGAGGTGGAGGTTTGGTTTGGTTGGTTGGGTTTTACGGCATGTCAACCCCTTGGGTTATTTTATGCCGAATACTTCTATTGGTAATTTGGTATTCAAAAATGTTTAATGCCGACAAATTTTGAAATAATTTCATTTTTAATGGATAATACAATTTTGTTTATCAACTCATTTAATAATCACAATGATGAAAATAATAAAAAGAGAGATTATTATTATTATTATTATTATTATTATTATTATTATTATTAATAATAATAATAATAATAATAATAATAATAATAATAATAATAATAATAATAATAACGAAAGAAGATTTGTCTCTCAGTTGTCTTCAAGTGAAAGACCATCATCTAAAGCTGGTGTGAAAAAATCACTAGTGAAATAATAATAATAATAATAATAATAATAATAATAATAATAATATAAGAAGAAGAAGAAGAAGAAGAAGAAGAAGAAGAAGAAGAAGAAGAAGAAGAAGAAGTGGAAACCAAACAAACCAAAAAAAGACAAAGAAGAGGAAGTAGAACAACCACAACAACAACAACAACAACCAATCACAAAGGAGAAGAAGGACAAAACACCAAGAAGGCAAGAATGTTGTTAGTCTTGGAGATTTCCTTGCAGCATTTCCTTTTCCGGGTGTGTACAATT
Source organism: Doryteuthis pealeii (assembly GCA_023376005.1). NCBI lineage: Eukaryota > Metazoa > Mollusca > Cephalopoda > Myopsida > Loliginidae > Doryteuthis > Doryteuthis pealeii. The sequence continues at coordinate 41,459,715 of CM042178.1, forward strand.
CGGTTAGGGTGGGGGGTTGGGGGATGGACCGCATCTGAATTGTTGGGTCGTTACTCATCCCCAAAAGAAACCCACATTTAAATAGTTAAGTATAAAATGAAGAATGAAAGCTAAAAAGAGAAAGAAATAAAGGAAAAAGAAAAAAGAAAGAGAAAAAGAAAAAAGAATGAGAAAAAGAGAAAGAAACAAGAAAAAAGAAAGAGATAAAACAAGAGAAAAGAAAGAGAAAGAGAAAAAGAAAAAGAAAAAAGAAGAAAAGAAAGAAAAAAGAAAAAAGAAAAAGGTGGAAAAGAAAAGAAAAAGAAAAAAAAAAAAAGAAAAAAAGGAAAAAAAGAAAAAAAAAAGAAAAAAGAAAAAGAAAAAGAAAGAGAAAAAGAAAAAAGAAAAAAGAAAGAGAAAAAAAGAAAAAAGAAAAAAAGAAAGAAAAGAAAAAAAGAAAAAGAAAAAGAAAAAGAAAAAAAGAAAAAAGAAAAAAAGAAAAGAAAAAAGAAAAAGAGAAAAAATTAAAAGAAAAGCGAAAAGAAGAAATTGAAAAAAACTAAAAAGAAAAAAAGAAAACGAAAGATGAAAAGAAAGAAAAAATGAAAAAGAAAAACGAGAAACAGAAAAAGAACGAGAAAAAGTAAAAAGAAAGAGAAAAAGAAAAAGAAAGAGAAAAAGAAAAAAAAAGAAAAAAAAGAAAATTGAATAAAGGAAATACCCGCATTTAAATAGTTAAGCATAAAACAAAGAAGGAAAGCTGAAAAGAACAGTAAGAAAAAAAAAGAAAGAAACAAAAAGAAAAATGGAAAATGAGAAAAAGAAAAAGAAAAAGCGAAAAAAGAAAGAGAGAAAAAAGAAAAGAAAAGCAAGAAAACAAAATGTTTTCGAAGATCTGGGAATATTTCGTCCCCTGACGTCAGATTCGCAAGCTGGCTTGGGTGTATATCTGTAAATCTAGACCCAGGATCAGATGGGGATCTAGTTAATGTTTCTGTGGGGGTGGGGAATGATACAGACAGAAATAAAATCCTGTGTTGATATGAAAATACTGATGTATGCATAAATATAATTGGACAAAAGTGCATATATATATATATATATATATATATATGCACTATATATATGCACTATATATATATATATATATATATATATATAAGTGTTTTATAATTTGCTAGAAGCATTGTGTTTATATTGTTTTGGTCGTTGGTTTTGAAGGCTATCACAATGCAAGTGTAAAGAAAAATAAGGTAACTATGGTGTAATTTTTTTATAACAATTCTTAATATTTCGAGATGAAAATCTCTTCTGCAGAAGATCTCCGCAACTGAAGTTGTTGCTAGTGGCTGTCCATTACAGGTTAACAAACAACACAATAGTTACCTTATTTTTCTTACATTTGCATTCAAAACCAACCACCAAACCAATATATATATATATATATATATATATATATATATATATATATATATATATATATATATATATATATGCATGCATAGGAACCACAAGGTTCTGTGCTCTTTACCGACCCTTGCTAACTCAACACATAAGCACGGCAGCCTTGGATCTTAAACAAATCTTTAATTATTTTTAAAAAATACTTGAAAAAAGCTCTCCGGGCGGTGTAAAAATACATTTTTGAAAATTATTGCCTGAGGTATAAGTAAAAAAATGAACTAATAAAATAAAACGTTCAATGTTTTTTTTTTTTTAATTACTTACTTAAAAAGTATTCATTCCACTCTAGTGAGATATTTTGTTTTACGACAGTAAAGATCTCCAAAAAGGTTTTGAAAATTTATAATTTAATTATTCAGATTCTTATCTTAATAATAATAATAATATAATAATAATAATAATAATAATAATAATAATAATAACGAAAGACGATTTGTCTCTCAGCTTCAAGTGAAAGACCATCAGCTAACGCTGGTGTGAAAAACTCACAAGTGAAATAATAATAATAATAATAATAATAATAATAATAATAATAATAATAATCAGAAGAGTCCTGGAGACCTGGGGAGACTTGCTGTCACTCAGACTCCAGTCGTATAATGAAATAAGAGGGGTCAAACGAGTAAAGAAAAATTCCCCAATATATTTGAGGAAAAAACTATTTTAAGCAAATTAATCTACGGGTGAATTAACAGTTAAATGATTTTTAATAGAAAAGAAAAGGTAAATAAGAAATACCTAACAAGGCCCGTTGTTACAGCGGCCTGAATGTTGTGTTTATAAATACCACAATAAATATGAGGACAACAGTCCGAAATATCAAAAAAACATTTTTTTTTATCTGATCTATGCAAAGTAGGCGTTTTTAGTTTTTGATTTTATTAAAATTGAAAACAGCGAATTTCTTCTTTAAATCAGGATTTGACCCTCTTGGGACTCAAAGAACTCGCATTTGGTTGAAGGAGGACAAAAAAAAAAAGGTTGAAAAAAAAAACTGGCTTAAATAAGCGGTCATTGTTGGAATACCCCGTGTACGTGCAAACGGTGAGAATGGATTTAACAGTTTTTTTTCATACCTGGAAGATAAATCTGGTTGGGTACTTTTGCCGTATACACTTTCTTTACACGCATCTCCATTAATAATCATGGCATGCAAGTAAAGAAACCTTTTTATATATCAATCTGGTGATAGGAAAGTATTAAAAGTTCAGTTGGTTATTCTTTGTAATCATAATCTGTAGTGTTTCTTGTAATCCTAGTATGTTCCTCTAAGATATTTATAAGTTCTAGAGGTTCAGTTGGTAATCCAAAAAGATAGTGCACGTTGCTGGGAAAGCTCATAAATAGGGGTGGCGATTTAGCGTACATCTTATTACACAGATATTCCAACAGACAAAGCGCTAGAACCTGGAATCATACCCCTAACAAGGTCAGGGTCTTCCATCGAGATTCAGTGGTTTTCAAACTTGTCTCGCAGATCTATTACTTCAAAGTAGTGAGTTCGATCCCCACTGGCTACCCCATAATTGCGATTTTATGTCACATCTTACCCATGGCGAATAGGTTGGGTAAATACCTACGCCATTGACCTTTGATCTGCACACCAGTAACCTCGCTTCACTTGGGCCCAAGGTCAACCTGTCCAGTGTTGCACCCACCCACCCCTCGTATACATATTTAGCAGGGTATGACACAATGTCAATTTCTTAAGCGGAATTTAACAGGTTTGAATTAAGAGTTTTCGTTCTCATAGATTGGTTGCCTAAACAAGATTAAATATACCCTATTATTTACCCCTCAGTCGATAGAGCGTTCGGTTAGAAACCACAAGGTTCTTGGTTCGATGCAGGCCCTCGCCAACTCAGCATATGAGTAGCACAGTGATCTGTGCGGTAAAGGGAGAAGATGATGGTAGTTGTGGCGGTCAACGTCAGATGCTAAAATAATCTCCTTGGTCTAGGGGAAAGGAGATAGACTCCCTCGCTGTCTGGCTGATAACGACATTAGGCCGCCCTGACGACGACTTTATTTACCCATTGCTGACGGGCGAATAGCTGAATGCATACCTTTCGGAATGTGATTAGCGATTTGTGAAATGCTAACAGCCTCAACCAGGATTTGAACTCGCCATATTTATTTCCTATAACGGTAACCATTACATGCCTCTTATAAGTTTAGCACAATGATATCCCTCCCATGGGCATTAGTCCTGAATAAATGCAGCCTCGATTGAATGTCGAATCAGGTTTGCTGATATCAACCTGATAACCGTTACGCTATTTACGCACCTTAATGAATAAAATATATTAAAATATATTGCGATGCCCCAGGTCAACTCAAGAAATAAAAAATTCATACCTTTTACTCAATGATTGCCCCGGGGGACGGGGTTAATGAGGTTGGCTGTTATGATTCGCCTACGTCAGTGGAGGGGGGGGGCGTAAAGTGCTTCCTATTCAATGAGAAAGGGGATAGGTGGGGAGTTACAGACTCTGTTGAACAATGTCTTTAAAAATTACTAAGATCTACGTAAAAACGAATCTTCTATCTAGTACATAAATGCTATTGCAGTATCTTTCCATCACACACACGCACACACACAGACACACACGCGCGCATATATATATACTCATACATACACGCAACATACACACTCATATATACACACGCACACACATATACAGACACATGCACTCTTACACGCGCATAAATGCCATTGCAGTATCTCTCCATCTCTTTCACATACTGTTGCAACTCGAATATCAGTTAATAGATAAATAATAGGGAGAAACACAACGAGTATTAAGGACAGATAAAAAGGTTTACTAAGCAAAAACACAAGGTAAGCAGAATACCTGAAAAGGATGCAACTGCAAACAGTTGACAGTAGTCAACCCCTTAGAAGAAATTCATCCTATCTATTGAATTTCTTAAACGACCTACATGTAAACTACATACCTAGCCACACACACACACACACACACACACACACACATATATATATATATATATATATATATATATATATATATATATATATATATATATATATATATATAATTTAATATACCAAAATTATTGGTAAATCCTCACGGTGAGAAAAAAAAAACAGCAAATAGTTTGATTGTAAAAATATACTAACAAACATCAACCGGAGAGAAGAAAAAAATTTTGGAAAAAAGAAAAGACCAAGATAATCGTACCAACCAAAAATAATCTATTGGTACAATATTTTTGGCCAAAAGAAAAAACAATTCATATGCATATATATATATATATATATATATATATATATATATATATATATATATATATTCATATAAAACCACCAAGAGACTAAAGCTAATAAGTAAAAAGTGCTCAATACCTAAGTAGAGCAAATAACAAAGAGCATTACTAACTTTTAGTAGGTTCGTCTGACTCATTAGATTTATTTTTATTCTTTATATATGTATATATGTAGGTAGGAGGTTCACGTGTATGTTGTTGAACGGTTCATATCTTCATATAGAAGTTTTAAATTAATATTTGACAGAACTTCATCTAACAAAAAAGGACTGTAGTAGCTAATGTTCTGGACTGTGATATCGTAGTAAAATAGTTGGATCTCCAGTCGCGTTCATCCTCCAACTATGGGTTAAATAGTACCACCATTGTTCTTCTAAAAAATATCTTTGGCCTTAAATAACCCACGAAGGTCGATATTCCATTAAGCAGAGAAACCAAAACAAAAATGCAATTCAAATAATAATGCAATGAATATTGAAAAATCGTTTGATTACTCTCAAACATTAAGAAATATATCAAATTTTGGCATTAAATAACCCATAATGAATTTATATGTCGTTAAACAAATAAACCAAACCAAACCAAACGAGTAAGTATTCGCCAACCCATTCGCCACGGGTAGGATATGACACAAAGTCTCAAGTATGGAGCATACAGCGAAGATCAAACTCGATATTTAGTAGTAATGGAATTTGCGAGACTAGCTTGTTAACCATTACACCATGATGGGATGCCTCTTTTATTTACTCAACCCGTTCGCCACGGGTAGGATGTGAAACAAAGTCACAAGCATCCAACTCATAGAGCACCCAACGAGGATTGAATTCGCTATTCAGTAGTAATCGATTTAGCAAAACTAGCTTGTTAACCATTACACCGCGATGGGACACCTCACTAAATGAAATAAGCATAGACGCTACATAAGTATTAAATGATTTCCATAGAATTCAAGGAGAGTCCAAGGTGTGCTCATTTTTTAAAAGATTTCTGATTGGTTGACCAGTTTCCGACGTCATGGTTTATTCTGACCGCAACCTCTCCTATTTATCGTCTAATCTTTCACAGCTGACTCATGCCTTCAAAGAGACCCGTTCACCGTTCGCCGTTCGTCGTTACAGCACATTAACTGTACTGATAATGAAAAGTTTTTAACTTTTCCGAATTTACGGCCATTCTGTTGTTTATCTATCTGTTGGAGGAAATCCTTTTTCATTTGTCCATAATAATCTTTTGTTTTCAGGCAGTGAACCTCCCTGTCTGTTGTAGAATGCACCGACTGCAGCTCTGTAGACTCTAACAGGTACTACCTCTCGAGGTCAGAGCGGAATAATGGCGATGAAAGGGTACTTCACACTCTCCAGAACAGGAACTTCACCACTAGATGCAGTATAACGTCATAGCCGGGACAGTAAGACACTCAGCCTCTGCGACCGACCGTCTTTCCCAAGTAAGGGTGAAAGTGGAATGCTGCATGTCATGAACTGTTCAGTCATCACGGGTCATCACCCATGGAAAACAGTTGAACCCATTAGGGGTGGGGTCTTACCCCTCTACAGAGCCACAATCGGCGTATTCTACAGTCCCACCGACAG
>CM042178.1:41478537-41491037 GCA_023376005.1 Doryteuthis pealeii
CATCTTACTTGGATAGTTTGGTAGGAGGTAAATGGCCGTACAGCTGCTTTTTTGTGGGGTGCCGTTTCCAGGATTTGTTGGAGACGGCACGCAGCATCCTTGATTGGTTCCCACTTGGCTGTTTCGTGTTTCGTTAAAATTCAAGTAGTGTGGCCATATAATAGCCCCAATAGCTTGGAAGAATTATCATTTATCTTAACAGAGGTCATATTTGCATACGCTCGATAATCTGTCTATAGCAGTCCATGTCTTTCCTCTGCGGATATTGATATCGCTTTCTGTAGATGAGATATCACTACCTAGGGGCAGCATGCAAGGTCATTTATAATCTCACACTATATTTTATTTACCTAGTCCTCCCACCTTCAACACAGACTGTGTTTAGTACAAGGTCAGTTTTGAAGCAGAGTTCAGCTGGTTTGAACTTAAATTCAGGGTTCTTCCGTTTTCTTGGACCGGCTGCTGAAACATGGCTAAAAACTCCAGTCTGCCCTATTATTTACTCATTGATGGAAGGAGAGGAGATTAATTTATAACTTTCACAAGAAATTCAACTGTAAATGATTTTTTTTCTTTTCTTTTTTTAAACTTTTTTCTTTTTCTTTTTTTTTCTTTCTTTCTTTTTTCGTAATTTCTGTTTTTCTTCTTTTTTATTTTCATTTTATCTTTCATTTTTTATTATTTCTTTTTCTTTACTTTTCTTTTCTTTTTTTTCGTCTTTTTCTTTTTTTTTCCTTTTTCTTCTTTATTTCTTTTTCTTTTTCTCCTTTTCTTTCTTCTTTTTTTATCATTTCTTTTTTTTTCTTTTCAGTACTTTTTCACTTCTTTTTTTTTCTTTTCTTTTTTCTTTCTTTTTTCTTTTCTTCTTTCTTTTCTTTTCTTTTTTTCTTTTTCTTTTTTTTCTTTTTTCTTTTTTTTTTTCTTTTTCTTTTTCTTTTCTTTTCTTTTTTCCTTTTTTTTTCCTTTTTTTCTTTTTTTCTTTTTTTTTCTTTTTTTCTTTTTTTTTTTTTCTTTTTATTATTTTTTTTCATTCCTTTTTTTTTTAACATCTTTTTTTCTTTTCTTTTTCTTTCCTTCTTTTTTCTTTTCTTCTTTTTTTCTTTTCTGTATGTTTTTATCTTTTTTGTTGCTTCCTTCCCTCCTTCTTTTCCTTTTTCTTTTTTTTCTTTTTTTCTATTTTTCTATTCTTTTTCCTTCTTTTTTATCTTCATCTTTTATACTGCAAACAATATTTACAACCTCACAATTTCTATATAATGTCAGCTGCATTATAGCCACAGACGATAACGAAACCGTCACGCTGGGATCCAAAAATGGCACGAATGAGGGTGACATTTGATTTCCTGAATAGAATGGCCGATTTCAATGTCCTAATTGTGAATGGTCTAAAAAATTTGAAAATGTCAGATTGATATTGAATCCTCAGTGGTTGTTTCTAATTAAATTGATAGTATGATTTTTTCAAAAGCCAGGCAGAGGAAAATATTACGGAATAGCCCAATGTTGACCAATATATATATATATATATATATATATATATATATATATATATATATATATATATAGGAAAATGGGATTGGAATGAATCCGACAAAATGAGGTAAAATAAGGGATGAAAGACAAAACTCAGACAAAAATGTGTAGTATATTTCGCTGGAAGCGGAACTTAATGTTCCAGCGAAATATACTACACATTTTTGTCTGAGTTTTGTTCTTTTATTCTTTATTTTATCTCATATATATATATATATATATATATATATATATATATATATATATATATATATATATATTGGGGGGAGAATAAGTGCTTAATTGGAGTCGTACCTAATTTTGAAAATTAATTAATTAATAATGAATTAGGCGGGAATACCTATTTAAATGTATGGCTAAACAAATCGAGAAAAATGAATCCGACAAAAGTGATTTTTCTCGATTTGTTTAGCCATACATTTAAATAGGTATTCCCGCCTAATTCATTATTAATTAATTAATTTTCAAAATTAGGTACGACTCCAATTAAGCACTTATTCTCCCAAAAATTGTCGGCAAAAAGCCATTCTAAACAAACCGTGTTTACAACTTATAATATATATATATATATATATATATATATATATATATATATATATATAGAGGATGAATACCTTCAGAAGATAGATTTATTTCGATTTTTGTCGTCTCGTCAGTTCTGTTCTTTTTTTTCTTCTTTTTTTAGATTATTTCACCGTTAATTTTACTGGTGTATTTTTCCATTTCTTTTTTTTTAATATAGCAAAAAACAGAAGAAGAAAGAAACGTCAAAATCACACCAGTAAAATCGACGGGGGAAAAAAAACAGAACTGATGAGACGACAAAAGTCGAAATAAATTTATTTTCTGAATGTATTTATCATTTATTTATTCATTTATCATACTCCGTATATGTAAAAATATATACGCAAATATTCATATGTACGTTCGAGTTCTCAATTTTGGTTGAATCCTATCAAAGTAACACTTGATATCATATATATATATATATATATATATATGTGTGTGTGTGTGTGTGTGTGTGTGTGTGTGGCTTCGCGTGAGCAACCGATTCATCGGTGGTCTCTCCGACCCTAGCCTATGTCTAGCCTATGTGAAGTGTCTCAAGTAATGGCCTGCTCAGCGACTAGCATTCCGTCCTTAAATATCACAGGTCGGCACCCATAGCCCATAAGCAACTGTCTATACAGCGAAATTGGAATGTAATAGTGTAATTGGAGGATATATAAACAAGAGTGACAAAAGTAATAAAAAGAGTAAAATATTACAGTTACAAAAGGAGATTAGAAAATTAGAATAAACTACTTTACTATAAAGAAGAATGAGAGGTGATCTAATTGAAACTTTCAGAACGATCAATGGAAAACGTGAACCCTCTCCTCGTAATCGAGAGCCTTCACAAAATTTCCAAACTTAACCCATTCAATCCACGTGTGTATACTGTTCTCATTCCGTTAACCATGACTAGGTACAAGTGTTAAGCTGTGTTAATTATTATTCTATGTTACTGTCACCCTTGACTAGGAGTGAACCTGCAGTCTAGAGATAACTGTCACTTAGAACTGTATTAACTTAACGCCTATATCCACTATGCGATGTGTCCAATAGTATAAAGGGTTAAATTCGAAGTTCCGTGAAAGCTCCCGTTTACGACAAGAAGGTTCCCGAGATCGAAGTGAAGGGTACCAAGTTCGAGGATGGGTTTCCCGGGTTCGAGAAGGTTCCAGAGTCCGACAGGAAAGAAAAAAAAAACGGAGGGCATATCGGCCGAAACATTGGGCTGATAGCAATAAAAAGGAGGACAATAGTCCGAATAATTCAAATAATACAAATTATCAAGCCTCATCTAAAAAATTCCGAGAAATAATTAATAGAATTATTAATTATGTTAAACATTTTTTATATATACTAGCAAATATATGCACCCTCCGGGTGCAAGTATTTAAGTTTTAATGTAATAAGATATCATATTAAATTAGAAAGGCTAATGAAACTGAATAAGTATGTAGATAAAAAGATTTGGAACAGAGGGGGTATGATTGAAAAATAGAACAAGTTCGAAACTAACTCTTCCATCATTTACCATTACTCCCGTCTATCATTGGTAAATTTTCCTAATTTAACTAATTTAAAATAGGAAGTAAGGAATAAATTTACAGTTATTTCTTCTTGTTAATGGATTTCTTTTAAGATTTATCCCAAAATTTTTGCTCATATTCAATAAGATAAAACCAAACAATTAGAAATCCATAATATTAAGCATATATTTATTAAAATCAAATTTTTAAGATCAATATGCAAATTAGCCTTCCCATTCACACTGTAAACCACTATTTTGTTATATATATAAATACAATTGCATGTTAATAGTTTGTAGATATAGTCAACAGTCTTAATGATGTAAAATAATTTTATTGATAATTGAAGTTTAAATTAAAAATAAAATCATGGAGAATGTGGTATAAATAACAAAAGGAATTGTGACTTGATTAGTAACATAGTTTCGGTTACAGACAGACAAACCCACAATCTCTACTATAATAAGATTTACCACTGGCCGAGTGTGATACATTTTTATTTGTGATTTGTACATTTTTAAATGTTGAATGCGCGTGGTCAAATGGTTAGGAAATGGACTCGTTGACTTGAGTTCAAATCCTGGACGAAGCTAGAGTTCACATAGCGCTAACGCCCTTGGGAAATGTATGAATCCAACTACTTTCCCTTCAGCTATGGGTAAATTGTAGGACAGACTGGGCTCTTTAACCTTGGTTAGGCAACCAGTCTAGGAGAAGGAAAACTCTGAATTCCAACCTGTTAAACTCCGCTTGGGGTGGTCACTACTAGAATAGGCACAGTCCTAATTAGGGATCCATTTCTGTAATTTTTTTTTGTTTACATTTTTATTTGTGATTTGTGTAATACGGGATTGTGTGTAATACATTTTTATCTCATAAAACTGAAGAATTTTCAAGTTCAGCAAGTTTCATTTTATTCAACTCTGGGTTATTTCCTATAAGTCTAACATAAACAAAGGGGAACCACTCTTGACTGATAAATTATTCATTTTCCCATTAAACTAACCCTAACCCTAAACCCTAACCCTAACCCCGTCTTCTTTTTTCCTAGTAGATAAATAAATAAATAAATAAATAAATTATCAGTCAAGAGTGGTTCCCCTTGTTATGTTAGACTTATAGGAAATAACCCAACTCTGATTGACTTGATCTGTCCTGAAAGAAAAAAGAAGTTTGTTTCCTCTTTTTTCTTCTTTTTTTTTTTTTTTTAAGAAATAAAAAAGTTTTTAAAAAAAAGTAATTTCTTCATCTCTACGTTAATCTTAGCATAAAGATTAAATATCTAAAAAAGAAAAACGGAAAAGGAAAAAACGGATTTCCGGTCGGCGCGGTCCTTTTAAAGTCGGTGGGGGTGTCGGGTATAATTGTCTCCGTGTCTCTGTGGTCGTTTGAAGTGTCGGTTGTCAGTGTCGGTCATGCTTGAGGGAATAGAGTTAAAAGAGAGAGAGAGAGAGAGAGAGAGGAGAGAGAGGAATTTGTGGTCGGGTGATTAAGAATTAATGGAAAGTCATTAAGGAAATGGCAAACTTATCAATTATGGAAGAGAGAATGAAAGAGAGAGGGGGGAGAGAGAGAGAGAGAGAGAGAGAAAGAAAGAGAGAGAGAAAGGAGAAGAAACAGAAAGAAACAGCGAAAGAAAGGAATAAGGTAAAGTAGAAGAAAGAAAGAAAGAAAGGAAGGAAGAGTAAACGCAGAAGAAAGAAAAAGAAAGAAAAAATGAAAGAAAGAAAGAAAGAAAGAAGAAAGAAGAGTAAAAGTAGAAGAAAAAAGAAAAGAAGAAAGAAAGAAAAAATAGTAAGAGGAGAAAGAAAGAAAGAAAGAAAGTAAAGACAGAAGTAAAAAAAGAAAAAGAAAAAGAAAGAAAGAGGCTAAAAGCAGAAGGCAAGAAAGAGAAAAGAATGTAAAATTAGAAGTAAAAGTGAAATAAAGAATGAAGGGAAAGAATGAAGGAATGGAAGACAAGAGATAGAGTAGGGAATGAACGCAGAGGTCAGAGGGTAATACAGACAGAAAGAAAGAAGAAAGAAAGAAAGAAAGAAAGAAAGAAAGAAAGAAAATAAAAGATCAAGGAACGAAGATGGCAAGGTGAAAGATAGAAAGAAAGAAAGAAAGAAAACGAAATTCGGCGAACAGAGTTTGATAAAAGAAGAAGAAAGAAAGAAATCGTGAAAAATGCAAATTCAGAAAGCAGGAAAAAGAAGAAAAGAAAAGAAAAGAAAAAAGAAAAAAAGAATAAAATGAACGAAAGAAAAGGACAAAATGAAAGAAAAAGAAAGAAAGAAAGAAAGAAAGAAAAGAAACACAAAGAAAGAGAAAGAAAGAAAGAAAAAGAAAGAAAGAAAGAAAGAAAGAAAGAAAGAAAAAGAAGAAGAAAGAAAGAAAGAAAGAAAGAAAAGAAACATAAAGAAAGAAAGAAAGTATGATTTTAACAGACAACTTAATTAAATAAAAAAAGAAAACAAAAAGAAGAAAAAAGAAGAAAAAAAACGAAAGAGAAACGCTGGGAATGCAGCGAGCGTTTTCAGGCACAGCCCTAGAAAAATTCGGACTATTTTTCATAAAATTTCCCCCCCCCCCAAAAAAACAACCTAAAACTAAACAACCAAGAAAATTACTTGCGACAACCACACTCTTAAAAATAAAATAAACAAAGTATAAAAAAAAAATAGATGGGGCAAGCATTTCAGGGATTTTATCTTTTTCATTTCATTTATTCATCTATTTATCATTAAATAACTTTCTACATTGTTCCTCCGCCCTGTCGGCTGGGGCGTTAGAATGCACCGACTGCACCTCTGCAGAGGGGTAAGACTCCCCCAATGGGGCCACCTGTTGGCCGTGGGTGGCGACCCGTGATGCTTAAGGATAGAGCCCAAGTGGATGAGCAGTTCATGACATGCAATACTCCACTTTGGCCCTATCTTGGGCTAGACGGGCGGTCGGAGAGCCCCCCTCCGATCAATCGGCTGGTCACGTCAAGCCCTAGCACCTATATGATTTTCCCAACCCTATTGCCCTTATGGCAAGCCCCAATCCATTTTTATCATATGGGTGCTAGAAGGCGGGGGCTGCGGGTCTACATGTCCTGGGAATGACGTTAAACTCTATTTTATGGTGAGGTTCCAGTTTTGGAGGTTTGGGGAATGTGGAGCACCCCTTCATCACCATTGCTCCTTGGTCCACTCTGGCCCGGAGTGGTAGTACCTGTTAGGGTCCCATCTATGGGTTAAATAGAAAAATGTATTTATAAACAAAATTGTATTATCCTTTAAGAATTGATTTATTTCAAAACTTTATCGACATTAAATGACCCACTGAGGTTGATATGCCGTAAAACAAAACAAACCAAACCAAACCATCATCTATTTATCATTAAATAACTTATTATATTGTTCCTGGCAAGCTATGGGGGCATTAGTCCTATCCGTTCGCCACTGGCAGGATGTGACACAAGGTCACAAGAATGGAGCATCCAGCGGGGGACAAACTCAATATTTAATATTGGATCTGCGAAACAAGTTTCCAGCATTAGCTCAGTCGGTAGAACATCCGACTCGGAACCACAAGGTTCTGGGTTCGATACCGGCCCTCGTGAACTCAGCGTATGAGTAGCACATGGATCTGTTCGTTAAAGTGTGAAGCTGATGGTAGGTGTGGCGCTCCACCTCAAACGTAAACATAATATCCCTGGTCTAGCGCTAGTGAAAAGAGGATAGACTTCCTCGCTGTCTGGCTGATACCGACAATATAGTACTCCGTCAACTTTACTTACTTTATGGGGCGTACTTTTACTCAACCCTTTCGCCACGGGTACGATGTGACATAAGGTCGCCTGTATGGAGCATCCAGTGAGGATCGAAATCGCTATTCAGTAGTAATGGAACTGCGAGACTACTTCGCTCACCATTACATCACGATGGGACGTCCTTTACCTAACCCGTTCGCCGCCAGTACGATATGACACAAGGTCGCCTGCATGGAGCATCCAGCGAGGAACAAATTCGCAATTAAGTAGTAATGGATCTGCGAGGCTAGCTTTCAAACAATTAAACAACGATGGAACGCACTTTTTAACCCAACCTGTTCGCCACGGGTATCATGTGACGGGTCGCAAGTATGAAGCATCCAGCTAGGGCCAAACTCACTATGAGACTAGCTTACTAACAATTATGCCACGATAGGACGGCCAGATATTTACCCAACCCGTTCACCACAGGTAGGATGTGACACAAGGTCGCAAGTATAGGACATTCAGGGAGGATTAAATATTAAGTGGACCTCCGAGACTTGCTTGTTAACCATAATACCACAATGGGTCGCCCCATTCTACAGCCCCATCGACAGGGCGATTGTATTTAAAGTTTATCGTTTCATGATTTGGAAAATTTACAGCCAGGCCAAAGTAGCAAATCACTCTTATCCTGAAAATCAATTTAATAATTAACTTTCAAATTTTGTCCTCTCCTGTATGATACTCTACCCGTCTGCCAGTCTCTGTTCTCCGTCTGATCATTCTCTCTCCCTCTCTCTCTCTCTCTCTCTCTCTCTCTCTCTCTCTCTCTAAATATATGTGTGTGTATGTGTGTGATTATTCTCATACATTTAACCTATCATATTTAACGTCTCTCTCTCTCTCTCTCTCTCTCTCTCTCTCTCTCTCTCTCTCTCTCTCCCTGTGTGTGTGTATGTGTGTGTGTCCGTCTGATTCCCCCTCTCGCTCTCTCTCTAAATATATATATGCCCGTGCGTGCGTGTGTATGTGTGTGTGATTATTCTAATCCACTTAACCCATCACATTTAACCCCTCTCTCTCTCTCTCTCTCTCTCTCTCTCTCTCTCTCTCTCTCTCTCTCTCTCTGTGTGTGTGTGTGTGTGTTACAAATGTATTCAGGTTGTAGAGTGTCAGAAACTAAGAACGAGTCCTCCTTCCGAAGTGCTCGTTTTAAGCTGAAGTGTTCGATTCTCCGTACATCAAACGTTTTTACAGCCTCCGTAGATCACTTTCTTCCAAGTTAATCGATTTACTGTCATCTGCTCCCAGTTTCCAATGTTTGAACTGAGCATCCTGAGGTTGTTCTTGATGACACCCTTAAAACGTTTCTTAGCTTTATTAGTTTCTATATCTACCTTCTATTGTCTACCTTGGCCTATCAGCTGCTTCGGTGACCAAACGTCCCCTATCCTTGCAAGGTGTCCAGACCAACGACTCTGATAGCGTATGAAGAGTATCTTAATACAGGATATATATATATTGAACAATGAAAGCGCATGGTTATCATCATAGGAAATGGACTCGTCGACTCGAGTTCAATTCCTGAACGAAGCTGTTAGAATTTCACATAGTGCTTAATACCCTTGGGAAATATATGAATCCAATTCTCCCCCCAGCTATGGATAAATAGCAGGGCAGACTGGGCTCTTTAACCATGGCTAGGTAACCAGTCTAAGAGAAGGAAAACTATGAATTAAAACCTGTTAAACTCCGCTTAAGAAATTGACTTTATGTCACATCCTACTCCTGCGGAGGGGTTGGTCAATACATATATTGACCAACCCCACCGCACAAGCCAGATGTGACACAAGGTCAATTGATTTTGCGGAGTTTAACAAGAAGAGTCTTTCTTCTCCTAGACTGGTTGCCGTACCAAGGTTTAAGAGCCCGGTATACCCTATTGTTCACCCATAGCTGATGGGAGAGTAGTTGGATGCATACCTTTCCCAAGATTATTAGTGCTATGTGAAATGCAAACAGCCTCGTCCAGGATTTGAACTCGTGTCACCGTGTCCATTTCCTTCAATGATAACCATTACACCACAAACACCTCCCATAAGGATGTATAGACATGCCACAGAACAATGTTGTGTGGTGTTACATACCGTGTTTACCTGAAAATAAGACCTACCTGCAAAATAAGACCAAGTGAGATTTTTCAGGATGATTTTTATACAAGCCTTTCTCTTAGAATAAAGCCCTTGTTGAGAGAAATAACAATTCAGATGATGATATGATTATTTTCGAATGAATTGTCATTAATGAGTTTTTGAATAAAAAAAACATGTTAATAGTAAACAAATGTAGATTGTTTTTCGTAATTTCTGTTTATTCAGAAATTTCGTAATTTTCTACTTCTTAATAAAATCACCCTTTGAATATTTTTTTCAGATTATATATATATATATATATATATATATATATATATATATATATATAAATATTTCTCTCTTCTGTTTCTTTCTTCTCTTCTCTTCTATTTCTCATTCTACCTCCTCTCTGTCTCTGTCTCTGTCTGTCTGTCTCTCTCTCTGTTTCTCTCTTTCTGTCTCTGTCTGTCTGTCTGTCTGTCTAATAATGAAACATTTACAAATGAATCAATTTTCGGCATTAAATAACCCATAATTATTTATTACATCATTAAACAAATAAAGCGAACTAAACATTTCTTTCTCTCCTCTTACCATCGTTCTCTATCTTCTTACTAAACCTTTCTTTCTCTTACCATCGTTCTCTATCTTGTTCTCTTCTCTCTCTCCTCTCTCTCTCCCCCTCTCTCTGTCTCTTTGTCTCTCTATCCCCCTCTCTCTGTCTGTCTGTCTCTCTGTCTCTGTCTCTGTCTGTCTGTCTGTCTGTCTCTCTCTCTCTCTCTCTCTCTATATATATATATATATATATATATCCATAGAGAAATACCATAATGATTCGTTACATCGTTAAACAAATGAAAAATACTAAACCTTTTTTCTCAACTTACCATCGTTCTCTATCTTGTTCTCCTCTCTCTCTCTCTCTCTCTCTCTCTCTCTCTCTCTCTCTCTCTCTCTCTCTCTCTCTCTGTGTGTGTGTGTGTCTCTCTATCTCTATCTATCTGTCTCTTACCTGCCCGTTCTCTATAATAATGAAACATTTACAAATAAATCAATTTTCAGCATTACATAACCCATAATGATTTTTTATGTCGTTAAACAAATGAATCAAACTAAACCTTTCTTTTTCTCAACTTTGCATCGTTCTCTATCTTCTTATTTTCTCTCCCTCCTTCCCTACCCCCCCTCTCTCTCTCTCTCTCTCTCTCTCTCTCTCTCTCTCTATATATTATATAATATATATATATATATATATATATATATGATAAGAAACATTTACAAATGAATAAATTTTCAGCATTAAATAACCCATAATGATTTGTTATATCGTTAAACAAATAAATTAAACTAAACCTTTCTTTTTCTCCACTTACCATCGTTCTCTATCTTGTTCTCTCTCTGAATGAACCAAACCAAACTTCAAAATTTAAAACTTGAGGAAGTGATGTTCCTCATATTTGTAACACAATTTATCTGATGGATTTGGGCAAACTTTTTTCTTCCCTTATTATGTCGAACACTTTTATTTTGTTTTCTCTTTAAAGGAAACACTTATTTATTAGTGTGTCTGTGTGTGCATGTGCATGTGCATGTGCGTGTGCGTGTGAATGTATATGTGTGTGTGCGTGTGTCGATGGGAAGGGGGTGTAAACGCTCTATAAAAATGTCAAGTCTCTTGTGTAGAATGTTAATAGGCCTAAACGAAAATATATTTAGCCAATTATATATTAAACGCTCGGTCGACACTCATTGGCTTTCATCGCAGGCAGATACACAACAGACACACGTACACATTAATATATATATATATATATATATATATATATATATACTTTCATATATATATATATGTATATATATATGGTAGATAATATGGGTGTTATACTTCCAAGTAGACAGTGCTTAATATAATTGATAGAACGTTTATATTTGAGTTAAGGTAGCGAGAACATGGAGTCAACTCCTAGTTACTGACAATTTCTTGCCTATGCCACCTTCAGACCAATGCTCCCCATCCCCCTAAGGTTGAGAACTCTGGGGGGGGGATTTTCGCTGATGACCGCCAACTAAAAGCGTAAACATAATGATCTATATAAGGGATGGAGCACTCTATGGCGGCCTTTACATACAAAGCGATGTGTGTATTAAAACAGTTAAAATCCCCTTCGCATTCTTTGGGTGATGACACCTTGATGGTTATGGTGACGGACTGACACTGAACCGATCGGATTTCTATCCCGGCTGTTGTTAGCTTACAAATGTCTAGCCACACTGAAGAGATTTGATAAGTCGAAACACGTGTCTGTGGATGACTATATATATATATATATATATATATATATATGTATGTATATATATATATATATATTGGTCTGAAGATCGCAGAGGCATAAAATATATATATACATATTGTGTGTATGTGTGTGTGTGTGTGTGTGTGTGTGTGTGTGTGTAATGGATTAAATTTCCAAATCAAAGCTGTCGATGAAAAAAAGTTTATTGTTCATTGTGGAAACGTTTATCAACATCATTTTGTATGGATGCATTTGAAGATCATTGTGAGGAATTCTTCGCAAACTTCTTTCGGAAAGTCTAAGAGCCTGGGCGCGTTTAAATGTGGAACGGAGTGGAGACTGTTGAGCTGAAGCTCTTACCGCTGTCACATTTTCTGGAGTTCTGGCGGTGCGAGGTCGGCCGGTTGATTTTCGTTTCAATGCAGATCCAGTAGCTCTGAAGTTGGTAACCCATAACAAGATCGTGTTTCGAGATGGTACGGGATCATGTCTACCAAGATTGAAGTGCAAACGGAACGCTCTTTGTGTTGCAGTTACAGATTCGTTTGTTTTGATAAACGTTTCCACAATGAAAGCGCGATGCTCACCAGTCCAATTCATGGCAGCAACTGAAACGAAAAGCAATGGCATTATAAAGAAACAAAACAAAATGGCATTATATGAAAATAAAATGGCATTATATGTACTTTTCGAAAATAAAAACACTTTTTTGTTTCTTTACTTTATTTGCCTT
>CM042178.1:41496037-41511037 GCA_023376005.1 Doryteuthis pealeii
AAATGAAAAAATGAACAAATATCTGGACCTTGTCGGAGAACAGAAAAAGTTATGGAATATGAAAGTCAAAGTTATACCAATTGTAGTTAGTGCACTTGGAACAGTCCCAAAAGGATTGGAAAAGGGTCTGGAATGTTTGGAAATCAGAGGAAAGATTGAAACCATTCAGAACACTGCACTGCTTCAATCTGCCAGAATACTCAGAAGAGTCCTGGAGACCTGAGGAGACTTGCTGTCACTCAGACTCCATTGAAAGCCCATCAGATAATGCTGATGTGAAAACTCAAAAGGAGTGAATAATAATAATAATAATAATAATAATAATAATAATAAGAAGAAGAAGAAGAAGAAGAAGAAGAAGAAGAAGAAGAATATAATAATTAAATAGTATGAATATATATATAAATGATAAATATAATATAAAAAAGTAAAGTCGTTGTGGTTGCCTAATGGTGGTATGAGCCATACAGCGAGGAAGTCTATCCCCTTTTCACTAGCGCTAGACCAATGAGATTGTTTTTTGCGTCTGAGATGGAGCACCACATCTACCATCAGCTCCTTACTTTACCGCACATATCCATGTGCTACTCATACGCTGAGTTGGTGAGTGCCGGTATCGAACTAGAAACCTTGTAGTTTCCAACCGAACGCTCTACCGACTGAGCTAATCCCTTATTTTAATATAATAAATTGAATATAAATTGAATATAAATAAATATAATATAGATAATGATAAAATAATATACCATAATATGAATATAATAATAATAATAATAATAATAATATCTAGAAATCTGAGGAAGAATTGAGATCATCCAGACTACTGCACTGCTGCAATCGGCTAGAATACTCAGAAGAGTCCTGGAGATCTGAGGAGACTTGCTGTCACTCAGACTCCAGTGAAATACAATCAGCTAACACTGATGTGAAAACTCAAAAGGAGTGAAAATAATAACATGAAGATTTTAACATCGCATTACAATACTTAATCATTTACTCATAAAAAACAATATACACCACAACCACAAAATGTATTAACTGCATGAGAAATATCATCATCATCATCATCTGTTGAGAAAACGAATACCATTGACCCCCTCTCACCACCTACCCCTATCGATCAACGCTCCTGAAATGTACTCCACACGGCATCCAGTATCCTCCCATATATATACATATATGAATCAATCAACCAATCGTAGAATATATATATATATATATATATATATATATATATATAT
Organism: Doryteuthis pealeii; assembly: GCA_023376005.1. Classification (NCBI taxonomy): domain Eukaryota; kingdom Metazoa; phylum Mollusca; class Cephalopoda; order Myopsida; family Loliginidae; genus Doryteuthis; species Doryteuthis pealeii. The sequence goes on from CM042178.1 coordinate 41,497,279, forward strand.
ATATATATATATATATATGGTTGATTGATTGATATATGTATATATATTTGTGCGGATACTGAATGCCGTGTGGGGTACTTGTCGGGAGTGATGATCGATATGGACGGGTGATAAGTGGGAATCATGGATATATATATATATATATATATATATTTGCATTTGAAACAACGTCACCTGGAGATTGTTTGCACTTACGCAGGCATGAAACCAACGGTTGTGACTGTTCATTTGTCATCAAATAAATAGATATGTAATACCTTTATATATTTATTTTATTTTATATATGTATATATATATATATATATATATATATATATATATATATATATATAAGTAAAGAATAACTTACTTATATATATATATAAAGTAAAGAAATAACTTTACTTATATATATATATATATATATATATATATATATATATATATATATATATATATATATATATATATATATAAGTAAAAGAAATAACAAAAGACTTAGAGATTTACCATCAAACTGCGACAGGTTTTAAAAAAAAATAAAACCCTTGTGTCGTAAGGAAGATTTCTTCTCTGGACTTTTAAATTATATATATATATTATATTATATATATATATATATATATATATATATCTTGCCCTTTATAAAAACTTTCACTGTGTCGGCTGCTTCTGATTCCACCTCTGCTGAAGTGTAAGACAAACAGGGGTTCCTGGTGGCTAGACGATGCATGGTCTGGGTACTAAGTGATTCCACAACCTGTAACACTCCACTTTTGTCCTTAGTTGGGATAGTCGGGTCGTCAGTGGATTGATTTGATCAATCGACTAGTTATATCAAGCACCATTATGATTGTCCGACCGTATTCTTCAAGTTGCTCTTTTGGCAAACAAGCACCCAACCCTTTTTATCTGAATGGTGCTAGAAGCTCACTATATGTTGAATGCCGGGGACAGTGTTTTAAAGAAAATGGACGTATCCTTCATTGCTCATTTTTCTTGGTAAATACAACTTTAGTCACGATATTTTTGAACACATCTCGATTTTTTTATTTCTGTCTTGGTAAATATAGCTTCAATCTCGATACTTTTTCAAAACTCTTTATATTTTATAGAAAATTAACGTTTCATTCATTGTTCATTTCTGTCATGGTAAATACAGCTTCAGTCTCGATCATTTTAAAACACAGCTCGAATTTTGTAGAAAATTAACGTTTCATTCATTGTTCATTTCTGTCATGGTAAATACAGCTTCAGTCTCGATCATTTTAAAACACAGCTCGAATTTTGTAGAAAATTAACGTTTCATTCATTGTTCATTTCTGTCATGGTAAATACAGCTTCAGTCTCGATCATTTTAAAACACAGCTCGAATTTTGTAGAAAATTAACGTTTCATTCATTGTTCATTTCTGTCATGGTAAATACAGCTTCAGTCTCGATCATTTTAAAACACAGCTCGAATTTTGTAGAAAATTAACGTTTCATTCATTGTTCATTTCTGTCATGGTAAATACAGCTTCAGTCTCGATCATTTTAAAACACAGCTCGAATTTTGTAGAAAATTAACGTTTCATTCATTGTTCATTTCTGTCATGGTAAATACAGCTTCAGTCTCGATCATTTTAAAACACAGCTCGAATTTTGTAGAAAATTAACGTTTCATTCATTGTTCATTTCTGTCATGGTAAATACAGCTTCAGTCTCGATCATTTTAAAACACAGCTCGAATTTTGTAGAAAATTAACGTTTCATTCATTGTTCATTTCTGTCTTAGTAAATACCGCTTCAGTCTCGATACTTTTTCAACACAGCTCGAAATTTGAAGAAAATTAACGTTTCATTCTTTGTTAATTACTGTCTTGGCAAATACAGCTTCATTCTCGATACTTTTTGAACACATCTCGAATTTTGTAGAAAATTAATATTTTATTCATTATTCATTTCAGTATTGGTAAATACAGCTTCATTCTTGATAATCTTTAAACACAGCTCGAATTTTGAAGAAAATGAACGTTTCATTCATTGTTCATTTCTGTCATGGTAAATACAGCTTCAGTCTCGATAACTTTTAAACACAGCTCGAATTTTGTAGAAAATTAACGTTTTATTCATTGTTCATAACTGTCTTAGTAAATACAGCTTCAGTCTTGAAACTCATTTTTTTTTTGCCTGGGGGGCACATTACACAGTGCACGTACTGACCATACTTATAATCAACCCTTTATTTTCAAATTCAAAGCATTAACCATCAAGCCAGTTACATCTCGCACTTCCTGGCTGGCGTTGTTCTTACTTAAACAAACCAAACAAAACACGACCATTTCTATCGACGGAGATTTTATGGACAAATTCCAGTTGGCGCGAAAAACAACAGGTGCTGGCCGGATAACAGCGGCCGGAAGTCGGCCATTTTAAATAAACGCCGCTTCCGGTCGTGAGTAGATAATTTAGCTGATAAGTATGAAAATCAAGTTACTGAATGGTACAAATGAGACACGAAACGGCAGTCGACGCACGCTCACACATAGAGGGAATACCTTCCACATCAATACGTGTCTAATGACCAGTTTGCTGTATCTGAGCCCGACAAAGATATCTTATTGGGATCTGGTGGTCAATGGGTTATGCAATAGTCGTCTCTTAACAATTTTTTTATAAGTTATTATTATTATTATTATTATTATTATCTTATTATAATGGAGATTGTGTTTTTCTGTCTGTAACCGAAACTATATTACTACTCGAGTCCCAATTCCCTTAATTATTTACGTCAAATTCTCCATAATTTCATTCTTTTAAACCTTCAGTTATTAATAAAAATTGTTTTACATTATTAATACTGTTGACCATATCTACGTACTAATAACATGCAATTGTATTTATATATACAACAAAATAGCGGTTTACAGTATGAATGGGAAGGCTAATTTGCATATTGATCTTAAAAAATTGATTTTAATAAATATATGCTTAGTATTATCGATTTCTAATTGTTTGGTTTTATCTTATTGAATATGAGCAAAAATCTCTTCAATAAATCTTAAGAGAAATCCCTTAACAAGAAGAAATAACTGTAATATTATTCTTTACTTCCTATTTTAACTAAACAGTTTAATTAGGAAAATTTACCAATGAAAGACGGGAGTAAGGGAAAATGATGGAAGAGTTAGTTTCAAAGTTCTATTTTTCAATCATACCCCCTCTGTTCAAAATCTTTTTATCTACATTCTTATTCAGTTTCATTAGCCTTTCTAATTTAATATCATATTTTATTATAAAATTTAACTAAAATACTTGCACCCGGAGGGTGCATATATTTGCTAGTTATTATTAATGGCACATCAACCCCTATGGTATATTTACAGCTAAATCTAGTTTTTGTATATTTAGTAGTTCTCAACCCCCCTTTTTTACACATGGACCCCTCCCATAACCATTCGATGTTTGAAAGTCCTATTGTGTTTTTATTATTACTTTTTTTTCCTAGACCCCCAAAATATCAAATGGTGCCCGGGATCCATATAGTACCGGGTTCAGAACTACTGGTATATATGATTTATCAGCGAATAGTTTGTAAATGAAAATTTTTTGGTTTAGTTTTATACAGTTAAATACACAAACATCTTCACATTTAATATAGAAGATTATGTGACTACTTCTTGTTTGTAAATAATTTTCTCGCAGAGAGCGTTAGATAACTTCAAATGCATATTAGAATCATATATATATATATATATATATATATATATATATATCAATAATACCGGGCATGTATTTATTAAAACTTGTTTTAAAAACAATGTGAATCGTTTAGTATTTGCATACTTAATTTCTGCGTATATATAATACAGTGTTGTTCTTTATTTACATATTAATGATTTTGACTATAAATTACATAAACTGATAAACTTACGCAATTCCTGAGAGTAATGTGACGTAAGCAGTGGCGTAGTTTCGGTAAACAGACTGACAGACACCAAATCAATATATATATATATATATATATATATATATATATATATATATATATATCATTGTTATTTCATTGGAATCTGTTAGTGGGTGGTTCACGTGATGAAGTCGTCTTTTTACAGTTTTTACCCTGTTTGATGGCAATTCAATTCCTGTGGGCTATTCAATGCCAAATCTTATTTTTGTATACATGATTTGTAAGCGTATAATATAACATCTTCATTGTTATCTGTACAGATAACAATGAAGATGAGGACAATAGTCCGAATAATACAAATAATACGAGAATAATTTTATTTATTTTGTTATCGTCAAAAAGAACTACAATGGTTAAATTGCACAAATACTAATAGTACCATTTCAGGAATGGAGCCGCCTCCTTCAGATACTTTTTTATAATATCTCATTTTTCCGAAAGGGACCTCCCTTGTCGGCATACATAACCGGTATCTAACTCCCCCCCCCCTCCGGACGGTCATGTTATAATGTTAGGTGGTGCGCTGGTCGCGTGCTGCCATTCCAAATCCGTCCGCTCCAGTTCACCGAGCCCCCTCACACACGCACAAGCTGGTCATTCCTCATTCGCCAGGATCTCCAGTCGTCGTTTCCATGGCTACAGCAAACATGCGGATCATTTAACGTAGCGTCGGTAAGGCGATAAACATAATGAACATGGCAGTGCCACCTGCTGGCCACGGATGTTCACTCGATGCCTAAAACTGGTTGGAATCAACTTTTCTAGATCCTTTTTTTTTTTTTTTTATACCGAGAGGCGGATTCTTCTTGATAAATCTTTTAATCATTTCTCTTTGGTGGGGGGGGGGTATTTATTATATTTTATTTATTCATTCATTTTGTGGGTGGGTGGAGAGAGAGAGAGAGAGAGAGAGAGAGAGAGAGTATGTGTATGTGTGTTTGAGAGGGAAATGGATAGATTGGAAGAGAGAGAGAGAGAGAGAGAGGGGGTGTATGAGTGTGTGTGAGAAATGGATAAAGAGAAAGAAAGGTTACGTATGTCTGAGAGATAGAGGGAGAGAGGAGGAGGGAGAGAGAGATAGAGTGAATATCTGTGTGTGTGTGTGTGTGTGTGTGTGTTTGAGAGGGAGATGGATATATATATATATAGATAGATAGATAGATAGATAGATAGGGAGAGAGAGAGGAAGTGCATGAGTGTGTGTGAGAGAAAGGTTACGTGTGTCTGAGTGATAAACAGATAGCTAGCTAGCTAGCTAGATAGATAGATAGATAGAGAGAGAGAGAGAGGGGGGGGAGAGAGGGAGAGAGAGAGAATGTGTGTTTGAGAGGAAGATTGATAGATTGGAAGAGAAAAAGAGAGAGGGGGTGCATGAGTGTGTGTGAGAGATGGATAAAGAGAGAGAAAGGGTACGTGTAGAGTGAGAGAGGGGCAGAGAGAGGGAGGGAGAGAGAGAGCGTGTGTGTGTGTGTGTTTGAGTGTGTTAGATTAATAGGAGAGAGAGAGAGAGAGAGAGAGAGAGAGAGAGAGGTGCATGAGTGTGTGTGTGTGAGAGATGGATAAAGGGAGAAAAGGTTACGTGTGTCTGAGAAATAAACAGAGAGAGAGAGAGAGAGAGAGAGAGAGAGAGAAAGAGAAAGAAAGAAAGAGAGAGAGAAAAGGGTGCATGTTTGTGCGAAAGAGATAGATAGATAGATAGATAGATAGATAGATAGGGTCTATGTCTATGTGATAGATAATAGATAATAGATAAACAGAGAGAGGGTATATGTGCGTGAAAGAGATAGAGAGTATGTGTGTGTGAGTGTGAGTGAGTGAAAGAGAGAGTGAGAGAGAAGGGGAAATTGGGCCTTATCATATTTAGTTTTTTTTTTAAATTGCCATTGCCCGTGAATTATTGGCATATTGCCACCTAAATATCGTTAAAAAAGTATTTGCGTCATACTCCTTGATATTACTCCTTGAACCTCTCTCTCTCTTCTCTCTCTCTCTCTGTATCCACCCTTCTCCCTCACAAACACATGCACTCTCTCTTTCTCTATCTGCTTGTAGGACTGCAAACTGGATATGGGGATGGTGGTTGGTTAGTTTGTTGGATTTTACGGCATCTCAACCCTTGCTGGGTTATTTTAAGCCGAAGACATTTTGTTTGGTATTCAAATTTGTTTCAAACTCGGTTTTTTTTTAAACACATTTCAATACTCTTTTTTTATCCATTTTATCCCATAGATGTGACCCTAACAGGTACTACCACTTGTTGCGCCTCGATGAAAGTTTTCTGGAGACACAAACGAGAGGTGCAGTCGGTGTTTCCTTCTGTCCCAGCTGAAAGTAAGTTTCCAGTTCGAGGGAAAATATTTGAAAAATGTCTACCATTATTAGTAATTTCATTTATTATTTTGAAAGTTTCAATTAGATCACCTCTCATTCCTGTTTTCTGTAAAGTAGTTAATCCTAATTTATTTAATCTCTCCCTGTAACTTTTACTCTTTTTATTGTTTTGTCACTCTTCTTTGTATGCCCTCCGATCTCAATATCACTCTCTAATTTCTATGTTTGGACACTGGAACTGGGCCTGAGTATAATATAAAAAGTTTTAAAGTAGTTAATCCTACTTTCTCTAATCTCTCCATGTAACTGTAATCTATTATTCTTTTTATTAGTTTTGTCACCTCTACCCGGGTTTTTATCTATTTTTATCACGAAGAAAAAAATTTCAGATAGAAATTAAAACCGGAATTAGTTAAGCGCCGCATACATAATAATCCATGGTGTTAAGATCTGGGGAGTTCGGAGACCAAACATTTTGTCAACTCCAGCCATATACGCAATTTATAGTTAATTCCTTTTTCTAATTATATTACTTTGAAGAATGTAAATTCGTAAATGGTAAATGGCCATAAAAGTTTTGGTAGAACAACGTGCTGGTAGATCCAGACTTTAAAACGGTCAGGTAAGCCGGACACATCAATTCTCTTTAACCACCTCTCCAGACTTTCCCTGGTTTCCTGGATTGCATGGATTGCCACCGCGTCCTCCGGGGAGTGATCAAAGCATTTTCCTAGACTCTTCGCTGAATTTTGCTTTGTTGTGGGGATGAACTCTTCGGAAAGTTTAAAATGCTCTTCCAATGATTTCCCTTTTTTTTAACACGAGTGATCTCGATTTTGCTGCGTTGAAGCTCGTTCTGGTCCATGTAATCAGCTTTTGTGACGAGACTGAAAGGCAGCCCTATGAACAAGCGAATTCCCAGCCTCCACAAATAAAGCGCGCCAGGATATGTTTGGCCTGTGGTGAGCGGCTATGGATACTCGAACTCGCTACCTCCTCGTAGCTAAGGTATTGTTAGTAGAGACCCAAATAAAGTATATCCGAATTTGTATAAGCGCATTCGAACGAGCAGAAATAAAGACGGACTGTCGCTGACTGGGCGAGTGAGGAAGAAAGTGTTTGGACGTCAATTGAAATCTGACGACTGCTATTTGATGTGAGAGTGGCGTGTTCAGTTGGGAAAGGAATTGCATTTCGTTTGCTGGAGAGACTTTCAAAGGATTGATATTACCTTGAATTTTTGGACCCCTTTCAAAAGAGCTTTTCTGTTCCTTTTAGCAGCCATCTTGTGCCAATAACAGATGTAGTTGCTATAGTCATGTCATCCATGTAGACACGTATTGGAGGTTGCCTTAGGCTAGATCGGGTGGTAGGGCCTCTGCAGTCAACCTCTGCGGCTTTTATTAGCATATTCATAGCTAAGACAAGTGTAACCGAGATGATGCAACCAGTTATTATTCCCCTTTCCAACTTATGCCATGCCGATGCAGTATTCCCCGATACCATTCTCATTTGAAAGCCGTTGTAGTAATCCTCAATGAGCTCGGTGATTTTGTTGGGGACATGATGGTGTTTGAGGAGCCTCTTTAACCAGTCTATGTGGGATTGATCCATATGCATTTTTAAGGTCCAGCCACAGGACGGTCATATCACCCTTGTTTTTTTTCGCGTCTTTTAATGATTGCATGGGCAACCTGTCCAGGCTACGTAGTTTCCACTACAAAAAATGATACTCATGCCACGAGAGGAAACTGGACAATTTCCACCTCAGATGCCTACGCCGCATCCTATGCATACGTTGGCAGGACAAAGTGCCAACCACAGAAGCGCTGGAACGAGCAAACATGAACAGCATGCCCGTTATCATCTGCGAGAGACGCCTACGTTGGCTTGGTCACATCAGGAGGATGGACAAAGGCCGCACCCCCAAAGACCTACTGTATGGCGAATTAGAAGAGGGCACCCGACCAGCAGGGAGACCATGCCTGCACTTTAAAGATGTCTGCAAAAGAAAAATGAAGACATGCCACATTAACACCAACACATGGGGGGGGGGGCTTGTGCAGAAGACCTGGCGACTTCTTGTCAAACAAAGAAGGAAAATGAGTGTAAAAGAGAGGAAAGCAGCCACCAGAGAAAAGAGAGCCAAAAGAAGGGAGAGACAACATTATCTCCAGCAAGCATCACTGTTTGTTTGCAGTTACTACACCAGAGATTGCCACTCAAGAATCGGACTGTTCAGCCACTCACGCAGCTGCAGATAAAAAAAACTGACACTACGTCATCGTCTTTAGTAGACGGAAGGATTCCAACAACAAATAATTGCATGACAACCCTGGTATATTCCATACATCGTGGTATACCTGGGACACCTCCTTTTTATACCGCGGTGTCGATGTACTTGTTTCTAAAGAGGAAATACGATAACCGTCGATTCAAAAGACTGAAAAAGAGTTTTTTTTCTTTGACTTTCCACGGTGATATGCATCTAAATTGATTTACTTTTTTGCCCGCTCCTCTTTAGGGATTCAGATGCCTTCTTCAATATCCTACAATTTCCCCCCTTCCCCTGGTGATCTTTAATAATTTCGACAAAATACATAAAAGTTGTGAGCATCGCTCATAAATGATATAAGGGACAGAGCTCAAGCAGGCTGTATTCATGACTGCTTGGATTTCATTCCAGGCCGGTTCTTTTAAATCAAAATTCGTTGATGGAGAAATAGGTGAAATCAGGGACGTCTTCTCTCCGAGTTCTCGGTGTCTGTTGGGGTCCTTAAATTTATTTCATCCGTAATACTTTCCAGTTGTCCACTTCGATTTTCACCGAGCAGTTTCTTTATAAACCCGTAAGTGTAGCGTAATTATTATGGTCTACCGAGAATTTGGGGATTGAAAATAAAACGGTATTCGGCTTTCTGGAGAAAGAGAGGAAAAAGAAATAAGAACAAAGAGAGGTTAAAGTTTAGAAGGGTAAACACTTAATGGAGTGTCATCAACTGACCGACGAATGACCCCGAAATTAGATTTTAAAATAAAAACGGAAGTTCTGGGTTTTGACCGGAAGCGGAAGTTGGGTTACCCTCTCACCCCGGGAAGAGAAACGGAAGAAGCGAAACATCGGGCTTTTTTCGTCCAGGCTTTGTGGGAGTCAAATAGGGGCTTTCCCAGTTCCCTCGTATGGGTTTCGCATAGTAGTACCTAACATAATTTACAATAGAGTAATTTGACCGTACCCTCTCTCTTTCGTTCTCTTTATCTTTCCTTCTCTCTGAAAAAGAACCCACGAGCCTAGAAATAAATAAACAGCCCCTTGTGACTATACGACTTGTGTATGTTGTTTCTGAACTAACGACGACTACTACTACTACTAACGACGACTACTACAACTCGAACTTAGCCCTATGCAACATAAGGATAAGAAATAAAAGCCAGCCTTTTGCGCGTCCTTTCTTTCCTCCGTTGTCTATGCCATTCTGCTTCACGTAAAGACCTCATCTTTGATTGGATGATATCACGGGGTTCCTGCAATGGTTCTTTTTCCTCTGGTTTAGCTTTTTTGTATTGTTTTCCAAGAGATTTTAATTCTGCCCTATATTATTTAATTTTTACTCTCTTCTGTTTTTCTTGCCAGACACACTTCTTTTCCTCTTCTCGTATCCTTAACGTTCCGCTATGTAACTGACAATGATCTTTGATGTTGTCCGCTTATCCACCAAATCTTATTTTGAGGAACTCACTTATATCCAATTGATCTATAGAAGTCTATGGAAGCGCGCGGTGTAATGGTTAAAAGTCATGGGAAATGGACTCGTCGCCCCGAGTTCAAATCCTGGAAGTGGTAATTGCATTTCACTTAGCGCTAATACCCTTGGGAAAGGTATGAATCCCACTCTTCTTCCAGCTATGGATAAATAGTAGGGCAGACTGGGCTCTTTAACCTTGGTTTGGCAACCGGTCTAGTAGAAGGAAAACTCTGAATTCAAACCTGTTGAACTCCGCTTAAGAAATGGACCTTGTGTCGCACCCTGCTCGTGCGGAGGGGTTGGTAAATATATATATCCAGTTGATCTTTTTTCCAAATGGATTAGACGTGTCAGAAGACTTTTAAGCCTCAACTAGGAGGGCCTCTGCGCTGTGTGGTCTTCCCGGCCCTGCACCTCCTGCGTCTCACCGGGAGAAACTCCGGTGTGCTGCATCTGGCTTGTTTCCTCCTGACACTTCATACGGGTCTGATGGATATTTAAGCCATGTATATTTTGGTATCTCTTTGCACAACGGCACATCAAAATATGTGTTAGGGAAAATTTTTTTGCTGTTTTTTAAGTATGAGAACACAATATTCATCATTTTGTTTCTGATCATTTTTTCATGCTTTTAATATATATATATATATATATATATATATATATATATATATATATGTATATTAATATTTATATTTTTGCTTGAAGACAATTACAATGAGAATATCGCATAAATTCGATGATTATAGAAGATAATAATGACAAGTGAATTTCGCAAAGAATTACTCGGTGTGTAGAATATCATACAGACTGTTTCAACTTTATTAAGTCTCATCAGTGATAAAGTTGAAACAGTCTGTACGATATTCTACACACCGAGTAATTCTTTGCGAAATTCACTTGTCATTATTATCTTCTATAATCATCGAATTTTATGCGATATGCGCATTGTAATTGCCTTCAAGCAAAAATATAAATATTAATATATATACTTTATTCAACAATGCTTCTAAAAAATAAACAAACATCCCAAAAATCTTATATATATATATATATATAATATATATATATATATATATAAGTCATCCACAGCACGTGTTTCGAAGTTTACTTCTCATCAGTGCGGCTCGACTTTTTAACAATTACCTCTAGCTGGGATCGATGTCCGACAGAATTTTTTTCGATGCCAAGCTCCTTACCCTTGCGACCATCATGTAACAATTAATTGATACATACGTACGGGGTATGTTTTTACAATCCCCAGAGAACTCAAGTTTGGAGAGAGAGAGAGAGAGGGGGGGATTTATATAAACATAAGATATATCGACAAAGAAGTATATGTGGATCCCATAACAAGACCATATATACAGTGTTGCATATCACTTGCGTGGTAAGTCTCGGTAACTATCGTAGGTTACCCTTGGTAACTGACTCTCCTGAGAACTATATGGGGACCATCATCTCAACACACCCACGGGCAGTCCGGCTTTCTTTATATATTGTGTCGACTTGACACCTCCCATGACACTTACTGAAACAGTTTATTGGGCGAGAGGAGGATACTCAACACACACACACACACACACACATATATATATATATATATATATATAGTGATATTATTTTTTTTACTTTTTATATTTTTATATTTTTATCTCTTTATATATTTTTACATTTTTATTTTTTCATATTTAATATTGGATTATATATTAAATTCTAACATAGACTAACTTGAAGTTAAAAACACCGCTTTTTAATCACAATTGTTTTTTTTTTTCATTTTATGAATAATGTCTAGACAAATTTTTATTCTATTTTTACTTATTATAAAAATTATGCATACACATTTTTTTGAAAATGTCAGATTAACATGAAGCTAGAGATTCACTTGTATCTCTTTCTTGGCTTAAAATTGTAAATTTATACTTGCTGTCTGACCTACAGTTGATGGATTTTCTGGTAAGATTTTCTTTGGGTTAATCACTTTAATTTGTGATTTTGTCTGATGAGACTGAACTTTTATGGAGTTTAAAATTTTTAGAACTTTTTGAATTTTGATCGAAATAAATTTATTACAGAATGACTGTTGAGTTTTTCCTTTCTTTGAAAGGTATATATATATATATATATATATATATATATATATATATTATTATTATTATTATTTATATTTTTGCTTGAAGGCAATTACAATGCATGTATCGCATAAAATTCGATACTTATAGAAAATAATCTTGACAAGTGAATCCGGCAAATGACTGCTCGGTGTGTAGAACATCGTACAGACTGTTTCGACTTTATTAAGTCTCATCAGCGATGTACACTAACGATTTCCCTCCGACAGAAATCGAAACCGGGACCTCAGCAGGCATAGTCAGAGACCATATTGCCTCGGCCACGGTACACACCGAACAATCCCTGCGAAATTAACCTTGTCAATGATACTTACACGCCTCTACCATAATAGGTAAGGGGACGTTGAAAAAAGAAACATCCAAAAATCTTATATATATATATATATATATATATATATATATATATATATGGTGTACAGAAAAAATTAACATCATTTGAAATTTGAATATCTAAGTATTTAAAAGTCATAAGTAAACAAAATTGAATAGGCTTCATGTTGAATAATAAAAGATTTATTCATAAAAAATTAAACAAGATATTCACGAGGAAATAGAATTTATAATCGATTTCTCAAAGCCTCACACTTTTATTTGTATCTGAGAATATTCCAACACACAAGATGCCTTTTTATTGCTAGTTAATGTCATCATAAATTAAAAAGAAACCTTTTTGAAATCATTTGAGCGAAAATTGGGCATATTTCAGTTTGTAGGGAAACCCTATATATATATATATATATATATATATATATATAATATATATATATATATATATATATATATGAAAAGGTGGAATGAAAACATCACACAATGCTGTTAAAGAGAAAACAATTTATAATATATTCATAGCTGATACTGATCAATATTTCGATTTTACAAAAATATATGGCGCGAATGCCCGCATTGGTGAATAATGTACCAACTTTCGTTCTTTTTTGCAGAATTAGGGTTTTTTTGTTTGTGAACTGATTTGACATTCTTCTCCGACCCAAACAACCACGGAGTGAATGAGCTCTGATGATGATTTTTGTAAAATCGAAATATTGACCAGTATCAGCTATGATTATATTATAAATTGTTTTCTCTTTAACAGCATTCTGTGATGTTTTCATTCCACCTTTTCATACTCATATTGTCGGATTCATTTCCTTTTAACTTATATATATATATATATGTGTGTGTGTGTGTAAAGGGTGTTCAGAATAAATTTGACATATTTATGTTTGATTATTTTTCTCTGTGGTTATTTTTCTCTGTGGGTTAGAGGTATTGACGCAGACTGCGCATCATTAAAAAGCTTGGAACCTTCTTCATTCATATACCTGATGACATAGAATGGATGACTGGAACCCACCTGAATCATGGAAGAGAATAACTTGTATCATGATGATCTGCGCCAGCCATCAAAATAAGGAGTTTATGGTTGCTGCTAAATGCTCCCTGAACACTGTAAAAACAATCAGGCATGAACTGGAGAAGTGCAATGGAGAATACGAGACTGTGGCTAGAAGAAAGCAACATAACAGACGATCTGATTGCGTCCGTAAAGCAGAATTCCTTGAAAATTTGAAGAAAGGATATCAGGTTGAATTCAGATGCCTACGTGGAGTTGCTAAA
>CM042178.1:41518537-41531037 GCA_023376005.1 Doryteuthis pealeii
CAGGAACACATACATATATATCCACACTCAAACATATACATGCATACACACATACATGCACATGTACATAAACGGGTAAGTTAGGTAAAAGAGGCCGTCCTCTCGTGGTGGCATGGTTAGCAAGCTAGTCTCGCAGATCCATAACTACTGAATATTCCATCCATTGGCCAGAAAGCTTGAAAAGATCGTTAATAAAATTGTTAAACAGGAGACGTGCCTTTTTTTAAAATTCTACACACACACACACACGCACACGCGCACACACACACACACACACACACACATATATATATATATATATATATATATATACTAAGGATAAAGAAGGTCATAAATAGAAATTTCCCACCACCAACTCATCTATATATATATATATATATATATATATATATATATAATGATGCAGGTGCGTACGCAAGTTCTTAAACGCGGACAGATATCAATCGTCTGGTAGGCATCTGCGAAATTCATTTTCTAAATTACGCTGTAACATATCCTGCAAAAAGGATGCAGGGTGACCCACATGTGGTAACCCCCACCCCGACTCACCCCTCAGCCCCGATCCCCCACCACAAGCCAATATTATATACGCCGCAGATAAGTTAACCAAGTCAAGCACAAGGACAGGGTAGTAGAGTTCCCAATAAGGATCCCTCCGATCAATCGGCTGGTCACGTCAAGCCCTAGCACCTATATGATTTTCCCAACCCTATTGCCCTTATGGCAAGCCCCAACCCCTTTTTATCATATGGGTGCTAGAAGGCGGTGGCTGCGGGTCTACATGTCCTGGGAATGACGTTAAACTCTATCTGATGGTGAGGTTCCAGTTCTGGAGGTTTGGGGAATGTGGAGCACCCCTTCATCACCATTTCTCCCTGGTCCACTCTGACCCGAAGTGGTAGTACCTGTTAGGGTTCCATCTATGGGTTAAATAGAAAAATGTATTTATAAAAAAATTGTATTATCCATTAAAAATTGATTTATTTCAAAACTTTATCGGCATTAAATGACCCACTGAGATTGATATGCCGTAAAACAAAACAAACAAACAAAACCCAATAAGGATCGAGCTTTGGGCGTCCCATCGTATTATAATGGTTAATAAGCTAATCGCGCAGATCTATTCTACCGAATAGCGAGTTCGATCCTCATGTAACCTCTTGTCACATCCTACCCGCTTCGAATGGGTTGGGTAAAATTGTTGTGGTGTAATGGTTAGCAAGCTAGTCTTGCAGATCCATAACTAATGAATAGCAAGTTCGATCCTCGCTGGATGCCTCGAACTAGCGACATTGAATCATATATTACTCCTGGCGAACCAGTTGGGTAAAAGAAGCCGTCTTATCGTGGTATAATGATTAGTAAGTTAGTCTCGCAGATCCATAACTACTAAATAGCGAGTTCGATCCTCGCTGGATGCCTCGTACTAACGACCTTGTGTCACATCCTACCCGTGGCGAACCGGTTGAGTAAAAAAAACGTCTCATCGTGGTATAATGGTTAGTAAGCTGGTCTCGCAGATCCATTGCCAGTGAATAGCAAGTTCGATCCTCGCTGGATGCCTTATACTAGCGTCACATCCTACCCGTGGCGAACCCATAACGAACGAGTTAGGTAAAAGAGGCCGTCCTCACGTGGTGGCATGGTTAGCAAGCTAGTCTCGCAGATCCATTGCTAATGAATAGCAAGTTCTATCCTCGCTGGATTCCTTATACTAACGTCACATCCTACCCATGGCGAACCCATAACGAACGAGTTAGGTAAAAGAGGCCGTCCTCACGTGGTGGCATGGTTAGCAAGCTAGTCTCGCAGATCCATTGCTAATGAATAGCAAGTTCTATCCTCGCTGGATTCCTTATACTAACGTCACATCCTACCCATGGCGAACCTGTGACGAACGAGTTAGGTAAAAGAGGCCGTCCTCTCGTGGTTGCATGGTTAGCAAGCTAGTCTCGCAGATCTATACTACTGAATAGCGAGTTCGATCCTCGCCAAATGACCCATACTTGCAACTTTCTCACATTCTAAGATCGCAAGTACCCATCATCCGGCAAGGATAGAACTCGCTGTTCAGTAGTAAGGATGTTTGAGACTAGCTTACTAACCATTACACCAAAAGCGGTATCCTGGGTAAGTCTTAACCTAGGATGCCGACGGTGGGTGGGGGATCTAATCCTTCTTCAGAGGATGCAGTTGGCATATTCTAAGCCCCCTCCAGACTGGGTAATTTTCTTACTGGCCCCAGAGATAGGCTTTTAATTAAAAAGAATTAAAAAAGATTTAGGCGTAGGCAATTATTTCCTCTTAGAAAGAATTGAAACTATTATTGTCTTAAAAATAAACTTTTAAAATCCCAAGTGTCCCATACTTTTGTGCAGTACAGCATACACTTATCAACATATAGATTTAAACATACATATATGTAGATTTATATGCACACACAAATATATATATATATATATATATATATATATATATATATATATATATATATATATATATAATATATATATATATATAATATATATATATATATTTATATATATATATATTATATATATATATTATATATATATATATTATATATATATATATTATATATATATATATATATATATATATATATATATATATATATATATATATATATATATAATGTATTTAGATATGATAAAAAAAACTATAATAATAATAATAATAATAAATAATAATAACAATAATAATAACAATAATTCATTCACTTATACGTAATTGTAATATTAATATATATTTAATCGTCAAATAATCAGTACTAAGTATAAACAACAATACAATACTCTTTCTAACAAAAAAATAAATAAATAAAAAAAAATTAAAATCTTTCATTTTTTAAATCCCAATCCCCCCCCACACACACACCCAAACTTCCATCTCCTCTCTTAATATAAAAACATGAAAATTTCTTTTCATGACATCTCTCCTTTACCCCTTACCAATATACACACACACCTCTCCCCTACCTCTTACCAATACACACACACACACACACACACACACAACCTTGAGTTTTCACTTCCGCTGTCGTTTATCGCTACAGAAAAAAAAAATTTATACACACACACACACAACCACATAGCTAAAAAATGCACAATGTTTCCTTCAATACACACACTAACAGCGCTACATACTCACACCTTAAAATAGAATATTTGATGTCATATTTCAAAACCATCTCCTTTTTTCAAACTTCAGAAAAAAAATTTTTAAACAGACTGAATAAGAAGGATTACCACTCACTTTTTTCTCATCATTCTGTGATATATAATTTCTTATCTTATGCCCTGAAGATGATCTATTTAATAGATCGAAACACTGCAGCGTCGGCCAATAAACTCACCACTTAACCCATTTAAACCTGTGTTTTTTCAATATATATATATATATATATATACTACTGCATCGTTCGTTCGAACTACTACCAATTCCTACAACCTTCCCCTACCAATTGTTACTACCTCCCACTACCAATTCTTACGCTACTGCTCGTTCTCCTTAAAAACGAGACACGGAACATACCATCAGTTTCCTACCTGATGATCGTATTGCCGAAAGCGCTCGTAATGAAACCTTTGGTGGACTGCTACACCAGTTCCACTCTGACACCAAAAAGATGGCCAGAAAATTAGAAAGGATCGAATAAAAACTCGTCCGACAAGAATTGTCTGTACAGTTTAAAAAATGCTTAAAAAAAAAATGCTGCCAAAATACACTTATTTTAATATATATATATATATATATATATATATATATATGTGGTGTGTGTGTGTGTGTGTGTATTTTTTAACAAAGTCCGCTTCAGCGACGAGGACCAACTGACATAAGTGAGGGTTGGATATACTTTCTTTTGGAAGGACAGGCCGATGGTAGCTGTAAGTGGTTTGAGATAAGGCGGCCCGAGCACTCCAACCTAAAGTGGTCTCTACGTAAGCGGCACATAGCGGACGTCATGGGCACATTTCCTACAGTTAAGTCTGACCTGTGTGGCAGGACCTGCCTGTCGAGGGCTGGAATTCTCAAGTCACGTACAATCGTATATGAGTTGAAATCGGGAAAGGGGCTCATATGTGTGACAGCGTACTTTTAAACAAAATTGGATCCGTAGGCCACCTGAGGCTCACAAACAAATTACTTGTAGAAATGGCCTTCTTCTGTGAAGAAGTGGCAATTCATATATATATATATATATATATATATATATATATATATATATATATATATCGTTAAAGGTACGTGGTTTAATGTTTAACGTCGTGGGAAATGGACACGGCGAGACGAGTTCGAATCCTGGACGAGGCTGTTTACATTTCATATAGCGCTAATACTTTTGGGAAAGGTATGAATCCAACCATTCTCCCTCCAACTATGAGTGAATAGTAGGGCAGACTGTGCTCTTTAACCTTGGTTAGGCAACCAGTCTAGGAGAAGGAAAACTTTGAATTCAAATTCTCTGTATATATCAGTTTTGTGTGGATGTGGTTATTTCTGTGGGTGTGCAAGGTATGTGGCGCTTTCCCGTTTGTGTAATGTGTAACTACGTGTGTGTTCTTGTCTATATTTGAGTGCGCATGTGAATGTAGATGTGTGTGTGCGTGTATGCATGCATGTACATGTTTGTGTGTGTATGTGTGTGTGTGTGTGTGTGTGTGTGTGTGTGTGTGTGTGCGCGCACGTGTTTTTTCCAGTGTCCAGATTAACATTGTATATGTTGTGTGTTGATGTGGTTATTTCTGTGCACGTGTGCGCCTATGTGTGTGTGGTGTATGTGTACATTGCTCGTATATATGTGTGCATGTGTATATGCTTATCAATTGTGAATGTGGTTATTTCTGCTGATCTTCGTGCATATGAGCACTTACCCGTTTATGTACATGTGTATGTATGTGTGTATGCATGTATATGTTTGAGTGTGGATATATATGTATGTGTTCCTGTGTGTGCATAAGCCTTGGAAGAGGTATAAGGATTGCTTAAAAAACAACCTTGTAAAAATAAAAATAAATCCTGACAACTGGGAAAGCTGGCATTGAAGAGAACTGAAGCTGGCATTGAAGAGAACTGACTAGAGAATTCATGTGGATGATAGCTGTACCAGTTTTGAGATTGAAAGAATTGAGCATGAAAACCTCGTGTCAACTTCGAAAGGGACACACCTGTCATATTGGAGAGAACACTGAGGGTTGGAAAATGTCAGACATGTATTCGAATTCTGCTTTCTAAGGCTGGTTATGTCATCATAGGAAATCTCATAAGGTAATTCATGCAAACTCCAGGAACAAACAATGTGTCTTGTGCAATCTGTAACAAAATCTGTAAGTCAGCTTCTGGTCTAAAGAGACATCTGGTGGTGCATAAGCATAAGATTTTATCATCTGATACATCGGGAAGGACGTCCTTCCTATGTCATATTTGCATCAAACTTCGTGGATTTGCAGCGGGTTTGATGAGTTATTTGAGGGCTCATGAGAGGAAAGGTTCTGGTGGTGGGGTTATAGGATTGTGAGGGACGGCAATGATCTGTAAAGATTAGACTATTGCTGCTATGTTTATGTATGTGCGCGTTTTTTGCCAGAGTCCTGATTAACATCGTGTGTTGTGTGAGGATATCGTTATTAATAATATGTGTGTGTCTGTGTGTATGGAGTGTACTCATATACGTGTGTGTGTGTGTGTGTGTGTGTGTGTGTGTGTGTGTGTGTTGCTCGTGCATATGCGTTCACGTGTATATGCGTGATGTGTGTGGATGCCGTTATTTCTGTGGATGTGTGTGCATGTGTGTACTTGCCTGTTTTTTTACATGTGTATGTATGTATTTATGTATATGTGTGCATGTGTATGTTTGAATGTTAATGTGCATATGTGTATGTGTGTGTGTGCCTGTGTGTGTAAGTATGCGTATTTGCATATGTGCGCGTGTGTTTTTTACTTAGTCTTGATAAAGATTGTATGTGTTGTGTGTAGATATTGTTATTGCTGCACACATGCTCTCTGTGTGTGTGTGTGTGTGTACATGTCCATGTATATGTGTATATGTGTATTGTGTGTGGATATCATTATTTCTGCGGATGTACGTGCATCTGTGCACTTGCCTGTTTGCGTACATGTGTATGTACGTGTGTATACGTGTGTATGTATGTGTGTATCCATGCATATGTGTTTATGTGTACCGTGTATATGTATGTGTACATGTGTGTGCGTCTGTGTTTATTCCAGAGTCCTGATTAACATTTATTCTTTCCTCCCTTTATCTCTGATAACTTTGTGCTCTGTCAACAAGGGGAGATCACTCTTGCCGATAAGACTAATGACTTCCTAACACCGAACCCCCCCCCCCACACACACACACATACACGACCCCCTCCTTCCACTTTTGGGGGGTCAGCTATAAAATCTCCCAACAGCCGTCCACACTTCCTAAACAACGGGAGGAGGGGTCGACAGTCATTAAATCGATTAATAAGGCCCTTTCTTTCTTTCATTCATTTTTCTTTCTTTCTTTCTTTCTTTTTTCTTCTTTCTTTCTTTTTTTTCTTTCTTTCTTCTCTTTCTTCCTTTCTTTTCTTCTTTTTCTTCTTTCTTTTCTTTTTTTCTTCTTTCTTTCCTTTCTTTCTTTCTTTCTTTCTTTCTTTCTTGATCGCTTTCTTTTTTCTTCTTCCTTTCCTACATCCATTCTGCTTCTTTCTTCCTTCTTTTCTTTCTTTCATTCTTTCTTTCATTTCTTTCTTTCTTTCTTTTTTTCTTTCTTTTTCTTTCTTTCTTTCTTTCTTCCTTTTCTTTCTTTCTTCCTTCTTTCCTTTCCTTTCTTTCTTCCTTTCTTTCTTTCTTTCTTTCTTCTTTATTCTTTTCTTTCTTTCCCTTCCATTTTTTTTCTTTTTCTTTCTTTTCTTTCCTTCTTCTCTTTCTTTCTTTCCTTTCTTTCTTTCTGTCATTCTTCCATTCTTTATTTCTTCTTTCTATCTTTCTTTTTCCTTCCTTCTTTCCTTCTTTCCTTTTTCTTTCTTCTCCCTGATAGCAACCTAAAAAAACATTGCTTTTGAGATATGGAAGACTGATAGCTTTGTTTCCATTTTTTATCTTTTCTGCAACCTAACCCACAACCAGAAACCAATCCCACCCCACCCCGCTTATCGTTTCCATCAATCCTGCGAAAGGCCAACGCTGCTATTACAAAATGTCGCATATATTATTCAGAATCTATATTATCCATGACCATACAAAGTAAAGACCTGGCAACCGTGCAGCTGGTTGGTTGGCTGGTTGGTTGGATTTTACGGCATATCAATCCTCGTTGGTTAGTTTATGCCGAAGACTTTGTTTTATTCAATCTTGATGGGTGCTCAATTTTTTTAAAACTCAATTTTTTCTATTTAACTCATAGATTGGACCTAACAAATACTACCACTTCGGGTCAGAGTGGACCTGAGAGTAATGGCGATGAAGGGGCTCACTTAAAATTAATGCTATTTTTTAAAATCTATTTAGTTTCTTCTTCATTAGAGTACATTAGCAATTAGATCATCGGTCAGGTGAACGCAAGGTTAGAATGTCATCTTTACATTTCCGACCAGGTAACTCTGAAAACAGGTTATAAAATTTAGTGAGGTGTTATTATTAGATAACAATAATAAACTAAAATAGTTATTTAATAGATATTTGTTTTTAGAGTCTAAAAATAGGAAATTTGAAACTTAAAATTAGGCGTTTCATATTATAAATGAATTCTAAATATTAATTTACCATAGCGGAAATACCTAATTAAGTCAGAAAGTTTTGAAATAAAATAACTGATGCATTATAAAATTCATTTATTGATAAAGCAACACTGAAAGTTTCATTAAAATTGGAAAATTCCCTGATTTATTTTACATTATTGTGATTTTTTAACAACATAACCCGAGTTCAATGGGTGACCCAGCGGATCACGGGTTTTCTAATTATATATATATATATATATATATATATATATATTATATATTGAATCACGGAGGTAAGTACTATATTTAATGCGTTTGCTCCAAGTCTCTTTAGTCGGATCTTAGCCCTGAAGAGCATTTAGTGAAACTTTTAGTAGGTTCGTCTGACTTATTAGGTTTATCTTTATTATTTGCTCTACTTAGGTATTGAGCACTTTTTACTTATTAGCTTTAGTTTCCTGGTGGTTTTGTATGAATATATATATCTTATATATATATATGCATATACATTGTTTTTTCTTTTGGACAAATATTGTACCAATTGATTATTTTTGGTTGGTACGATTATCTTGGTCTTTTCTTTTTTTCCAAAATTTTTTTCTCCCCGGTTGATGTTTGGTAGTATATTTTTACAATCAAACTATTTGCTGGTTTTTTCTCACCGCGAGGATTTACCAATAAGTTTGGTATAGTATATAAATATATATATATTATATATTATATATAGGAGAAGAGAGAGAGAGATAGATAGATAGATAAATGAACAAATAAAAGGTTTAGCTTTTATTTATTTTCATCAATCTTTACCAATGCTACCAACGCTCTATCACAGATATTGATCACTCTTTAATAAAAACTGTACGTTGCCAACCCTACACATTGATATACACATTGATATATATATATATATATATATATATATATATATATATATATATATATAGTTTAAATGTTGTGTATTTTGGAAGCAAGTTATTTTTCAGGCATTTATTATTGAATAACACGGAGTACTTTCTCTTCATTATTTGAATCTGTATCTTTTCCAATCGTCTGGCGATCTTTCTGGTGTTTGGATCGAATTGAAATAGGATATTTCCCATACTGTTATCCCGAGCGCTTTCGACTGCTTCCTCAGTCATCATTATGGGGTATATGAGTTGGTTTTAGTTCGTTCTTTTTAGGTCTATTTTTTTTCTAAGTGTCTATTTTTTTCTTTTAGAGGGTTGCAAAAGACACAGATTCAAATAATGAAGAAGAAGAAAAAAATAAATAAATAAAATAAAATAAAATATATATATATATATATACATATATATATATATATATATATATATATATATATATATCAATAAAGGAAGGAAGAACTCAATACAGTAATCCCATATAAATTTATTTCGACGAAAATTGGGGCCCATATAAATCTAAGTTGATTTAAACCGGCTCCCCAAATTTTCGTCTCATCAGATGATCTCAATTCACTTATGGACAAGCATATCACAAAAAACCCCAAAGAGCTGAATATATATAAATTCAAACAAAAACAAAAAATAATTAAAAAAATATATATATATATATTTTTAACAGTGTAGGATTGTAACCATAGAAACAGTGAATGAAAAAAAGAGATACATCTCAAGGTTGATTCCTAGGGTTTTCAGACAGACAAAAAAGTGACAGGACAGAAAAAACAGAATAGTATATTAAAAATATAAATAGACAAGTAAAATAAAAAGATTTTAAATTTAAACATTAGAGTATAATGATGTATAAAAGAAATACTAGTTAAGATATAAATAATAAAATAATTAATAGTACGATAATAAAATTAAAATTAAAAAAAAATAATAGAAATTAAAATCAATTAAAAATAATAATACTAACAATAAAAATAATACTCAGAAGAGTCCTGGAGACCTGAGGAGACTTGCTGTCACTCGGACTCCAGTGAAAGACCATCAGCTAACACTGATGTGAAAACTCAAAAGGAGTAATAATAATAAAAAAAATGAAATAATTTGAAAAAATATATAAATTAAAAATAATCATAATAATGATAAAATAAATTTAAAATAATAATAATAATAATAATAATAATAATAATAATAATAATAATAATAATAATAATAAGATAAAATAAAGATAATAATAATAAAAATAATAATAATAATAGTAATAATAATAGCTCTCTTCAGTGATTCAAAGATTCGCTGTATTTATACATACTGGATCATCAATATTAGTACAGTGGATCTTAGAAATCACATATAGAATCATCCCTTACTACCAAGTTTTGGATAAATCTCATATATATATATATATATATATATTATATATATATATAATATATATATATATATATATATTGCATAGTCATTTACTATGCTTAGTTTTGCTTGACACAATATATAATTTAACATGTGCATCCTATTATATCTGTGCATATTTTTCCTTTTAGTCAGCACAGCGCCCTTGAATTTCTTACCCTAAGGCAACTTACCAACAAAAACTATGTACACCTCAGACGCATAGAAGGATATCTAATTAATTACGGTAGGCAACTAAGAATTTGCAACATAGGTAAAAGCCTTTACTTTAGACAAAACTCCATATTCTAATAGGGACCCCAAACAGTGGGCCTTGTGCCATACCTTGTGTTGCCTATTCATTGTATATTAGATGTATCTGAAATGTTGGAGCTCGAAGACACTTCACGTAGGACTTTTTTTTATAGCAGTAAATGGTCCCTTTAAATTACCGTTGCAGACGTTGACAAGTTGCAAAACCGTCACATTTCTGTTCAACAAATATGATTTTATTTATATTAATTTTCTTGTTTATTTTATTAATTCTTACCTTTAGTTACCGATTTATTTTATTTTATTTTATTTCATTTCCATGTCCCCCATGAGGCAGCTAGACTCTCCCCCATCTTGACTTTTGTCCAGACTATTAGATAAATACAAAAAGTTGGAGCTCGAAGACACTTAACGAATGACTTTTTTTGATAGCGGTAAATGGCATGTTGACTTATACTAAGTCGTAACTTAGATAATGCAACAACGCTGGTAAAACCGCACGTGTACATAAATAAGAGTGTTTCACATATACATCTGTATATGCGTGTATAAACACAGCGAACATTAGAACCATCTTGACGCCTCTAGTGGACTTAAACATAATCTTATTTCATTTTTCTGGAATACCGATAGTAGTAAGATTGGGTTACTTACTACTCGCGTAAATTCCGAAATGGGTTAAAAGGGGCTCCTTAGCCTTGGTCGGAAACCCAACAAAGCCAAGGAAAAGTCCGACACAAAACCTCTGCTTTTCAAGGAGAGGGTAGGGGAGTAAACCCCGAAAACAAATAAGGAGCCGGAGTCCCTAAGGTGGTGTGATGCTGAAATCCAGTACTACCCATCAACTCTTGCGACACTACCGTTGCAAAACTGCATTGGTTCCTTACCTTTCCTTTGGATCACAGCGACAGTGTGGAGGTGGGATTTGCTGCATGGGCAACAGCCTTTCCTCCATATGAACCTGCCCAAGCTATGTAGTTCAAAAAGAGGAAAAAAAACATTTTGGCACTACTCTATAGTCTCTTGTAGACGAAGGCTGCTCTAAAAGTATTGTGTAGAGAAGTGCTTTTCATGACCGGTCCGCCTGATTAGTGGAGTACTACCCGCCGGTTCGTAGGTGACAAACATGATTTTTTTTTTAAAATTTGTATTGTTTTTAAATAGGGCAACCGTACATGTAAACTAAAACTGGAAATATATTTCTAAAAATATCAAATTTGTTCATTTAGCACGATGGCTATTTTACCATCTTTTTGCCTACCTTGTTTTATCGAACCTAATTTCCTTTTTGTAATTAGCACGATATTTACCATCTTTTTGTCTACCTTGTTTTATCGAAACCTAATTTCCTTTTTGTAAATTTCAGCACTGCCCCCTGATCTTCAAAGAGAAAGGCAGCTATTGAGTGCAAGTCCTCACCACTCACTGAAAAAAACTAACATACGTAGCATTTTCAACTATCAAGCCAAGACTTAACAAACTGACAAATAAGAAGCAGTTTCACTGTTCCCATTGACTGTATACTAGAGGTTAAGTTTATATTGATGATAGATTTCTGTATTAAATAAAGCTAATTTTTAACATACCTGCATAAAGTTTAACAAATTCTTTAATTTTATACATCGGTCCGTACATCGATCTAAAAATGTCAATCGGTCACAACTTCCAAAATTTGAGAAGCAGTGAATAGAATATTCCTGAACGCATACTTATATACTTATCTTGTATTGATGTGCGTGGTGTAATGGTTAGAGTCGAAGGAAATGGATTCGTCGACTCAAATCCTGGACAAGGCTGTTTGCATTTCACATAGTGCTAATAACATTGGGAAAAGTTGCATCCAACTAATCTCTCTTCAGCTATGGCTGAATAGTATGACAAAATGGGTTCGTAACCAGGTAACCAGTATAGGAGAAAGAAAACTCTGAATTCAATAACCTACTCGTATTAAGCCATTATATTCGTTATAAGACTGACCTATCCGGTTAATACTTGTATCAACCATCAATATTGCGATTCAATCAATATTTTATTTCCCGGTAAGTCATTTCGTTTATTATATCATAATACACACACACACACACACACACACACACACACATATATATATATATATATATATATATATATATATAATATATAATCCAAAAGTCCAGAGAAGAAATCTTCCTTACGACATAGGAGTTTTTTTTAA
>CM042178.1:41536037-41541037 GCA_023376005.1 Doryteuthis pealeii
CTAATATTTCAACAGTGAAAAAAATGATTTTTCGACAGAGAAACAACACCATCCACCTTTATATTATGTTGGAAAAAATTTAAAAGACTCTACCATATATATTAAAATGGTTTTTTGAAGACATATGCATCTTTTGCCAAACGGAATTAATTTAAAAATAAAAAATAAAACATTTTTTTTCAAAGTTAAAACAAATGTTCTATTTTTAACGAATAAAGGGAGGCAACTTCGTTGGCATTACTACAAAAAAATGCAAATTTTGAAAAAAATTATTTTTAGTAAATCCGGACTATAACAGCGTCCGCGGAACTAACCGACGTTATTTACAATCCAAAATGTGACATTGAGTAAAGAACTCCAACAAACACCATAGGATCTTGCTCGACAGCTTGATGATTGCTATTTAGCATGAAACCTGGGTCGCTGTTAATAATGAACATTGATCTGTGAAAACATTGTAAAATAAATAAATATTAGCTCTTACAATTTGTGATTGAGCACTGTATTTTCTTTATTTCATCACAAAAAAAATTTGTTTTTACATATACCTATATATATATATATATATATATATATATATATATATATATATATATATATATATATATATATATGTCTGTGTGTGTCTGTGTGTGGGTGTGTGGTCTATAAATAAAGGAAAAAACTTGAAATTCGTTTCATGTAAAATATTATTTCAACTGCAGAAATGCATCGTCATCATCAGATAAAAAGTATTTTTGCTGATGTCTGATGACATTTTTGCTGTTGAAATAATTTTTTTTACATGAAACGAATTTCAAGTTTTCTTCCTTTATTTATTCACTATATTGCTCTGTCCGACCACACACTGGTACTAGGCACATCGAGCTCTCACAACGTTTAACCTGTAAGATTACAGTTGAACCCCACGTGGGATGATCTTATCACTATATATATATGGAGAGAGAGAGAGAGAGAGAGAAGAGAGAGAGAGAGAGAGAGAAACGTGTTCGATACTAGCTCATCTGAGGATCGACAACATGAAACTTTGTCGTAAATTTATATATATATATATATGATTAAGATAATTTGCTTTAGAAGCATTGAATAAAGTATATTATTATTTATATTTTAGCAGTTACAATGCGTATATCGTATAAAATTCGGTAATTAATGAAAATAATCATGACAAGCGAACACGGCTAACATAACAGCTGTACGATGTTCTACGTAGGGGCGATGTTTGCCGAGTTTGCTTGTCATGATTATTTTCATTAATTATCGAATTTTATACGATATACGCATTGTAACTGCCTTCAAGCAAATATATATATATATATATATATATATATATATATATATATACTCATCACGTAATTAATAATTATACACACTTACGC
This sequence comes from Doryteuthis pealeii, assembly GCA_023376005.1. Taxonomy (NCBI): domain Eukaryota; kingdom Metazoa; phylum Mollusca; class Cephalopoda; order Myopsida; family Loliginidae; genus Doryteuthis; species Doryteuthis pealeii. Next base: position 41,537,417 of record CM042178.1, read on the forward strand.
TTGCACACACACACACACACACACACACACACACACACACACACACACACTCACCCAGCGCAAGTGAATCAGTCGTCTGTTCAGCGTTTGTTTATATTTTTTTAAATCTACAGCAGCCGTTTTAGTTTCGGCCTCTGTTTACGTTTTAAAAATCCACGAACACTCGCGTTTCATTCAACAATTTTAAATAGACTGACGAACAAAGCAAAAGAGTCTCGCAGTTTTCTTTTTTTCTGTGATACTTTTATTTTCCCCTCAAACTAACAAAAGCCCTGATGAAGATCTATTGAAATAGATCGAAACACTGCAGCGAAGGCGAAATAAACATTTCTCGTTTATGAACTTGTTTTTTTCAATTTTTCATAATATTACACACACACACACACACACACACACACACATACATATATATATATATATATATATATATGGGAAATTCTGAAGCTGGATTCTATACTATTGATTGTTTAAAATGTAACAAAAATATGTAGGGGAGACTTCCAGATCCTTAACTAAACGTCTATCAGAACACAAATATCATATTAAATGAGGTTTTCAAAACAACGCTTTATTTAAACACATCTTTGATCTCAATCATTCTTTTGATTTCAAAGGTGACAAAATATTAACCCACATACATGATAAAACACTATGTAAAATTATGGAATCTTGCGTTATTCTTACACATAAAACCATACCCCAAAGACAAGGTTTCTTTAATATATCCCCTTATTTAGCGACACTTGTAATCAGAAACCATAAAATCCCCTTCACACACACACACACACACACACACACACATATATATATATATATATATATATATATATATATATATATATATATATATAAAGAAAATTTGAAAAAACAAGTGTTCCGAAAATGGGATGAATTTAATTATCGATGTTTAAAACATTTCGCTTACATTGAACCTTCACCAGGATGTCTCTTGGGGTGAAGAAAATGATGGATGTTTTTATATGTGACAGGAGATGAAAATCTTTTTAGTTATGTAACTGTATTTGATCAGCATTTTATTTTTGAAAGGCAAGTCGCGATCTACTCACGCGAAGATGTCATGACGCGTGACGCAACTCGAAGAAATGCAAAAGACGAGAAAAAGTATTAATGGACTGATTATTTTTAAGAGAACATAGGGAAACAAAGTGGGAATGATAACTACATAAATAATTAAATGAAGCCTGGTATTTAGTAATTATTTAATACAATTTAACTAGAAACGGAGATATAATAAATAATACATGTCGGTTATTAAGGGAACAAAGTGGGAATGATAACTAAATAAATAATTAAATGAAGCCTGGTATTTTGTAATTATTTAACACTATTTTAGCTAAAAACGGAGATATATTGAAAAAACCATGTCGATTATTAAGGGAGGGCAAATGCGAAATTGCACAGGCTTCAAAAATCTGTCGTTTATTAAGGGATACATTAAGATGAATACATGAATATTCATTTATTAAGGATATATATATATATATATATATATATATATATATATATATATATATATATATAAGTTAATGTCCTAATAAATAGTTTTAAATCATACATCTGTATATGTCTTTTTCTATCGACTCTAATTCTATTGTACTATTCATAATTCAAAATATCATGTATTCAATATTGGGCCACCTGTTGGATGTAGGTGGTGACCTGTGATGCTTAATGAAGGGACCCTAATAGCTGAGCAGTCCACTTTGACCCTTACTTTAGCTAGAGTGATTACCGGTGATTGTCCCAGCCCTATTACTCTTATGGTAAGTCCCAACTCTTTTTATCATATATATGCTGGAAGGCGGCGGCTAAGGGTCTTAGAGTCTTGGGTATGACATTAAACTCTGATGGTGAGGTTCCAGTTCATGAGGTTTGGGAAATGTAGAGCACCCCTTCATTACCATTGCTTCCTGGTCCACTCTGACCCGGAGTAGTAGTAACAGTTATCGTCCCATCTATGGGTTAAATAGAACTGATAGCAGTTTTGTGGTGGGGGGATGTCAGTTGGAATCTAATGGTGAAGTTCTAATTCTGGAGCTCTGGGGAGTGTTTACTCTTTCGTTGCTATTACTCCCAGGTTCACTCTAACTCGGTAGAAGCTTTAGACCACGATCAAAGGGGAAAAAACAATTTCTCTGAATGTTTGAGTTGAGGCTTGATGATTAGTATTATCTGCGTTGCTCGGTCTATTGTCCTCATCTTCATTGTTATCTGTACAACGTTTCGGCCGATGTGCCCTACGGCCTTCCCCAGGAACCTTCTTTTCAAACTCGGGAACCTTTTTGGACTCGGAAACATTCTTTTCAGACACGGGAACCTTCTTGTCGTAATCGGGAGCGATCACGGAACTTTGAACCTAACCCTTTATTCAGTCCACGGGGGTATCCTGTTCTCATTCCGCTAACCATAGCTGGGGTAGAGGCGTTAAGCTGTGTTAATTATTATTCTATGTTACTGCTCCCCCTGACCAGGACTGAACCTGCAGTTTAGAGATAACTGTCACTTAGAACTGTCTTAACCTAACTCCTTTATCCACTAGGCCATGTGTTCAAGAAGGTTTCGAGTCCGAAAAAAATGTTCCCGAGTCCGAAAAGAAATACCTGAAGAAGGCAGGAGAGCACATCGGCCGAAACGTTGGACAGATAACAATGAAGATGAGGACAATAGTCCGAATAACACAGATAATATTTTTTTAAAGTTATAAAAAATGTGTTAAAAATTGAGGTAAAAAAAAACAACTTTTGAATGCTCATCAATAGAAGAAAACGTCTTCGGCATAAAATAACCCAATAAGGGTCGACACGCCGTAAAATCCACCAAATCAAACTGAACCTATTATCCACAGAGGAAATAGATGCATTTTCAGCCTACGCACCTTGTTGTGAGGGTTGTGTGTATTTGATACATTTTTCAGCTGGTAAAAGGGTTAATCTTTTTTGGCACGCCTTAGATATTATCTTTTTTTCATTTATTAATTTATTTATTCTATCAAAACCTTGCTTAAGTATCTCCAATATCTGCCCCGTCTGTAACCAATCCCTAATCCAGCTTAAGTCAGTCATACGTGAAGAAAAAAACGTGGGCAATTCCAATCCTATCCCTTAATTGGGAGGAGAGAAAACTGTTTTTAAGGAAATCATTTTCTACTATTGTAACTAAAGCCCCAGGTGTTTAGTTTCTTCAAAACTTTCAATAATCCAATTGGGTACTATTTAAAGAAAAATACCCAACTATCTATTCAAGTGATATTTAATCTTCGAAATCTTAATCCCCAAATCGGCTTGATATCATTTTCCTGATTTACTTCCTTCCTCGAATCTCTGTGAGGTGTCCTGTGTATGACACTAAACTGCATCTCCAATTTTAGAGCCCTGGAGAGTATGGAGTTCCCTTTCATAGCCATTACTCCCTGGTCCACTGTGACCTGGAGTGATAGTAACTATTAGAGTCCTGTCTATGGGAAGAGTCCCTGTGTTGTGGTGGCTAAACGTGCAAGATTGCGACTTCGTAGTAAGCGAGTTCGAACCCCAGTCGCACATTACGTTCACTTTCGGACTAATACCCTATTCTTCTTCAAGGATGGCTTTATTAAATAACCCC
>CM042178.1:41546037-41556037 GCA_023376005.1 Doryteuthis pealeii
ATCTCCTTGGTCTAGCGCCATTGAAAAGGGGATAGACTCCATTGATGTCTGGCTGATACCGACTTTAGGCCGCCTCATCGACTTATTAAACTTTTATTATATATCTATCATTATACTAGTTCGATACCGGCCCTCGCCAACTCAGTAAATGAGTAGCACAGGGATCTGTGCAGTAAAGTAAGGACCTGATGGTAGGTGTGGCGCTCCACCTCAGATGCAAAAACGATCTCCTTGGTCTAGCGCTATTAAAAATGGGATAGACTCTCTCACTGATTGGCTGATACCGATTTTAGGCCACCCCGACGACTTTACTTATCATTATACTATTGCTAACTCCGCTACCTATGAGCTATTGGCGAGAGTCGGTATCGAACCAGGAACGTTGGGGTTCCTAAGCGGACGCTCTAACGATTGAGCTAAAGCGGACCTTATATTCTTTATGTGGTGTAATGGTTAAAATCATGGGAAATGGACTCGTCACCCCGAGTTCAAATCCTGGACGTGGTAATTGCATTTCACTTAGCGCTAATACCCTTGGGAAAGGTATGAATCCTACTCTCCCTCCAGCTATGGATAAATAGCAGGGAAGACTGGGCTCTTTAACCATGGCTAGGTAACCAGTCTAGGAGAAGGAAAACTCTGAATTCAAACCTGTTAAACTCCGCTTAAGAAATTGACCTTGTGTCGTATCCTGCTCGTGCGGAGGGGTTTGGTAAATATATATATTCTTTATGTGTAGAATGTCTAAAATAGGTAGACAATTATCGGATTCTAATTCATGGGTAAACTGTAAGATGGGTTGCATTTAATTTAGTCAGTCCTTATTATCTGTTATATTAGTTTCTTGTGGGTAAATGATCAAGACGTTGTTTATGCATATATACTAGCATGAATATACACCCTCCTTCGGGCGTAAGTATTTAAGTTTTAATGTAATGAAATATATTGGATTAGAAAGACTAATGCAATTAAATCAGAATGTATATAAAAGTGGAAATGTGTGGTGTTATGGAAGCTACGAGACGAGTTCTAATTCTGGACGTGGCTGTATATATATTGTCGGCTGAAAATAGCCATATGTTTGTTTACGTTCTCGTAAGTTCGTGCGGAGTCTCTTAAGAGGAATATAGTACTACTACTACTTAAACAAAGCGAAGACTGCGAGGTCCGTTGGGTGTAGGGGTAGAGGCTTGCTTGTCGATCGACAGACAGGTTTCAATCACAAACGAGGCGATCTTCGTATCTGTAGCTCTGCTGATGAGGCCTAATAGGCTGAAATGTACATACAGAGATTGATTTTTCTCGATTTGTTTAGCCTTATATTTAAGTAGTTAAATCCCGCCTAATTAATTATTAATGAATTAACTTTTTAAAAAATCAGGTTTGACTTCAATTAAGCAGATATTCTCCCATATATATATATATATATATGAGAAAATAAATATTTTAAAAATATAACAAACACCGGATGTTATGATCAGGGGAAACAATTTTATGTGTCAATACTTAAGTATTTCGGTATATTGTACATTTTAAATATATTCTAATTGGTTTCTTTATAAAATCATTCATAGGATTGGTTTTAATACGTTGGAGAATAAAACAATAATATTAGAGATCAATAACACCAAGTATTATTTATTAAACCCGGTTTTGTGAAAACCAATATGCAAATTAACCACACCATATATTATGTAAACCTTTATTTCTTAGAGATATATAAGAAACATTGCAAGAATTTAAACGCACTAATAACATGGGCTGTTTTGAGGCAAATCTAACTCAGATTTTCATACAGCCATCGTTAATAAATAAGATTTATTCAGTGTATTAATAATTTGGACTCATTGATAAACTTGCGCATTTCCTGAGGGTATTGTGACGTAAACAGTGTTTTCGATTACAGACAGACGTCAAATCTCCTTTATAATAAGATATATATTTTTATCTGTATGCATGTGTGCGTTTTTGTGTGTGTGTTTACGTACACGCGCCTACACATCTCTCCAATTCGATGAAAAACATGTCATCAAATACACAAACTTTGACAAAATCATTTACAACCCCCCCCCCACACACACACACACCGGACTGTTTGTCAGCCATTTTGTCCATGTGATCACAAAGCGCGTGTCTTTTTTTTCTTCTTTTCTCACTTTCAGTTACTTTGACGGATCTTCTCCACCACCCCGCCGCCACGCACACCGCCGTCGGCTCCGCCCACCGTTTTGCCCACCCCACCCCCGTATTTGTCCCCTTTTCTCTAGGTTTTGACAGATGTGACGTGGTGACACGGGTCCTGTTGGCCTGGCAATTGGTCGGCTGTTGGCGGGTTTCATACGACAATTAATACCCGGTCGTAACGGGAACATTCTGTCAAGATATCGTAAGACTTCTCGCGAGATTAGAAAATCTCCCGTCGATGAAACGGGGGAACACACAGTCGTACGAAGACGTGACCTTGTCATTGCCGGCCAAGCAATGTTTTCGAATGTATAAAAAGGGTTTTATAGTCCAGTTGGGTATCCATATTTCATTTATCTTCTAGACAGAGCAGAAGTCGTAAGTAAGGTAAGTAAAGTCGTCGGGGTGGCCTAAAGTCGGTATCAGCCTATCAGCGAGGGAGTATATCCCCTTTTCACTAGCGCTATACCAGGAGCAGCATTTACTACTACTATTAATAATAATAATAATAATAATAAGAAGAAGAAGAAGAAGAAGAAGAAGAAGAAGAAGAATATAATAATGAACTAGTATAATGATACAAATAACTAATAGATATATAATATAAAGGGAATAAGTAAAGTCGTCGGGGTGGCCTAAAGTCGGTATCAGCCAATCAGCGAGGGAGTCTATCCCCTTTTCACTAGCGCTAGACCAGGGAGATTGTTTTTGCATCTGAGGTGGAGCGTCACACCTACCATCAGCTCCTTACGTTATCGCTCATATCTCTGTGCTACTCATACGCTGAGTTGGCGAGGGCCGGTATTGAACCAGGAACCTCGTAGTTTCAAGCCGTACTCTCTACCGACTAAGCTAACCCGGCCCTTAGTGAATAATACAGGGTGTTTCGGTTTCTTTGTTTAATAGCCCTTCAGTTTAGCTCAGTTGTTAGAGCATCCACTCAAGATTACGAGTTCGATACCGGCCCTCACCAACTCGGCGCACGAGTAGCGCAGCCTGTATTTACGCGGTAAAGTGGGGAACAGATGGCAGTACTTCTTAGGGTTCCACCTATGGGTTTAATAGAAAAAATGAGTTTTAAAAATAAATATGAATACCCACCAAGAAGAAATAAATCAAAAACGTCTTCGCGCAAAAAATAACCCAACAAGGGTTTATGTGCCATAAAATCCAACCAACCAGCCAACCAGCAGATGTCGCATACTCCAAAAATCCCACTACCTCGACTCTGAACAATTTGATTAATTCTGGTGTTTTTTCCTTTTTGTCTTTTTCAGCAACAACATTACGCATTTCACAGTACCATAGTCTGATTTTGGTTAGGGTGTCCCATCGTGGTGACCTTGTTTACAAACTAATCTCACAGATCCATTACTACTGAATAACCAGCTCGGCCCTCGCGTGATGCCCCATACTTGTGACCTCGTGTCACATCCATACATGGCGAACGTGTTGGGTAAACACCAAGTTCAATTTTGGTCTAAAATTATTATCTATATTTGACATTTAATTAGCACACAACTTAAAATACTTGTTTGTTTTTTTGTTTATTTTTTTCCCCGACATTTGGAAGCAAAAATATGATAGACTGAGATTTCTTCAAAAAGTATAAGATAAGAAAAAAAAAAAAGCACTATGTCACTAATACTATATAGTCTCAGAATTTAGTCTCATTATTTTTATATATACCATGTGTTATTTAGATGTTGTATAAACGTCAGGGTTTTATTTTTAAAGTTTCAATGTTGGAAAAAAAAAAACTTAAAATTATGAGAAAAGTAAACAAAACTCGGCACACGCCGACCAGGTTTGTGTAAAAACATATGTAAATAGGTAATCTATTTATTTTATATGATTCAACATAAGCATTTAGAAATGTATTTTTAAGTTCAAAGTTATGTTATATATTTAAATTAATATTATGTATGTGTATATGTGCAGTATAAAAATGAAAATGTTGAATAATCTTGTGGTAAACTTTAAAAAAAGAAAAAAAAAATTAAAATCATACTTTTTTTTTCAGGTTTTTTAACGCTCCTCGTGACACATGTTGGAATGATCGGCGTGCAAAAAACAATGACTTTATCATTTGAATGAATGAAAAGTACTTCGGTGTCTTGTTTGATCACCAGTGAAACTATTCAAAAGGATTTCCCGGGTTGGGTGATTGCTATGCTCGGATACATTGGAGACATCTGAGAAAGGCCGGGGGATACAATGGCAGAAACGTTGCGTTAAACATACCATAATAAAGATGAGGACAACAGTCCGAAAAATCAAAATAATATACACCAGGCCTCATCTCAAAAAATACATGAACTTAATCATTACCATACAACAAAATCCCTAATGGTGCTAACAATTAAAACCAATTACTAAAAAGTAGAAATGTAAATACATGTATTACTTCCTAACCGTTAGGCATGATATAACCCCAGACGGGTTGATATGCCGTTAAAATCAATAAACCTACCAACCAATTAAAAATTCAGACTAATAATATAAAATCGGTACGGACCCGATACATTACAACAATGGAGACCAATTATAGAGATGAACATTGAGGATACAGCGGCCGAAACGTTTTATTTTTAAATAGAACAGAAAAGATGAGGACAACAGTTCGAAAAATCAAAATAATAAGTTTATTCGTGATCATTTGGTGATTCATATCTTGTCTCATGACTTTGTCAAACTGGTATTTTCCGTTATGTCTCAGTTGTGTCATCGCCCTGGCGAACATCCGAGTGTTGGGTATGGGGTGACAGGAAGTCACGATGGACTGTGCCACTTTTTATTTTGACCCTCGTAAGAAATCTCTCCGTCCTCTTTACAGTTACTTTTCAATTACGTGCTTAACGTAACGGTTATCATCGTAGAATATATATTATATATATATATATATATATATATATATATATATATATATATATTACAACAAACCTAGGCTAAATAGCCTTCTAGAATGTTCAGACACATCCCAATCTTGAGGGATCTTGAAACCCCAAACAACGAACTGGTATTGTGTCAAAGAACTCTCGATATGGAGCAGACATCGTGACCATTGCGGAAGTCCGTTTTAGCGATGAGGACCAATTGACAGAATTTGGGACCGGTACACTTTCTACCGATGGTAGCTGTAAGGATTTGGGGTAAGTCAGCTCGAGCACCCCATCCTGAAGTGGCCTCTACATAAGCGGATCATGACGGACGGCACGTACACATTTCCTACAGCAAAGACTGACCATATATGTGACCTGTGTGGTAGAGCCTGCCTGTCAAGGGCTGGGCTTTTCAGTCACGTATGGTCGCAGGAAGGAGCCATCATGTGTGACAGGGAACATTTTTTAAAAATCAAATTTGGGCCCTCTGCATGCACACAACCGAATCACTTGTAGAAATGGCTTTCTTCTGTGAAGAAGTGGCAATCACCATATATATATATATATATATATATATATATTATATATATGTATATATATATATATATATATATATATATATATATATATATATGTGTGTGTGTGTGTGTGTGCGTGTGTGTGTGTGTGTGTGTGTGTGTGTTTTGAGTGTGTAAGTAATTGATATCGAAAGATTTTGGTATTTGCAATCCCATTTTGAGACATGAGAGCTCAATGTATACATATGAAATATACATACACACACATGTACTCACATACATACATACAAACAAGAGATAACAATATAAATGAAAAACCTTTAGGTTATAAGATTAATTATTATAATATAATAATATATATCATATATTATAATAGAAAGGACGAGAGGAAACCATTGCCATCAAAAATCAGTTTCATCAGTTCGAGGATCCAACTTACGATTTACTAATGATAGATCTGCGAAGACTAACTTTATACTCCCCTTCTACCCAGGCCATGTCAGGTAGATGCTTCTAGTATATATATATATATATATATATATATATAGTCATTCACAGACACGTGTTTCGACTTATCAAGTCTCTTCAGTGTGGCTAGACATTTTGTGAGCTACCTACAGCCGGGATAGAAATCCGATCGTTTCAGTAGCAGTCGGATAGCTTTCCATAGATAAATAGATAGATAGATAGATATGAAGGGACTTAGATAAACAGATTTTAAAATAGACATACATACAGTGATAGATAGATAGATAGATAGATAGGAATATGCATAGATATGAAGGGATTCAGATAGATATATAGGTAGGTAGATAGCTAAGGTTTAGAATAGACAGTCTATTGATGTGATATATATATATATATATATATATATATATATATATATATATATATTATATATATATATGTATATAGATAGATAGATAGATAGATAGATATCAACAGCTGATAAGACGTCATTATATGAACTTTTCAGCACCCCCCCCCCACACACACACACTCTTGTACAAGGACTCCCTTGTCAAAAGTAAAATAATTATACAAGGGAAGAGAAAAGGGATCCATTGAAGCCCCCTAACGAGTAAGAGAGACAACGGAGGGGGGACGTAATAGAAATAGAAAAGAAAAAGAAAAAAAGAGATAGAAAAAGACGAGGGTGATAATAACATGACGAAACGTCAGATATGTTGACATTTTTATTAATCGAAATGTTAGGGTGAGGATCAGCTATGAAAGATAGGGAACCCACTCATTATTATTATTATTATTATTATTATTATTATTATTATTATTATTATTATTTCACTCAATTCGTGTTTTTCACACCAGCCTCAGGAAGCTGAGTGACAGCAAGTCTCCTCTAGTATCCAGGACTCTTCTGGGTATTCTATCCAATCTTAACAATGCTGTAGTCTGGATGATCTCAATTCTTCCTCTGATTTCCAGTTCATCCAGACTCTTTTCCAGACCCTTGAGGACCATTCCAAGGGCATCAATTACAATTGGCACTACCTTCACCTTCATGTTCCGCGGTTTTTTAATTCTCTGGCAAGGTCTAAGTATTTGTGTTTTTGCTTTCTTTCATTTTCTCTTCGTGATTGGCCGGGACAACAAAATCCACACTATGGCAAGTTCTCTTCTTCTTGATCAACACCAGATATCTTGATATAGTTGATAGAGAAGAGATGGAGAATTATCAATTGTAAAAAAAACACTGCTTCATAATTATTATATTGATGCAAAGGTTTAATTTTTTTTCTATTGAAGAAGAAAAAATTCCTATCATCATTATTCTCTTATCAAAGTATTTTCCCTGCTTTTCTATGATCTTATGCCACAAGATACAAGGTGTCTTGTGTATTCCATCCTAAAAGAACAATTCCAGTTTTTGATTTTTTTGAAATTCTTCAAGGAATTTCTTGATATCTTATCTTATTGGAACTGTTGATCATACAAGGAATATTGTAAAGTGTGAAACAAATGATATCCTGAAAGTGACTGGTCACTAAAATGCATGGCATATTAAAGAATTTCCTTTTGCAATGTTCATTTGTTTACATTGATATTTGCAACTTGGGAACATACATTTTTATACAGCAAATATCACTGATTGATTTCTCTTTCTTTTCAATCTTCTATGGATGAGTGGGAGTGGGAGGGGAGGGGGAGTTGGGGGGTAGGAGTGTGGGGGAGCTGGCAAATACGTTCATTCCCGCCCGTGGAGTCATGTTGGGCGAATTAGTCTGCTAAGGCCGATTATTATGTTGTAGTGAGCTCGAACCTAAGTAGGTGCCACATATATATTTGGCCTTCAGTCAAACGGTTATAGGCTTTGAAAATCTCTCTCCCCCTCTCTCTCTCTCTCTCTCTCTCTCTCTCTCTCTCTCTCTCTCTCTCTCTCTCTCTCAAAATCTGTTAAAATCTATCTAACCTAGTCTGTTCACATCCACCTATCTATCTATATCAGTATGTTCATATCTATCTATCGATCTATCTATGTTAGTATGTTCATATTTCTCTATGTATGTATCTATCTATCTATCCCTAATCTTCATAGATATCGATCTATACATAGTTGGCCATCTGTCAAACGGTTTTTAAGCTGATCCCCCCCTTCTCTCTCTCTCTCTCTCCTCTTATATTATATATATATATATATATATATATATATATATAATTTATTACTGCCACTGGGTAGCGATCACATATATCGCTGTTGGCAAGTGTCGACCACTCAAATCGTACAGATTTATTGGTTTGCTTTTCGTTTCTACGTAGTCTTAGTCGTAATTTTGCTGTGACTATTCTGTGTTCGGAGGATACTCCTTCAAAAGAGGACTATGCTTCGCAGTTCATTGAACTATTTATCCACTTTTTATTTATTAGGATATAGTCTAATTGGGCTTTTGTATTGTTTGGGTATATGTAGGTCCATAGTTTGCCTTTTCTTTTTTGGTATTTTGTATTTAAGCATACAAGCCTGTTCTCAATAGAGAACTCGCCTAGGAGTTCGCCGCTTCTATTTGGGATGTTATGTAGGTAGTATCTATTGTTCTCATTTTTGCCTAGCTGAGCATTTATGTCACCCCAATGACCAGAACATTGTGTTTGGGTATCTGTCTGCATAGGGAGGATAATTCATTATAGAACTTTGTGATATCCGTTTCTTCACTGACATTAGCGTCATGCAGGGATTCCCATTAAACGTAGCGCATATAATTCTCGGTTGGATTTTTCTACACTATTTAGTGCTTTTATAGCTCGGGGGCTGAGGAGCATTCCTACACCTCCTATGGTGGCATTTATGGAATTTTTACGCAGATGCCAACACAAACGTCCATCCATTACCTGTTTCGTGATATTTTAGTTCTAATTCACTATGATCAAATCTATGTTCTTGTACGCAGATTATGTCTATATTTTAATCCACTGCAGACGCTGTTAACTCAGGTAGTTGGCTTATCGTTTCTAACATTCTGACATTAAATGTTGCTAAGTTTAAGGTTTGTTTACACCTTAGTAGGGGGGGGTTACTCCTAGGTTCTGCGGTTGTCTTTTTAGATATTGTGGTCAGAGCTGGCACGTTGGTAGTGGTTGTGTCTTGTTTGTCTACTCTGGGTATGATACAGTTTGTGTGCCGTGGTTGGGGCACTGTTGGACAATGCTGTTAAAATGAAAATATTTTATATCATATTCATAGCTGATATTGAAATAATAAAATGAAAATATCTTATATCATATTCATAGCTAATATTGAAATAATAATAATATATTAAATATAAATCGAAATATTGTTCAATATTAGCTATGAATATTATATAAAATATTTTCATTTTAACAGCATTGTGTGTTTTCATACCCTTTTATCTATAATTGATAAAGAAAAAGGCTAAAAATGGATAACGGCCTTCGTCAGAATAAAATTAAAGCGGTCAAAATACGGTCAAAATATTTTTTTGAAATTGTTTGAAGAAAACGTTCCATATCAACATCACTATTCTCTATCGCTGTGGAACGTTTCTCAAACAATTTCAAAAAAATTATTTTTCGAACATTTCAAAATTCTCCGTATTCTAACCGCTTTAATTTCAAACACCAAACATTTTACTCTGACGAAGGCCGTTATTTTTTGTATAAAAATCTGCAAAATCTTAAAGATTTTGTAGATTTCTATTGTTATTATTTGATTTTATAATCATGTGTACATGAACAAACGCCTGGCCGAAACACACGTTAGTAAAATAAAATCTATTTCATCCATTCAGCATTTTCTTTCCTTTGTTTATTTTTCCTTTCAACACACACACACACACACACACACACATATATATATATATATATATATGTATATATATATATATATATATATATATATATATATATGAGAGTAAACAAACAGTATGTTTGAGATGGCGA
>CM042178.1:41561037-41563537 GCA_023376005.1 Doryteuthis pealeii
TATTATATATATATATATATATATATATATATATGGTGCAGTGGGCAAATTGTTGTCTAAAACCTAACACTGAAGGGGATGCTTGGGTTTGTTCAAAAACTTTGCTGGGTTCTTTCTACTTGTTTTCTTGGCCCGTGATAACAATAGTCGCTTTCTCATCTTTATCGAGAAATACCGAATGATTTCATGCACTACCTGAGACACTACTGCCTGATAAAAAAAAACTCAGACACTCCCATACTATGGCTATGGGTGTTTGTTTGCTATAAGCAATTTGAAGAATACGATCGGGACTTAATAATATTGTTGCTTGGGCTTGACGTGACAATATATCTTTAATTATAAGTGATATATCCGAGGTAAGGGATATATTAGTAAAAGTTGTAGGAAGGTATACTCGCAGGTAAGTATGAAGCTGGTGTGGCGTAGTAATAGTAGTAGGCGTGTACTAACAGGCGTTTGTAGCACTACAGTGTTAGGTATTTATGGTGGACACTAATCAATCAGATTACTGTGAGGGGGTACTTGAGGATATGTATATTCATTACATCAATAAGTTTGGTTATGGGTTATTCTATTTAATGGCATCTTAACCCTTGTGGGGAAAGTCCCCGAAGCATACTGACTAATATGCTGGGCTGTGATATCGTAGTAAGCGAGTTTGAACTCCACTCGCGTTATTATGTTCTCTTTCGGACTATGAAAAACTATATATATATATATATATATATATATATATATATATATATTTGCCAACCCTTCCGCACGAGCAGAATGTGACACAAGGTCAATTACTTAAGCGGAGTTCAACAGGTTTGAATTCAGAGTTGTCCTTCTCCTAGACCGGTTGCCTAACCAAGGTTAAAGTGTCCAGTTAACTCTACTATTTATCCATAGCCGGAGGGAGAGTAGGATTCATACCTTTCCCAATGGTATTAGCGTTAAGTGAAATGCAATTACCACATCCAGGATTTGAACTCGGGGCGATGAATCTATTTCCCATGACTTTAATCTTTACACCACGCGCTTCCATGTGGGGGTTATATATATATATATATATAATATATATATATATATATATATATATATATATATATATATATATATATATATATATATGATTTCACGTGTATTGATAAACTAGTAGAAATTATTTTTATTAACTACATGTGTATTAATAAATTGAGAGAAATATTTTTTATGTTAGATTTTTCTTTGCGTTAATAAATTAGAAGAAATAACTTTATATTAATATTTAATATTTAATATTTTAATTATTATAATTTAATATTTAATATTTAATTAAAATTAGAAGAAATAACTTTATATTAATATTTAATATTTTAATTATCATAATTTAATATTTAATATTTAATTAAAATTAGAAGAAATAACTTTATAATAACTGGTGGTTTGACCCTCAGCCACTGTCTTCTAGCATCGATATGATAAAAAGTGGTGGGTATTTGATATAAGATCAATTTGAATATTACGGTTGGGACAATCATGTAGATGCTAGGGCTTTACATGACAAAATATCTTCATTTATTAAGTTTGGTAATTTCATTTTTGTTCATATCAACCCTTGTGGATGAATTCCACGCAGTGTAGTGATTAACGTGCTGGACTGTGATATCGTTGTAAGCGAGTTCGAACTCCAGTCCTGCTATTACGTTCACTTTCGGACTAATACCTTTGGGAAACATGGAAACCCTTTCATCCTCCCAGCTATGGGCAAAATAATATGACTACTGTTCTTCTACAAGGTTGGCGTTGGCATTAAATAACCCACAAGATTGATATGCAATTAAAAAAACAAACAACAACAAACTAAACCAAAACCGGTTATTTCTTATAAGACTAACATAAACAAAGGGGAACCACTCTTGACTGATAAATTATTCATTTATTTTCCCATTAAACTAACCCTAACCCTAAACCCTGAACCTAACCCTAACCCTAACTTCTTTTTTCCTAGTAGATCAATAAATAAATAAATAATTTATCAGTCAAGAGTGGTTCCCCTTTGTTTATGTTAGACTTATAGGAAATGATTAAATTGGTTATTTAATGCAAAATCTTGTAGTTTTTTTTGTACATATGATTTCATGTGTATTAATAAACTGACAGAATTAATTTTCATTAACTTCATGTGTATTAATTAATTAATAGAAATAATTTTAATTAGCTTCATGTATATTAATAAATCGAGAGAAATAAATCTGTTATAACTCATATGGATTACAACATATATATATATATATATATATATATATATATATATATATATATATATATATATATATTATAATATATATAATACAAGAAATAATTATGTTAGATTTTTCATTAACTTCGTGTGTATTAATGAATTAGAAGAAATAATTTCATATGTATTAATAAACTACTGGTTGACACTCTGCCACCGCCTTCTAGCACCTTTAAGATAAAAGGAACTGAGAGTTGCTATGAGAGAAAGTTCAATAATACAGGCGAGACT
>CM042178.1:41571037-41581037 GCA_023376005.1 Doryteuthis pealeii
ATCAATTATGTTCGGTTAGTGTAGAGAATTTATTTGAATTCAAACCAAATCGTTAGCAACAATTACAGAGATTTTCATGACCTTCTTTTAATCTGATCGTGACTTCCACTTCCTGTTTTGTGAGGCAAGCGGGAGATAGTTTCATAAGATAGCCATTCTCTAGTTAGCCACCGAACGATGAAGACGTTGTTATCTGGAGATCGAACAGCAAAACCCACACACCTTTGATGAGCCAACAACGGTCCGTCGGTCGAAGAGACAGCGAGTGGCATGTTGTGTGTGTGGGCGGGAGCAAAGAAGGTAGAAATGTGACGAGTTCGAGGCGGGCACGAGACGAGTTGTGAAGGGGGTGAAAGCGTGAGTGTCCTTGAGGCCGCGATTTGTAGATTGAGAGTCTCGTGGCTGGCGAGACGAGAGTTGTGACGTGTAAAAATTTCGGCAAGACCTTGTATAAAAGGAGACGTTTGGACAGAGCGAGGAACGGTGGTGGAGAGTGAACATGACAGGATTAGTTTGTCAGAGTTCGTCTTCTCAAAGTTGCAAAAAGTATATTTGCCTGTGATACGTGTTTCTTGTAGAATACAGAGGTGAAGCTTGGGCGTTGGCATCAGAGCAAAAGGCCAAGTGTTACGTTGTTTTTGGCAGCAACGATGAAGACGTTGTTATCTGGATTCTCACCGCGCGGTTGGGGATCCGGACTCACGAAAGAGAAATAAAGATGTTGTAGCGTTTGTTTGTATTCGCCTGGTGGAGTTGTCTGCCCCTTTTAGTTTGATGATGCCCGCTAGGGCACCAGTATTTAAGCGCCGGTTTCAAACACTTTCGCCCTCTTTATAGTTTCAGCAACTACGAGCCACATGGGGTAGATTCTATCTAAACCCTCTCGTGGGGCTCCGCCCCCCTTACATTACTGTAAGTTCTTTACAGCATGGACTATCGCTAGTCTCATGTCTGTACTCTTTTATGTTATATCTGTATCATTCATGAATGTGTCTTATCTTTATTTGTGTACCTCTTTTTATGTGTACTCTTTATTATGAACGTTGTCCCAACTGTTATCCATGTGCTGTGTATAATAAATGTTTGTCTATTAACCTTTGTCGGAGTTATTTGTATCCAACGTATGTTGAACTTTAAACCATCCTTACAATGTGAATTCACTAAAGAAATGTCTCTGCTTGTTAACTAAGAACAAACCAACAATGCAGGACATCTCAAAAAGCATCTTAAGAAGAAGACATCAATTAAGACAGAGAAATAGATATGTGAATTCACTAAAGAAATGTCTTGGGTTGTTAACTAAGAACTAACCAACAACGTAGGACATCTCAACCAACACCAGACATCCCAACGTCCACGTCAAGACCAGCAACGGTGACACCAAAAGAGTTAATAACATCACAATATTCGTCGGCAGAGGAGTCTAACACAAAACACAGCCCCCTGCACTCAAAGGTTAGAAATGTGGCCTATTAATTTGTACCATTTACTGAAAGACAACCTACGAGAGAGAAGGAAATTGTCTGAGGTTTACAGTTGGTGGTATCCAGGAAGTGTAAAAAGCCATGATGACAGATACGTGTGTCATTCACAAGAAAGGCCAAGATTCTTATTATGAGAGACGTAACTTGTATTTATGTGACACATGTTAAAAAGAAATAATTTTTTAAAAACTTTTTTCTTTTATGTGACACATGCTACATGTTACATGTTACAATTACAGCAATGGTGACACCAAAAGAGAATCATCAGTAGAGGACTCCAACACAAAACACAGCTCCCTGTGCTCAAAGGTTAGACATTAATTTGTACCATTTACTGAAAGACAATCTACGAGAGAGAAGGAAATTGTTTGTGGTTTACAGTTGGTGGTATCCAGGAAGTGTAAAAAGCCATGATGACAGATACGTGTGTCATTAGAAAGAATGTACAAGAGCCACAGATCCAAGACTCAAATAATAAACGTGAATTCACTAAAGAAATGTCTTGAGTTGTTGTCTAAGAACAAACCAACAAAGTAGGATGTCTCAAGCGGAATTAGAAGAAGAAGAAGAAGAAGAAGAAGAAGAAGAAGAAGAAGAAGAAGAAGAAGAAGAAGAAGAAGAAGAAGACACCAGCTAAGAAGATAGCCCAGAAATTAAAAGAGCTACTCGGATAGATACTCAGCCCAAGTAAGATAAATAGACAGACCAAGCCATAAAGAAAGGAAGAAGAAATACGTCGACTATGACAAGTACAGACTAAGATTAAGATATATACGGCCACGGGTATACACAGGTATACGTATGTTAAGATGCTATGTAATATGGGGATCCCTGTGGCGAGTCACTGTGCTGTAGGGGTTAACTACATCGTAGTTAGCTTGTTCGGACTCCAGTTGCGCCTTTACATTCACTTTCGGGCTAATACCCTTAGGAAAGGTATGAACCCCTCATCCCCAAGCCCTTGGTTAAATAGTACCACTACTGCCAGAATTTTTTGGCATTTTTCCTTCCATCTGGGAAAATTTGGCTCAGAACCGCTCACGGTGGCGGCAGAATCTCCGTAGAAGATTGCTCATGTCAGAGGTCACCCTATCGCAACACCATGAAGCTAAGAGGTCTAGAAGAAAGGAGCGGGAACAAAGCACCGGAACATCAACATCTTCAGGCACAGCCTTCAAAGGCGACATCTGTGATCGAGAATGTTTTTCAAACATCGGATTTCACAGTCACAGGAGGCACAAAAACTTTATCATAGTCTTCCGAGACTGAAATGCCAATATGTTCTTCTGCAAAGATGTGTTTGGCATTAAATAACCCCCGAAAGTTGATATGCCATTAAGCAAAGAAATTGACACCAGATTGAAATGTGCAGGTTGAGCACTTTTTTAATACTTGTTAGTTTGCGAAACATTCGGTTCTCTATTTATTTTTCTACAGTCATTTCCTTTCATATATATATTATATATATATATATATATATATATATATATAATAAAAGGCTGAATTTTGTTTTGTGGATCTTGTGAAGTTGTCTTTGTGCTCTTTGAGAGTAATGAAGGGTTGTTTAAAAAGAAGTAAACAAAGCCCGGATGTTCAACGTTGAACAGACATATATATCCTATCGCGTGATTTGTCTTTATGTAACAAGAAAAAAACATTTTTTTAACTTCTCAGTAAGTAAAAATAATACAGCATATATCTAAGAGGTACACATATCTTTTTCAATGCTGTAGTGTTTGTTTATAAATGATACCTAACAACATCCGTTTTAATTGTATGATGTTCCACTGGAGATGCTTGTTGTGTAATATTTGTTGTCGTGGGAAGTTGGGCAGGCGAGCCAAGTTCAAGTTATGTATGTGGTTATTTGCATTTTACACTGTGATCTTAGCATTGGGAAAGGTATGAATCGCTGTCCGGTTGATGTAGACAATAGTATGGTTGGTTGTTTTTTTGTTTTTGTTTTTTGTTTGTTTGTTTTTTTTCACAGCATATCAACGTATGTTGCCTAGCGGCCCTAATTTGAAATGGAGTGATTTATAAAAATAATCATTTTGTATTGTTACATAATTATGGATCCCTAATAGCTTTTTAAGGTAGTATAGAAATCCTGATGGCCTTGGGAGTGAGTGACAATGCTTGACCTCACTCTCACCTTGCGTTCTGGGGATGGAACGTGAAAACGGAAGTCAATAGAAGCCCTTCCGGTTTAAGGACTAAGCAACACAGTGGCAGTTAGTCAGTTGGAGTGTTGGCAGTTAGGACTTAGAAGCAAAGCTAGCAAGATGTGAGCTCACTGTGTGATTGTCTGGTCTGGGGTTCATGAATAAAGTAACATCATTGTAAATCGAAGTCTTGTTGTTATTACTAAAAGCTAACAATGACACAAGGCTTCTGATAAGAAATGATCCCCAACACAGACCCGGAATCCCCAGATAAGAAAGACCAGACCTGTAGAAGATATACCAGACCAAGATAGAAGATAGAAGATTCAGACGACAAGAATAAGAAGTAAAAGAGAAGTATATAACGTATAGATATTTAGTGCCGTCCAAGAAAAGGCACTATGCAACAAATATATCTATTTGGTACCGTGACGACGCCGCTACGTTACAGTATACTTATCTAATTTTGTTTTACTTGGAGAAGCTCGAACCTGGCTGTTGGATCTGATGTTGAGTTGATGTTGGCATTCTTTGATGTTTTAAGTCTGGAATCAACTTAGGATGCTAGAGGATATCTTACCTTGTGCCATTTATAGATTTTAGTAATAACATAAGGCTAAACTTATTTTTTCTCATGAGATATTTTTTTATTTTCCCCCAAGTCAAACTGCTCTGAGTGAGAGACACGTCTCATCCAATCACTGTCCCGTTCCAAACTCAAGCCACACTCTCACCTCTCACACCTTCTCTTCCACAGTTCACCACGTGACACCGCTCAACCAGAAAAAAAACGCCATGTTGTGTTGTGTTGATTCGTCCTAAAAACTTTCCATGCTAAATTAATTTCGAATCAAGTTATTTTGATATTCGGTTTCTTACAGTACCTGTTGTTGTTTAAAGGGTCACTCATTGAACAGGCTCATCGCTGCTTAATTTTGCTGATATACCGGGAACCGGTGCTTGCAATGTGACTTGACCGTAAAACTAGCAATAGGCCCTTCTGTAATATATTGTCTGCTCAATCGGTTTGTGCCTAGAGCACGAGTTGTACGCGGGAAGTGCGTGGGTGTCAAGTATGGGCCTGGAAACAAAAACAGGCCTTTTGCACCTAGAAACGCAGGTGTACATTTGACACTGTGTAGGCACAGAAAATCTGTAGGTATAACCAATTAAAACAGGTTGCGTGGGCGAAGAGGTGTGGCTACAGAAAAACTGCGTAGGTGTCACGATCAAAGAGGCGTGACACCGTGAGTTGGACTATAATTAAAAAAACAACCGTGGAAATCAATTTAGAGACGGAGATCAGGTTCGAGGTCGCTTGCAGAGAACTTCCGAAGGCTCCATGCATGGGTAACCCCTGCTAACGACTCTCAGTCTGCATACAACCGAGGAAATAAAGATATAATATTAATTTTTTTTAAATACAAGTGTCCGTGTTCCTTGACGGGTCCAGTATATAACAATTCCGCGTACTTTAGTTTTACTTCGGCGTGTATATTCCAATCAAGATTTTTGTTGTTTTTTTCTTTCTTCTCCCACTTTTCTTTATAAAATAAATAAATAAATAAATAGATGAAAACGAAATGACAGCCGGTGGTAGACAATCATCTCCGACCAAAAAACAGCAACAGCAACAACAACGCCTACGAGACATGTCTGTCTTGTTGCCCCGGCGACCGGGCCGGATGACGTCATCGCCCCTGACAGCCAAAGAACCAACAAGCTAACAAACTTTACAATGCCTTGATGTCTTGACCGTCCGTTGGCGACGTCTGACCAAGCGGTTTTTAGAAAGATACTGTGTTACAAAATCGCCTCTTAGTCCGGTTAGCGCGGGTGTATGATGGCGGGAAAAAAAGCAGACAGATTTTGTTGTTTTTTATTTATTTGTTTCGTTTCTAGAAATTTGTGCGACGATTGAGCCAGACAAAGAAATCTGTGAAGTGCGTGCAAATCATTTTAGGGGCGGTTTTTCTTTTAACCTTTTTTTTTAATGGAGGCGCGTGGTCTGATGGTTAGAGTCGTCGGAAATGGACTCGTCGACTCGAGTTCAAATCCTGGACGAAGCTACAGTTCACATAGCGCTAATACCCTTGTGAAAGATATTGAATCCAACTACATCCCCCAAATAAATAGTTGGACAGAATGGTCTCTTTAACCTTGACTAGGCAACCAGTCTAAGAGAAGGAAAACTCTGAATTCAAACTTGTTGAACTCCGCTTGGGGTGGTCACTACTAGAATAGGCTCAGTCCTAATTTCACTTATTTAATAATAAGCGAAGGTGTTGGTAAAAGTTGGAATTGGGTATCAAGAGATGCAAATGAAAAAGAAAAAAAAGGCCGCGGGGTGACATTGAATTCTCATTATTTGCTATAGGAAATAAAATTTGAATTGTTGGTTAGTTAGTTGGATTTTACGGCATGTCAACCCTTGTTGGGTTATTTTATGCCGAAAACATCTTATTTTATTCATTCTTCATGGGTACTCAATTCATTTCTTTTTAAACTCATTTTTGATCTATTCAACCCATAGGTGGAACCGTAAAATGTAATACCACTCAGGGTAAGGATGGAACTGGGAGTAATGATGATGAAGGGGTACTCCATACTCTTCAGAGCTCCAGAATTGGAACTTCACCATTAGATGCAGTTTAACGTCATACCAATGACACTTACAGTTTGTTGGAGAGATGCACCTGTTTTTCTTTTTGTTTTGTTTGTTTGTTTTTTCTTTTTCATTTCTAATTTTTATTTATTTATTTACTTTTTTGTGACTTTTAAAGCTCGAAAGGTTAAAGGAAGATATTACGGTTTTAGTCATTCTGTTTGCTTGTTATGTTGATTATACTAATGGATAGATCATTTTTCAACTTACAAGGGTAAAAAAGAAGAGACGAATAGACAGGCACAAAGACAAATAGACAGGCAGAAAGAAAGAAAGAAAGAAAGAAAGAAAGAAAGAAAGAAAGAGATGAGGAAAAGAAAGAAAGCAGGTAGGAGAGTAAAGAAAGAAAGAAAGAAAGAAAGAAGAAAGAAAGAAAGAAAGAAATAGATGAGGAAAAGAAAGAAAGGAGATAGGAGAGTAAAAGAAAGAAAGAAAGAAAGCGACGAGGAAAAGAGAGAAAGCAGATAGGAGAGTAAAAGAAAGAAAGAAAGAAAAAAGAGATGAGTAAAAGATAGAAAGCAGGTAGGAGAGTAAAAGAAAGAAAGAAAGAAAGAAAGCAGGTAGGAGAGTAAACGAAAGAAAAAAAAAGAAAGAAAGAAAGAAAGAAAGAAAGAAAGAAAGCAGGTAGAACAGTAAAAGAAAGAAAGAAAGAAAGAAAGAGTTAAAGAAAGAAAGAGATGAGGAAAAGAAAGAAAGCAGGTAGGAGAGTAAAAGAAAGAAATAAAGAAAAGAGATGAGGAAAAGAAAGAAAGTAGGAGAGTAAAAGAAAGAAAGAAAGAAAGAAAGAAAGAAAGAAAGAAAGAAAAAAATGTGATGAAATTGTATACAGAGAGAGATTTAAAGATAGTAAATGTAGATAGATTGATAAATATATAGATTGACAGATAGAGCGATAAGCGTGTGTGTGTGTGTGTGTGTGTGTGTGTGTGAGGGTGAGAGAGAGAGAGAGAGAGAGAGAGAGAGAGAGAGAGAGAAGAGTATATATATATAGAGAGAGATGGGAATTTTAATCTAACACACACACAAACACACACACACACACACACATAAACTACCCTATGGGATAATCTAAATGAGCTCAGTATGTCAAAAAATCACACACACACAGACACAAACACACACACACACACACACACATATGTATAAGTACACACAGACTTATGACCTAGGATTTATGATTTATATTATAATCATATTTATAGTAAAATATTCCGACACAGTGTTTTGATTAATGGATCCACAGCATTAAAAACATATTTGAAACAAACAAAGTAAACTCACTTTTAACAAAATATTACAGATAAGAACGCAAATAATTTTCAAATTTCAAATCACGTGCTGTTAAAACACAAACGCTGATGTATATCACTCGTTTGAACAGAAACCAAAATAACCACAATATATTTATTAACCTGAATAAGATTAGAGACACATACTAAATAAATATTTATTTCAAATATGTTTTTATACTGTGAATAAACGCGTAGTGTTGGAATATTTTACCAAATATAAATAAATGCTCCTCATTTTTCGTATTTTTCACTCTTATTAATTTTTCAATATATATATATATATATATATATATATATATATATATATATATATATGAGGAAGAATGAATAAAGAAAAGAAAGTACAGAATGGATAATAAAAGATGAATTTAATCAATATCACTTACACATGTGTTACGGTCAGTTTATCTATCACATGTGTAAGTGATATTGATTAAATTCATCTTTCATTATCCATTCTGTACTTTCTTTACTTTATTCATTCTTCCTCATATCGTCGGAATTCCAATTCCATTTTTACACACACACACACACACACACACATATCTTATTATAATGGAGATTGTGTGTTTTTCTGTCTGTAACCGAAACTATATTACTACTCAAGTCTCAATTCCCTTTGTTATTTACATCACATTCTCCATGATTTTATTTATATTTAAACCTCAATTATTAATAAAATTGCTTCACCTTTTTATTAGTGTTGTCCATATCTACATACAAATAACATGCAATTGTATTTATATATACAAAAAATAGCGGTTTACAGTGTGAACGGGAAGGCTAATTTGCATATTGATATTAAAAATGTGATTTTAATAAATATGTGCTTAGTATTATTGATTTCTAATTGTTTGGTTTTATTTTAATGAATATAAACAAAAATCTCTTCAATGAATCTTAAATGAAATCCATTAACAAGAAAAAATAACTGTCATTTTATTCTTTATTTCCTAATTCAACTAAATAGTTAAATAAGTAAAATTCAGCAATGAAAGACGGCAGTGATGGAAGAGTAAGTTTCATATCTATTTTTCTATTATACCCCCACTCTGTTACATATCTTTTTATCTGCATTCTTATTAGACTTTCTAATTTAATACGATATTTCATTACATTAAAACTTAAATACTTGCACCCGGAGGGTGCATATATTTGCTAGTATATATATATATATATATATATATATATATATATATATATATATATATATATACTCTTATTGTTAGAGTCACAGAGCAAAGAAATCTCAAGTATGTCTATTTGGATATGTATATGTCCGGATATGTATATGTATGAGTACATGTGTATGTGTGTGGATGCATGCATGTGTATGGGCATGTGTGTGTATATATGGATGTGTATATATATGTATATGTATATATTGAATTAGTTAAATAATTAAGTAGATAAAACAGATTCTCTTGGATCCTCATATATATATATAATTTTGGGAAAAAATTAAGGAAAATGGGAAGATGACAGGAATGAATAAACAAGTAAATAAATGAAATCTAAATGAACTGGGGCGGTCCCTTAGTTGAAATCTGGAATAGATTGATTTAACAGAAATTCTTAACAAATTACCGACAGCAAATATCCTTTTTTTATAGCGTCACACCAGAGGGAAACAGGACAACAACAACAAAAAAGAAAAAAAAAAGAAAAAATCTGTTTTCAAATGCCTTAAAAGTAATAAAGAATTCATCATTCGCATCTGATGATTTGGGAGAGTTAGACACTTTGTCTAAGCTTCCTGAAATAGTATATAATGCAAAAATTCAAAGTTTTTGTTTTTTACTTATATATACTAGCAAATATATGCACCCTCCGGGTGCAAGTATTTAAGTTTCAATATAATAAAATATCATGTTAAATTAGAAAGGCTAATGAAACTGAATAAGAATTCAGACAAAAATATTTGGAACAGAGGGGGTATAATCGGAAAATAGAATAACTTTGAAACTAACTCTTCCATCATTTTCCATTACTCCCGTCTTTCAGTGGTAAATTTTCCTAATTCAACTATTTAGTTAAAATAGAAAGTAAAGAATAATATTACAGTTATTTCTTCTTGTTAATGGATTTCTTTTAAGATTTATCCCCGAGATTTTTGCTCATATTCAACAATTAGAAATCAATAATACTAAGCATATATTTATTAAAATCAAATTTTTAAGATCAATATGCAAATTAGCCTTCCCATTCACACTGTGAACCGCTATTTTGTTGTATATATAAATACAATTGCATGTTATTAGTGTATAGATATTGTTAACAGTCTTAATGATGTAAAACAATTTTACTAATAATTGAGGTTTAAATTAAAAAAATAAAATCATGGAGAATGTGGTGTAAATAACAAAGGGAATTGTGACTTGTATAGTAATATAG
>CM042178.1:41586037-41593537 GCA_023376005.1 Doryteuthis pealeii
AATTTCTTTCTATATAAAATCATTCGTAGGATTGATTTTAATACGTAGGAGATTAAAACAGTAATATTTGATCAGCTCCTTACTTTACTACACAGATCCCTGTGCTTACTCACACGCTGAGTCGGCGAGGGCCGGTATCGAACTAGGAACCTTGTGGTTTGCTAGCCGAACGCTCTACCGACTGAGTAATTATTATTAAAACCGGTTTTGATAGAATTATGCAAATTTACCACACCATATATTATGAGAACCTTTATTTATTCTTAGGGATGTATATATAGACACAGTGCAAGATTTTAAATGCACTAATAACATGGGCTGTTGTGAGGCAAATCTAACTCAGATCTTCATAGAGACATCGTTAATAAATAAGATTTATTATTCTATGTATTAATGGTTTTGACTATGAATTCAATACTCATTGATAAACCTACGTTATTTCTACGGTGACGTAAGCAGTGATGTAGTTTCCGGTTACAGACGAACATACACCGAATCTCTATTACATATCTTATTATAATGGAGATTGTGGGTTTGTCTGTCTGTAACCGAAACTATATTACTATACAAGTCACAATTCCCTTTGTTATTTACATCACATTCTCCATGGTTTTATTTTTATTTAAACCTCAGTTATTAATAAAAATTGTTTTAGATTATTAAGACTGTTGACCATATCTACATAGTATTTACCGCGTACCCCACTTGTACGGGTCAGGCACAAAGTCCCTATTAACGTGGGACCACCCACGAGCCGAGACTCATGGAGTGGCAGGTGAAAAATTGCGTCGATCCCGTCGGCATTCCCCCTCAAGGGGGGCGCCTCAGGCACTGGGCAATAAACCCAGCCCTGCCCCTTTAAATCAAGGGGGCAGGTGTTGCCTGGGGGGACGGCCCCCTGGGATCGACGCTATTAACTTGTAAAGATCCAGGGCTGAAGCCACTGGACCCCCGGTGTTGACCAGGTCTACATACTAATAACATGCAATTGTATTTATATATACAACAAAATAGCAGTTTACAGTATGAATGGGAAGACTCATTTGCATATTGATTTAAACATTTTGATTTTAATAAATATATGCTTAGTATTATTGATTTCTAATTGTTTGGTTTTATCTTATTGAATATGAGCAAAAATCTCTTCAATAAACCTTAAAAGAAATCCCTTAACAAGAAGAAATAACTGTAATATTATTCTTTACTTCCTATTTTAACTAGATAGTTAAATTAGGAAAATTTACCAATGAAAGACGGGAGTAACGCAAAATGGTGGAACAGTTAGTTTCAAAGTTGTTCTATTTTCCGATTATACCCCCTCTGTTCCAAATATTCTTATCTGAATTATTATTCAGTTTCATTAGCCTTTCTAATTTAACATGATATTTTATCATATTAAAACTTAAATACTTGCACCCGGAGGGTGCATATATTTGCTAGTAATATATAAATATAGCAGACTATATTAAGGTCGATTTGGCTCCGTCGGTAGAGCTTTCTCTATGGAACGATAAGGTTTAGGGTTCGTTACAGTCTCTTGCCAACTCAACTATCTTTTCCGCCCTGTCGGCTGGGGCGTTAGAATGCACTGACTGCACCTCTGCAGAGGGGTAAGACTCCCCCAATGGGGCCACCTGTTGGCCGTGGGTGGCGACCCGTGATGCTTAAGGATAGAGCCCAGGTGGATGAGCAGTCCATGACTTGCAATACTCCACTTTGGCCCTATCTTGGGCTAGACGGGCGGTTGGAGAGGCCCCCTCCGATCAATCGGCTGGTCATGTCAAGCCCTAGCACCTACATGATTTTCCCAACCCTATTGCCCTTATGGCAAGCCCCAACCCCTTTTTATCATATGGGTGCTAGAAGGCGGTGGCTGCGGGTCTACATGTCCTGGGAATGACGTTAAACTCTATCTGATGGTGAGGTTCCAATTCTGGAGGTTTGGGGAATGTGGAGCACCCCTTCATCGCCATTGCTCCCTGGTCCACTCTGACCCGGGGTGGTAGTACCTGTTAGGGTCCCATCTATGGGTTAAATAGAAAAATGTATTTATAAAAAAATTCTATTATCCATTAAGAATTGATTTATTTCAAAACTTTATCGGCATTAAATGACCCACTGAGGTTGATATGCCGTAAAATAAAACAAACCAAGCAAACCAAATCAACTATCTTTTAAACTCGTCTTGCTTAAGTAAAGACCCAGGTGGAGTTTTGCCTGTCATGGACTGCAGCCCACCAGAATTCCGTCCTAAAACATCAAGAGTCACCAACTACGGCCAACAATTAGCCCCATTGGTAGGGGATTTTATTCCTCTGCAGAGGTGCAGTCGGTATATTCTACAGCTCTAGTCGACAGGGCGGTCTGAATCTTTAGCTATATAGCTAGGCAAAAAGATATAGTAGAAGGAAATACCCTTGGGAAAGGTATGAGTCATACTCTCCCGCCAGCTATGGATAAATAGTAGGGCAGACTGGGCTCTTTAACCTTGGTTAGGCAACCGGTCTAGGAGAAGGAAAACTCTGAATTCAAACCTGTTGAACTCCGCTTAAGTAAATGACCTTGTGTCACATCCTGCTCGCGCGGGGGGATTGGTAAATATATAGAGTAGAAGGAAAATTCTGAATTCAAACCAGCTGTACTCCCCTTAAAAATTGACCTTGTGTCGCATTCTGCTCGTAGGGAGTAGATTAGATTAACTATCAGGTTGGAACAAATGTAATGCCTGATTTTAGAGTATATATTATGAATGAAAAAAACTTATGTCAATAGAAATACCTAATCACTAGCAGGACCTGTGGATATACCACAATATGATAATTTAATTATTACAACGTTTAATATGTTTAATTTGGAGATATTGCTAAATAGTTCAATATGTAAAAAGTATAATAATTTTTTATTTAACTCTCATTACCTTTTTTTCTTTCTTTCCTTCTTTTCATCTGTTCTATTGAAACAGATTAACATTATCGCCTCCGCATGCTCACTCCCTCTCTCTCTCTCTATCTTTCCCCTACTCTCTTTCTTTCCTCCTTTCTTATTATATTTTTGTCTGTAGCATGTCCTTTTCTCCCCTTTCTTTCTTTATAATAAAAACGGAATGATCCATTATTTAGCTGGGGTAACGAGACTCATAAGAAATAAAAATTTGGCGGATAAACAACGCCAGATAATCAGGATTTACATTTTTGCCTTTCATCTTGGACGATTTGGACTGTCTCATTTTTAACCAGAGAGAGTTGCAAGATGATAACGGTCGTACAAATAAGGAACGCACATATTAATATACAGATTAACATAAACCCGTTGGGTCACCTATTGAGCTCTGGATAGATAATTGGGATCAGGAAGAAAGTTAGTTTGCAAAATGAGTTAAATTGAAAAAATAAATACAACCGAAGAATTAAAAAAAAAAGCAACAAAAAAAAAACATTAAAAGCATTTTGCTAAAATTTGCAATTAAGTCAAAAACTGACCCGTCTGATATATAAGCCAGCCGTTAGCTGCTGAAAATTAACATGCGAGACATTCAATCTACCGCCCATACTCTCCAATCTTTCTCTTTAATCTCACTGCGAAAACTAATATATATATATATATATATATATATATATATATATATATATATATATAAGTAGTTAATTAAAATATATAGAGAGAGGGTAAAAGTGACAGGCGGAAGGTGAAGTAAGAGTCGGATGAGTTTTTGACTTTATTGGAAATTACGACTTATTAAAACCAAATAAAATGGATTTTTTTAAAAACATAACTTAATCACAAAATAAGGAATATTTTGCGATGTATTTTGTATTAAAGGGTCGGGTTAGCTCAGTCGGTAGCGCGTTCGGCTAGAAATCACAAGGTTCCTAGTTCGATACCGGTCCTCGCCAATTCAGCGTATGAGTAGCACAGGGATCTGTGCGGTAAAGTAAGGAGCTGATGGTAGGTGTGGCGCTGCACCTCAGTCGCAAAAACAATGTCCTTGGTCTAGCGCTATTGAAAGGGGAATAGACTCCCTCGCTGACTGGTTGATACCGACTTTAGGGCGTCCCATCGACTTTACTTTTTTTTTTACTTTATTTTGTATCATTAAACTAAATAGGAAAAAGGCCTTTAGCAAACAATCATTGATTTACTCTAGATATTATGAATGAAAAACACTGATGCCAATAAAAATAGCTAATGTTTAACATAACCTCCATTGTTTCTTAGAACCTCATTCAATCTGTCAACAAGCTTATAGATACAATGCTTGTAAAATTCTTCAGATTTTAATAGAAAATATAAGATAGGGTTACCCAAATTTGTCGTCTGCTAGGTTTTTAAAAACAAATTAAAATTAATTAGATCTATTATTTAAGGTCAAACTTTTGTCTAAAATGATAAGTAGTAACATAATGACCATCATTAAATAAAAGAAAAATATCATTACATATGCAGTTTATTTTTAAAAGATTTAAAACGATTTGTTTTGGTCAATTTCGACGCGATCTGCCATTCAGCCTTTTTTCAATGGTTTTAGGCGCTTATTTACAATTTTAACGTGTCATTTGGGATGGAAAAAATTACCAAAAATCAGGTAATTATCCGATTTTAATGAAATTTTCAGTATTGATTTAACAATTAATGAATTTTATAATGCATCCTTTATTTTATTTCAAAACTTTAATTTAGTATTTTTGCTATGAAAAATTGATATATAAAATTCATTTAAAATATGAAAAGTCTGATGTTAAGTTTAAAATGTTATATTTTTAGATTCTAAAAATAAATATCTACTTAATGCAAACCTTATTTTTTTTCGAAAAAAGTAAACGTTTTGAAGAAAGACTCTATCGAAAATGTACCCCCCTTTTTAAGCAGAAAAAATATCGATGTATAGATTTTTCTTTTATAAAATAAAATAATAGCCAATTAAATAATTATCGAAATGAGTAAAAAAGAAATCTCCAAAAAACTAATTATTTATCATTTTTTTACATTTTATTTTTCGATTTTCGGTACTTATTTTCTCATAGAAAAGCCACCGTAAAAATGTTTGTTTGTTTTTATTCATAACTTCGGTCTTTTGTCTCATTATTTATACTGTAATTAGTATAGAAAATACATTTTACGCCCCCAACATAAGGGTGGGGTCAAAATTAAGTGACCTGAAAAAAATGAGAAAGTTTTGAAATAAAATAAATAATGCATTATAAAGATCATTCATTGATGAATAAACACTGAAAATTTCATTAAAAGCCGATAATTCCCTGACTTTTGGTTAATTATTTTCCTTTATATTATGTGGATAGGTTATATTACCTATAACAGGAGTAACAGTAATAGAGGAGTACTCCATACAAATTGCTTTATCCTTCATATTCACCTGGCATTTCTCCTTCTGGTTATCATTTGTTTAGGAGATTACAGAATCATTTGAACATATTTACTAACCCCTCCACACGAGCTGGATGTGACACAAGGTCAATTTTCTAGGCGGGGTTTAACAGGTTTTAATAAAAAGTTTTCCTTCTCCTAGACTTGTTGCCTAACACAGGTTAAAGAGCCCAGTCTGGCCTGCTATTCATATTTCATTTATAGCTTGAGGGAAAGCAGGCGGATGCATACCTTTCACAAGGGTATTAGCGCTATGTGAAATGTAGACAACCTCGTCTAGGATTTGAACTCGGGTCGACGAGTCCATTTCCTGTGACTCTATCCATTATACCACGCCCATTATTTGAATGGTCTTAGGTTGGCATCAAGAGAATTGGTTGAACACGAGTTAGTCTCTAATTTTGCATTTGAAGAATTTTACAAGCGTGGTATCTGTAAGCTTGTTGACAGACGGAATGAAGCTCTAGGAAGCAATGGAGGTTATGCTAGAGCCCCCCCCCCCCCCGCTGCGATCAATTGGGTGGTCACGTCAGGCCGTAGAATCTATATGATTGTCCCAACCCCATTGCCCTTATAGCAAACACCCAACCATTTTTATCATATACGTGCTATTTAGTTTCATTAGCCTTTCTAATTTAATATATTTTATTATATTAAAACTTAAAATACTTTGCTTGTAAAACTAAACGTCTCCGGCAACAAATAACCCCCCAAGTGTTGATATGCCATAAGGTCAAACCAACCAACCAGCCAACCAAGGAGCTCGGCTGGGAAAAAAATTCTTCGCCCTCCATGTCACTTGTTTAGGGGATTACATAATCATCTCGGTGGTCTTAGGTTGACATCAAGAGAAGCGGTATGAGTTGGTCTTATATTAGCTATACCCCAAATGACTTTAGCCTATTTAGATAATGCTATTACTATATGTATATATGTATATATAGAAGCGCGTGGCATAATGGTTAGAGTCGTGGGAAATGGACTTGTCGACCCGAGTTCAATTCCCAGACAAGGCTGTTTGCATTTCACATAGCGCTAATATCCTTGGGAAAGGTATGAATCCATATATTCTCCCTCCAGCTGTGGGTAAAATAGTAGGGCAGACTGGGCTCTTTAACCTTGGGAAGGTAACCAGTCTAGGAGAGGGAAAACTCTGAATTCAAAATTCCTGAGATCAGTCGTTGATTGGGTTTGTGGCATTCGTGCACCAATCCTTTCCTATCGACTGTGCCAAAAAGTGTGGATGGTCCTACACAAGCCTTCACCACTATAAACAAATCACCGTTTGGGTGTTCATTGTATGAACCCTCATGCGTCGAAATCGACGAAAGAGTCCATATATATATATATATATATATATATATATATATATTACCAACCCCTCCGCACGAGCAGTATGTGACACAAGGGCGATTTCTTAAGCGAAGTTTAACAGGTTTGAATTCATAGTTTTCCTTCTCCTATACTGGTTACCTAGACAAGGTTAAAGATCCCAGTCTGCCCTGCTATTTAACCATAACTGGAGGGAAAATTGGATTCATACCTTTCCAAAGGGTATTAGCGCTATGTAAAATTCAAACAGCTTTGTCCAGGAATTGAAGTCAGGTCGACGAGTTCATCTCCTATGACTCTTACCATTAAAACATGCTATATATATATATATATATATATATATATATATATATATCCGGATGAAACTAAAGCAGATATATAAACACATTAAATATCACCGGTTCTTGCTTTTTGTACAAAAATTATGAAGAATTCATTTATATTTGAAGATATTGAAAATTAGAATATACCTAGAAATAGCATTGAAAATCTATTTAAAATGTCCTGCATTTGTAATCTCAAAAGTAAACAAATCAATACATCAGTGTTTCCTTCCTTCTATCTATCCAGGCGTCGTTTTTAGTCACATAATAAATGAGTGCAGCAAACAAGCACCAAGAGAGTATAAAATTAAGCGCAACTGAGTGGGAAAGGTGATCCACTGCGAATTGCGCAAAAAAAATTTCAACCATGCTAGTAAATGGTATATGCATAAACCAGAATCCGTTCTAAAGAGTGGCACTCATAAGATTGTTTGTGATTTCGAGATATAAACGCATCGCCTAA
>CM042178.1:41598537-41633537 GCA_023376005.1 Doryteuthis pealeii
TATATATATATATATATATATATATATATATATATATATGTTCAATGAATTTAAAAGATTTTCTTCTTAAATCATTTAAAAGATTTTCTTCTTAAATCAAGAAAGTGCTCAAATACTGAGCAGTAGAGTAAATTAAAACCTAAGATTAATTGTTATCTCCCCACATCTATCTATTTATCAATCTAGTTATCTATCTTCGTTTTGTCTCCACCTCTCTCTTTATATATATATATATATATATATATATATATATATATATATATATATATATATATATATATCTTTTAAGTCTCTTCATATATCTCAATCATTCTATCTATCTGCATTACAAAAAGTCCCATTTTAGGAGTTTAATTTCAAGTAGGGAACGGTATAAAGCCCCTCATCCTCTGTATATGGATTAGAGAGTACTACTGCCTATATTCTAGAAGCATCGCTTTGGCATTAAATAACCCTCAATGGTTGATATGCCATTACACAAATAAACCATACCAAACCATTATTTAACTGTGATGGTATGAAGATAGGCCTCCAATATCAAAGTGAACTAACACGTTTACTTAACTAAGGATCAAAAGATTCTAAATTTATATATATATTATATAGATAATAAGGATGCTATATTTATAAGAAAACATAGCATTTATATCTAAGTTAAGGTAGCGTGTACATGGAGTCAACGGCATGTGCTTACTTGATAGTTCCTCGCCTATGCGATATTTAGACCAAGTGAAATTTGTCAAATGCGTATATATATCCACATATATATGCATATATTTATATATGCATATATATATATACATATAAGTATATAAAAAATGTATAAGCATGCTCACACATAAACCCCTCACTCATATATATATATATATATATATATATATATATATATATATATATACTTCTAAGCAAGTGTTGGAGACAGAAGAAATCTATTTATGCATTTTCTAAGCATATATATATATATATATATATATATATATATATATATATATATAAACATGTTTTTGCTTTTTCAAAAGTTTCTGGTCTGTATCTATATATATGTGTATATATATGTGTGTGTATGTATATATAACAACGTATATACAGACTTATATATATGTCCGGATGGATATATATATATATATATATATACATGTGTGTGTGTGTGTATATATATACATATATGTATATAATCTCTGTCTGTTTGTCTGTCTGTCTCTCTCTCTCTTTCTCTCTCTCTCTCTCTCTCACACACACACACACACACACACACACATATATATATATATATATATATATGTATGTATATATATATATATATATATATATATATATATATATATATATATATATATATATATATATATATATATATATATATATATATACGTAGATCATTATACAGATAGATGTGTACTAACTATTTCTTCATATTGTAAAAGTTCTTACATAAGTTTTATATAAACTGATACATGAAAAAATATGTGTGTAATGTATGCATGTACATATATAGGTATGTATATATAACAATTCATCTGTATATATATTAACGAGATAGATAGATAGATGGGTTCTAACAATTTCTTCATATTGTATACATACATACATATGTGTTATATACGCATCTACATAAATATGAGCGTATTTTTTCTTTTTCATTTATATATATATATATATATGTGTGTGTGTGTGTGTGTGTGTGTGAGAGAGACAGAGACAGAGACAGAGACAGAGACAGAGACAGAGTGCGTGAAAGAGGGACAGAGAGAGAGAGAGAGAGAGAGAGAGGAGAGAGAGAGAGAAAGAGAGAGAAACGATAGAAAGGAGAGAAAATTTTATATATATATATATAACACACACACACACACACACACACACACACACACACACACACACACATATATATATATATATATATATATATATATATATATATATATATATATATAACCTTGCTGATGAGATCTAATAGGTCGAAATGTACATTCAGGGATTGACATTTTCTCGATTCGTTTAGCCTTACATTTGAACATATATGCCCGCCTAAAATTCATTAATTATTAACTAATTAATTTTTAAAATTAGCTACAACTTCAATTAAGCACATATCC
Organism: Doryteuthis pealeii; assembly: GCA_023376005.1. Classification (NCBI taxonomy): domain Eukaryota; kingdom Metazoa; phylum Mollusca; class Cephalopoda; order Myopsida; family Loliginidae; genus Doryteuthis; species Doryteuthis pealeii. Next base: position 41,600,631 of record CM042178.1, read on the forward strand.
TCCAAATATATATATATATACATATATATATATATATAAATATATATATATATACCATATATTTAGATATATGTAGACATTGATTAAAATTTCTTTCGCATATCTAAATATATCTTACAATATAAATACATTTAGATATTGTTTAAACTGGTATATATCAATACGTCAATAATATCATATGAAATATATCTTACAAATATATTTACTATCATAGTAAATATTAAGTATATCTTATACATCTCTATATACCCAATATAAATGATATAATTTAGATATGGTCTAAACTACAATATATCTTATGTGAATGATTATTATGCATATAAAATATATCCTATAAATATATCTATAATAGTAAATATAAGTAAAACTTGGTGGAGTGGCGTATTTTAGATATCACCCGAACAGCGAGAGAGTCTATCCCCTTTTCGCTAGTGCTAGATCAGAGAGATTGTTTTTGCTATGTTGGAGCACCGCATCTAACGTCAGCTGCCCACTTTATCGCACAGATTAGATTACCCAATCTTGGCGGGGACCGGTATCGAACCCTGAAATTTGTGATTTTTTCGTGGGTGCTTTATCTCATAAAGTGTATCTTACATATTCCTATATATGTAATATAACTAATATAATTCAAAAATCTTTATCCTATAACTATATTTCTATTGTATCAATATATTTATGTATATGTTATGTATGTATGTATCTAAATTATCTACACATATAGAATACCTACATGTTGCATATATTTCAAATTTATCTCCTATGATATACCTAATACACCAAATCGATATATAAAAGTCTAGATAGATATGAACAGAACGTAATAGATAGATAGATAGATAGATAGATAGATGGATGGATTTTAACAGAACGTGATAGATAGATAGATAAATAGAGAGATAGAGAAATAGATAGATATGAACAGAAGGTGATAGATAGATAGATAGATAGATAGATAGATACTGTGATATTGTGATAAAGCGATACATACATACATATATATATGTATATATTTTTATATATGTGTTATATATATATATATATATATATATATAGAGAGAGAGAGAGAGAGAGACAGACAGACAGACAGACAGACAGACAGACAGAGATAGATACAGACAGAGAGACAGAGAGAGACAGACAGACAGACAGACAGATAGACAGACAGAGACAGAGAGACAGAGACGGAGATACAGAGAGGCAGAAGGGGTGTATATAGATAGATAGATGAATAAATAGATAGATAGATAGGTAATGAAATATTGCGATGCATACTATAGTATTTTGAAAGATACACATAAATGTATGTATATATATAATATATATATATATATATATATATATATATATATATATATATATATGAATAAATATATATAGAGAGAGGGGGGCAGAGTGGTAGGCAATGAATAGCAGATAGATAAATAGATAGATAGATATTGATATTGTGAGAGAAAGATACACAGACACACACATATATATATATACACACACACACACACATATATATATATATATATATATATATATATGTGTGTGTGTGTGTGTGTGTGTGTGTGTGTGTGGTAGAGAATGAATGGCTGATAGATAAATTGATGGATAGATAGATATTGAAATATTGTGAGAGAAACATACACAGACACACATATATACATATATATATATAAGTGCTTAATTAGAGTCGTACCTAATTTTGAAAATTAATTAATTAATAATGAATTAGGCGGGAATACCTATTAAATGTATGGCTAAACAAATCGAGAAAAATCAATCTCTGTATGTACATTTCGGCCTATTAGGCCTCATCAGCAGAGCTATAGATAGGAAGGCCGCCCTGTGCGTGATTTGAAACCGGACTGCCAAGCTGACAGGCCGATATCACAACCTCTACACCAAATGCACTTCCCAGATTTTACGATTTGTTTAGAGTAGGTTAATATTCCTCTTCAGTGACTTTTATTACACGACGATGTGGTAAGTTGTAAACACGGTTTGTTTAGAATGGCTTTTTGCCGATAATTTTTTGGAGAATAAGTGCTTAATTGAGTCGTACCTAATTTTGAAAATTAATTAATTAATAATGAATTAGGCGGGAATACCTATTAAATGTATGGCTAAACAAATCGAGAAAAATCAATCTCTGTATGTACATTTCGGCCTATTAGGCCTCATCAGCAGAGCTATAGATAGGAAGGCCGCCTGTGCGTGATTTGAAACCGGACTGCCAAGCTGACAGGCCGATATCACAACCTCTACACCAAACGCACTTCCCAGATTTTACGATTTGTTTAGAGTAGGTTAATATTCCTCTTCAGTGACTTTTATTACACGACGATGTGGTAAGTTGTAAACACGGTTTGTTTAGAATGGCTTTTTGCCGATAATTTTTTGGAGAATAAGTGCTTAATTGAGTCGTACCTAATTTTGAAAATTAATTAATTAATAATGAATTAGGCGGGAATACCTATTAAATGTATGGCTAAACAAATCGAGAAAAATCAATCTCTGTATGTACATTTCGGCCTATTAGGCCTCATCAGCAGAGCTATAGATAGGAAGGCCGCCCTGTGCGTGATTTGAAACCGGACTGCCAAGCTGACAGGCCGATATCACAACCTCTACACCAAACGCACTTCCCAGATTTTACGATTTGTTTAGAGTAGGTTAATATTCCTCTTCAGTGACTTTTATTACACGACGATGTGGTAAGTTGTAAACACGGTTTGTTTAGAATGGCTTTTTGCCGATAATTTTTTGGAGAATAAGTGCTTAATTGGAGTCGTACCTAATTTTGAAAATTAATTAATTAATAATGAATTAGGCGGGAATACCTATTAAATGTATGGCTAAACAAATCGAGAAAAATCAATCTCTGTATGTACATTTCGGCCTATTAGGCCTCATCAGCAGAGCTATAGATAGGAAGGCCGCCCTGTGCGTGATTTGAAACCGGACTGCCAAGCTGACAGGCCGATATCACAACCTCTACACCAAACGCACTTCCCAGATTTTACGATTTGTTTAGAGTAGGTTAATATTCCTCTTCAGTGACTTTTATTACACGACGATGTGGTAAGTTGTAAACACGGTTTGTTTAGAATGGCTTTTTGCCGATAATTTTTTGGAGAATAAGTGCTTAATTGGAGTCGTACCTAATTTTGAAAATTAATTAATTAATAATGAATTAGGCGGGAATACCTATTAAATGTATGGCTAAACAAATCGAGAAAAATCAATCTCTGTATGTACATTTCGGCCTATTAGGCCTCATCAGCAGAGCTATAGATAGGAAGGCCGCCCTGTGCGTGATTTGAAACCGGACTGCCAAGCTGACAGGCCGATATCACAACCTCTACACCAAACGCACTTCCCAGATTTTACGATTTGTTTAGAGTAGGTTAATATTCCTCTTCAGTGACTTTTATTACACGACGATGTGGTAAGTTGTAAACACGGTTTGTTTAGAATGGCTTTTTGCCGATAATTTTTTGGAGAATAAGTGCTTAATTGGAGTCGTACCTAATTTTGAAAATTAATTAATTAATAATGAATTAGGCGGGAATACCTATTAAATGTATGGCTAAACAAATCGAGAAAAATCAATCTCTGTATGTACATTTCGGCCTATTAGGCCTCATCAGCAGAGCTATAGATAGGAAGGCCGCCCTGTGCGTGATTTGAAACCGGACTGCCAAGCTGACAGGCCGATATCACAACCTCTACACCAAACGCACTTCCCAGATTTTACGATTTGTTTAGAGTAGGTTAATATTCCTCTTCAGTGACTTTTATTACACGACGATGTGGTAAGTTGTAAACACGGTTTGTTTAGAATGGCTTTTTGCCGATAATTTTTTGGAGAATAAGTGCTTAATTGAGTCGTACCTAATTTTGAAAATTAATTAATTAATAATGAATTAGGCGGGAATACCTATTAAATGTATGGCTAAACAAATCGAGAAAAATCAATCTCTGTATGTACATTTCGGCCTATTAGGCCTCATCAGCAGAGCTATAGATAGGAAGGCCGCCCTGTGCGTGATTTGAAACCGGACTGCCAAGCTGACAGGCCGATATCACAACCTCTACACCAAACGCACTTCCCAGATTTTACGATTTGTTTAGAGTAGGTTAATATTCCTCTTCAGTGACTTTTATTACACGACGATGTGGTAAGTTGTAAACACGGTTTGTTTAGAATGGCTTTTTGCCGATAATTTTTTGGAGAATAAGTGCTTAATTGGAGTCGTACCTAATTTTGAAAATTAATTAATTAATAATGAATTAGGCGGGAATACCTATTAAATGTATGGCTAAACAAATCGAGAAAAATCAATCTCTGTATGTACATTTCGGCCTATTAGGCCTCATCAGCAGAGCTATAGATAGGAAGGCCGCCCTGTGCGTGATTTGAAACCGGACTGCCAAGCTGACAGGCCGATATCACAACCTCTACACCAAACGCACTTCCCAGATTTTACGATTTGTTTAGAGTAGGTTAATATTCCTCTTCAGTGACTTTTATTACACGACGATGTGGTAAGTTGTAAACACGGTTTGTTTAGAATGGCTTTTTGCCGATAATTTTTTGGAGAATAAGTGCTTAATTGGAGTCGTACCTAATTTTGAAAATTAATTAATTAATAATGAATTAGGCGGGAATACCTATTAAATGTATGGCTAAACAAATCGAGAAAAATCAATCTCTGTATGTACATTTCGGCCTATTAGGCCTCATCAGCAGAGCTATAGATAGGAAGGCCGCCCTGTGCGTGATTTGAAACCGGACTGCCAAGCTGACAGGCCGATATCACAACCTCTACACCAAACGCACTTCCCAGATTTTACGATTTGTTTAGAGTAGGTTAATATTCCTCTTCAGTGACTTTTATTACACGACGATGTGGTAAGTTGTAAACACGGTTTGTTTAGAATGGCTTTTTGCCGATAATTTTTTGGAGAATAAAAAAACGTAAAGTAAATGTAAAATCTGGGAAGTGCGTTTGGTGTAGAGGTTGTGATATCGGCCTGTCAGCTTGGCAGTCCGGTTTCAAATCACGCACAGGGCGGCCTTCCTATCTATAGCTCTGCTGATGAGGCCTAATAGGCCGAAATGTACATACAGAGATTGATTTTTCTCGATTTGTTTAGCCATACATTTAATAGGTATTCCCGCCTAATTCATTATTAATTAATTAATTTTCAAAATTAGGTACGACTCCAATTAAGCACTTATTCTCCAAAAAATTATCGGCAAAAAGCCATTCTAAACAAACCGTGTTTACAACTTACCACATCGTCGTGTAATAAAAGTCACTGAAGAGGAATATTAACCTACTCTAAACAAATCGTAAAATCTGGGAAGTGCGTTTGGTGTAGAGGTTGTGATATCGGCCTGTCAGCTTGGCAGTCCGGTTTCAAATCACGCACAGGGCGGCCTTCCTATCTATAGCTCTGCTGATGAGGCCTAATAGGCCGAAATGTACATACAGAGATTGATTTTTCTCGATTTGTTTAGCCATACATTTAATAGGTATTCCCGCCTAATTCATTATTAATTAATTAATTTTCAAAATTAGGTACGACTCCAATTAAGCACTTATTCTCCAAAAAATTATCGGCAAAAAGCCATTCTAAACAAACCGTGTTTACAACTTACCACATCGTCGTGTAATAAAAGTCACTGAAGAGGAATATTAACCTACTCTAAACAAATCGTAAAATCTGGGAAGTGCGTTTGGTGTAGAGGTTGTGATATCGGCCTGTCAGCTTGGCAGTCCGGTTTCAAATCACGCACAGGGCGGCCTTCCTATCTATAGCTCTGCTGATGAGGCCTAATAGGCCGAAATGTACATACAGAGATTGATTTTTCTCGATTTGTTTAGCCATACATTTAATAGGTATTCCCGCCTAATTCATTATTAATTAATTAATTTTCAAAATTAGGTACGACTCCAATTAAGCACTTATTCTCCAAAAAATTATCGGCAAAAAGCCATTCTAAACAAACCGTGTTTACAACTTACCACATCGTCGTGTAATAAAAGTCACTGAAGAGGAATATTAACCTACTCTAAACAAATCGTAAAATCTGGGAAGTGCGTTTGGTGTAGAGGTTGTGATATCGGCCTGTCAGCTTGGCAGTCCGGTTTCAAATCACGCACAGGGCGGCCTTCCTATCTATAGCTCTGCTGATGAGGCCTAATAGGCCGAAATGTACATACAGAGATTGATTTTTCTCGATTTGTTTAGCCATACATTTAATAGGTATTCCCGCCTAATTCATTATTAATTAATTAATTTTCAAAATTAGGTACGACTCTAATTAAGCACTTATTCTCCAAAAAATTATCGGCAAAAAGCCATTCTAAACAAACCGTGTTTACAACTTACCACATCGTCGTGTAATAAAAGTCACTGAAGAGGAATATTAACCTACTCTAAACAAATCGTAAAATCTGGGAAGTGCGTTTGGTGTAGAGGTTGTGATATCGGCCTGTCAGCTTGGCAGTCCGGTTTCAAATCACGCACAGGGCGGCCTTCCTATCTATAGCTCTGCTGATGAGGCCTAATAGGCCGAAATGTACATACAGAGATTGATTTTTCTCGATTTGTTTAGCCATACATTTAATAGGTATTCCCGCCTAATTCATTATTAATTAATTAATTTTCAAAATTAGGTACGACTCTAATTAAGCACTTATTCTCCAAAAAATTATCGGCAAAAAGCCATTCTAAACAAACCGTGTTTACAACTTACCACATCGTCGTGTAATAAAAGTCACTGAAGAGGAATATTAACCTACTCTAAACAAATCGTAAAATCTGGGAAGTGCGTTTGGTGTAGAGGTTGTGATATCGGCCTGTCAGCTTGGCAGTCCGGTTTCAAATCACGCACAGGGCGGCCTTCCTATCTATAGCTCTGCTGATGAGGCCTAATAGGCCGAAATGTACATACAGAGATTGATTTTTCTCGATTTGTTTAGCCATACATTTAATAGGTATTCCCGCCTAATTCATTATTAATTAATTTTTTCAAAATTAGGTACGACTCTAATTAAGCACTTATTCTCCAAAAAATTATCGGCAAAAAGCCATTCTAAACAAACCGTGTTTACAACTTACCACATCGTCGTGTAATAAAAGTCACTGAAGAGGAATATTAACCTACTCTAAACAAATCGTAAAATCTGGGAAGTGCGTTTGGTGTAGAGGTTGTGATATCGGCCTGTCAGCTTGGCAGTCCGGTTTCAAATCACGCACAGGGCGGCCTTCCTATCTATAGCTCTGCTGATGAGGCCTAATAGGCCGAAATGTACATACAGAGATTGATTTTTCTCGATTTGTTTAGCCATACATTTAATAGGTATTCCCGCCTAATTCATTATTAATTAATTAATTTTCAAAATTAGGTACGACTCTAATTAAGCACTTATTCTCCAAAAAATTATCGGCAAAAAGCCATTCTAAACAAACCGTGTTTATATATATATATATATATATATATATATATATATATAGAGAGAGAGAGAGAGAGAGAGAGAGAGGGAGGGGGAGAGGAGGAAAGAGAAAGAAAGAGAGATGTATAGAGAGAATGAGATAAATAGAGAAAGAGAGAGAGGTATAGTGAAAGAAAGAGAGAGTGTGTGAGAGAGATAGTGAGAGGGAAATGAACAGAGATAGAGGTAGCTAAGGTGGTTGGAGAAATCTGTGCATCTCCCTCCTACCCACAGAATATACCAGAGAGGGTACCTACCCGATTCGATGATAATGAAAATAAAAGATGTCCTTTAATAAAGGTCCAACTTGGCTTGTGCGGCCACTGGTCAGTGCTGACCAACAGTGTGGCGATCGCACTGGGAAGAAATTGTGTTGGGCCATGCGTCATTCGGTAAATATAGGAAATCGAGTGGGCATTACGTGCATCTCAGAACATGATACATATATATATATATATATATATATATATATATATATATATATATATATATATATATATATATATGTACATATATGTGTGTAATATATATATATTATATATTATTTTATGCACGGAATGACCACTTGATTTCCTACATGTAGGTCCTTTATATATGTACAATATATATAATGTATATAAAATATATAATGGATATATAAATGTACAATATATACATACAGATATACAACGCGCACGCAACACACACACACCCATATATTTATATATATATATATATATATATATATATATATATTAATAATAATTTACCAATTGCTTTTATTTATATATATTATATATTATATATATATATATATATGAAAATGTATCTATACATGTGTGTGTGTACGTATACATTATATTGTATATATATATTTACCAACCCTCCGCACGAGCAGGATGCGACACAGGGTCAATATTTTTAAAGTGGAGTTTAACAGGTTTGAATTCAGAGTTTTCCTTCTCTTAGACGGGTTACCTAGTCCTGGTTAAAGAGCCCAGTCATCCCTGCTATTTACCCATAGCTGGAGGGAGGATTGGATTTATACCTCTCCCAGTATAAGAGTATAAGCGCCATGTGAAATGCAAACAGCTTCGTCCAGGAATTGAACTCGCGTCGACAAGTACATTTCCCACGACTCTAACCACGCGCCTTTAGCTATATTATATTGTATAAACGTACGTATATATTTTATATATGTACGTATATATTGCACATATATATATATATATATATATATATATATATATATATATATATATATAACGTACATATGCATACGTGTGTATATATTTATGCAGGTATATATATATATATATATATATATATATATATATATATAATAGATTTTTGGATGTTATTTTTAGAAGCATTGTTAAATAAAGTATATATTATATTTTTACTTGAAGGCAATTACAATGCATGTATCGTATAAAATTCTATACTTTTTCTTATAGAAAATGAACTTGACAAGTGTAATCCCGGCAAAGGATCGCTCGGTGTGTAGAACATCGTACAGACTGTTTCGACTTTATCAAGTCTCATCAGCGATGTATACTAACGACTTCCCTCCGACAGAAATCGAAGCCGGGACCTCAGCAGGCATATCGCCTCGGCCACAGTACACAGCTAACAATCCCTGCGAAATTAACCTTGTCAAATGCTGTCGGAGGGAAGTCGTTAGTATACATCGCTGATGAGACTTAAGGAAGAGAATTAGTAGGAAAAGTGATATAGGCATTTTAAAATGTGAGTATTGCATTGAAAGTCGTTAATATACATCGCTGATGAGACTTAATAAAGTCGAAACAGTCTGTACGATGTTCTACACACCAAGCGATCCTTTGCCGGGATTACACTTGTCAAGTTCATTTTCTATTAAAAAAAGCATCGGATTTTATGCGATACATGCATCGTAATTGCCTTCAAGTAAATATATATATATATATATATATATATATATATATATTTATATATATATATATATAAGACTGATTTCTTACTTCTATGTATCTATCATTCTATGTATCTATTTTTCTATCCTTATCTAAGAATGTATAAGGATAGATAGATAGGTAGATACATAAGGAAAAAAGAAAAAAGGAAAACCAGAAAGACGGAAAAATGTAAAAAAATGAATATATATATATATATAATATATATATATTATATATATATATATATATGCGTGTGTGTGTGTGTGTGTAAATAGCTTCTAAATTTTAAATAAAACTTTATTACTTTATTAACTTATTAACCAATACATAAGAAACTTACCCCCCTCTCTCTGTCTCTCTCTCTCACCACACACACACACACACACAACACACACTCTTTCTCTCTCTCACTCTTTCTCTCTCTCTCTCTCTTTCTTGTTCTCTCTCTCTCTCTCTCTATCTATATATATATATATATATATATATATATATATATAATAGCCCTGTCAACAGTACGTTAAGCTGCATCAAGCGATTAGGCTAGTTGGTTGGATTTTGGGGCATATCAACCGTAAATATACTTCTTCAACTAACATAATTTATTATCGTAACCAGATGCACAGGAATTACAAACTTGATGAAAAATTATTAATTCAGGACAACGTTACTTCAACCACGCCCGATAATAAGGTAAAATTAATTATTTATTACACCAAATTTACAACCACTAACCTTGTTATCCGCAACAACTCATCTCCCCAGACAAGTCGTCTTAATGAGACTAATGTAGTATACAAAGTTAAATTCCCCTTCGGAGATTGCTGTATCTTCAAAAATGAAAGTACCTACATGGGTTTTACCACAACGACCTGGTCACGCCGTTTGACTCTTCATATATCAGATAATAGCTCCATTTCACAACATCTAAAATTACACGCATACTCATGCTATTTTCCGTTAGGATATTTCGATAATTAGAGATTATCGAAATATCCTATCGGAAAATACACACATTTTGTACAAAGAAAAAAAACAAACAAAAACTCCAAATACTAGTAGTTTTATACATCAAACAATACAAACCTTCCTTAAATAAGATTAATTTTCAATGCAATACTCACATTTTAAAATGGCTATTGCACTTTTCCTACTAATTCTCCTCCTTCCAGCCTCCACATCTCTTAATATAATTTCTACGAGTTCCCTTCCTAGATACTCTCACTACTACTAACTGGAAAAAAAATCAAACTGGAACACAAACTCATCACCCCTGATGATGGCACTTCGAAATGCCGAAAGTACTTGGGAAAAAAAATTCGGTGGATTAATCCACGGATTCCATCCAAAAGTAAAGAAGTTGACAAAAAGCTCGAAAAGATCGTCAATAAAATTGTTAAACGAGAGATGTTTAATATATATATATATATATATATATATATATATATATATATATATATGTATATATATATATATAATGTGTGTGTGTGTGTGTGTGTGTGTGTGTGTGTGTGTATGTATATATGGGAGTAAACTGAGGCAATCAATCCGACAGTGTGTGGAGAAATAAAATACATATATATATATATATATATATATATATATATATATACATATATGTATATGTGTGCGTGTGTGTGTATGTGTGTGGTGTGTGTATGTGAGTGTGTGTAGTAAGTTGTGTAATAGTTAGAGTCGAAGGAAATGGACTCGTCGACCCAAGTTCAAATCCTGGACGAGGCTGTTTGAATTTCACATAGCGGCACTACACTTGGGAAAGGTATGCACCCAACTGCTCCCTATCGGTAAATAGTAGGGTAGACTGAGCTCTTTAACTTAGGCTAGGTAACCAGTCTAGGAGAAGGAAAACTCCGAATTCAAACCTGTTAAACTCCACTTAAGAAATTGACCTAATGTCACATCCTGCTTATACATATATGAATAGTTGGATTTATACTGCAGGGATTATCTTCCCATGTTTGGGTGGAGTAGTGATTGGCAAACGGGTTATCATCCCTTGCTGCCAGGGTTTGCCACTAGTGGGCGTTGCAACCTGGCAATTTAAACTCAGCTCCGGGTAAACTAAGCATCTTTTTCATCTGGGATATCTAGACACGCATTAGTTGCGTCTCTGTCCGTTTGGACTTGTAGGGCCTTTTCCCTCAACTATAGGCTTATACGTGTGCCTTTACGCGGTCCCTATTATACTCTATCTTCATAGAGGTGTTTGGCTCACAAGCTTTTTGATTAGCCGTGTAACACGCGTGCCTGTTTACACTCAAATCTCTGCATGGAGATTTTCCGTCTACTGTACGAAGTAAGTGACAACCCTTTGATGTAGAACTTTCATCTCTTCGTTTAACTCTTGACTCTTCAAGGACTCTTTCTTCCTTAGGACTTTCACCTTAGCTGTTTTGTATTGTATGTTGAATGTTGTTCAGACAATAGATTCTACATATTGTTATTATTTCTTTGTTGAAATGTGTTGTATATATTCACCTTCGTTTGAAGATTTTTCTGATACCTTCTAACGTATTATAAGAAGTGGTATTAGCTTATATTTACCTCGCACCCCAGTTGTACGGGTTAAGCACAAGGCCCTATTGGACCACCCACAAACCGAAGCTCATGGGTGGCAGGTGGAAAAATTGCGTTGATCCCGTCGGCATTCCTCCTCAAGGGGGCGCCTCAGGCATTAGGCAATACACAACCCTGCCCCTTTAAATCGAGGGGGCAGGTGTTGTCTGGGGGAATGGTCTCCTGGGATCAACGCTATTAATTTACTCTCAGCAGGTCCAGCGGCCGATGGTCACTGGACCTCGGGCGTTGGTCGGAAAAAGTTAAAACCACCATTCTTATAATACCTTTCCCAAGGTTATTAGCGCTATGTGAAATACAAACAACCTCGTTCAGGATTTGAACTCTTGTCACCGTGTTCATTTCCTACGACAGGTGTAAATCCGGTGAGTAGCACATGGAGAGTACCAGGCGATCTCGGCTGGGACACCTTGGGTTAGTGAGAATAATACTTCGGCTACGGAGCTAAGCCTAATCTCCTGGTCTTCATCTGATGTAGGCTTTTCTTTTCTTTTTTTTTTTTTTTTTTTTTTTGTGAGGTGGAGGATATCGGTAGATTGTATGAATTTATATGTGGCTCCTGCTACTTACCCGGAGATTCTTGCGATCTCCAGTCCGATGATCATCTCTGGAAACTTTCAGCAAGGAAAGGCATGACTCAACAAATGCTTTTGCCGCGGTTTTATCGAATGGATGATCTTGGAGCTGCCTTTATGAAAGATGATAATCCGCCGGGGTTTTTTTGGTGGGGGTGGGGGTAATGCAAGTGTCTAAGAAGTGGGGGAGGAGTGTCGGTTGATAAGGCAAGGTGGGTGAGGTGGGAGAAAGTGTGGGGGGGGCATCTGGAAAATGTTAGAAACAGGAACTAGTGAGGTTTTCATTTAGATAACTTTTTCTGCGGGAAAAAAAAAAAAGAAAAGAAGAGTAAGGAAATAATGTACGACGTTGGGGAGAGTAAGGGAGAATCGTGCGGAGCATATGAAAAAGAAAAAAAAGGAGAGTAAATTTGTTAGATTTCTAAGTTTCGGTTCTTTAAGCTGATGAATGGGATTTCGTTTTCCGGAAAGAAGAGCAAATAGAAAAGAAATTTATTTGTTTGTTTTTCTTTCTTTTTTTCTTTTTCTTTCTTTTTTTTCTTTTTTATGTACTAGTGTGAGTCAAAAGTTCTGCAATAGAGTGGTAATTTGATTTACATCTAACTATTCTCTCTCCAGCTATGGGTAAATAGTAGGGCAGACTGGGCTCTTCAGATTAGGCAACTTCAGACTTGTTAAACTCCGCTTTAAAAAATGACCTTGTGTAACATCAAAGAGTTGGTCGATATATTTTCAAGTTCATACATTTGCCAGTGTTGGCAGCCTTCCATCTATGAGAGACGATGGAGTAGTGTCAAAGTATTGTTTTTATCTTTGAACTACATAGCCTGGGCGGGTTCATATGAAGGATAAGCTGTTGCCCATGTAGCAAATCCCCTCTCCACACTGCCGCTGTGATCTAAAGGAAAGGTAATTCTAATTCACTCCGCTCGTGACTCGATTTCATCTATTCATATATAAAAGGCAGTTGTATGTATGTATGTAAGTAAATCCAAAACAGAATTTTTATGGGGAGTTCGTTTTTGGCAAAAGATCACAACACAAGCAAAAGAAAAACGGTTTCATGATAGTGTGAAAGGGTGTCTAGTGTAGTTTGGTATTCCTGTCGATAATTAGGAGTCCCTGGCATCTGATCGTAGGTAGTGGAGTGCTGCGATATACAGGGGTACAGAACTGTTTGAAGCTGCATTTTCTTTTAAACCCCGGAGTGAAGTAATGCACAACCTGTCAGCGCATCACCTACCACGATAATACCTTTTTTACGGCTTGAACTGACTTTCCTTAATACACAGCGAGTTAAATCCACAAATAAATGCGCCTGCATATGTCTTGTACTTTCACAGGCCATCGTAGTGGAAATTGCAAAAACAATATAACATTGGAATGTTCAATTTATACCGGTGTTCTATTTATAATAACTTTATATTGTTTTGCAAAAAAAAACTAACGTCATATATAAAATTCAATTTCCTTCTGGAGATGGTATCTCCGAAAACAAAAATATGTACGTAGGTTGAACAACAACAACTCTGTCGAGACGATTCACCTTGCATCTTTCTGATACCAGTTCAATAGCCCAACTTTTGACAATTACTTCTGCCCTACAGACAATTTTCGCTGACAATACAATATTAGAACAATAAAATAGTAAACAAAGACTACATATTCTTGAAGCTATACACACCAAACATAAAAATCCAAACCTCAATAAAAATTAACTTTGATTCTAGCACTAACATACTTTAACCACTGCATTTACAGAATCACGTTAATAATAATAAATAAAAACAAAACAAAACAACACCAGTATAAATAGAACACCGGTATAAATGGAACATTCCGATGTCATATTGTTTTTGCAATGATGGCCCGTACAGGGACTGAAAGTACTTGGGAACAAATCAGCTATGGCAAATTCCAGCCATATATCGTATCATCCATTCGGCGACTTGAAAGGATTGGGAACAGAATTCGTTGACAAAAAATGTCCGCTGTTCAACCAAATATGTCTGAATGAAGAAATGTCACCGAATTGAATATATATATATATATATATATATAGTCATCCACGGACACGTGTTTCGACTTTTCAGTGTGGCTAGACATGTGTAAGCTACCTACAGCCGAGATTGAAATCCGATCGGTTCAGCATCAGGCAGACACTTTAAACGCTAGGCTATATTAACTCACATAATGCTAATGGGATTTTAACTGTTTTTGATACACCCATCTCTATGTATGTAAAAGCCGCCATATAGTGCTCCATCCCTTTTATAGGAGAGCGTTGCGTTTACGCTTTAGTTGGCGGTCGTCAGCGAAATCCCCCCAAAGTGCTCAACCCCAGGGGGATGGGGAGCATATCCACAGACACGTGTTTCGGCTTATCAAGTCTCTTCAGTGTGGCTAGACATATATATATATATACATGTGTGTGTGTGTGTGTATATATATATTGAGAGAGAGAGAGGGAGAGAGAGAGAGGTGAACAGAATGACACTTATACAGATAGGAACGAGCTTAAATTGATAAATAAATAAATTGTTAGATAGATAGATAGATAGATAGATACACACACACATATTTATATATGTGTGTTGTTGTAAGGGTTTTGTGTACAATTTGCATATTTTTTTGTGATGAAAAATAAAAAATAGAATAGAAATACTGTTTTTAAATAAACGGTGATTGTTGTTGTTAAAATAGACTAATATTTAAGAATAAGTCCACATTCTTTCTTAAATATTAGTCTATTTTAACACTTAGATTTATCCATTCATGCTTCAAAAATTCTTTATTTTATTCTTATAACATTATATATATATATATATATATATATATATATATATATATATATATATGGGAGAATATGTGCTTAATTGAAGTCATACCTAATTTGAAAATTAATTAGTTGATAATTAATGAATTAGGCGAATATATCTGTTCAAATGTAAGGCGTAAACAAATCGAGATAAAGTCGATCTATGTATGTACATTTCGGCATATTATGCCTAGTCAGCAGAGTTATAGACAGGAAACTGCTTTGTGTGTGATTCGAACCCTAACTGCCAGGCTGACAGGCAGGGATTCTAACCATTACACTAGCTGGTTTTTCCCAGATTTCTCGTTGGTTTTTAAACTGATATATACTACATTTTTGGTAGACTTACTGCACGACAGTATGAAAGTAAACAGTCTGTTTGAGATGGCGAAAACCAGCTAGTGTAATGGTTAGAATCCCCGCCTGTCAGCCTGGCAGTTAGGGTTCGAATCACACTCAAAGCAGTTTCCCGTCTATAACTCTGCTGATGAGGCATAATATGCCGAAATGTACATACAGAGATTGACTTTTTCTCGATTTGTTTACGCCTTACATTTGAACAGATATATTCGCCTAATTCATTAATTATCAACTAATTAATTTTCAAATTAGGTATGACTTCAATTAAGCACATATTCTCCCAAAATTGTCGGCCATCGCCATCTCAAACAAACTGTTTGTTTATTTTCATATATATATATATATATATATGTATATATATATATATATATATATATATATATATATTATATATGAGAAGTAGATACACAAGCGATGTATTTATGATTTGGCTTTTTTTAGCCGACAATTTTTGGGAGAATATGTGCTTAATTGAAGTCATACCTAATTGTGAAAGTTAATTAATTAATAAATCAATTAGGCGGGCATACCTATTAGATGTAAGGCTAAACAAATCGAGAAAGATCAATCTCTGTATGTACATTTCGGCCTATTAGGCCTCATCAGCAGAGCTATAGACAGAAAGACCGCTTTGTGCGTGATTCGAAACCCCACTGTCAAGTTGACAGGCGAGCATCTTACCCCTACACCAAACGGAACCTCTTAGATTTTTTTCGTTTTGTTCAGAAGTAGGTTCCTATTCCACTTATAGTGACTTCTACACGACAGTATGAGAAGTAGATACACAAGCGATGTATTTATGATTTGGCTTTTTTTAGCCGACAATTTTTGCTGATGAGGCCTAATAGGCCGAAATGTACATACAGAGATTGATTTTTCTCGATTTGTTTAGCCTTACATTTAATAGGTATGCCCGCCTAATTGATTAATTAATTAATTATTAATTAATTAACTTTCAAAATTAGGTACGACTTCAATTAAGCACATATTCTCCCATATATATATATATATATATATATATATATATATATATATATATATCGGTTACCAGGTAAGTTGGTATTAGGATGATTCTGAGTTGGACTTTTCCTCCAATAGCGGAATGTTAAAATTGTTCAGATTCAAATTGAGAACCCGATGTTCAATATCATTGTACAGAGCAAATATCAAACCGGTCACTTTGCGGTTATAGATCTATTTCTACCCACAGGTATCTGTGTATACTTTTAGTGAAAAAAAAACATTTCAATAATGTTAGCAGTCTGATGAAAGTTCTAGGTATACACAGATACCTGCGAGTAGAAATATATCTATAACCACAAAATGACCGATTTTTAAGCCTTCTTCTTTACAGAGAGAGAAAGATATATATATATATATATATATATATATATATATATATATATATAGAGAGAGAGAGAGAGAGAGAGAGAGAGAGAGAGAGAGTGTGTCAACATTTGGCTTATTTGTTGTTGGTTTTGTTTTGTGTTGTTTTTTTAGATCTGTTTTTTGGACCAGGCCTTGATTTTTTTTTTGGGGGGGGGTATATTTTTTTTATTTGCTTTTTTGTGGGGGGTTTTTTTTAGAAAATTTTGGCATTTGAAAATTGGCTCTGACCTCGATCTAAAAAAAATTGGCAAGTATAGCCCGCAAAAAAAAAGTAAAGAAAGAAAGAAAGAAAGAAAGAAAGAAAGAAAGAACGCCAAGCGACTTCCTCAACTTTTCAAGCAGGGCTGACTTTTTATCACATCTACAGATTAGCGCATACCCACAACTCCCACCGCACCCTAGCCCCTCACCGACAGTCCGACAGTCCCCCCCCAGAAACGCAAGCAGCGCTCACGTCATTTAGGGGTGAGGAAAAAAACCGTTTTAACCAACCCTCACATCTGTGTCCGTTACGGATGACCTACTAAACCAAAGAAAATTAGGTCATTTAAAACCGTTTTCCTTTTTTTTTTAACTCATTTTTTTCTGCCAAATAGTTACCACACCCTTTTCGGTCTCTGGGTCGCGTTCTTTGTAAGATTTTTGCTGGGGATCTGGCTGCGGGTCTTACACCGTTGAATGTACTAAAGGGGTCTCATGGTGGTGTAATGTCGAGCAAGCGAGTATCGCAGATATATTACTACAGATACGCGAGTTCGATCCTCGCTGGATGCCCCATACTTGCAGCCATGTATCACATCTCACCCGTGGTGAACGGGTTGGGTAAATACCCACTTTACTATGTAAGTAAAGCCTCGTGTCGGCATCAGCCAGACACTGGGGAAGTCTATCCCCTTTTCATCAGCGATAGACCAAGGAGATTATTTTAGCGTCTGTGGTGGAGCTCCACACGTACCATTAGCTCCTCACTTTACCGCACAGATCCCTGTGCTACTCATACGCTGAGTTGGCGAGGGCCGGTATCGAACCAGGAACCTTGTGGTTTCTAGCCGAACGCTCTACCGACTGAGCAAAAACCCCTCCGTGTGATTATGATGTGGCGCAAGGTCAATTTCTTAAGTGGGGTTTAAGTTTAAGCATGCCCCCATCAATGGATTAAGGGGCTGATTTGGCTCAGTCGGTAGGGCACCCGACTCGGAACCACAAGGTTCCGTGTTCGATAAAGGCCCTAGCCAACTCAGTGCATGAATGTGCAGTAAAGTGTAGAACTGATGGTAGGTAAGGCACCCCATTTCCGACGCAAAAACACTCTCCTTGGTCTAGAGCTAGTAAAAAGTAGATAGACTCCCTCGCTGATACCGACGATAGGCCACCCCGTCTATTTTATTTACAATGATTGTCAGTATCATCCGGACAGCGAGGGAGTATATCATCTTTTCGTTAGCCAGACATCGTCTTATTGAGGTGGAACGCCACACCAACCGTCAGCTCCCCACTTTACCGCACATATCAAACTACCTAATTTAATACACATGAAGTTAATTAAAATTACTTCTACCAGTTTATTAATACACATAAAGATAATGAAACTAATTTCTACCAATTAATAATAATAACAGACATCAATTTAGTGAAAATCATTTCTACCAATTTATTAACACACATTAAGTTTTACTTTATTCTAATTGATTTTGATATAAAATTATACATAGGATTGCTTTTAATACGTTTGAGAATAAAAGAATAATATTAGAAATCAATAAAACCAAATAGTTACTTATTAAACACGGTTTTGTTAAAACCAGTGTGCAAATCAACCACACCACATATTATGTAAGCATTTATTTCTCAATGATATATAACATACATTGCAGGATTTTAAACACATTAATAATGTGGGCTGTTTTGAGGCAAATCTATCTCAGCTAGAATTTAAAAGAGACATTGTTAATAAGATGCTAATTAAGATTAAATAATGATTATTTAATAACCATTGAGAATATAACGTAAATATCTAAAGGAATTGTGACGTTGGTGTGATGTAGTTTCGGTTAGAGACAGAGACACATTGTATCCATTATAATAAGATAGAAAGAGTTCAGAGGTGAATTGAGTGCGAACTTTGAAATATCCCACCATA
This sequence comes from Doryteuthis pealeii, assembly GCA_023376005.1. Lineage (NCBI taxonomy): Eukaryota > Metazoa > Mollusca > Cephalopoda > Myopsida > Loliginidae > Doryteuthis > Doryteuthis pealeii. The sequence goes on from CM042178.1 coordinate 41,619,923, forward strand.
CGTGTGAAGAAATACCAAGAAAATTTGGTACAGCCGCAGGGGAAATTCGGTGGGCAAATAGCTAAACAAATTATATACATAAAATCAATATTTGGCATCAAATAACCCACAAGTGTTGCTGTGTCATTAAACACAAACCAACCGACCTACATATCTGTTTGCAATTCTATCTTTTCTTTTTTTCTTTTTTGGTTTGTTTTACGGCATATCAACCTCAGTGGGTCATTTAATGCCGATAAAGTTTTGAAATAAATCAATTCTTAATGGATAATACAATTTTTTTATAAATACATTTTTCTATTTAACCCATAGATGGGACCCTAACAGGTACTACCACCCCGGTTCAGAGTGGACCAGAGAGCAATCGTGATGAATGGGGTGCTCCACATTCCCCAAACCTCCAAAACTGAAACATTGCCATCAGATTTAACGTCATTCCCAGGACATGTAGACCCGCAGCCACCGCCTTCTAGCACCCATATTGCAATTCTAAAATAAAAATACATAATATAAATGTATATGATATAAATATTTACATATGATATGATAAAGAAGATGAATTACCGGGGAATAGAATATATGTAATTTGCTATGTTAATCGCTATATCGACAGTCGATACAAATATTAACTGAATAAGTCAGAGTAATAAAGAATATGAAGTGCTCAATACTTTAGTAGAGCAGATCAACAGGGTTAATTGTAAGGAATTAATCAAGAAATTGAGTAATTAAATACAATTGCAGAAGTGAATAATGCAATTATGGCTATATATATATATATATATATATATATATATTATATATATATATATATATATCCGCAAAGTCAGAGACTCTACCCCTAGGCCAACCGGACACGCCACACATAAAACTCGCCAAATCAACTTGTCGATCATAAGTGCGGAACTACTATAACATGATGTGACGTTTTAGCAGCATCGATTCGTTACCTCTCGCAGAGTCACGTCTTCCCGGCATGACGGCACGCATCCACGTACTCACAACCATGCTAGGCAAAGAAGTATAGGTAATTTTATTTTTATGGAGAGAATTTTTTTTATTTATATAATTTAATTTATCATGAATGATTGACAGGTTGATTTGGCGAGTTTCATGTGAGAATTATCTCTAAACTGGCTTCATTCATGTTTAGCTTGACCATTATAAATTTCACAAATTAAATAACTATTTAATCCTAATTATAACTTCCCCTTATGTATTTGCAATTATAATATATATATATATATAATATATATATTATATATATATAATATATATATATATCCTGAAGATCCTTTTTGGTGAAACATGGGTAGTTAACTTCTGTATCTGAATCCGGGGCATTTTATACTTTTTATTTTTTATAAACAAAATCACACGACATCATAGAATGATATGAACAGGTGTTCTTAATCCTCAGTTAATATTTCAAAAAACGTTTGGCCATCGTATCCATGACTCCTTGGAAAAGTAGATTTAGTTAACTCAAGAGTTGATCAGAGAGTATATCAGACCGAGTGTGTCTGTGTTGATGATTCTCTCTCGTGCGTGGTTAAAGGTAAATAGATGTAATCTTTTTTTTGTGTTCTTATTTAATTTCATTAGTCTTTCTAATTCAATATGGTATTTTAATTTAATTTAATTATATTAAAACTTTAATACTTGTGCCCGGAGAACGCATATTTTTGCTAGTTTTTATAAACAAAACCACACGACATCATAGAACGATATGAACAGGTGTTCTTAATCCTCGTTTAATATTTCAAAATCATTTAGCCATCGTATCCATGACTTGGTTGAATTTCTCGTTAGTTTGGCCCAACGTGTTTCCGCATAAAATTGCTAATGCATAAATAAAAGGTTTTAGTTAAGAAGTTTTTAGGATGGCTGGTTTCTTGCTTGCTTTGATTTCATGGCATGTCTACCCTTATCAAATCTATCAACCCAGTACCACCTCAGGGAGAGAAGAAGTGCTATGGAGGTCAACTGAAAAACTGGCTCAAAAGTCAAGCAAGATACCGACCTGATTCTGGGTCCAGGTCTTTATGGAGTTCGTCGATGGAACCGCAAATGGCTGACGCTCCTAACTTCAATTGCATGGATCACTGTGCATGGCCTGCCATCATTCGGGATACGTTGAATTTGTTGGTTGGAGCCTGCTCAACCAATGCCGTCACAGATCCAACCGTTGTTGGGTTATTTTATGCCGAAAACGTTTTGTTTTATTAATTATTGATGGTATTCAAATTTTTTAACTCAATTTTTAAACACATTTTAAACACATTTAACCTCATTTTTTATCTAACCTATAGATGGTACCCTAACAGGTACTACCACTCCAAGTCAGAGTTAACCTGGGAGTAATGGTGATAAAAGGGTACTCTACATTCTCTAGAGCTCCACAATTGGAACTTCGCCCTAAATGCAGTTTAACGTCATACCCAGGATATTAAGACCTTCAGCCATCGCCTTCTAGCACATATATGATAAAAAGGGTTGGAGGTTTACCATAAGGGCAATAGGTGCGGGACAATCATATAGGTACTAGGGCTTGACGTTACCAGTCGATAATCGGTGGGGGCATTTCCGACCACTCGCCTACCTTAAGTAAGGGCCAAATTGGAGTGTCGCATATCATAGACTGTCCCAGAGTTCCATAGTTAAGCATCACGGGTCACCACCCACGGTCGACAGGTGGCCGATTAGGAGATTTTACTCATCTGCAGAGGTGCAGTCGGTGTATTCTACAACCCCAGCCGAAATTCTCGTTAGTCTGACCCAACATGTTTCTGTATAACATAGCTAATGCATAAATTAAAAAAATGGTTTTAGTTAAGATATTGAAGATTTAAGGTAACTGTTTACTATTTATGATCTTTGTACACATTATATATATTTACCAACCCCTCCACACGAACAGGATGTGACACAAGATCAATTTCTTAAGCGGAGTTTAACGGGTTTGAATTCAGAGTTTTCCTTCTCCTAGATTGGTTACCCAGCCAAGGTTAAAGAGCCCAGTCTGTTCTGCTATTTACCCATAGCTGGAGGGAAAAGTGGATTCATCAGCTCCTCACTTTACCGCACAGATCCCTGTACTACTCATACGCTGAGTTGGTGAGGGCGAGTATCGAACCAAGTACCTTGTGAAATCTATCCGAACACTCTACCGACTGAGCTAAACCGGACCTTATATTTATATATATATATATATATATATATATATATATATATATATATCCACAAACACTGTGTTTCGACGTTTCGATGTGTGTGTGTGTGTGTGTGTGTGTATGTCGGTGTGTACATGGTGTGACATTAGCTTTGACATTATATAACCCTCAAAAGTTTATATGCTGTTAAACAAACCATTATATATATATATATATATATATATATATATATATATATATATTTGTTTAATTCATACGAAACCTGAACTCTACACCAAACTACTGGGAGAGAAAAGGACCAGGCTAAAATCACCCTTTGTACCAAGAAACTTCGTATACCAACAAAGTATATATATATATATGTATATATATATGTGTGTGTGTGTGTATGTGTGTGTGTGTGTCTGAGTATATGTGTACATGTGTGTGTGTGTGTGTGTGCTTGTACACAGTGTACCAAAAGTCTGGATCTTAATGCAATGAATCTATTTTAATGTTTTACATTATGAATGTGTTTTTTTTTTTAATAAAAATGAATGCTCAATTTGACGACCTTGGATTGTGCTGCTCCGAACACAAGGACATTCAACGTTTTCTTAATGAAGCGGAACTAATGTTTTCTACATGCAGAGACGATTTCCTCCTATAAAGTGCAGCGATTGTTCTATGGCGATTTCGATTGACTGTTTTGCTTCAAATGACCTCGAAACGAAAAAAAAAAATCAAGGAAAGTTAGATTAGTAGACCCTAGGTCTATTCGACCGGATCTTGATTTCCAGTTCAATTGTAAGAAAAAAAAAAAAATTTATATTATAAAGGCAACTACAATGTGTATAACGTATAGCTGTATCCACAACATATACATAGATGAATTTTTAAAATTATAATTGAATTAATACCGACAAGCAAACTCGGCGAATACGGCGTGCGACGTGTGGAACACTGTACAGCTGTTTCAACCTTATTAGGTCTCATTAGCATATATATATATATATATATATATATATATATATCCACAGACACCGTATATATATATATATATATATATATATATATATATATATATATATATATATATATATCCACAAACACTGTGTTTCGACGTTTCACGTATCTTCATTGTGGCTAGCCACAGCAACTATATATATACCAGGTGTGTCAAAAAAGTATCGATATTTTTTATACTTTTTGATACATCTTGTATTCTGAAAAAAATTAACGTTCCATTCATTCTTCTATTTTCTATCGTGGTAAAAACAGCTTTAAAATCTGTACTTTTGACACACCTTGTATTCTTTTTTTCAGAATACAAGATGTGTCAAAAAGTACAGAATTTAAAGAAGACAGTTACTTATCAAGTAACTTTCTTCTTTAAAATCTGTACTTTTTGACACACCCTGTATTCTGAAAAAAAATCAACGTTACATTTATTGTTCATTCCTATCTTGGTAAATACAGCTTCAATTTTTATACCTTTTAGACACACCTTATATATATATATATATATATATATATATATATATATATATATATACTAGCCAAAGTACCCGGTCCATGACCGGACTAAAATGAAATTTGGATCACCAGGGAGTGAGAGAGAAAGTGGAAGACAGTAGTTAGAGAGGGGGTAAGTGGAAAATAATTCTTGAAACTAAAATCATTGAGAATTTGTATATTTCAGGATTTGTATTTTCTGTTTTATAGTTTAAAATTATTTCATATTATTATACAACAAATTGAAAGTATTCGTTTGTATATTTGTTTGTTATTGTTTTAATTTTTTTGTACATGACAACAATTCACATTTAGTTCTTAATTGCATGTTGAGTTTAAAAAGAAGCTGAGAATCGAAAATTTAAATTCTTCGTATTGCAATATCTATTTTTGCTAAAACCTAAGATAGTATTATAGGGACCACCAATTGATCAGTTTAGGCCATCTTGAATAAAACGGAAATATTTTGTTATTATTTATAATTAATTGATTTTTCATAGAATTTAAAAAAACTCTTATCGTAACTTGTTTTTAGCTAGGTTAATTTTCAGTTGATTTAACAGTGCAAAAATGAAAACGTTGTTTTTCAATCATAATTTTCATTATTTCCTTAAGCTGAAAAAAAGTTAAAAAATCATCAGGAGTTTATTTAATGTTTTTTCTTTCAAATGGAAAAAAATTTTTCAAGAAAATATTAATTTTTCTGCAAGTTTCATAGTGTTAAATATAGGGGAGGGGTAAAATTCACAGGGTAAAATTGGTGGTACCTAGTATTTTAAAAACATTGTTTAAAAACGTTTTGGTGGACCTGATTATCTGGACTCCCCCCCCCATCTATTTTTTTCCTTCAGTTGATTATTATCGATTACACACCAATCTATCAGATTGAAAAAAAAATTCTTAAAAGTTCTTTATTATTTGAGTATTCACGGGTGCTCATTTCCTCGTATAAATTTATAGTAAATTGATCCCCCATATCGGAACCGCTTGAACGGAACCCAAATTATTTATTTATTTTCCCATTAAACTAACCCTAACCCCTAACCCCCCCCCCCCTAGTTAAAATTAAGTTTTATTACAAAATTTGTATTAATTACAAAACATCAATTTTCATAAAAGTTCAAATGTCACCTATGAAATCTCTATTTAAACATGTCAATTTTTCAGAACTGAAAAGTTGCACTATAAACTCAGCCATGTTTATTGACTTCACAATAAAGAGTAAAATCATAAAACTTAAAATTTAATTTGTAAGGCAAATTCTGAGGAATATTTTAAATTGTATTTTGAATAATAATTTAAATGTTGGTTGTTAGTTGTTTTGTTTTATCAACTTTTCGGGTAATTTACTAACGAATCATGTCATTTTGATAAACAAAGCGCTTACAATTTTTCGTACTTACATATAAAAATTTTTTGAAATGTTCCAATAACTGGATATTGTCGGATAAACTTGAAATAAATTTTGTCTTACAAATAATTGACTACTTATCTCCAGTCGGGCCTTCGACTAAAGATAAAACACCGGATTGTGTCCGTATTAGTAACCTTTGTTTTTTTATCGTGGTTTGAGAAAATAATTAGTTAACGAACCAAAAGAAAAACAGTTTCTAAGGAAATTCGTCAATCTTATTGTTATTTTTAACCCTTTAAAACTCTAACAATAAAAATTAATAAATAAATTAAAGAATTAAAAGTCATTTTATTCGAATGAAAATCTTAGTTTAATTTATACAAATATGTAACCGTACTTACGACGTAAACTGATTTTCATGATACTGTTATTTACAATTAAAAAAATTTTTTAATAATGTAACCGTAAAGCGTACATTTTGATTTTCTACAATTTTTATGCATTACAAAAATTAAAATTAAAATGAGTGTACTGTACAATTTAAGAATATGGACAAACTCGCTGTAAAAAATAATTTAATCTATAAAAACACATACAAATTACATATTCAGAAAGACTAAGCTGTCTTATTCGTATTATCGCCTATACGTAGTATTTTTTTTTTTTTTTAACTCGCTGTAAAAAAAAAATTAATCTATAAAAACACATACAAATTACATATTCAGAAAGACTATTTCATCTTATTACTAAAGATATAAATATTTTAAAGATTAAAACCCTAAATAGGTAAGAGATTCCGATCTGACTGTTATAGACTGCACTGCTTGTATCGCAATAATCATAGGCAGTGTGGCTATCCGAAGCCATTTTTTAATTTTTTAACTCGCTGTAAAAAATGATTCAATTAATAAAAACTCACACAAATTACATATTTTGAAAGAGTATTTTCTTATCTTTCTAACGATATAAAAATTATTAAAGACTGGACCATAAATAGGCCATAAATTCGGAGCTGAACTGCTTAGACTGCAAAATTAATTCATTAAAATCAAAACTTCGCTGCTGTCATCGCTTTAACAATAAGCAGGCAGAGACAATATTTTATTATCAGGAGGGGCTGATATACGGACAGTTCCGCAAATTGGGTGATTTTGGATTAATTAATCGATTAAATCCCTTAATCAGTAAAAATCAATAACCAAATTTGGAATTTTTCTTAGTTAGAACGATATCAATGTGTATGCAAGATTTTGAATCTGAGTGACCTCCCGTTTTTTTGTTATACGTCGACACGTACATACCAAAATCTATGTTTTATATATTAGATATATATATATATATATATATATATATATATATTATATATATATATATATATATATATATATATAATATATATATAAGTGTGTGTGTGTGCGCGCATGTGTGTAATTTTTAGAATATCGAAAAACACAATTTTCATTGACGAGTGATGTTTAATAAGTCGATGTTGCAGTGTTTCGGTTTGTTTAACAACCAACTTTGGGGCTCTCGTTTGTTTAAAGAAAAATAAATTATTGGCGAACGAAAGTCTGTGAGCCACTGTTTTTGGCAGCTTTTATTGATATTCAAATATGTGAGAAAGCCATTCTTTTAAACGCCGAGTAATGTTAGCGTCCCCATTTAATCTTCGCGACGAAATTCTTTCCCGAAAATAGAGTAAATAATTCTAGTGAATGGAAAAATACCTCACTTGAGTATGAAATTATTTTTATTTTTTATAGAATTACATATTGTTCACTTTTTAGAAAATCCAGACATTTGGGACACTCCGTAATTGCCTTCAAGCAAAAATATAAATAATAATATATACTTTATTCAACAATGCTTCTAAAAAACAAACATCCAAAAATCTTATTTCCTTCACCGGGGCATGGGTTTGGTTTGTTGTTATTTACTCAACGTCCGCGTACCTCATATGGTAGAGACGTGCTAGTATCATTGACAGGTTAATTTCGCAGGGATTTTACGATGCGGACTGTTGGCCGAGCGGTAAAGACTTTGCCTGCTGGACTACCGGTTTCGATTTCTGTCGGAGGGAAATCGTTTGTATACATCGCTGATGAGATTTAATAAAGTTGAAACAGACTGTACAATGTTCTAGCATCGCATGATCATTTGCGAAATTCACTTGTTATGGTTATTTTCTATAATTATCGAATTGTATACGATATACGCATTGTAATTGCCTTCAAGCAAAAATATAAATAATAATATGTACTTCATTCAACAATGCTTCTGAAAAACAAACATCCAAAAATCTTATATATATATATATGTGTGTGTGTGTTTGTGTGAAGAAAGGGAGTCATTTTCCTAATATATATATATATATATATATATATATATATATATATATATAACCACTGTGCATGAATAGGATGCGACACAAGGTCAATATCATAAGCGGAGTTTAACTGGTTTTAATTCATAGTTTTAATTCTCCTAGACTGGTTGTGTTACCAAAGTTAAAGAAATGGTCTTTTATTGTTTTTTCTTGTTACTGGGCAGTATAGTAATTTTGCGAAGTCTCTTGGGTTGGGTTGGATTTTACTTCATGTCAACCATCATTGGGTTATTTTATGCCAAAGACATTTTTGTTATATTCATTCTTGTTGTGTATTCTATTTTTTTAAATAATTTTAAAATCATTTTTTATCTATCTAACCTGTTGATGGGACCTTAACCGGTTCTACCACTCCGGGTCAGAATGAAGGGGTACTCAACACTCCCCAGGGCCCCAAAATTGGAACTTCACCATTAGATGCAATTTAACGTTATACCCAGGACTCTAAGACTCTCAGCCTTCTAGCACATATATATATATATTTACCAACCCCTCCGCACGAGCAGGATGCGACACAAGGTCAATTTCTTAAGCGGAATTTAGCAGGTTTTGAATTCAGAGTTTTCCATCTCCTAGACTGGTTACCTAGCCATGGTTATAGAACCCAGTCTGCCCTGCTATTTATCCATAGCTGGAGGGAGAATTGGATTCGTACCTTTCACAATGGTATTAGCGCTATGTGAAATGGAAACAGCTTCGTCCAGGAATTGAACTCGGACGACGAGTCCATTTCCTATGACTCTAACCATTAGAACACGCGCCTCCTTCTAGCACATATATAAGGGCAACTGGACCGAGACAATCATATAGGTGCTAGGGCTTCTCCAACTGTCCGTCTAGCTTAAGCAAGTGCCAAAGTGAAGTGTTGCATGTCATGAACTGCTCAGCCACCTGGGTTCAATCCTTAAGCATCACGGGTTGCCACCCACGGCCAACAAGTGGCCCGTTGGGGTGGGATTTTATTTCTCTACAGAGGTGCAGTCGATGAATTCTACTGACCCAGCCGACAGGGTAGTCGAAATCTCTAATATTATAATCTGAGTATGCATGTACTTTATACCACTTTTGGTCATGTGTTTTGCAGTTCAAGATGATGAATGAATTATTTTTAATAGGAGCGTCCATCACGTGCAGTTGATGTCATGTTTGAACGCGTAGTTCGTTGGTGCTGGTTTGAATGTGCAGAGGTCACAGATCAGGATCTCGTGACTGTGAATCGCCGATGCTGTAGGACAACGCACCTGTGTCAGATTCATATTAGTAGTCCCCCCCCCCTCATGCTAATGATTTTGTTTAGTGTGGGGTGCACGTTCTTTATAAGCTTCCATTGGGTTAGCTCAGTCGGTAGAGCGTTAGGCTGGAAACCACAAGGTTCCTAGTTCGATACCGATAGCGTATGAGTAGCCCAGGGATCTGTGCGGTAAAGTAAGTAGCTGACGGTAGGCGTGGCACTCCAACTCAGACGCAAAAAACAATCTCCTTGGTCTAGCGCTAGTTAAAAAGGTGATAGACTCCCTCGCTGATTGGCTGATACCAACATTAGGCCGTCCCGACGACTTTACTTACTTATATATATATATATATATATATATATATATATAAAATTTATTTTATATTTTATATATATATATATTTTATTTATTTTATATTTTATATATATATATATATATATATAAAATTTATATATTATATATATATATATATATATATATATATATATATATATAATATATAAAATTTATTTTATTTTTATTTTTAAAACAGAACATGCATTTTCAAAAAATTTTCAGCGGTTGATATCAGCGTTCGTTTTGTAAACAGTCTTTTTAACGGATATTTTCTTCTCGTCTATGTCGCTCTTTGATGAAGACCAACTTATCGTTTTGGTCGAAACAAGCTTGTCAGCAATCACATAACAAACATCATATATATATATATATATATATATATATATATATATATATATATATACTATAGTGTGAGATCGTCACTGTTTCAGCTTTTGCTGGAATGGTGCACCAAAGAGATTTGAAACATCTTCACCTAATGATTGCATCGCATGAAACCAATATGATTGTGAATGTTCCTTTGTCACCTAATAAATAGATATGTAAAACCTTTATATATTTATCTTATTATATATATATATATATAACGCTCGACCAAGTAGAGTGATTTTGTTAGGGTAGAGCACTACACCTACCGTATCTCTCTATTTAGATCCCTATATTATGGTGTATTTTTCTGTGGTTCGTATCATGGCTTCAAGTTCTTTTTCATTTTTTATGTCATCCATGTACATAAGGTGGTTTATTTTTTTCTTGAGAGTTAGCGAATTTGTATCCCCCTGTGCATTTTCTGAGTATATATATTTACCAACCCCTCCGCACGAGCAGGATGTGACACAAGCGCGGAGTTTAACAGGTTTGAATTCAGAGTTTTACTTCTCCTAGACTGGTTACCTAGCCAAGGTTAAAGAGTCCAGTATGTCCTACTGTTTTACCCATAGCTGGAGGGAGAACTGGATTCATACCTTTCCCAAGAGTATTAGCGCTATGTGAAAATCAAACAGCTTCGTCCAGAAATTGAACCCGGATCGACGAGTCCATTTCCCATGACTCTTACCAATTAGACCACGCGCTTCCATTTTCTGAGTATATGATTGAGTGGCATCATTGCTATGATAAATAGTAGTGGTAATAGCGAATCTCATTGGAAAATACCTCTGTAGGAGTTATTTTCGTATTTGCCTGGGGAGTTGTCTGCCCGTTTTGTGTCGCTGGTTCCCGCTAGGGGCCTTGTGTATTTAAGCGGCTGATTTGAACTTCTCTTCCTCTCTTTGCCTGCTGCTCGACCCACAAGACACAATGAGGTAGTCTTATGACCACCCTCTTCTTGTTGGGGCTTCGGCCCTTAACACTGGCCACTCACTGCTAGTAAGTCTCTTATACGATATATGACTATCCTTTAGTCATGTATCCGTAACTACGTTTTTATGTACATTTAGGTATCTCTTTGATACCTAAATATCTTGAATTTTACCATTCATGAATGTGTCATTATCTCTACTCTTGTATATGTATCTATGTACTTTATGTATCTCGTCATATCCATGTGCTGTATACCAATTAAATGTTTTGTCTATCAAACCTTGTCGGAGTTTGTTTGCGTTACAACGAGTTATGATTTTGTCATAACCTTTGAATCTTACACCTCTTTGGAATTTTACTTCTGCCAGGGATTGTCCTCCTGCTTTTAATAGGACTCTCCAGTTTTCTGTTATTTTTTCTGTTGCTTTTTTTTTGGGGGGGGGGCGGTATTGTAAAATATTTTGTAAATGTTCAAATATTTATGAGTATTACTTCTCCTCATAGCATTTGTTAGGATGAGCAAATCTCTCTATGATGAGCATATCTACACATAATGTTTTGTTTTCCTTTGTGTTTCTATATTCAGTCATCTAATAAAGTTCTTTTTTTTTTCTTTCTCATCACAAATTTCAAATACGCCTTCTCATTCTTTTCTGCTAAATTCCATCATCAACAACAAAAATAGTTTGGCTGCGCCCAGAAATATCTGCGGAAAGAGGGAATAATTTTTACAATGTCATGTTTCGCCAACTCACACAAAACAAGTGAATAAGTAAAAATGTTTCATCGCATATATATATATATATATATAATATATATATATATGCGCACCAGGGCAAAAAATGACGTGAGCTTCTTTTATCATAATTACATGTTTATTTTATTGTGAATTTATTGTATAGTGGCAGAATAAGTAACAATATATATATATATATATAATATATATATATATATATATATATATATATATATATATATATATATATATATATATATATATGCATGTTGTATGCCCAAACCTGGTATATGTATTTTCAAAAACGGATACAGATACAAAAATATATCTCAAATACATATATATATATATATATATATATATATATAGAGAGAGAGAGAGAGAGAGAGAGAGAGAGAGAGAAAAGAGAAGAGAGAGAGAGAGAGAGATGGGGAAAATGACTCGAGCATTTTTCATTATAATTCATTTTTTATTTTATTGAGAATTTATTGTATCATCATCATCATCATCATCAGGTCACGCTGACAGCAAGGATTCCCTTGAATCTTTCTCTCCCAACCGTCCCTATCGATCATCGGCAAAAGGAAGTCGTCTGCGTGGCATCCACAATTCGTACCAAGCTGATTGATGTATGTTTTTGCCGGTTGACCTAGACTGGTGTGTCCATGTGTAGATGTCCATACAAGAACGACACACGTGTGTTTGCTCTTGCTCTTCTGGAAGTATCCAGCATGTCTTGTTCGTCTTACACGGACGGTTTATTTCCAAGATTGGTTCAAGACAGCAAGCAGCGCGAGTACCTTTCATCTAGGTTTTTCTCTTCGTTAAAGTCCGAGTGGTGCAACCTTATAGTAGCACTAATACGACTACAGATTGGAAGAATTTTCGCTTTATTTTATAAGTAAGCTCATATTTCACTATGGCCAATAATCTGTCGATAGCCTTTCCTATGCATTTATTGACGTTGCTTTCTGTAGATGACATATTAAGAGACAAAGAGAGAGGATATATAATAATCAAAGTGATACCAATTGTAGTTGGTGCACTTGGAACAGTCCCAAAAGGATTGGAAAAAAGTTTGGAAAATCTGGAAATCAGAGGGAGAATCGAAACCATCCAGAATACTGCACAGCTGCAATCTGCCAGAATACTTAGAAGAGTCCTGGAGATCTGAGGAGACTTGTTGCCACTCAGACTCCAGTGAAAGGCCATCAGCTAACGCTGATGTGAAAAACTCAAAAGGAGTGAACAATAATAATAATATGGACACTTCAAACGACAAATCGGAGGGGTTGCACATGAAAAGAATTGGGCAATGGTTAAGAAAAGGAAACCTCAAAAAAGAAACTGAATCACTAATAATTGCTGCACAAGATAATGCCATAGGGACAAACTATATCGAAGCAAAAATTGATAAGACCCAACAAAATAGTAAATGTAGACTATGCGGTGACAGAGATGAGACTGTAAATCATGTACTAAGCGAATATAGCAAACTAGCACAACGGGAATACAAAACTAGGCACGATTGGGTTGCGAAGGTGATCCACTGGGAATTATGCAAAAAATTAAATTTTGACCATACTAAATGGTAAACCAGAA
>CM042178.1:41638537-41656037 GCA_023376005.1 Doryteuthis pealeii
TAATCTTATTTACGAAAATAAAGCAGAAATCGTTTTATAGAGTAATTTCTAATATGACATCGTATTCTAAGCCGAGATAGTGCTGAAGAAACAAGGACGATCTCATAAGTGACGTTCTCCTGTGGACACCTACACATGGGCTCTACCGTGTAAGGCCAACCAGAGAAATTGATATAATTTCCTAATCTAATAACTTCACCAATTCCCATTTAAATGTCTCAAATGTTAACAGCATGAGAAACAACATAAAATTCTATGATTTATGTTTAAACACCTTTTCTTTTCCAGTGAATGGAAACTGGACAATTTCCACCTCAGATGCCTACGCCGGATTCTACGCATACGCTGGCAGGACAAAGTGCCCAACACAGACGTGCTGGAAGGAGCAAACATAAACAGCATGCCCGCCATCATCTGCGAGAGACGCCTGCGTTGGCTAGGCCACATCAGGAGGATGGACAAAGGCCGCATCCCCAAAGACCTACTGTATGGTGAGTTAGTTGAGGGCACCCAACCGGTATGGAGACCATGCCTGCGCTTTAAAGATGTCTGCAAGAGGGACGTAAAGACATGCAACATCGGCATCAACACGTGGGAGGCTTGTGTAGAAGACTGTGCTACCTGGCGACTCCTCGTCAAATAAGGAATGAAAAGTAAAAAGAGAGGAAAGAAGCCGCCGCAGAAAAGAGACCCAAAGGAGGAGAGAAACAACATATCCAGCAAGCATTACCGTTTGTTTGAGACCATTGCACCAGAGATTGCCATTCAAAATTGGTCTGTTCAGCCACTCACGCAGTTGCAGATATAAAAAAAAGTGGACACTACGCCATCATCTTTAGTAGACGGGAGGAGGCCAACAACAACAAAAAGTTCCAGTGAATGGCTTTTCTATATTTGAAAAATAAAGATAAATAAAAAGAAACATAGAATTTTATAAAAGGAACATGGTCTATATATGTAAGTAAGTAAAGTCGTCGGGGTGGCCTAATGTCGGTATCAGCCAATCAGCGAGGGAGTCTATCCCCTTTTCACTAGCGCTAGACCAAGAGATTGTTTTTGCGTCTGGGGTGGAGCGCCACACCTACCATTAGCTCCTTACTTTACCGCACAGATCCCTGTGCTACTCATACGCTGAGTTGGCGAGGGCCGGCATCGAACTAGGAACCTTGTGTTTCTAGCCGAACGCTCTACCGACTGAGCTAACCCGGTCCTATATATGTAAACAATGCTAATGACTAAAATAAAACGTTGAAATGAAGAAAAAGAATTGTACTTACATCGAAGGCCGTTGGATGTGAAGCATAAAGAAAATATATAATTTATAATTAATGTAAGTTCATTTATTTGGGTTTTTTTTTCAGTAAATTAGTATTATCTCCACGTATAAGCCTTGCTACCATTTTTAACAAATGTATATCAGAGGCATACGGGAAACCTACACACCCCACTCTCTCTCTCTCTCTCTCTCTCTATATATATATATATATATATATATATATATATATATATATATATAGAATTAAAAAAAAGACACATCTGTTTAACAATTTTATTTTTGATCTTTTAGTTTTCTGGACAACTTTTTAATGTTTGGGTTGAATCATGGATAAGTCCACAAAGTTCAGGTCCCGAGTACTTTCGGCACTTCGAAGTGCCATCATCAGGGGTGATGTGTTCCAGTTTTTAAAAAATTAAATTAATGTGGAGGCTGGAAGGAGAAGAATTGATGAGAAAGGTGTTATATATATATATATATATATATATATATATATATATATATATATATATATATATTAACTTGATGCTTCAAAGGAGTCTAATAATAGATGAGAAAAACTTTCTCTGAGGGACCCCATTCTCAAAAAGTGTTTTAATACTTTTGAGAGGGGTCCCTTGGAAAGGATTTTTCATTTATCCCCATCATTTCATTCATTTTTATTTCATCGATTCATTCATTTTACCATTAATTTTTAACTACATATATATATATATATATATATATATATGTGTGTGTGTGTGTGTGTGTGTGTGTGTGTGTGTGTGTGTGTGTGTTGAAAGGAAAAATAAAGGAAATAAAATGTTGAATGGATAAAAATAGATTTTATTTTACTGAAACGTGTTTCGGCCAGTAGTTTATCCATGCACACATGCAATCTATCTATTATTATTTTAAATACATAATAATAATAATAATAATAATAATAATAATAATAATAATAATAATAATAATCGAAAACTATAAAATCTTTTAGTATACAAGGAATAACGGCTGTTTTCTTAACTTTATTTTTCCTTTCAACACACGCACACACACACACACACACACACACACACACATATTGCTCAGTATAATTAATTCATTAATTATGTTACATTGAGCTCTCTTAGGGATTTGAAATAACCATTGTATAAATCTATAGGAGTGCTTCCACATGGCCATGCATCGTGGATGTATAGAGGATAGAGATGATCCGAAATAAAATCATCCCAAACTTAACTGGATACGTTTACCTTATATATACTAGCAAATACTTGCACCCTCTTTTTAACTTTTAATGTAATAAAATATTATATTAAATTAGAAAGGCTAATGAAACTAAATAAGAATGCAGATAAAAAGATTTGAAACAGAGTGGGGTATGATCTCAAAATAAAACAACTGAAACTTACTCTTCCATCATCTCCGCCTTTCATTGCTAAATTTTCCTAATTTGATTATTTAGTTAAAATAGGAAGTAAAGAATAAAATTACAGTTATTTCTTCTTGTTAATGGATTTCTTTTAAGATTTATCCCCGAGATTTTTGCTCATATTCCTTAAGATAAAACCAAACAATGAGAAATCAAGAATACCAAGCACATATTTATTAAAATCACATTTTTAATATCAATATGCAAAGTAGCCTTCCCATTCCCACTGTAAACCGCTATTTTATTGTATATATAAATACAATTACATGTTATTAGCATGTAAATCTGGCCAATTTTGGGGTCCAGTGGCTTCGGTCCTGGATCTTTACAAGTAAATAGCGTCGATCCCAGGGGGCTATCCCCCCAGGCAATACCTGCCCCCTTGATTTAAAGGGGCAGGGCTGGGTTTATTGCCCAACGCCTGAGGCGCTCCTCTTGAGAGGAATGCCGACGGAATCGACGCAATTTTTTCCACCTACCACCCATGAGCTTCGGCTTGTGGGTGGGCCCACGTTAAAACGAGGCCTTGTGCCCAGCCCATACAAGTGGGGCATGAGGCAAATACCTGTAAATCTGGCCAACGCCTGGGGTCCAGTGGCTTCGGCCCTGGATATTTACAAGTTAATAGCATCGATCCCAGGGTGCTATTCCCCCCAGGCAATACCTGCCCCCTTGATTTAAAGGGGCAGGGCTGGGTTTATTGCCCAGCGCCTGAGGCGCCCCCCACCCCTTGAGGGCGAATGCCGACGTGATCGACGCAATTTTTTCCACCTACCACCCATGAGCTTCGGCTTGTGGGTGGGCCCACATAAAAATGTCCTTGTGTCAAGCCCTCACAAATGGGGTGAGAGGCAAATGCCTGTAGATATGGTCAGCAGTATTAACAAATGTAAAACAATTTTTATTAATAATTGAGATTTAAATTTTAAAAAATCTTGGAGAATGTGACGTAAATAGCTAAGCGAATTGTGACTTGAGTAGTGACATAATTTCGGTTACAGACAGAAAAACACACAATCTCCACTAATAATAAGAATATATATATATATATATATATATATATATATATATTATCATTATAATAGTATACACTGGAATAACCTACTCGAGTTTCACCATAAGGATCTTCAGGGTTAAATCCACTGAATTAATCAAGATATTGATTAATTACAGCCGATTGTATGCGTGTAGTTTGTGGCTATGACGTTAGTGACAGATTCGCAGTCAATGAACGCTGAGTTTAAAATTTATAAAATGAACGGAGGTGATATTTTTCCAAAGGATCAAAATATAAGCATTATGAGAAATCCTTTTTATATTATTGCTTTAATAATTTATAAGAATTATAAAGATTATCTATATGATTATAGTGTTTGGTGCAACTAAATATGATTTTGCTAATATATGCCTAAAATTTTATTTATTTCTAAAATTGACTGAATATATATATATATATATATATATATATATATATATATATATATATATATATATATATATTTACCAACTCCTCTGCACGAGCAGGATGCGACACAAAGTCAATTTCTTAAGCGGAGTTCAACAGGTTTGAATTCAGAGTTTTCCTTCTTCTAGACAGGTTGCCTAACCAAGGTTAAAGAGCCCAGTCTGAACCTACTTTTAATGAAAAGATTAAACCGTTCATTGTGATTACAAAGAACACTAAAAACACTTGTATTATTCTCTAATTTTAAGCCATCTTTAGAAGCATGTCGGTAAAATGAGGGGCTGGCTATCCCGACTTTTGATGAAATTATGTTTAGCAAAACTTTCCAATGCACTATATGAAAGCTAAACAGCCTTGCTGGAAACTTTTGCACACTTATAGGTGTATGAAGCAGAGGTGATTTAGGCTACAGACCCCCCCCCTCTACAAATGAATTGTACATTTTCAGGGCATTTTTTCACACTCAGAATTGCTGGAATAAACTGCCTGCATATGTTGTTGGCTGCTGAGACACTGTGTCTTTCAAAATCTCCATGCTTCCTGTAATTCGACAAAACTATAGCGGATAAAGAGCCCAGTCCGTCCTACTATTTACCCATAGCTGGAGGGAGAGTAGGATTCATACCTTTCCCAAGAGTATTAGCGCTAAGTGAAATGTAATTACCATATCCAGGATTTGAACTCGGGGTGACGAGTCCATTTCCCATGACTTTAACCATTACACCACGCGCTTCCTAAAATACATATATACGGGTGTATTTTCCCATTTAAATGGCCTTATTATTAATTAATTGATAATTAATAAATTAATTATTATTAGTTATTGTTTAGTATGATGGAATATAAGATTTTGTTAATATAAGATTTTTTAATGTAATGGGGTATGTATATATATATATATATATATATATATATATATATATATATATATATATATATATATATATATATATATATATTATTGTATTTATAAGGCCTTAGTGGTTATTGTTGGGATATTATCGTAATGAAAGGAGTTGTGATTTTTATTTTTTCGTTAAGACGGAAATAAAAATTGGATAAATATTGGCAGACTTTCTGTCCCACGTTTTTTCATGATGTTGGGTTGTACTGGAAAAACTGGAATGATGATGATGATGATGATGGTTTAGAATGAATGAAGTGTGGAAGTTGGTCATAAGTTTAATTGAGTTTAAATATGATGACAGATGAATCATTAGCATGTGTTTGTTATATGGGATGGTTCTCTGGCTTAAATTAATTTGGACCCAAAGAGTATAAAAAATTAAAAAATAAGATTACGTTAACATGCGATTGATATAATGCCGATAAACTTTTGAAATAAATTCATTTTTAATGGATACACAATTTTCTTTTATAAATACATTTTTCTATTTAACTCATAGTACTCTAACAAGTACTACCACTCCGGGTCAGAGTGGACCAGGGAGCAATGGTGATGAAGGTGTGCTCAATATTCCCCAAACCTTCAAAACTGGAACCTCAACATCAGATAGAGTTTAACGTCATTCCCAGGACATGTAGACCTTCAGTCACCGCCTTCTAGAACCCATATGATAAAAAGAGAGCGATAGAGTCGGAGCAATCATATAGGTGCTAGAGCGTGACATGACCAGCCGATTGATCGGAGGGGGGTCTCTCCGTCCGCCCGTCTAGCCTAAGTAAGGACCAAAGTGGAGTGTTGCATGTCATGGACTGCTCATCCACCAAGACTCCGTCCTTAAGCATCACAGGTCACCACCTACGGCCAACAGGCGGCCTCATTTGGGGGAGTCTTATCCCTCTGTAGAGGTGCAGTCGGTGCATTCTAACGCCTCAGCAGACAGGGCGCGTTGGCCTAGGGTTTTTGTGTCCCGGTATGACGTTAAATTGAATCTAGTGGTGAAGTTCCAATTCTTGAGCTTTGGGAGTGTTGTGTACTTCTTAATCACCATTACTCCCAGGTCCACTCTGATCCGGATCCCATCTATGAGTTAAATAGATCAAAAATGATTTTTTAAATGTTAAAAAATTGAGTTTTTTTTTTAATTGAATACCCAACAAGAATGTATAAAACAAAACAACTTCAGCATAAAATAACCCAACAATTGTTGACATGCCGTAAAATCCAACAAACCAAACCAAACCCAACATATGTACTAATGAGTTCGATCCTCACTGTGTGCCCAATACTTCTGGTTTGAGGCAAAACTTGGGGCGTGGGTGGCTTTTGTGCTGTAATGTTTAGCGGGCTAAACTAAAAGACCATTACTGGTGAGTTCGATTCTCACTGGGTGCCAAATGATTACGGTCTTGTGTAAAAATAAAACAAGCTTAGTGAATAGTGAATAAGTAGAGCATCCCGTGTGGTATAAAGTTAGTGGTTTCTGCTAGCAGACCACTATTTGTGAGTTCGATTCTCACTGAGTGCCCAATACTTTTAGTAATGGGCCAAGCTAACATAAGCTTAGTAAATAAGAAAGGTCTGTTGTGTGGATTAATGGCTAACGAACTAGGGTAGTAGACCACAAGGACATCCATTTTGATGGAGAGGATCTTAATCCTCTGCAGGGAATACAGACTGCTTATTCTAAGCCCCACCAACGGGAAGGCTTCGGGTTGCATAATCTATGTGGTAACATAGATTATTGGCAACACCCTGTAATTCTGCGGGTCCAGGTTTTTCATATCACGAAGTGGAAAATTACTGGACAGTTGAAACCATGGCTAGGTAACCAATCTAGGAGAAGGAAAACTCTGAATTCAAACCTGTTAAACTCCGCTTAAGAAATTGACCTTGTGTCGCATCCTGCTCGTGCGGAGAGGTTGGTAAATATATATATATATATTTACCAACCCCTTCTCCTAGACCGGTTACCTAACCACGGTTAAAGAGCCCAGTCAGCCCTATTATTCATCCTTAGCTGGAGGGAGCGTAGGATTCATACCTTTACCAAGAGTATTAGCGCTAAGTGAAATGCAATTACCACGTCCAGGATTTGAACTCGGAGCGACGAGTCCATTTCCCATGACTTTAACTATTACACCACGCGCTTTCATGGTAAATATATATATATATATATATATATATATATACCCAACGAGGGTATATGGCATTGTAACAGACTGTCTCGAGCATAAGAAATTGCGGTGAGCCACTAAGCTAAGACTGACCCCCCAAGCAGAACGTATTTTTGTTCCATATCTTTGGCTGCGATCTTTCCCGGGGTGGCACGCGTATCTCCATCGTCGATCTCCTGGCCTGTGCGCATGTCAGACATCTTATCACGTATTCAACTTCCGGGAGCGGGATGTTTTTGCTTACATTACAACTCAGTAGGTGTTTTTTTTTTACTTCGATAACACAGGCACTTCCTAACTCGACACCCGACAACGCCTCATTGGGTGGAATTGTTAACAACTTCAGTTAATAAATCCCCTAGAGTGGGCTCGATTCTCACAGGGTGCCCAAACTCATTTTTTAAACACATTTTAATACTCATTTTTTAATCTATATAACCCATAGATGTGACCTTAACAGGTACTACCACTCCGGCTCAAGGTTGACCTGGGAGTAATGGCGATAAAGGGGTACTTCACATTCCACAGAGTTCCATATTTGGAACTTCATCACTAGATGCAATATAAGATCATACTCTCAGTAAACGCCTTTTAGCACACATATGATAAAAAGGTTGGGGGTTGCCATAAGATCAACAGGGTTGGGACTGTAGAATAATCATACTAGTTCCAATTACCGTCGAATTGGTAAGACAAGGCAGCAAGAAGTCGTAACTGAATACGAATCTATCTTGCTGCTATACCACTGAAAAAATGCCAGTTTATTTACGAAGCCTCATAACATCATAGAAACCAAGCAGCCAATCAGGACTCAGGGAATGCAATCACCCAAATGCAAGAATGGACTATTCTTGATTTCAATAAGTATCAACTGTCTTGGCACTGGTTCAGGTATAGGTCCTAGGGCTTGACGTGAGCAACCGATTGATCAGAAGGGGCCGCTCCGACCCCAATACTGGTTTTGGGTAAAACTAAGACAATCCTAGTAAATAAGTGGGGTATCTCGTATGTGGTAACGACTCGTGAGCTAGACTACTACTAATGAGTTCGATTCTCACCGGGTGCCCACTACGGGTTTTGGGCAAAACTAAGTCAAGCTGAGTAAATTAGTACGGCATCTCGTATGTGGTAACGACTAGTGAGCTAGGCCACTACTAATGAGTTCGATCCTCACTGTGTGATATCCTAGGTATGATGTTGAATAATATCTAATGGTGAAGTTCTAATTCTGGGGCTCTGGAGAGGGTGGAGTACCCCTTCATCGCCATCCCAGGTCCACTCTGACCCGGAGTAGTAGTACCTGTTAGTGTCCCATTTATAGGTTAAATAGAAAAAAGAATAAGTTTTAAAAAATGAGTTTAAAAAATTGAGTTAGAGAAAAAAAATGAATACCCAAAAAGTATGAATAGAACAAAACCTTTTCGGCATAAAATAACCCAACAAGGGTTGACATGCCGTAAAATCCAACAAACCAAACCAAACCCAACATATGTACTAATGAGTTCGATTCTTACTGTGTGCCCAATACTTATGGTTTGGGGCAAAACTAAGACAAGCTTTTGTGCTGTAATGTTTAGTGGACTAGGCTAACAGACCACTGATGAGTTCGATTCTCACTGGGTTCCCAATGATTATGGTCATGTGTAAAAATAAAACAATCTTAGTGAATAATTAGGGCATCTCCCAAGTTTTCTAGCAGACCACTATCAGCGAGTTCGATTCTCACTGGGTGCCCAATGATTAAGGTCATGTGTAAAAATAAAACAATCTTAGTGAATAAGTAGGGCATCTCCTAAGATATAAAGTTTTCTAGCAGACCACTATCAGAGAGTTCGATTCTCACTGGGTGCCCAATACTTTTGGTAATGGGCAAAGCTAACATTAGCTTAGTAAATGAGAAAGGTCTGTTGTGTGGATTAATGGTTAACGAGCTAGGGTAGTAGACCACGACCAGTGAGTTCGTTGCTCACGGGGTGCCAAATACTTTGAGTAATGGGTAAAGCTATCACAAGTTTAGTAAATAAGTAGGGTATTTCGTGTTGAGTTAGACCCCTACCAGTGAGTTCGATTCTCACTGGGTGCCCAATACTTTACATACGGTAAAATCCAACCAACCAATCAACATGGTCTATAATGTCCACGTTTTCTACTGTTTAACGTTGCATTTTCTTCCGGAGTTTCTTGAAAGTCTGGTCACTCGAGGTGTAACAAAGATCTTAAGGGTCCTATCCTCATACCAAAAAAGGAGAATATGCTGAGACGTCTCCCCTCTCCCAACACACACCTTGTCCCCACGTGACCTTTGACTGTCGTCAGGGACTTTCCGGGACATTTGCGACGCGGAACATCTCTCACGGATCATTTAAGAAAACAACACCGGTTTTGTGTATCTTCACCGATGACGCTGCAGATCTAACCAAATTAACCTTTGATGGTGACATTAGTAAATTGAGCACAGATGGTCACATCGAGATCTATATGGGTCATGACATTTTGGGTTAGAGCATCACTGTCCGAATATTAGCAATTATTTGCTGGTTTGCAAGAAGAATAAATAGAATACTCTCTCTCTCTCTCTCTCTCTCTCTCTCTCTCTCTCTCTCTCTCTCTCTCTCTCTCTCTCTCATATATATATATATATATATATATATGTATATGAGAGAGAGAAAAAGTTTAAGGTAAATAAAAGAGAAACAGGTTGAAATAGAAAGAAAGAAATAAGAAAGACAGAAAGAAATTCACACACACACACACACACACACACACACACAAATGTGTGTGTGTGTCAAAAGAGATAGAGACAGACAGACAGAAAAACAGATAGGGAAAGAAAGAAACAGATATATCGACAGAAAGAAAAAATAAACCAGTTGATTATATATATATATATATGTATATATATATATATATATATATATATATATATATATATATATATATATATAACTGTATTGCCGAAAGTGCTCGTTTTGAAATCTTTGGTGGATTGTGACACCAGTTACACCCCGACACCAAAAAGATGGCCCGAAAATTAGAAAGGATCAACGAAAAACTTGTCCGACAAGAATTGTTTGTACAGTTCAACAAAACTTCTATAAAAGAAAAAATGCTCCCAAAATACACTTATTTTAGAATATATATATATATATATATATATATATATATATATATATATATATATTCTAAAATAAGACCCAATGGAACCTGGTTACAGAAAATTTCAAAACCATTTAGTCTGAAGATTACATAGGTGAGAAACTGTCAGCAACCAGGCACCATTGACTCCATGTACATTCTACCTTAACTTAGATATCAATTCTCTATCCATGATATTGAGCATTTCTTTTTAAATACACCATATATTTTTTTTTGGGGGGGGAGAATATGTGCTTAATTGAAGTCGTACCTAATTTTGAAAATTAATTAATTAATAATTAATTAATTAGGCGGGCATACATATTTAAATGTAAGTCTAAACAAATCGAGAAAAATCAATCTCTGTATGTACATTTCGGCCTATTAGGCCTCATCAGCAGAGCTATAGATCGGAAGACCGCCTTGTGCGTGATTCGAAACCCGACTGTCAATTTTTCTCGATTTGTTTAGCCTTACATTTAAATAGGTATGCCCACCTAATTAATTAATTATTAATTAATTAACTTTCAAAATTAGGTACGACTTCAATTAAGCACATATTCTCCCAAAAATTGTCGGATAAAAAAAGCAATATCATAAACACATCGCTTGTGTATTTACTTCTCATATATATATATATATATATATATATATATATATATATATATATATATATAGGATAATCTACTGAGTCAGACGAACCTACTATTAGTTTCGCATAAAGCTCTTCAGGGCTAAAATCTGACTCCTTATTACTTGGCTCTACTTAGGTATCGAGCACTTTTTACAAATTAGCTTCTCCTAGCGGTTATATGAATATATATATATCTTATATACATATATATGCATATAAATTGTTTTTTCTTTCGGCCAAATACTATACCAATAGATTATTTTTTGTTGGTACGAATATCTTGGTCTTTTCTTTTTTTCAAAAATTTTTTTCTTCCTGGTTGATGTTTGGTAGTATATTTTTACAATCAAACTCTCTGCCGGGTTTTTTCTCTCCGCAAGGATCTACCAACACGCTTGGTATATTAAATTATATATATATATATATATATATATATATATATATATATAATATATATATATATATTTGGTCATGATGACAGCAATGATACCCTTGACTCTCTTTAGCTAGCATTACTCTATCCATGATATTGAGCACTTTCTTTCTTATATATATATATATATATATATATATAATATATATATAATATATATATATATATATATATCATTCCTGTCCTCATGACCTATTCATGATATATATCATGATTAGGTCATGATGACAGGAATTATACCCTTGACACTCTCTAGCTAGCATTGCTCCAGGCAAGTCCTCAGCACGGCATCCAGAAAAAAAATGAAAGAAACATATTGAGTCTTATACTCATATGTAAATGCATATATAAAGGCTGGCTAAGAGAGCCCTATCCGTTTTAAAGAGAGCTTTACAATTTACAAGTAAATCACCATGTTAGTTGGTGTTATGAATGATTCGAGACAGGACCTTTGGTAATAATGAACTTTTGTTTAGTAAATTAGGATGTCCCAGAAAAAACAGAACCCACAAATTTTGTAATAAAGCTGTTAATTTTGACTTGGGGTTTAGGATTAGGGTTAGGGTTTAGGGTTAGTTTAATGACTGGTTTTTGACATCTCAACCACTGATCTCATCTGATGATTGGATTACCATGAAACTTTAAGTTATGAGTGTGAAACCATAATATTACCATTGATTATATATATATATTATATATATATATATATATATATATATATAAGTGGTCAAACGATGTGTTTGAAATGGCGAAGGCCGACAATTTTTAGGGAGATTATGTGCTTAATTAAAGTCAACTTTAATTAAGCACATAATCTCCCTAAAAATTGTCGGCCTTCACCATTTCAAACACATTGTTTGACCACTTCATACTGTCGTGCCATAAGTCACCCAAAAAGTGCGATATACATTAGGGAAGGTCGATTTTGGAACTGGGGTACAGCTCTAATAGTGATATTTGGGGTTTAACATGATAAATAACGACACAAAATATTTTTTTCCAAATCATTACCAATTTTTGAGGAAACGAATTTAAAGGCTGAAAATTAAGGCTCAGGAATGTGGCTTCCGTGCGTGATGTAGGGAGAATTTACCGCAGTCGAAAGATTATGTACTGTGGAGGAAATAAATGTTTAAATATCATTTAAAATTTATCTTTTTCAATTGAAACTTTTCTTTGATATCAATAATTTATATTAAAAAAATAAGCATTATAAATAATAAAAAAAATATTTACTTGTAGAGACGAAATGGAGATTAAACTGTTTGTTTTGGTTTACTAAACCAAAACAAACCAGGTTTAGATTTGTTTTGGTTTGAGATTAAACTGAAAAAAAATCGCTTTTTTTTTTCTCTCTAACATTCAGGATTTGTTATTTTTCAATAGGAAAAAAGATAATTTAATTATAAATAAAACGCCATAAAACTAAGTTTTTTTTTCGTTTTAGTCAAAATAAAATAAATATAGTTTGTTTTTACTGTTCTCGGACTTTCGTAGATGCTGTTATTCGTCTACTGTTTGTTTTAAATTGTAAAAATAATTAGTATTTTTTATTTTCATGCAAGATACTTGATTATTTGAAAAGAAAGGAAAGAAAAGGTTGTTTAATCTACATCAGTTTGTATTTTAAGTGACTTTAATTCAAACAAAACAACAAAAAAACGCGAGTTTTGTCTTTCTGCGATGAAGTTGTCTTTTGGTAAGTAAAACCGGTTCTTTTTTTCTATTTATTTTGTTTCAAATTAAATTTTCTCTTTGAAATTATTAAATGTTCCAGTTTTATAGTGAAAAGTGTAGCTGATACTATTTTATACACGAAACCTTTAAGCTACCTAAGGGAGTGTGTATGTTTTAAGAATAATACCCAACTTTTCGTCTGCCTTAATTTTAAAAAGGAATTAAAATTAATTAAATCGATTATTTAAGGTCAAATTTTTGTCTAAATTGAAAATTAGTATCATAATGAGCATCAGTAAAAAAAAAAAAGAAAAAGTAAAATAATATTATGCATGTAATTTATTTTTAATACATTTAAAACATTTTTAAGTCAATTTGCTGTTGTAAAATCCGTGTTTACAAAACAAATTTATCACTTGAATGAAAAAGAATTACCAAATAACTAATGCATTATAAAATTAATTTATTGATAAATCAACACTGAAAATTTCATTAAAATCGGTTAATTCTCTGATTTTTTTGTAAATTTCTTTGAAACGGGAGGGGGGTTGTTTTGTAAAAACACTGGTTTTCTACAAATTGGATATACCTAGTGTGTTTTACACAAACTCTCACGATGAAAAAAAAAAAAGAAAAAATATATTTTCTTATAATGACTTTGACAGATTATTTGATATTTCTTCATGTTGCTGTAAACTGCCCGTCTTAAGATGTGATGACTTTGCTGTGAAGTGCAACAAAGAAAATTGCCAAACAAGGCACATAGTTTGCATTTGTCCTCCTAACAAGAAGGTAATCCAAAAGATTATTTTAAAATCAATTTGATTTTTGAATTTACCATAAATTAGTGGCTATTTGGAGGAGGGGGTGTCCTGTCTTTTCATGCCAAAATTTTAGCCCCAGCTTAATCCTAACACAAACCAAACCCAACTCCTTACCATAATTGTCAGGCTTTTTTTATAGGAAATTGGAAGATAGCCCAAAATAGTTTGATTTATAATTTTTCATTTATTTCTATTTTTATTTTCAGATAAAAATGTCTGTAAAAAGACATTCAGTTTTAACCCGCAGTAGCAGTTCCAAAAAATTTTCTGGAGCACCTTGTCTTTTGGATAAGACTGAACCCCCAACTTTACGACAAGTTATCCAGTTTAGTTATTTTCTTAAAAAATACCTATCCCCATTTGAAAAATTTTGAGATTTCCAAATTGATTGCAAAGGAAATAATTAGTATTTGGCAAGCAGTGAACCCACAATTGCCTTTGTTAAGGGAACATTATATAGGGCAGAAGGTGGGTATATTTTGTTTCAAGAAGGCCAAACAGGTTAACAGAAAATCTCTCACCACACGCAAAGTGAAAAGAATGGAGGAACAGCTGGACAGATTATTTGATATTTCTTCATGTTGCTGTAAACTGCCCGTCTTAAGATGTGATGACTTTGCTGTGAAGTGCAACAAAGAAAATTGCCAAACAAGGCACATAGTTTGCACTTGTCCTCCTAACAAGAAGGTAATCTTAATTCTATGCTTGATTGTTTTTTACTTGTTTAATTTGAACAAGTTCATGTCTCGATTTTTAAAATTTAAATTTACCTCTGATAATATTCCTTTTTCTGGTAAATGATGATATTTTCCTTAATATTTGTCATGTATGCTAGACCTGTTATTAAACACATGCAAATTTTGAAATTTCAGGTTCCCATTGAAGAGAGGGAATATATAAAAGATCAGAGAGAGAAAACAGGTCCAAAAGGCAGTTTCCAGCTGGGACCTATTGACAAGGATGCTGTCAAAAAATACAAAGACAAAATTTCAGTGGATGCAGAAAGGTTAGACAGACAGCAACAAGATTCTTCATGTGTTGCATCCTCGACGTCTGATATTTTTCAACAGACGTCCTCCAGTGAAGAAACCGTGGATGACAGTTTTGAGCCAGGGAGAATGTTGAAGGGTCATTACAGTCTTTTAAAAGTCCCAAGATATTCTATGGAACTTATTAGGGGTGATGTATCATCAAATCTTGGGGCTTGTCTTGCTAATGCCTTTCTCTTAGATCTACAGGATATGGGACTTCTTAATCCAAGTATTCCGTTAAAAGACATTATTTTAGACTAATCTAAAATAGATAGGGAAAAAGCAAGAGTAAAGGTAGCTAGCTATCAGAAGCATATTCAAGATTATGACAATCTCATCTGCATTGGAGTTGATTGCAAAGTGGATAAAGACACTTTGCTATACAATGAGATTGAAGAGAATGGTATGAAAAAAAATTAAAAAGAGTAAGGGACCAGAGCGCCACTTAACATTTACAAGAGAGATTGGCACTTCGAATAAATATCTCACCCACCGAGTCATACCCAACATTGGTGCAACTGGTATTCATCTAGCTGAGGATGTTGCTGCTGTTCTAGAAGAATACAACAGTGTAAATACTGTTAAGGCAGTTCTGTTAGACAATACCAGTACAAACACTGGTTGTAAAGCAGGGATGGTGGCAGCTCTGGAGAAAAAAATAAAAAGGAAGGTGCTGTTCGCTTCATCAAAATGAACTTCCATTCAGAGCGGTATTTAAATCTATTGATGGAACTACAAGAAGTCCAACAACTTTCACTGGCCCTTTGGGGAAACTTTGTGAAAGTAATTACCATCATTTGCCCCAGGTGAAATTTGAATGTATCAGTGGCCCTCTGGATAATTTGTATCTCCATGCAAAGGCAATGGATGACCTAAGTGGTGACCACCGACTACTTCTTGAATATGCTGTAGGTATTTCTCGAGGTAAAGTGAACACTAGATTTGCTTTCTGGAAGATTGGACCTCTGAATCAAGTAAGATGGCTAACTTTAGCTATCAGGTTAATGTGCCTATGGACCAGAAGTGCATATCCACCAAAACTCTCAGATGAATTACGCAACATTGTCCAATTTGTCATACAAGTATATGCAGTTAGTTGGTTTGAAATAAAAAGGGACAATAATTTCTATAACCAACAATTGTATATCTTTGATATGATCCAGAGAATAAAGCAACAGTCAGCTGAAATCCAGAATGTTGCATTAAAAAATTTACAACACAATGCTTTTGCTTTACTTCCGGAAAACATTTTGTTGTCAATGTTGAAGTCCAATGAATTGGAGGTGAGGGAAGAGGCCATAAAAAAGATTTTGTCCATTCGGTAAGTTAACATTTATTCATACCTAATTAGTTATGTCAATTTGCAAGAATAATTATAAGTTTTATTCAAATTACATTGCAAAAATATAATCAAGTTTGGATAAATTTTCTTTCTTTTTTTTTCAGAAGTAGTGAACCGCCAAAGAAAAGATTGAAAAAAATTACTTCAATCAATTTTGAAGCTACACACTGGTCATCTCTGATTGACCTCTCACAAAGAGGGATTTGTGAACCTGCAGTTCCAGAAGATTTTTCCACAAATGAACTCTTAGAATCTCTACTGAATGGAACAGAACTGAAATTTCCAAAATTACCTGCCCACTCAAAGGTGTGGAAAGAGCTGTTAAATTAACAACAGAAGCTTCACAGATTGTGTATGGACAGGAAGCAAGGCACAAGCACATTATAACCAAATCATTGTGCCTGCATTTTCCTCGAAAGGAAAATACACAGAACAATTCAGTTCTGTTGTTACATAATTTATATAGTTTAGGAGCTTTTAACACAATTTTCAATAAAAAATGCAAATTTAAAACATTGAATATATTTTCCATTCATTGTATGTAATGAAAAATATCAATTTTATTTGGATTTATTATTGAAATAATGAAATTTTGAAGTCATTTTGTCATCAAAATCCTGCGGAAATGGGGTATTTGTGTATATTTTTGCTGACGATCTTTAAAATGAAATGCTCAAATGAGTTTTAAAGTTAGGAATCTAATTTTTGCTGTCAGTTCTTATAACACCAAACCGCAACTTTCGCCATCAAAGCTGTATTGAATTTCCAAAAAAAGTGACAAATCAACCTGCCCTAATATACATATCACTTTAAAATAAACGAGAGATTCTGGGGAAGCCAGATAGTGTAGTGGTTAGAATGTCCACCTGTCAGCCTGACAGGTAGGGTTCGAATCGCTCACAAAGCACTGCCCTGTCTATAGCTCTGCTGATCAGGCCTAATGGGCTGAAATGTACATACAGAGATCGACTTTTTCTCGATTTGTTTACGCTTTACATTTAAACCGATATGCACGCTTAATTCATTTAATTATAATTAATTAATTAACAAATTAGGTATGACTTTAATTAAGCACATAATCTCCCTATATATATATATATATATATATATATGGAAGTAAGATGAGGAAATTAATCTGACAGTATGTGGAAAAAATTTTTAAAGAAAACAAACACAGAATGTCATGAA
>CM042178.1:41666037-41678537 GCA_023376005.1 Doryteuthis pealeii
TATTTTATTATATTATATGACAGCTCTATTTTATACTGAGCACTCTTCCAATAATACTGCCTTTGGTACACCATTACAGCAAAAGCTGAAACAGTGACCATCCCACACACACACACATATATATATATATATATATATATATATAATATATTATATATATAATATTATATAATTAATAATACAATTTAAAAGTCGGTCCTACCATTGAAAAAGTCAACGCCTCTGAAGACGAATAACACCGAAAAAGTGTTATTCAGAAACCAATGGTAGGACCGACTTTTAAATTGTATTATTAATTATAAATAAATAAATAAATAAATAAAGCTATTACATAAGTAATTGAGCCCTCTATAATCAATTCTCCAACAACAATAATAATTTAACCTATATATATATATTTATATATATATATTATATATATATATATATATATATATAGAGAGAGAGAGAGAGAGAGAGAGAGAGAGAGAGAAAGAGTAACAGACAGACAGACAAAAGCAGAGAGACAGAGAGGGAGTAACAATATTGGTATCACAAATAAGACTAATCTTTTGTAGTTACTTATTTTTTTCATTGTTCCGAACTAGTTTTGACCTTTGGTCATCGTCAGGAGAAAAAAGTTTTTTTAGATATGTATTAAGTTTTTGCGCATGTCTGTTTTGGTCAGATATTGGTTATTTCCTATAAGTCCAACATAAACAAAGGGGAACCACTCTTGACTGGTAATTTATTTATTTTCCCATTAAACTAACCCTAAACCCTAACCCTAATCCTAAACCCTAAACCCTAAACCCTAACCTTAACCTTAACGCCGTCTTCTTTTTTCCTAGTAGATCAATAAATAAATAGATAATTTATCAGTCAAGAGTTGTTCCCCTTTGTTTATGTTAGATTCATAGGGAAAAAAACAGATATCTTACTAAGGCATTTCTTTATCTAGGTGTTTAGATGTAAACCCAAACATGTTTATCCTATTTCAAAGCTGTGTTTATACGATGGTTTCCTTTGATGCTGAAACCATTTGGGAGCAATGTCAGTGTTTAGAGCCGTTTTATTACACAATATAGTATATTGTCATAGAATATATTACATTATTACACAATAAAGTATTATTACATAATACATCATTATACAATATGATATAATATGATATGATATCATTATGATGCAATATGATATAATATCATTATATGATACCATTATTATACAATATGATATAATATTATGATATATTATGATATCATATCATTATTATACAAACTGATATAATATTATATATACTAGCAAATATATGCACCCTTCGGCTGCAAGTATTTAGGTTTTGATGTAATAAAATACTGTATCAAATTAGAAACTATTTGGAAAATGATAAACAGAGGGGGTATAATCGAAAAATAGAACAGCTTTAAATCTAACTCTTCCATCATTTTTCATCACTCCCGTCTTTCATTTTTCCTAATTTATCTATTTAGTTAGATTATGAAGTATTTAATAAAATTACAGTTCTTTCGTCTTCTTTATGGATTTCTTTTAAGATTTATCCCCGAGATTTTTGCTCAGATTCGTTAAGAGAAAACCAAACAATTAGAAATCAATAATACTAAGCATATATTTATTAAAATCAAATTTTTAATATCAATATGCAAATTAGCCTTCTCGTTCACACTGTAAACCGCTATTTTATTGAATATATAAATATACTTGCATGCTATTAGTACGTAGATTAATCCAAAAGTATTAATAAGGTATAACGATTTTATCAATAATTGAGGTTTAAATAAAAACAAATTCAATAAATAAGGGAATTGTGAATTGAGTAGTGATTTAGTTTCGGTTACAGACAGACAAACACACAATCTCCATTATGATAAGATTATAATATTTTAATATAATATAACACATATATTAATGGGTAAATAGGAGAGCAGACTGGACTCTTTAACCTTGGTATAGCAACCGATCTCGGAGAAGGCAAACTCTGAATTCAAACCTGTTGAGCACCGCATTAAAAATTGACCTTGTGTCAAATCCTGCCCATGCGGATGGGTTGTGTAAATACATGCCAATTTTATTCTAAGTGACCGGAAAAGGTTTGATGTGTCGTAAAACAAAACTACTAAACCCCAACATCCTACGCGTGATGTACGGGTTGGGTAAATGCATAACCATTTTCACTCCAGACATGGGTAAATAGTAGGGCAGACTGGGCTCTTTAATCTTGATATGGCATGCGTTCTAGGAGAAAGAAAACTCTGAATTCAAACCTGTTAATCATCATCATTATGTCGCACAAATATCCATGACAATCTCTCGCCAACCGTCCCTATCATTCTTAGCCTGGGAGGTCCTCTGCGCAGCATCGAGTATCCGCGCAGAGCTAGTCAATATAGGTTTTGCTGGACGGCCCCCACTGGTGTGCCCATGTGCTGATATCCACAGGAAAACTTCGCTTTTGAGTTCGTTCTTGCTTCTTCAGCAGTGTCCGGCATGTATTGTCTATCTCACTCGGATGGTTTGTGTGATAGTGGGCAGGTGGTCGTACAGCTGCTTTCTCGTGGGGAGTTTATCCAGGATTTGTTAAAGATCGCACACAGCATTTTTGTGCAGCTCCCATCAAGCTTATTCTATAGGCGCTTTGTTAGGGTCTAAGTAGTGCAACCATACAGTAGCACTGATACAACTATGACTTGGAAATATTGTCGCTATCCGCTTAAAAAATGGACCTTTTGTCACATCTTGATCGTGCGGAGGGGTTGGGTAAATGCATAAAATTGTAGTATCTTAAAAAATGAGCAACTTCTTCACTACAGATTTCACTTCCTCGTCACTGGAATAATGTTTGCCTTATTATGGTGGACAACTTTACTGCACCCTCCATACTCACCAGATTTAGCGCCTTCAGACTATAATCTCTTCGGTCCCACGAAAGAGGGTTTGAGAGACAAACACTATTCCAGTGACGAGAAAGTGTAATTTGTAGTGAAGAAGAGGCTAAAAGAACAGTCAACAGAATTTTACGGGGCAGAGACACATGCTCTCATTCGAAGGTGGAACATTGCTATTGAGAGAAATGGTGACTATGTGGAAAAGTTGGGATGTGATTCACAGAGGACCAGCTTCATTTGGATGCACGATACAAGTTCCTGTGTTGTTAATTATACCTGTCCTAAACAAAATGACATTACATTTTGCCTCACCCTTGTATAATATAAATAATTCATTTATATATCTAGATAATACATTAAAATAATTTATGATAAACTATTTCAATTTTTTAAATGCATATCAGGATGTCATTTTTATTGACTTTAACTTTTAACGTAACTAATCAAGTAATGTTATAATTTAATAAATATATACAGTTCATTCAACTGTGACATACGGAAATCTGGAAATTTGGCTTGGACATGTCAGGAGAATGAAAAATGGATGCATCCCAAAATATCTTTTGTACGGCGAATTAGTAAAAGGCTCCTGATCAGTTGGTAGACCACGCCTACGATTTAAAGATGTCTGCAGGAAAGCTATGAGGATATGCCATATTGACACAAACACGATGCAAAAAATAGAGCGGCCTGGCACCTTAACGTTAAGCAAGGCACGGAGAGGGTTGAGACAGAGGGAGAGTAGCCTCGACAGAAAAGAGTGCCAGAAAGAGAGAGAAAAGCCAGCAGCCCCAGAAAGCATCACAGTTTGTGTGCATTCAGTGCACCAAAGACTGTCACTCAAGAATTGGTCCGCAGAGTCACTTGCGCAGATCCAGATAATTTTTTAAAATATATTTTAATATCTATTTATTTATTTTTGGACACCACGCCATCGTCCTTAGTGGATGGAAAGGATCCAATAAATAAATATGGAAATCTAACAGATTGCAATGGAGTCATCAGAATAATAACACTGGTTTACAAAAAAATATTTTTTGTCTGGGGCAAGAATGTGAGTAGGTGTTTTTTACTAATTTGGGTGTGCTGGATTCAAATTTATAAACATTTTTGCTCTATCACCTCTAGTTTTCTGTCTTTTAAATAGTCTCATTTTAGTATATACAGAGTATATACGTGTTTATTTCAACGGTTGCAGCAGCTTATTACAGATAAAACAGGATAGATAAAGAACATTGACGGAACAAATATACTTGGATGATACAATGTACACAATTCATAGTACCGCAGACAGTTAGAAATGTGTTTTCTTAGATGATCTGCTGACTGCCAGTGCACTACTGGCCAATGCACTACTGGCTGTTGATTGAGACGTGTTGGCTACGCTTAACTGCCAAAATCCGTCTTGATATATAGCTATATATATATATATATAATGTAATGCTATCACTTACATTTATTGCATAATAACTAAAAAAGAAGACATAAGTCACACAATATTAGAAATTAACCCTGAATGCATATACACCTTTATGTACAGTATGTGTACAAAATGTACAGTATGCATATCTAAAAAACTAGAGGTGATGAGTACAAACGGATTTCAAATCTGAATTCAGCACCCCCAAATTAGGTTAAATCAGCTATTTTTGTGCTTGCCTCAATTTCTTTGTAAACCAGTGTAATTGATTAGAATAATTTATTTTGTTATTGTCAAAAATAACTACAATGGTTGAATTACAAAAATATTAATAGTACTAGGTACTCGCTTAGTTACCTCATTTCAAAAATGACCCCCTTCCTTAAAATTCAATATCTAGATGTAGATATGATATAAATAATTCATTTATATATCTAGATAATGAAATAAAATAATTTATAATAAATTATTTCAATTTTTTTTTAAATGCATGTCCCAATGTCATGGTTTCTATTAACTTTACCTTTTAACTTAACTAATCAAATCATTTTAGAATTTAATAAAGACAGTTCATTCAACTGTGACATATGGAAATTCAATAGATTGTAATGGAGTTATCAGAATAATAATTGATTAAGATAATTTTATCTATTTTGTTATGGTCAAAAATAACAATATGTACTCGCTTGGTTACATCATTTCAGGAATGAAGCTGCTTCCTTTAGAGTGACCATTTCTTTTTAAGGGGACATCTCTTTTTGGAATACATGTCCAGTATCTAACATTTGACACTCCACTCCTGGTCAGACAGAATCTAGCATTCGTGAAAAGGATGGTAGGAGCTATGGTGTGCCCGCGGCCACGGGGTTGAGAATCCCTGTGCTAGCCTGCGTACATTTATTTGATACGTGTGAGAGCGAAACGCTGAATGCTCGGCAGATGGTGTCGTTCTTTGTGACCGGGGGACCACTTTCTGCTCAGAAGGCGTAGCGAGCTTAATTAACTCGCATATTATGCAAAAAAACGAAGAGACGTCACGGTCTACTTCGACTCGCAATCCCATTGCATCACGCCCACGTGTTTGCTCCCCCCCCTCTCTCTCTCTCTCTCTCTCTCTCTCTCTCTCTCTCTCTCTCTCTTACACAACAGAACGGGCGAGGAAGAATGTATGTTTAGAGAAAAAAAACAAAAAAACAAGTATTTCTTGCTTATCAAAAAGAGAACGTAACCCCGGGTCAAATATATATATATATATATATTTAAGAAGTAAAGTCGGTTGAGTGGCTTATTGTAAATATCAGCCAGACAGCGAAGGAGTCTATCCACTTTTCACTAGTGCTAAATCAGAATGATTAATTTTGCATTTGAGGTGGAGCGCCACACCTACCACCAGCTTCCCAACTTTACCAAACATATACAAGCTGTTCAACTCATGCGCTGAGTTGGCGACTGCCAGCATTGAACAGTATTGAACCCAGCACCTTGGTGTCCCTAGGTAGATGCTCTACCGACTGAGCTAAACCGACCTAGAAGAGTACAGATAAATAATATCAGACAATCGGTATAAGACAGACAGTCATGATTAGCATGGCAAACAGTAAATGAAATTAGTGGTAGGAAAAAGTACCTCTAGATCAAAGCTAAAGGCAACCAGCCAAAAAGATAGACTGCAGAAATGGAAAGACCACTTCCAGAAACTTCCAGGGAACCCCCCTAAAATCATAGAAAATAATGCCTAAAAGATCACAGACAGACAACTAGACATCAACCTGGGGGATTACACAACAGATGAACTCAACGAAGTCTTAAAGAAACTAAAAGATAGAAAAGCTGCAGGTCTTGACGAAATACTCCCCGAGGTATGGAAGATGGGAAAGTTTAATGACATACTGCTTAGGCTATGTAATGCAGTATATAGACAAAATAGAATAGATAAATGGACGAAAGACTGCATCCTCCCATTCACCCAAAAAGGAGACCTAGGAATAGCTAAAAACTACAGAGGCATAACTCTTACTGCTATTGCAGCTAACATATATAATGCCCTTCTTCTTAATCGCATCCGACCCGAAATAGAGAAAATCCTTAGGAAAAACCAAAACGGATTCTGCAGAAATCGATCCACAACCTTTCAGATCCTGACTATTCGACGGATCATAGAAGGGGTTCGAGCAAAGAACCTAGAGGCAATGCTGCTATTCGTAGACTTCTCCAAGGCATTCGATACCATGCACAAAGGGAAAATGGAACAAATCCTACTAGCATATGGTCTCCCCAAAGAAACGGTTGCCGCTATAATGATGTTCTACAAAGACACTAAAGCAATGGTACGCTCATCTGATAGTAACACAGATTTCTTGGACATAGCTGCTACAAGGTCCTACAAGGAGATGTATTAGCACCATATATATTTATAATATGCCTAGACTATGTACTCCGAACATCATTAGATACCATAAAAGAAAAAGGTTTCACTCTTAAAAAATCAAGAAGCAGGCGATATCCTGCTCAGAATGTCACAGATGCAGACTACGCTGATGTCACTACTGTATAGCCTGGAGAAGGCAGCAAATAATATCGTCCTCTACGTGAACTCTGATAAAACTGAGTTCATGAGTTTTAAAAAGAATGGAGACATCTCCACACTCGACGGTAAGCCTCTAAAGCCAGTAGAACAATTCACATACCTAGGTAGTAATATATCATCCACAGAAAGTGATGTTAATACTCGAATAGGAAAAGCATGGTCGGCCACAAAAAAAATTGGAAATCCGATCTCACTGACAAGTTAAAGTGACAATTCTTCCAGGCTGTGGTTATATCAGTACTGCTGTATGGCTGCACCACCTGGACCCTAAAAAAGCGCTTCGAGAATAAGCTAGATGGGAGCTGCACAAGGATGCTACGTGCAGTCTTCAATAAGTGTGGAAGCAGCACACCACAAGGAAGCAGCTGTACGGACACCTGCTCCTCATCTCACAAACCATCTGAGTGAGACGGACAAGGACACTGCTGGAGAAGCAAGGACGAGCTCATAACCGACGTCCTCCTGTGGACATGCTAGTGGGGGCCGGCCACCAAGGACCTACAGTGACCAACTATGCGAGGATACTGGATGCTGCGTAGAGGACAGGATAAGAATTGATGGGAAAGGTGCTATAGGCATTTTAAAATGTGTGTACTGCATTGGAAATTAATTTTGTTTAAGGATGGTTTGTATTGTTTTAAAGCTTCTAGTATTTGGAGGTTTTGTTTATTTTTTTCTTTGTGCAGAATGTGTATATTTTCCGTTAGGATAATTTGGTAATTATGGTAGGGGTATGAATGTAATTTAAGGTGTTATAAAATGGAGCTACTGAAGATGGCACTTCGAAGTGCCGAAAGTACTCGGGACATGAACTTTGGTGGACTAATCCACGAATTCCACCCAAATATTAAAAAGTTGGCCAGAAAACTTGAAAAGATCACAAATAAAATTGTTAAACAGATGTGTCTTTTGTTTAATTCAACATGCATAAATGGAAAAAATACTGCCCAAATACACGCACACACACACACACACACACACACATATATATATATATATATATATATATATATAGAGAGAGAGAGAGAGAGAGGGGGGGGGAATTATTTGAAAATTCCGTATTTCGACCGCTGATTCTCAAACTATTTTCAAAAACGGTTCTTAGTTGTTGATTGAATTTTGTGGCATGTCAACCATTTTGGGTTATTTTATGCCGAAGACGTTTTGTTTTATTTATTCTTGTTGAGAATTCAATTTCATTTTAGATTCAATTTTTTAAAACCCTTTTAAAACTCATTTTTTAATCTTTATTTTTAACACATATGGGACCCTAACAGGCATTTTCGCTATGACCCAGGTCTAACCCTGTTAGACCCTAGAGTAATGGCAAAGTAAGAGCTCCAGAACTTGAACTAGTTTAACGTTATACCTAGGATACAAAGACCCTCAGAGCCACGACTTTCTAGCACATAAAAAGGGTTGGAGCTTGCCATAAGGGCAATAGGGTCGGTTCAATCCGATGCTAGGGCTTAACGTGACCAGTCAATTAATCGGCGACCGATATATATATATATATATATATATATATATTATATATATATATCGGTCGCCGATTAATTGACTGGTCACGTTAAGCCCTAGCATCTCTATGATTGAACCGACCCTATTGCCCTTATGGCAAGCTCCAACCCTTTTTATGTACATAGAATTATATATATATATATATATAATTCTATGTACACATTTAAATGAATATGCCAGGCTTTGTGCAACCGTTGAGATTATTTTACTAGATTTTTCAATTTTGGTGGAATCTTTCTAAGAAAACAGAAAATCACTTAGAACTTGGTAATTTGTTGCTCGCATATGGTGGTGAAATCTTGGTTTAGCCATCTGCATTATTTACTAAGCAAACAAAAAAACATTTTGAACATAGAACACGGTGATTTGCAGGCCAAACTGACAAACCTGCAACCTAATATTCGTGATCTCCTCAGTGCCCACCAAACCCTTCCTAGATTTTCCAACTTTCTATATGGTGGAATCTTACGAAGTAAACAGAGAATCACTTAGAACTTGGTAATTTTTTTACTAAAAGACACAAACTTGCAAACTAATATTCGTGATCTCCTCAGTGCCCACCAAACAGAACCTTTCCATTAAAAATAATCAAAAAATGAAAGATGTGTAACGAACTCACTAAAAATTGTCTGATAGTCTAGCTTGTTGATCCCTATATCATTCGAGGAGACTCGTTTATATCAATCGAACCTCTGCTACGAGCAGAATGTGAAAATTTAAGTTTTAACAACAAAAAATATGAAAACAGTACCACCTTATCAAAATATATATGGCAGATCAAAGAAAAAACGGGCAGAACACCTACAATAAAATGGGGAAAAAAAGCCCAGGCATACAAAGGCGGACAACGTAAATGCGATCTCTGCTTAGAAGAAAAGTTGTGTATATTACAAAATGCAAGCAATAACTTGTTAAATAAGCGAAGTGAACTCGTTTCGAAATGTAGGCATTTGAACAAATTGTTACTGTGTCACTTACCACCTGACCCTGATTGATCCCTGAATTTTCGCTCTCCTTTTATTTATTTAAAAAAAAAAATTCATCTGAACACCGCGTGCATTAACACCAATGCAAGTTTGTTTGATTATAATGTTTTTTAAATACAAATTTAACATTACATCACGTGAACACAATCCACGTCACATAAACGTTAAACAAGCCACAGTTTAAAAAAAACAATGTTTAGCTTTACATTTCCCATCGCGTGAAAAATGCTTCATATAAACGCTAAAAAATTTGATTTTTAACATCTCAACCATTTCACGACTGGTTTTTGACATCTCAACCACTGATCTCATCTGATGATTGGATTACCATGAAACTTTAGGTTATAAGTGAAACCATAATATTACCATTGATTATATATATATATATATATATATATATATATATATATATATGTGTGTGTGTGTGTGTGTGTGTGTGTGTGAATACAGGTAAGTGGAATCTTACGAAGTAAACAGAGAATTACTTAAAACTTGGTAATTTCTGACTGAAAGACATAAACTTTCAACCTAATATTTGTGATCTCCTCAGTGCCCACCTTTTCATTTAAAAATAGTTCAAGAACTACGGTACGTTTGTATTTATGGTGTACTGATTCATTTCTCATATAAATTGTATTGGACACGGGTAAATTAGTCATATTTTGTAATTTGATATTCAATTTATTAAATTAATTCATTTGGAAGTGAATGGAAATGAAATTTGGTTACAATTGGGGGTGGGGGTGCATAAAGTTAAAAGTTTGAGAAAATTTACAAGACTTTCTCAAGTGTTTTGTACTTATTTGTTGTGTTTTGTTTAGTCTGACCCACAAACCCAAGGCTGGAGAATACTCCGACTGCACCTCTGCAGAAGGGCACCCCCCTCCAATGGGGCCACTTGTTTGACGTGGATGGTGACCCATGATGCTTAAGGACTGAATGTTGGTGGCTGAGCAATCCATGATATGCAACACTCATCTTGGGTCCTTACAACCACACACACACAAATACTCACACACACACACACACACATATATATATATATATATATATATATAATAGAAAAGTTGCAGAAACACACACAACCTATCAAATATCGGACATATTCTGCCAAAATAATAACTCAATGCCTGAAGAAGACAACAGATCAGAAACACGTGTCGCATATGTAAGATAAAAAGAATTTTTAAAAATATTTCTGAGAACATAATACATTTTGCGGACCTTCTTCTTTTTTATAAAATATTAAATTTTCTCTCGTTGGAACCAGAACAACATATATATATAATATATATATATATATATATATATATCAACATTTTCACCATAAACGTTCATGAATGGAAGAGAATAACTACGAATCGTGCGGCTTGGAGAAGACTTGTTTATGATAGCTGCAAGGGGTTTGCGGTAAGACGGCTCGAACAATCCATCCTGGAGCGATCTCTACGTAAGCGGCACATGACGGGCGTCATGGACACATTTCCTACATTTAAGTCGGACTATATATATGACGTGTACGGCAGGACCTGTCTGTCGAAGGCTGGGTTTCTCAGTCACGTACAGTCGCATAGGAGAGGAAACCGGGGAAGGGGTTCATATGTATGATAGTGAGCAAAAACAAAGCTGTACGCCTGGGCCCTGCGAGCTCACAACCGAACTTGTAGAAATGGTCTTCTTCTGTGAAGAAGTGGCAATCACCATATATATATATATATATATATATATATATATATATATGTGTGTGTGTGTGTGTGTGTGTGTATATATATATATATATATAATATAAACACATGACATTACACCATAATATAATTACGCTTGATTAGCCACTTTTCTCATTTTTCCGCCTAATGATTGTGTCACTGTGTCACTAGATGGACAACCCAGAAAAATATCAAATTATGAACATTAGAAGTCCGTGTTATATTTTCTAATTTGTCATCTTTTCTCAGACTTATGTTAATAACGGTAGATATATACATAGATATATAGATATATATGAACAGGATGAGATAGAAAGATAGATGGATAGATAGATGGATGGATAGATAGATAGATAAAATATGTCAATTATACATAATTATGTAATAGAACAGTCATTATACTTGATAAGATGAAAGGGAACATTATACTTGATAAGATGAAAGGGAACATTTTTTCCCAATGTTTCTATCATCATTATTGAAATTGTATTAACTCTTAACATCCTGGTCAGAATTTTCCAAATCCAGAGCCCCATTCCTGTAAGATTTTTTTAATGGCTAAAAATGGCTTTTTCATTTAAGTTACCTGTTATTTCCCTCAAAATCAATGACTTCTAGATATGTTTGATATTACATTTAAACAAAGGCTACCAATCGGGTTTGATTAGGAAAATGAATATGACTTCCAGCCAGGTGGAATGAGGTGGTATAGGATGTTAAGAGTTAATAATAATTGGTAGATAGATTGAAATACAGAGATCATTACTTTGAAATAGATGTGAACAAACTGAGATAGACAGATAGAAGAATATTGTGATAGAGATATATGTTAAGATTAAAACACAGCAATACAGTCTGAAATAGGTATGAACAGACTCATACACACACACAACACACACACACACACACACACATATATATATATATATATATATATATATATATATATAAAAGTATATAATGTATATATATACATATGATGTATATAATGTATGCATACACATATAATGTATATAATGCATATATAATATAATATATATATATGTATATATATGTTGGTTTGGTGGTTGGTTTTGAAGGTTATCACAATGATAAAGAAATATAAGGTAACTATGGTGTTGTTTGTTAACCTGTGATTTATTATTAATATTTCGAGATAAAAATCTCATCTACGGAACTGGAGTTCTATTGACTATCCGTTTTGTTTTGTCTTATGTCTTTCAAACTCTCTGCGCGCGTGTGTGTGTGTGTGCCTGTTCAACAGTTTCTGATTATAATTCCAGATCTGGCTCACCCTCTTGGCATAAGCTTTTTGGTTTATTAACAGGACCACCTGATTCTCTTTTTTTATGTGTGTGTGTGTGTCTCATTATCATTCCAGAATTTGGCCTAGCC
>CM042178.1:41681037-41749605 GCA_023376005.1 Doryteuthis pealeii
CATAGAAAATAGATGAACCCCCACTCTACTACATGTCAATTTTTATAAAGTAGAATTCATAGAAAATAGATGAACAGGGCGGACGTGAACTCAGATAAAAATAAGAGTTTTATGTTTTAAACAAGATGGTGCCATCTCAGTAAATGGTTGGTTGCTTGGTTGGAGTTTGTGATATGTAAATCCGTGTTGGGTTATTTTATGCCGAAGACATTTTGTTACAATGCCATATACTTCGTTGGGTATATACACAAGAGTTCTTATATAGAGAGAGAGAGTGTAGAGCAGTGGTTCTCAAACTTTATACAGTCTGGGCGCACTTACAGTACTACAGATACTTGATAGCACATTGTATACAAAATAGGACTAATATTCTATTAAGTTAACTGTTAAATATATTAAAAAATAACACATTTAACAAAAGCAAACTTAACATACCTCTATGAAGTTTATTCATTCCTGTGTTAATGAGAAACATAAGCTTGATGAGACCTTGCAATTTCTTCAGTATTTGGTCTTATGTTTGAG
The DNA here is from genome assembly GCA_023376005.1 of Doryteuthis pealeii. Lineage (NCBI taxonomy): Eukaryota > Metazoa > Mollusca > Cephalopoda > Myopsida > Loliginidae > Doryteuthis > Doryteuthis pealeii. The sequence continues at coordinate 41,681,563 of CM042178.1, forward strand.
AGACAAACTCTCATTTCCTCATCAATGCATTGAAGAGTTCCTCTCTTTTTACACTTAATTGTTGCGAGGGTTGAAAATCCCAGTTCACTTAAATAGATAGATTTTTTCAGGAATATTACGGAGCGCACCTGAAAAAGCTCTGGGGCGCACCAGTGCGCCTGTGTGCACTGTTTGAGAACCGCTAGTGTAGAGTATCAGAGAGAGATATAGACAGATGCATATATAACTTACTTGCTGTTCTTCGCCTAGTCGCCATATTGGATTCTACTTCTTTTTCTTTCTACTTCGGCCATGATGTCTATGTCTAGTCTGGTTTCTCTTGTTAGTTCTTCATTTTCTTGCCTGGCCCGTCTTCAAACAAAGGCATGCGTTTAAGCCATGCAACGACTGATCAACAAGACTTGTGGCTTTTTAAAGTTTTATTTGTCATTTCCTAACTCATCACGCGGAGCTAATAGCCGGGATGAAATCACGTCTGTTCCAGCCGGAATCTGGCCATTAACTGAGTACTTAACTAGTTCTCACGTGACTTGCGGGTTTCCCGCCTCTGAGGTCAAAGTTTCCATTGGTCAGTAATTTTCCATTTAGACTCTTTGTATTCTCGCTACACGGTGTTGTCGATAATCTATGCTACCACATAGATTATGTAACATTATTTTATGCCGAAGACATTTTGTTTTATTCAATTTTATTGAGTATTCAATTTGTTTTCTAACTCAATTTTTAAAACACATTTTTAATACTCATTTTTTAATCTGACTCATAGATGGGACCCTAACAGGTATTACCACTCCGTGTCAGGGTGGACCTGGGAGTAATTGTGATAAAGGGGAATCTCACACTCCCCAGAGCTCCAAAATTAGAAGTTCACTACTACATACAGTTTCACGTCATACCCAGGACATCAACAAAAAATTGAATAATCAATAAAAATTGAATAAAACAAAATGTCTTCGGCATAAAATAATACAAAGAGCCCAAATGGAAAATTACAGACCGTTGGGAAACATTGACCTCAGAGGCGGGAAACCCGCGAACCACGTGAGAACTAGTTAGGTCCTCAGTGGATAGCCAAATCGGGATGAAACAGACGTGTTTTATCCCGGTTGTCAGCTCCGCATGTTGAGTTAGAAAAGGACAAATAAACTTTAAAAAGCCACATGTCTTGTTGCATGACTTAAACGCATGCCTTAGTTAGAAGATCGGCTTTCGTTAATTAATATAGAATAAATCTCATTTATTAAGGATGTCACCATGAAAATCTGAGTTAGATTTGCCTCAAAACAGCCCATGTTATTAGTGCATTTAAAATCCTGCCATGTGTTTATATATCACAAAGTAATAAGGTTTACATAATATATGGTGTGGTTAATTTGCGTACTGGTTTTAACAAAACCGGTTTAATAAATAATTACTTGGTGTTATTGATCTCTAATATTATTGTTTTATTCTCCAACGTAATAAAATCAATGATTTTATATAGAAACCAATTAGAATATAATTAAGATAAGTGTAATCTTTTTATATGCATTCATATCTACCGTATTTGACGGCATATAGGACGCACTGAGATGTCTTGAGTATGCTTATTGCTTGTCTGTACTGCCAAATTGCTTTTATACAGCTATGTTTCTGCTTGTGTAATGCCAGCTAGACTGTTTTCAACAATATATGCTTAGATACACTAAAAACTTTTTCCTTAATCTGACCTGCTGAGATGGGGATGCGTCTTATATGCCCGTGCGTCTTATATGCCGTCAAATTTAGGGCAGACTAGGCTCTTTAACCTTGGTTAGGTAACCGGTCTAGGAGAAGGAAAACTCTGAATTCAAACCTGTTGAACTCCGCTAAAGAAAATGACCTTGTGTCACATCCTGCTCGTGCGGAGGGGTTTATAGATATACGGTGATTTCGTTAGTCTTTCTAATTTGATATATTTCATTACAAAAAAACTTGAATACTTACGCCCGGCGGAGCGTGCATATTCTTGCTAGTATATATAAAAACTCTTGTCTTTATAACTTGTCTGTTTTGCTAGTAATTTTTAAAAAAAGTAGTTTACGAATCTTTGAGTGACAGCAATGCTGACGAAGGAAACACACAAAATGCCGACGTCAAAGAAAAATAATATTAACGAAACGAAACACCAACACTTGAAAAATATGTTTTTATTACGCTAGTTAAGACACCACGATAATTACATTAGTTTTTTTTTTTTTTAAGTAACCGTTGATATTTAAAGAATGCAAAGCTTTTCAGTATTTGTTTGTTTGTTTGTTTTGTTTTGTTTTACGGCATATCAACCTGAGTGGGTCATTTAATGCCGACAACGTTTCTGAAAGAAATTTATTCTTAATGGATAATCAAATTTTGTTCATAAACTCATGTTTTCTATTTAACCTATAGATGGGACCCTAACAGGTACTACAACTCCGGGTCAGAGTGGACCTGGGAGCAATGGTGATGAAGGAGTGCTCCACATTCCCCAGACCTCCAGAACTGGAAACTCACCATCAGATAGAGTTTAACGTCATTCCTGGGACATGTAGACCCTCAGTCACCGCCTTCTAGCACCCATATGATAAGAATGGTTGGGGCTTGCCATAAGGGCAATATAGTTTATAAACAAAATTGATTATCCATTAATAATGAATTTATTTCAAAACTTTGTCGGCATTAAATGACCCACTGAGGTTGATATGCCGTAAAACAAAACAAAATAAACCAAGAACTGATTGATGTAGGATTTGCTGGTCGGCCAATACAAATGTATCCATGTGTAGGTGTCCACAGGAGAACGTCACCTATATGATTAGAATATTTCACTCCTTGAGATGTTTTCACACCAACGTTCGCTGATGGCCTTTCATTGGAGTCTGAGTGACAACAATTCTCCTCAGGTCTCCAGGACTCTTCCGAGTATTCTAACTGATGTTGATAATACTGTTGTTTGAATGGTTTCAATTCTTCCTCTTTCCAGTTTCTCCAGTCAAGCTTTTTGGGACCGTTCCAAGTGCACCTACTATTATTGGTATCACTTTTATCCTCATATTCGACAGCTTTTTCAATTCTCTGACAGGGTCTAGGTATTTGTTTATCTTTTCGTTTTCTTTCATCTTCACCCTATGATATGCTGGAACTATAAAATATACGAGTTGACAAGTGTTACATAATCATTAGGACCTATTGATTATGACAATAGTGTAGAAATCATATTAGTTTAGCTGATGGCCTTGAGAGTGAGTGACAGCGTTTGACCTCACTCTGACCTTGCGTTCTGGGGATGATCGTGAGAATCGGAAGCCGATAGAAGCCCCTTCCGGTTTAAGGGGTAAGCAACTCAGTCAGTTAGAGTTAGAACTTAGAAGCGAAGCTAGCATGATGTAAGGATCCGCGCGCATTGTCTGGTCTGGGGGTTTATGAATAAAGTAACATCAAAAGTAAATCGAAGTCTTGTGTTTTTACTAAAAGCTAACAATGACACAAGGCTTCTGATAAGAAATGATCCCCAACAGAAACCAGACCCGAAGTCCCCAAGAAACACCACGACAAGACTAGACCAAGATAGATGATAGAAGAACCAAGCCGGCCAGAAGAATAGACGACCAGAGTAAGAATAAGCAGTAAGAGGGTATATAACATATAGATATTTAGTGCCGGTAAAGAGGGTATACAACACAAGTTCTCTTGATTTTCTTTTTTTTTTTTTTTTCTTTTTTTTTTTTTGTTAATCAATACCAGATCTGGTCTTCCGGCTGGGATAAGGTGATCCGTCTTAATCTCAATTTCCCAGAGAATTATATACGTTTCATTCCCAAAAACAGTTTATGCATATACCATTTTATTGTATGGTCTCTATTATTATTATTATTATTATTATTTACTCCTTTTGAGTTTTCACATCAGCATTAGCTGATGGTCTTTCACTGGAGTCTGAGTGACAGCAAGTCTCCTCAGGTCTCCAGGACTCTTCTGAGTATTCTGGCAGATTGCAGCAGTGCAGTGTTCTGAATGGTTTCAATCCTTCCTCTGATTTCCAAACTTTCCAAACCCTTTTCCAATCCTTTTGGGACCGTTCCAAGTGCACCAACTACAATTGGTATTACTTTCACTTTCATATTCCATAACTTTTTCAGTTCTCTGGCAAGGTCCAGATATTTGTCAATTTTTTTTTATTTTCCTTTAGCTTCACCCTGTGATCTGATGGAACTGCAAAATCCACCAGTTGACAAGTTCTTTCTTTTTTGTTTATTAACACTAGGTCTGGTCTTCTTGCTGGGATAAGGTGATCCGTTTTTATTTCAAAGTCCCAGAGAATTTTATGTGTTTCGTTCTCAAGAACAGATTCTGGTTTATGCATATACCATTTTGTTGTATGGTCAAAATCAAATCTTTTGCATAATTCCCAGTGATCACCTTCCCAACCCAGTCGTGTCTAGTTTTGTACTTCCATCGTGCTAGTTTGCTACATTCGCAGAATACATGGTTTACAGTCTCATCTCTATTACCGCAAAGTCTACATTTACTATTTTGTTGGGTCTTATCAATTTTCGCTTTGATATAGTTTGTCCTTATGGCATTATTTTGTGCAGCAATTATTAATGATTCAGTTTCTCTTTTGAGATTTCCTTTTCTTAACCATGTCCAAGTCTTTTGATGTGCAACCTCTTCGATTTGTCGTTTGAAGTGTCCATATAATTGTTTTTCTTCCCATCTTTGTTTTCTAGTCTTTGTTGTTTTTCTGTTTGTCCATCTGTCACTTCTACTATTGTTGGCCGCCATAAGTAATTTGTCTTTGCTCTTTCTTGTGTAATCTTCAAGTTGTTGGATTGTGGTTTATTATTATTATTATTATTATTATTATTATTATTATTATTATTATTATTATTAAATTTAAGGAGCAATTGCTAACATACAATTCAAAGAAGCGTCCCGCACACTTTGCATCAAAACAACGCGGTTTGTCTTGATAAGGGGCCAGTATGTTGTTCTGAAACCAATGGTAATAATAGCCTCTTAAAATATACTCTACTTTATAACAAATAGATATATCTCTTACACCCGTAATCAAGCACTTTATTTTCAGTTCTCCTATACTTCTAAACACGTGTCTGTGGATGATTGATATATATATGCTCCCAACTCCCATGGTAGGGGGCATTAATTGAAATTTCACCGTTTAGCGTAAGCCGATACTCGCCTGTCGCTGTTTACAGACTTGAGGTCTCTGGTGATTGTAAAAACATACCCCGTAAGTATGTATCAATTGTTCACCCCAGACTGACAGTCTCTGTGGGCCGCTAGGGTAAAGAACTTGGCAGATGAAATTTCTGTCGGGTTTCGCACTCGGCGAATATATATTTAATTATCGATGTTTAAACATTTCGGTTCAATGTAACCGAAATGTTTAAACATCGATAATTAAATATATATATATATATATATATATATACAAGGTGTGTCAAAAAAGTATCGGGATTTTTTGTACTTTTTGACACAACTTGTATTCTGAAAAAAAAAAACGTTTCTATCTAGGTAAAAAGAACTTCAAAATCGACACTTTTATGACACTCCTCGGATTCTGAAAAAAATTAACATTCCATTCATTTTTTATTTCTATCTTGGTAAATACAGCTTTAAACTCGGCACTTTTATGACACACCTTGTATACATATATATATAAGGAAGTATACTGTGCGTCTGACGATTAGGAAGACCTCACAAAACCGAAATAAAATATTCGTAATTGAAATTCTATTTCCGCTTCCATCAACGATTTTAACAGAATTTTTAAATTTGGAAAAGCATGTGTGTTCAACACCGTAACGAAAAAGAGCAATTTTAATTTTTTTTAAATCGTATATATATATATCGTATATATACATACATACACACCAATTACCCTTATATATGTAGAGATGACTTCACACACACACGCACACACACACACACACACACACACATATATATATATATATATATATATATGTGTGTGTGTGTGTGTGTGTGTGTGTGTGTGTGTGTGAAGTCATCTCTACATATATAAAGGGTAATTGGTGTGTATGTATGTCCGGAGTAAACTATGAAAATAAAACAATAAACAACAAAGTATATATATATATATATATATATATATATATATATATATATATATATATATACAGATACACTATCACCAGAACTTGCTTTTTGAGAAAAAATGATGAAGGTTTGATTTATATTAGTGAAGATAATAAAATAAAGTTTAAATGATTTAAAGTATAGAATTGTTTTTGTATTTGATATTTTAAATAGTAGACATTATTTAATTTAAATTTAAATTTTCTTTTCCGAGTGGCTGGATCAACGCAAGGTCTTTTTTACAAAGGGATTTTAATAGGGCATACTACGAGGATCCAACTCGTGATTCAATAATAATGGATCTGTGAGACTAACTTTTTTAAAACTTCCATCACTACCTAGGCAACGCCGGGTAGCAGCTTCTAGTGTAGGAATAAACGGGAAATGATGAAGCGGATTTAGCTGCAAAATGTGTCCCGAACAAAAAAGTTGACCTAAACTTATCAGAAAACTGATAATGGAACTATCTCCCCCTGCTGCCAGGGGGCGAATCGCCAACGTGTGATGTTGGCGGCAAAATTGAACCCTTTAAATTCACCTTAACTCAGCAAGATAAGTCTGGTCGCAAATGCCATAATTTGTATATTAAGAGGAATTACGGGGTAGCAGGGAGCTTTTAAATCTCCCGGTGGCAGGCAAATAATTTCGGATGAAAGAAGACAAATACAGATGGAAATTAAACCCATATATCAAACAGAAGGGTAAAAAAAGATTGCTGCAAATTTATGGCATTTGCGGCCACTTATATGTTAAGTTAAGTTGAACTTGCGCTAGAATGATTTCTACTCGCGGTCGTTTTGGATTGCTGTTAAGGTGTAAGTTCTTACGGTAAATGAAGGGGTTTGATTTTGCCGCTAACATCGTTTGTCGGCGGATCCACCCTCTGGCGGAAGTGGGAGATAATTCCCTATCATTTTTCTGATAAACTTTATTATATCATATACAGACCTAAATAAAATGAACATGGCTATTTTCATTCGATTTCTGATGAAAAATGTTATTCACACCCAAATAAAAAGTTTATATATATGGTGTTGATTGCCACAGAAGACCATTTCTACAAAGTTCGATTGTGAGTAAGCAAGTGACTCACGCAAATCCAACTTTGCTTTTACGCATCCGGTTGCATAAATGACTCCTGAGACCATTGGTTTTCGCTCGCACAAACACATGTTTTTCACGTGGTCGTCTGTCACCATGGTCCCATATATGTGTCAATATATATATATATATATATATATATATTGTTTACATTTGAAATATCATTTTTTTAATGTATTCCTAAACTTGAGTGTTTTAAAATATATTTTTTCCAAAACTTTTTGTATATATGACAAAAACTTAAATTTAATTGCTTGTTGCGTTAAAGTGATAAAAATGAATTCGTTCAATTTGTTTTCTTTTTTTGGTATGTACGTGTCGACGTATAACTCCAAAACGGGAGGTCGCTCAGATTCGAAATCTTGTATACACATCAATATCCTTATATATATATATATATATATATATATATATATATATATATATATATATATAGGCCTGACGGGCTGAAACACGCAGATGTGAATCTACATACGGCGTGACTCGTGACCTACTTAACGTCACCGCCTTGCTGATTGAACAGCAACGTGCCTCGGCGAGGCTGTGGGTGAATGGGCAGCACCTTGGTTAACACTGTTCATCCAGCCAATTGGGAAGTGTTTAGAAAAGGTGACCTAAACAAATGCCGGTTCACCTATCAAGCTGGCCAGAAACCAGCGTTTTGACGGATGTCCACATTAGCTGGGCGAAAACAAGAAAATACTACAACACAAAACAAGGCTAAGAATAGCCACCTGGAATGTCTGAACACTTCCCGATCTTGAGAGATTGGGAAACTCCAAACTACGTACTGGTATCGTGACAGGGGAGCATTTCGATATGGGGCCGACATCGATGCCCTTGCGGAAGTCAGTTTCAGCAATGAGGACCAATTGACAGATGGGGGTGGGCTGGATTACACATCCTCATGGAAAGACAGGCCGATGGTAGCTGTAAGAAGTTTGAGGTAAGGTGACTCGAGCCCTCCATCCTAAAGCGACACATGACGGACGCCATGGAAACATTTCCCACATTGTCTGACCTGTGTGGCAGGTCCTGTATGTCGAGGGATTCATATGTGTGACAGGTTACTTAAAAAACAAGCTGGATCCGTGGGCCATCTGCGTGCTCACAACTGCTCACAACTGCTCACAACTGAAGAAATTGTAGAAATGGCCTTATTCTGTGAAGAAGCGGCGATCACCATATATATATATATATATATATATATATATATATATAGGAAGTTTGGTATGTACATGTCGATGTATAACTCCAAAACGGGAGGTCACTCAGAGTTTTAGAATAAATAAATAAATAGAAAAAATGGAATACGGACAATTGTAAATATTTAATTCTTGCTTCTCAATATAGGTGCAATCGGCGTATTATACAGTCCCAGCCGACAGACCTAAATAAATAAGGAAGTTTAATACATAAATAAAAAAAACAATACATTTAATGTTGAAAGATATCTTTTTAAACTAAGTTTAACTGAAATTATACATTGCAATACTAACACAAACAACTGTCTCAATAATAGATTCAATAATTAATTTCAATGGTTAATTAAATGTATAGTAATTTGTTGTTTTTTTTTTTGTTTTTATTTTTTAAGCAATACGTAATTTAAAACAACCTTAATCCCCTAAAACCGTAACCCAATTCGCTAAATGTTAATTCATAGACTGTAGTTAAACTGTCATTGGGGACCACCAAAAAACTTTCCGTTTTAATTTTCCGACCGTCTTCAGAAGTCAGCCAAAAATGTTTATATTACTATATTTTTCATATTGACCCCCTATTATTATTGAATTGCCCCACGTTGGGAATCACTGGTCTAGACACACCTATGAGTCGTTAAACGGCGAAACAATAGTACATGTGAATGAATATACAGAGAGAGAAAGTGGGAGAGAGACAGACAGACAGACAGAGATAGATACGTACATAGAAAGAGAAGATTAGGAATGTGGGAGGGGAGGAAGTGTCCCCTTTCCCTCATCACGTGACAAATGGCCAGTGATCAATACCATTTTGAATCTCGTTTTTCGTCCCCCCAGGGGACATGTCCCTACCGGACAACGCGTCGACGGTCGAAATGGTTCAACGGGAGCAACTGAACTTCACCTAATCATCTAATAAAAACCGCTTGTTTTAATGGCGTCCAGGGAGAGAGGGGGTGAGCGAGCGGTGGGGGTGGGGGGCATAATCCGATAATAATTTGTGAAAACCTCTCCATTTAATGGATGAAATGGGGTGGGGATGGATGTTTGAAAATATTTCGCAGAACCGTGCTTAGTTATTTCCTACACGGAAATGTATACAACCAGTTGGTCCGAGTGATTGAGTTGGGTAAGGGGGTTTATATCTCTTGCTGATTCGGCATATGACTCTAGATCGCATTTCCGAGTCAGTCGTACAGAAATTGTATGTTTCCTCTGTCGATTATATCACTCTGTACCTCTTCATGCAATGTGGAGGTGGTGTTTGGGAGATGGATCACCGGCAAAGTTTCCAGTGTTAGGTTAAGTGGTATTATATTTGGTTGAAAGGCTTAGGTGGCCTTATAATGTGGGTACCTAAAAGTACCAGATATATTCCGACAAAGGAGTTGTGAAGTGTAACAAATATGAACTTTATTACATGAGCACGTGGAGAAACATTTATACGGGAATACACATACAAATGGTTTGGTTTGTTTTGTTTTGTTTTGTTTTACGGCATATCAACCTCGGTGGGCCATTTAATGCCGACAAAGTTGTGAAATAAATTCATTCTTAATGCATAATACAATTTTGTTTATAAACTCATGTTTTTCTATTCAACCCATAGATGGGACCCTAACAGGTACTACCACTCCGGATCAGAGTGGACCAGGGAGCAATGGTGATGAAGGGGTGCTCCACATTCCCCAAACCTCCAAAACTCGAACCTCACCATCAGATAGAGTAACGTCATTCCCAGGACATGTAGACCCTAAGCCACCACCTTCTAGCACCCATATGATAAAAAGAGTAGGGGCTTGCCATAAGGGCAATAGGGTTGGGGCAATCACATAGGTACTAGGGCTTGATGTGACCAGCCGATTGATAGGAGGGGTCCTCTCCGACCTCCCGTCCAGCCCAAGAAAGGGCCAAAGTGGAGTATTGCAAGTCATGGACTGCTCAACCACCTGGATTCTATCCTTAAGCATCACGGGCCGCCACCCACGGCCAACAGGTGGCCCCATTGAGGGAGTCTTACCCCTCTGCAGAGGTGCAGTCGGGGCAGCCGACAGGGTATGCCGAACATTTCATTTTATTCATTTTTGTTGGGTATTCAATTTCTTTTTTTAAACTCATTTTTTTAAACGTTTTTAATACTCATTTTTAAAATCTATTTAGCCCATAGATGGGATCCTAATAGAGACTACCAATTCCCCGGAGTTCCAGAACTGGAAATTCACCATGCATCATACCCAGGACACTAATACCCTCAGCCACCTAATAAAAAAGATTAGGTGGCTTTATAAGGGCAATAAGGGTTGGAATAATCATATAGGTGCTAGGCTTGACGTGACCAGCCGATTGATAGGAAGGGTCCTCTCCGACCGCTCATCTAGCCCAATTAAGAGTGTTGCATGTCATGGACTGTTCAACCACAAGATTTCAGTCTTTAAGCATCACGATGGCCCCATTAAGGGGATTTTACCCCTCTGCAGCGGTGCAGTCGGTGTATTCTACAGTCTCAGCCTGTGTAGATTGCAGACTTATCAGTGGTGATGACCGACAGGGAAGGTTGGCGAGAGAAAGTCATTAGTATCTCTGCTATCAGCGCTACCTGATGATAATTTATAAAATACATATATATATATATATATATATATATATTATTTATTTATAATTATAAAGATATTTATAATTATAAAGTCGCTCCCTTTATATATATATATATATATATATATATATATATAGTGGAAAGTACGTAACGTTGGCTTGGCCACGTCAGGAGGATGGACAAAGGCCGCATTCCCAAAGACCTACTGCATGGGGAGTTAGTAGAGGATACCCGACCGATAGGGAGACTTCGCCTGCGCTTTAAAGATGTCTGTAAGAGGGACATGAAGACATCCCACATCAACATCAACACATGGAGGCTTATGCAGAAGACTGTACGGCCTGGCGAGAGGAAAGCCATAAGGGGAAGAGACAACAGCATCTCCAGCAAGCATCCCGTTTGTTTGCAATCACTGCATCAGAGATTTCCATTCAAAAATTGGTCTGTTCAGCCACTCACGCAGTTGCAGAAAAAATGACACTACCATCGTCTTTAGTAGATGAAGGAAACCAATATATGTATATATATATATATAAGTTAAGTAAACAAACAAATGTGTTTATTTTTTTTATATGGCTTTAAGCCGACAGTTTTTGGAGGATATGTTTTAATTGAAGTCATACCTAATTTTTTTAATTAGTTAATGATTAATGAATTTAGGCGGGCATATATGTTCAAATTTAAGGCTAAACAAATCGAGAAAATGTCAATCCCTGAATATACATTTCGACCTATTAGGTCTCATCAGCAAGGTTATAGACCTGGGAGACTGCTCCGTGTGTGACTCGAAACCTCGACTGTCAAGCTGACAGGCGAAGTCTCTAACCGTTACCCTAGCTTGCCAATCCCACATTCTTCGTTCGTTTTGAAACTTATTTATATTCCACTTTTTATTGACTTGCGACACGACAGTATGAGTGAGTAAACAAACAAATGTGTTTATTTCTTTTATATGGCTTTAAGCCGACAATTTTTTGAGGATATGTGCTTAATTGAAGTCATAACTAATTTTGAAAATTAATTAGTTAATAATTAATGTATTTAGGCGGGCATATATGTTCAAATGTAAGGCTAAACTAATCGATATATATATATATATATATATATATATATATATATATATATATATATATATATATATCAGTCGGTAGAGCGTTCGGCTAGAAACCACAACGTTCCTAGTTCGATACCGCCCCTCGCCAACTCAGTGTATGAGTAGCACAGGGATCTGTGCGGTAAAGTAAGGAGCTGACGGTAGGTGTGGCGCTCCACCTCAGACGCAAAAACTATCTCCTTGGTCTAGCGCTAGTGAAAAGGGGATAGACTCCCTCGCTGTCTGGCTGATACCGACATTAGGCGGCCCCAACGACTATATATATAGAGAGAGAGACAGACAGACAGACAGAGAAAGAATCAAATCGTTCTAAAGATATGTTTTTTATATAAATCAGAAAATTGCTGAAATACTGGCAAGTAAAGCAAGAAAGGACTTAAAGCAAATAAATGTCTACTCAGTTCCACATGACAGTCCCATGACTATTAGTTTCACGTATTTTTACAAACAGCAAAAATTATGCAAACATCAAATGATCTTGTCATAAGGGGATGAGTAGACATCTGTCTTTTTTTAGCTATATCATCATCATCATGTCGTGCTGACAGCACGGATTCCCATGACTTCCCCCCCCTCTCTCTCTCTCTCTCTCTCTCTCTCTCTCTCTCTCTCTCTTCTGCCACCCACTCATATCGGTCATCGCTCAGCAGCTATACACGTCGGGATATATAGATAATATGGATGAGATAAATAAATAGATAACATTTACTACTAATATAACTGCAACAACAACTACTGTTGCTGCTGCTGCTGCTGTTGCTATATACGTAGGAATAGATGGTTGGTTGGCTTGTTCGTTGGATTTTACGGCATGTCAACCCATTGGGTTATTTTATACCGAAGTCAGTTTTGTTTTATAGATAGATTGATATATATTTACAGACTTGAATAGATAGATAGATAGATAGATAGATAGATAGATAGATAGATGTAAACATACTTTCCATTTATTATATACTTATACTTGAACAGATTAGTAGATAGATAAATATGAAGAGATTGAAATAGATAGATAGATAGATAGATAGATAGATAGATATGTCTAGACTGCACCTACTACTACTACTACTACTACTACTGTTTCTACAATTTACTACTTATGTTGCTACTACTACTATTACTACTAGCATTATTATTATTATTATTATTATTATTATTGATACTATAATTCCTACTGTTGCTACTACTGTTACTACTACTACTACTATTATTACTAACATTATTATTATTATTATTATTATTACTACTGCTACTAAGGGGCCGGGTTAACTCAGTCGGTAGAGCGTTCGGCTAGAAACCACAAGGTTCCTAGTTCGATACCGGTCCTCGCCAACTCAGCGTATGAATAGCACGGGGATCTGTGCGGTAAAGTAAGGAGCTGATGGTAGGTGTGGCGCTCCACCTCAGACGCCAAAACAATCTCCTTGGTCTAGTGTTAGTGAAAAGGGGATAGACACCCTCGCTGACTGGCTGATACCGACTTTAGGCCACCCCGACGACTTTACTTACTTACATTACTACTACTATAATTACTACTATTGCTACAACTACTATTACCACCAGCACTACTATTACACAATAGCAAACATTAATTTTTCACGCCTAACCCACTCGACCTTCATTTCACTTGACTGTATTTTTTTAAATAGCCTACACAGCATTCCATTGACAAAAAAAAAGTTTTTTTTATTCTACCTCTCAAAAAAGGGAAAACAAAAAAGAATCACCCACAAAAAATTAAAACTGAAAACCCAGTCGACCAAACTAATCCACTTCTGCAATGACCATTGTTTGTCTGAAGAATAAACCAACAAAAGAATTCTATTTATACAAAGTTTGTTTTTTTAAGTCCATTCTTAACTTTAAAATTTAAAAAAAAGCGAGTGAAAGAAAAGTTGTGGGCGAAACAAAATAACTTTTTTTTAAAGTTGATTGGTGGTTTTGTTTTACGGCTTATCAACCCTTTTGGGGTCATTTAATACCAAATAACCTTCTCTTAACATCCTGTTCAGAATTTTCCAAGTCCAGAGCCCCATTCCTATAAGGATTTATTTAAAAAATGGCTAAAAATGGCCTTTTCATTTCAAGTTACCTGTTATTTCTCTTTAATATAAGTCTTCTAAATATGTTTAATATTACATTTAAACAAAGGCTATCGTTTGGGGTGGATTAGGAAAACAAATGTGACTTCTGGCCGGTTGGAAGGAGGCGGTATAGGACGTTAAACTATCTAATGATGAGGTTCAAGTTTGGAGCTCTGGGGAATGTGGAGTACCACTTCCTCACCATTACATCCAGGTCCACTCTGACACCGAGCGGTAGTGTCAGTTAGGGTCCAATCTATGAATAAAACAAAAACGTCTTGGGATTAAAATGACCCAATGCCATAAAATCCAACCAACCAACCAGCCAACCAACTTCAAACTCAAAAATAAAGAAAATGAACAGAATCTTTTTTCAAGTTTGATTGGTTGGTTGGTTGGTTGGTTGGTTGGTTTTGTTTCATGGCCTATCAAATCTTTTCGGGTAATTTAATGCCACGTCTGGATATGACGTTAAACTATCTAATGATGAGGTTCCAGTTTAGAGCTCTGGGGAATGAGGAATTCCACTTCATCACCATTCCGCATCGGTCGGCTGGGGCGTTAGAATGCACCGATTGCACCTGTGCAAAGGGGTAAGACTCCCCCAATGGGGCCACCTGTTTGCCGTGCGTGGCGACCCGTGATGCTTAAAGATAGAACCCAGGTGGTTGAGCAGTCCCTCACTTGCAATACTCCACTTTGGCCCTTTCTAGGGCTAGACGGGCGGTCGGACCCCCACCCCCCGATCAATCGACTGGTCACGTCCAGCCCTAGCACCTATATGATTTTCCCAAACATATTGCCCCAACCTCTTTTTATCATATGGGTGCTAGAAGGCAGTGGCTGAGGGTCTTCATGTCCTGGGTATGACGTTAAACTCTATCTGATGGTGAGGTTCCAGTTCTGGAGGTTTGGAAAATGTGTAGCACACCTTCATCGCCATTGCTCCCTGGTCCACTCTGACCCAGAGTGGTAGTACCTGTTAGGGTCCCCTCTATGGGTTAAATAGAAAAATGTATTTACAAAAAAGTGTGTATCCATTAGGAATTACTTTATTTCAAAACTTTATCGGCATTAAATGACCCACTGACGTTGATATGCCGTAAAACAAAACAAAACAAAACAAATTCATCACCATTAATTCCAGGTCCACTCTGACCCGGAGTGGTAATAACTGTTAGGGCCTCATTTATGGGTTAAATAGAAAAATATGAGTTGATAAAAATGTGTTTAAAAATTGAGTTTAAAAAATAATTGAGTACCCATCAAGAATGAATAAAACAAAAACGTCTTTGGCATAAATTTACCAAATGGGTTGACATACTGTAAAACCCAACCAACCAGCCAACCAGCTTCAGACCATATTACCTTTAAGTACCCCATCTGCGGTCTCGATTCATAGGGACATTTTTTTCATTTACACCGTCAAAATCCGGGGTTAGGGTTAGGGTTAGGGGTTAGGGTTAGGGGATAGTTTATAATAAAAAAAAAACTCTAAAAATCGTCTGTTAACAAACAACCAGATTTTTACGGTGTAAATGAAAAAAATGTCCTTATAAATTGAGATCGCAGATGGAGTGCTTAAAGGTAATATGGTCCTCAGCTTCAAATTTAAAAAAAAGAAGAGAGAAACAAAAGTTGTGGGCGAAACAAAATAACTGTTTAAAAAATGCTGGTTGTTTTGTTTTACGGCATACTAACCCTTTTCGGGTCATTTGATGCCGAATCAAGTCATTTTGATATCATGTTGCTTACTGTACCCACTTTTACTTAAGTGGTCACTTCGCTGATTAATTTCGGATAGGTAACAGGAACCGGAGCTTTCAGTGTGACATGACCGTAAGCTAATAAATAGATAAAACAGTAAGTTCTTGGGGAGTCCTATTGTCGATATAAGTCGAACAGCGAAGGAGTCTATCCCCTTTTCGCTAGGTCTAGACCAAGGAAATTGTTTTTGCTGAGGTGAAGCGTCACACCTATCATCATCTCCCCACTTTACCGCACAGATCAGATTATCCAGTCTGTGCTACTCATACTCTGAGTTGGCGGGAACCGGTATCGAACCCGGAACTTTGCGATTCTTAATTGCTATACCGACTGAGCTAAACCGGCCTCTAAATCTATACATATATAAGGGGCAGTTTGTATGTATATGTATGTGTGGTATACTAAGAAACAGAAGCACCGTTTTGTTAAGAAACGGAAGCACCGTTTCAGCCATCTTTTTAAGTTGTGATCACTTCTCGTGGTTAACGTCAGCTGGACTACCCGTGTTATTATTTCGCTAAGCAGGTTACAACAGTATGTCCGGAGGAAACTTCGAAAATAAAACAATTAACGACAAAGTAAATATATACACATTAAATATCAACAGGGCTTGGTTTTTGAGCAAAAATAATGAAGATTTGATTTATATTTGGGAAGATATTTAAAAATTCAAATTTGAAAAGTAACAGAAGGGAAAGTCATTTGCATGTTATTTTGTTTATCTTTTCTTTTTTTTTGTATGTTTTTTTGCTTTTTTTTTTTTTTTTTTTTTGCTTTTCACTTTGAAATATATTTTGATTGAATTAATTGCATAATTTATATCTTTTTTTTTTTAATTGTAAATCATTGAATGGAAATTTCTTTCTATATTGTTATATATTTCCGTGGAGATTTTTATGGGGCAACCAGCGAGGATCTCACTCGCGATAAGTAATAACGGATCTGCGAGACAAACTTTTAAAAAATCCACCCTCTACCCAGGCGACGCCGGGTAGCCACTTCTAGTACATATATAAAGGGCAGTTGTGTGTATGTGTATGTCCGGAGGAAACTTCGAAAATAAAACAATTAACGACAAAGTAAATATACATACACATTAAATATCACCAGGGCTGGGTTTTTGATAAAAAATAATGAAGATTTGAATTATATTTTTGAATACATTTAAAAATTAAACAGCATTAACAATAATCAAGTAAAATTATACTCACCATTTTTTTTTTTTTTTTTTTTTTTTGCTAAAAATTAAACAAGTAGTATTAGTATGAATACGGCTGCGATTATTAGTATGAATACATCGTAATTATTACGGTGAAATACAAAATTCTTTCTAAGATTAGTTTACATTTTAGATATTTTTTTTTTTCGCATTTAATATTTTAAATAAGAGACATTAATTTTTCACAGACGTTTTTTTTATTTAAAAATTAAAATTTAAATAGTTTGTCAATGAAAATTTCTACACATATCGTCGGATTTATATCCATTTTACCTTTCATACCGTCTACAGAAAAAAAAACAATATTGGAATTATTTAAATTATATCACTGGAGGCTCAAATTTCGAATATAATAAGGATCCCGACACTACGAATTTGTCATCATTACAGATTCTTGAACTTTTCTATCTTCATCTATTGTACTGTTGGACTTATTATATTTTTTAAACTTCTTTCCTGAACTTTTTGATATTTATATACACTTTTACTGCAAACTCTTTTGAGCTTTTTTTTTTAATGATAAAAATGCTTATAATTTTTTTAAATAAAATTTATTTTATTTTTAACATAAAATACGCATTTTTTTTTCATTTTTTGAAAATTCCGGTCCTGATCGAGAGCGTTTTGTGCCTCGTGATTAATGATATATTTATTTCGTTTTTCCGTTTACAATGTTTCTTTGATAAAGACCTCTTCTTATGGTTGAAATAGATTTCTGTCTGTAAAACTTTTAACATCTTGTTTTTTCTACAAACTCTCTACACATAGTTTGTCAATGTAAACAAACATTAGTTACCACCAATTTTCCCTGTGAAATTAAATTAATTAAACAACTGCTTGTAAATAAATAAATAAATAAATTTTTTTTTCATTGATTTGATAATAGTTTCGTCAAATGACTTGTGGCTTTTTTCCCCCCAACTGAAATGCAATGTCTACTGAAGAGGTAATAATTCCCAGTCAGGATGTAGTTTATTTAATTAGCTATTCATTTGCCGAATTGCCCCGGCGTGGCCTTGATTTGCAGAATTATTAAAAAAAAACGCAGACATACGTTCTTTTCATTATTGTACAGTGACTTCAAGCGGCTACCCAGCGCCGTCTCCGTCCTGTCGGTGGGGCGTTAGAATGTACCGACTGCACCTCTGCAAAGGATTAAGACTCCCTCAAATGGGAACACCTGTTGCCCGTGGGTGGCGACTCGTGATGCTTAAGGATAGAACCCAGGTGGATGGGCAGTCCATGACCTGCAACACTCCATGAATGTGGAGCACCCCTTCATCACCCTTGCTCCCTGATCCTGCCTTAAATCGACACAGTTGGAGAGAGGACCCTGTCCGGAGACACAAAAAACAACTCAGCAGATCCGTCTCTTTTTCATTTCGATTTTTCTTGTTCTCCTCAACACGACACAAGTTCAATCACAGACTTTGTTTTTAACAAAACTGCTAGAATGTTTACATCAAAACGGACAGTGAAAACATAAACATGCACTTTGTACACACAACTACCTACAGATACATACAGTCTGCAACACCACTGAAAGAACAATGGACTATACCAATTGTATATTATGTATATAAAGTTGTTTCTTGTATCAATTTTGTCTTCTTCTTTTGTTTTCTACGGAAACTACATTTCCGTAGTCTCATGTGTTTAAATTGTGTGATACAACACTCGGATTTTCTTCTTCCACTCAAACACCGAGTACACAAGACCCCCACAGACTTATTATTTGCAGTTAACAAGCGCCGTTGACTTTATGCGTACGCTACCCTGAGTAGCATTTACAGATTCACCAGTCTTAAAAAAAACGTTTCAACATCAAAAGCACAGTGTGCACCGGTCCTAGCTCTGATCGTATCCTATCGTATTACAAGAAATTAAATGGTCATCAAAATGGAGCTACCATAACCACTTGCCTATGTTCATTTGCACTCTACAGGTGACAGTTTAGTATGTGGGATTTATTTATATCCCAACTTGTAACAGATAATTTCCAAACAGATCTATTTGAACCATATACTGATTGTTTGTTTGACTGGTTGGTTGGTTGGATTTTTACGGCATGTAAACAACCTTGGGTTATTTAATACCGAAGACGTTTTCGTTTTATTCATTCTTGTAGGATGATATTAAATTTTTTTAAACTCATTTTTAAACTCATTTTACCCATAGATGGGACCCTCAGAGGTGCTACTATAGGGGATATGAAATGAGGAGATGAAGAGAAATAAAAAAACACAACTGTTTCGAAGTATAGATGGAGACTTTATTGATTAGACCGTTAACTCTGAACGCCAGAGTCCAGACGCTCAGAACTTTTTATTTATTTATCTAATTTTGATTTAATTTTATTTAATTTTATTTGAATTCCCACACTACCACTCCGGGTCAGAGTGAGCCAGGGAGTAATGGCGATTAAGGGGTACTCCACATTCTTCAGAGCTCCAGAATTGGAACCTCACCACTAGATGCAGTTTAACATTATATCCGGGACATCCCGTAGACGGGACCCGAAAAGGTACTACCACTCCGGGTCAGAGTAGCCCCGGGTGTAATGGCGATGATGGGGTACTCCACATTATTCAGAGTTCCAGAATTGGAACCTCACCACGAGATGAAGTTTAGCATCATATCTAGGACACTCCATAGACGGGACCCGAAAAGGTACTACCACTCCGGGTCAGAGTGGACCTGAGGGAATGGCAATAAATGGGTACTCCAAAATACCCAGATCTAGAGCCTCACTGCAGGAGTTTTTTGGGAGTTTTTTTGTTTTGTTTTTTTAACTAGAAAGAAAGTTTTAACCAGAAATGCATGATAGAAATTTAAAAGATGGGTAAAAATGAAAAGTGAGATAGAAGTTACGAGTTCGGCCCTTTTTTATTCCCTTTCCTATTCTTGCCACCCCCGTCCCGCGTGAAGCAGGCTTCCCTCTCCCTCCGATTACAGGGTCCATCATGACTCAGTTCCAACGTATCAAAACACTGGCGCGCACGCTACGGCAGAAGAAGGGGGGCGAGCGGGGGGGGGGAGGTTGTGTGGGCACAAGATGACTCACAGACAGTCGAAGGCAAACTCACTGATGTAACTTGATAACATCTCGAAGATATTAGATTTTTCTTTTAAAAACCCGCCACTTTAGTTTGGTTGTTGGCGGCGGGGGTCTCCGTTCGCGCTTGATAAATCACTCGGAACTTTCTTCCTTGTCGTTTTTATGGGAAGACCGACTCCGAAGATAAAGATGTTGACTTAAAGATGAGCGGCAAGCAACGAATCGGTCTTTTTGAGGCGGGAAATTTAAGATTTTCTTTTAACTAGTTGGTTATACGAGGGTGAGTCAAAAAGTAATGCCATTCCTCGTCGCTGGAATAATGTTTGCCTCGGACTATCATCTCTTCGGCCTCATTAAAGAGGGTTTGAGAGGCAAACATCATTCCAGTGACGAGGAAGTGAAATCTGTGGTGAAGAAGTGGCTCAAAGAACAGTCAACAGAATTATATGGGGCAGGGATATATACTCTCATTCGAAGGTGGAACATTGCTATTAAGAGAAACGGTGACTATGTGGACAAGTAGGGTTGTGATCGACAGTGGACCAGCTTTGTTTTGATGTATGATACATGTTGTGTTGGTAATTATACCTGTCTTAAACAAAATGGCATTACTTTTTTACCCATGTATAAAGGTCAAATTTTCTTCACATGGCGCTAATACTCTTGGGAAAGGTATTAATCCAATTCTCCCTCCAGCTATGGGTAAATAGCAGGGCAGACTGGACTCTTTAACCATGGCTAGGTAACCAGTATAGGAGAAGGAAAACTCTGAATTTAAACCTGTTGAACTCCGCTTAAGAAATTGACTTTGTGTCGAATCCTGCTCGTGCGGAGGGGTTGGTAAATATATGTTAAACCCAAAACTACTAAAAATAAAGTTGGTGGAATGGCCTATTGTCCGTATAAACCGGATATTCAGGGAGTCTATTCCCTTTTCACTAGCGCTAGACTAGGTAGATTTTTCTGTTAAACCCCGCTAATTCCTCAGTCAGATCCTCTAGCCACCGAGTTATCAACTCAACTCACCAGCGGAAGGGAATTTTACTGATATCAGATCATCAGAAAAATTCTACTCGTACGCTGAGTTGGCGAGGGCCTGTATCGAGCCCGAACCTTGTGGTTCTTGGACCAGTCGGGTCGGTAGTGTCCGACTAAGAACACACACACACACACACACACACATATATATATATATATATATATATATATATATATATATAATGAAAGTAAGTAAACAAACGACGTGTTTATTTTTGATATGGCTTTTTTGCCGACAATTTTTGGAGGATATGTGCATAATTTAAATTATACTTAATTTTGAAAATTAATTAGTTAATAATTAATGAATTTTTAGGCGGGTATATATGTTCAAATGTAAGGCTAAACAAATCGAGAAAATTTGACATTTTCTCGATTTGTTTAGCCTTACATTTGAACATATATACCCGCCTAAATTCATTAATTATTAACTAATTAATTTTCAAAATTAGGTATAACTTCAATTAAGCACATATCCTCCATATATATATTATATATATATATATATATATATATATATATATATATATAGTTGGTAGGGTTTTATGGCACGTCAACCCATTGAGACATTTTATGCCGAATACTTTTTGTTAATTTTTTCTTTGTAAGGTACAGCTGTCACGCATGTCACCAGCATGTCATTCCAGATCTTGCTTCTATTGGTAATTAGGTATAATGATAGGGGTTTAGTTATTTTTTTAAATCAAATTTTCTGTTGAGGATTTGAATATCAAGAGAGTGTGTGGGTGATTTTTGTAGGTCTATGAATTTACATCCTTGATAGGAGGCCGGTTCTTGGAAATCTATTTTTCCAAATAGCTTGTCCATGCTGTTAACATTATATATATAACAAATATATATATATATATATATATATATATATATATATATATATGGGGGGGGTGGATAAATAGATAGAGAGAGAGATAAACAGACAGACAGACCTGTTTTTTAACGGCTAAATTTTTTGGGCTATAATTGTATTAACGGTTGTCGTTTTTTAATCAATTATTTTGATTAATTCATTATGATTAACTCTGATGATCCATTTTGGTGAAACTTAAGTAGGTTTTTATCTATATCTTTCTACTAAATTTGCTCCACTAACGTATTGAGTACTTTTATATTCTTTATAACCTCGACGTATTGGTTAATAATTCTAACGACGATCGAAATTGTGATTAACTCGATATCCTATTCACCGGTAAGTCACCTTCTTTATCATTTATATATATATATATATATATATATATATATATATATATATATATATATATATGCGCTTGTTATCATCTTGCAACAACCTCTGGTTAAAAATCAAACCGTCCAAATCATCCAATATGAAATGCAATAATGAAAATCCTGAGTATCTGATGTTGCTTATCCGCAGAATTCTTTTTTTTTTTATGAGTTTCGTTACCTCAGCTAAAAAGTGGACAATTCCGTTTTTATTATATAGAAAGAAAGGGAAGTAAAGGACATGATACACAGAAAAAATATATGAAAAAAAAGAAAGTAGAAGAAAGATAGAGTGAGGGGGTGAGTGCGCTAATGTGTTTCAATCGAACATAATAAAAAGAAAGAAAGAAAGAAAAAAGTGTGAGAGAGTTTATTATACTTTTTACGTATTGAACTATTTAGCTATAGCTCTTAAGTAAACATATCAAACGTTGTAATAATTAGATTAGCATACTGTGGTATATCCTCAGGTCCTGTTAGTGTATACAAATCCTGCAATGTGTGTTAGATATCACTAAGAAATAAAGGTTTACATAATATATGGTGTGATTAATTTGCATACTGGTTTTAACAAGACCGGTTTTAATGAATGATTACTTGGCATTATTGATCTCTAATATTATTATTATATATATTTACCAACCCCTCCGGACAAGCTGGATGCGACACAAGGTTAATTTCCTAACCGGAGTTTAGCCGGTTTGAATTCAGAGTTTTCCTTCTCCTAGACTGGTTACTTAGCCGTGGTTTAAGAGCCCAATCTGTCCTGCTATATACCCATAGAGAATTGGATTCATACCTTTCCCAAGGGTATTAGCGCCATGTGAAATGCAAACAGCTTCGTTCACGAATTGAACCCGGGTCGACGAGTTCATTTCCTACGACTCTAACTATTAGAACATGCTCCTCCTTGTTTTATTCTCCAGCGTATTAAAATCAATCCTATGAATGATTTTATATAGAAACCAAATAAAAAATATGATTAAAATAAGTGTAATCTTTTTATATGAGTTCATATTTAATTTCGTTAGTCTTTCTAATTTGATATATTTCATTACATTAAAACTTAAACACTTGCGGCCGGTGGTGGGTGCATATTTTTGCTAGTATGTGGAGAACATTTTTTAAAGAAAACAAACACAGGATGTCATGAACGATGGAATTTTTTTATGTCGATACATAAGTATTTCGGTTGTTTGTTTTTTGGGTTTTTTGGGTTTTTTTTTTTTTTTTTAATAAAACCTTCTTCAGGACATTGAAAATTTGTATGAGTAAAAGATGAAAGATGTTCAGTGTACGTTGAATGTGTGATAAAAGGTTATTTACCGTTATTTACGTGGCGTTTTTGCTAGTATGTATACGGGCACTAGCGTGACGTTAAACGAAAACAACCGTGTCTGAGATTCGTACTCGTGATCGTTGAGTAACATCTTCTGGGACGATAACCGTTACGCGATTCGCGCCTTTGCAAATATGTCAAAATTGAGGGATTGGTCTGCGCGCTTCGAAAAACAAAAAAAAAAAAAATAATAAATAAATAAATAAAAAAAAAAAAAAAAAACTTCGCCCCGATTTGGTTAGCTGAGTTTTATTTATTCATCTATTCACGTTTAATGACAATAATGGCGAACTTAGATGAGCAGGCAGCGACATCAAAGATGTTTTTGTTTTTTTGTTTTTTGTTTTGTTTTTGGTTTTGGTTTTTTTGTCAAATGATAACCAGGAGTGTAAGAGGAAATGTCTGGGACATGACCGAATTTGGCAGCAAAGCGAAAATTTAGAAAAAAATTTTTTTTTTTTTTTTTTTTTTAAGACAAAGAAAACCGACGGGACCTTTTCAGTGAGAAACACAATACAACGGAACAATGCAAAATATTTGAGTATTTAAATAAAAAGAAAAAATGTAAGTAGGCTGTGCAATTAAATATAAGGCGTGTTGGTACAATAATGGTGTTTAGTTTTGGCACATATCTATCTTTAAAGTTTTAAGCAAGAAAGAAAAAAAAGACCGTCCCTCAAAACACACACACACACAAGCAGGGTAGGATGTTACGTAAGGTCACAAGTAGGGAGCATGCAATGAATTTGATCCTCGCTAGATACCCCATATATATATATATATATATATATAATATATATATATATATATATATATTAGGGACCACTAATTGACCAGTTTAGGCCATCTTGAATAAAACGAAAATAAATATTTCCGCACTTTGTTTATCAAAAATCTCGTAAAAATACAATTAAAGATCGTACAGGGTTGTTACAAAGAAAAATAGTTAATTCAAAGATCAACTTATCCAATTACGAAAAATTACATCGTTATCTTAAAAAATAAACAAACCTATCCGTATTACATGCGAAAGGGTAATTTTCAGGCCACAATTTAGACAGAAAAAAATACATATTATTACCCTCTTACGGTTATGCGTCTAAGTACGGTTGGGTATAACGGACATACTTTTTAGCCAAAATTTACTATTAAAATGAATAAAAAATTTTAAAAATTTAATATTAAATTTTCGCAGTGAAATTGACGTTAAAAAAATGTTTTCGGTTTTAGTATTAATTTTTAAAATCGAAAATAAAATGAAAATTTGAATATTTTTTCTAAGAGAAAAACTGATAAAATAATCAATATATACTTTTTATTCTAATTGGTCGAAAAAGTTAAATAAAATGATTTTTTACGTTAAGAAAAACAAACTTTGATTACTGAGAAGCGTCTCGTCTCTTTGTATAACAAATATGTTAGTTTTGCTTTTCCGTATATTCTAAGAATCACGCATTACTATTCGACAATAAAAATTACAAATTCTTTTAAAAATATTAATCGAGCTCGGATCGGACCAACTTTTAGTTCACCTGAATTATGAAATTCATATATATATATATATATATATATATATATATATATATATATATATATATATATATATATATATATATATATATATATGTGTGTGTGTGTGTGTGTGTGTGTGTGTGTGTGTGTGTGTGTATTCAGGCATGTGCTATTGAATAACACGGAGTACTCTTTCTTCATTTTTTGAATCTGTATTTTTTACAGTCGTCTGGCTATCTTTTTGATGTTAGGATCCAATTGATCCAATTGATCGATACTAGCGCCATAAAACAACACTTAATTAAAAAAACACCCTGAAAAATCCACCTCCCCTGACATTAGGAAAATTGTGATAATTTGCAACATTAATTTTTTTAATAAAAATTTAAAAGAGGGATGTGCTGTCTTACCGAAAATTTAACCATATTTACGTATATTTGTTTAGCTAGATCAATGGGCCCATCCTACTGCGCACACTAGAAGAGTGGAAACCAGCTTTTGGAAAATCCAGAAAGGAACAATCCACTACTATCCCGATTACGTAGTAGTCTCATAAGGCTTCCGCGCTCCTTTATACTCAAAACAAGAGGAACAACCACAGTGTAAGTATTTACCCAACCTGTTCGCCACAGATAAGATGCGACTCAAGGTCGCAAGAATGGGGGATCCAGCGAAGACCGAACTCTCTATTCTGTAATATTGGATTTGCGAGACTAGCGTGCTGACAATTACACGATGATGTGACGTCCTTATTTACCTATAGTAGATAAGGACGTTGCCTACGGTAGGATGTGACTCAAGGTCACAAGTATAGGGGATCCAGTGAGAATCGAACTCTCTATTCAGTAGTATTAGATTTGCGAGACTAGCTTGCTAACAATTACAAGATGATGTGACGCCTTTATTTACCCAACCCGTTCATACAGGTAGAATGTGACACAAGGTCGCAAGAATGGGACCACCAGCGAAGATCGAATTCGCTATTCAGTAGTATTAGATTTGCGAGACTAGCTTGCTAATCATTACACCACGATGAGATGCTCTTATTTACCCAACCTGATTGTCACAGGAAGGATGTGACACAGACTAGCTTGCTAACCATTACACCTCGATGTAACAACCTTGTTTACCCAACCCGTTCACCACGAGTAAGATGTGACACACTGTGGCTAGTATGGGGCATCCAAGAGGGGTTGCACTCGCTATTCAGGTGTAACAAATCTGCGAGATTAGCTTATTAACCGTTACACCGCGATGTGAGGCCCTTATTTACCCAAACCATTCGCCACGGACATGATGTGATACAAGATCGCAATTATGAGGCATTCAGCGATCGATCGAAATGTTATTTAGTAGTACTGGATTTGCAAAACTTGCCTGACAGACAGACAGATACACACACACACACACACACATTATATATATATATATATATATATATATATATATATATATATATATATATATATATTTAAATAAATAACAAAAGACTTATAGATCTTGCATTATAGACTATTTCAGGGAGCTTAGACAAAAATGTCTAATTCTCCCGACTCATCAGATGCGAATGATGAATTCTTTATTTTTAAGGCATTTGAAAACAGATTTTTTTTTTTTTTTTTTTAAATTGTCCTGTTCTGCTCAGCTGTAGAGTAATAAAAATAGGAATAAAAATACAAATAATAGTAAACAATAATAACTCTAACAATAAGAGCACACATTGAGCTCTCAAACTGCGACAAGTTGTTTTTAAAAAAAACCTATGTCGTAAGGAAGATTTCTTCTCTGGACTTTTGGATTATATATTATATATATATATATATATATATATATATATATATATATATATATAGAATTAAACAAAAGGCACATCTATTTAACAATTTTATTTTTGATCTTTTCTAATTTTCTGGCCAACTTTTTAATGTTTGGGTGGAATTGGTGGATAAGTCCACCAAAGTTCAGTTCCCGAGTACTTTCGGCACTTCGAAGTGCCATCATCAGTATTCCAGTTTGTTTGTTTTTAATTATATTAATGTGGAGGCTGGAAGGAGAAGAATTGGTGAGAAAGGTGTTATAGGCATTTTAGAATGTGTGTACTGTATTGGAAATTAATTTTGTTTAAGGATGGTTTGTATTGTTTTATGTATAAAGCTTCTAGTGTTTGGAGTTTTTGTTTATTTTTTCTTTGTGCAGAATGTGTGTATTTTCCGTTAGAATATTTCGGTAATTAGAGTGGGGGCATGAATGTAATTTTAGGTGTTGTGAAATAGAGCTATTGTCTGTTAAATGGAGGGTTAGACGCCTTGACAATGTGGTTGAGGTGAATTCAATGTATGTATTATCATTTTCTGGGAGACTGCAATCACCTAGGGGACATTTAAATCTATGTACTACATTGGTCTCATTAAGCCGACTTGTCTGGGGAGATATATATATAAGACCGAGATAATCGTACCAAACAAAAATAATCGATTGAGGAAAATCAAGTTATATGTATATATATATAGAAATATATATTCATATAAAACCGCTAGGATATACTATATATATGTATACATTTGTAAATATTTTGGGGTGTACACAATTTTATTATAGCTTTAAAACCACCCACTAATAGATTCATTAATTTTTTAAAAATGTATATATTTTACAATAGAATAGAGGGGCAAAAGGCGAAAAAAACGAGTAGCTAGCTAACTAGTTTCGATCCTCGATACTCGTTTTTTTTTCGCCTTTTGCCCCCACCCCCTCTATTGTAAAATATATACATCTTATTATAATGGAGATTGTGTGTTTTTCTGTCTGTAACCGAAACTATATTACTACTCAAGTCACAATTCCTTAATTATTTACGTCAAATATGATTTCATTCTTTTAAACCTACAGTTATTAATAAAAATTGTTTTACATTATTAATACTGTTGACCATATCTACGTACTAATAACATGCAATTGTATTTATATATACAACAAAATAGCGATTTACAGTTTGAACGAGAAGGCTAATTTGCATATTGATATTTAACATTTATTTTAATAAATGTGTGCTTGGTATTATTGATTTCTAATTGTTTGGTTTTATCTTAAGAAATATAAACAAAAATCTCGTGGATAAATCTTAAAAGAAATTTATTTACAAGAAGAAATAACTGTAATATTATCCTTTACTTCCTATTTTAACTAAATAGTTAAATTAGGAAAATTTACCAATGGAACAGTGGAGTAATGGAAAATGATGGAATAGTTAGTTTCAAAGTTGTTCTATTT
This sequence comes from Doryteuthis pealeii, assembly GCA_023376005.1. Classification (NCBI taxonomy): domain Eukaryota; kingdom Metazoa; phylum Mollusca; class Cephalopoda; order Myopsida; family Loliginidae; genus Doryteuthis; species Doryteuthis pealeii. The sequence goes on from CM042178.1 coordinate 41,710,222, forward strand.
TTCGATTATACCCCCTCTGTTGCAGATCTTTTTATCTGCATTCTTAGTCAGTTTCATTAGCCTTTCTAATTTAATATGATATTTTATTATATCAAAACTTAAATACTTGCACCCGGAGGGTGCATATATTTGCTAGTATTTTTAATGATGAATCAATTAGTGGGCCCTTTTAAAGCTCTGATATATATATATATATATATATATATATATATATATATATATATATATATATATACTATATATATATATATATATATATATATATATATATATATATATATATATGTTAGAGTGAGACTACTTCAAGAGTTTCCGTAATCTAATGCTATCTATACGTAAAATGCGATTCTAATTATATTATTCCTTGCGCGCTATTCTGCATTAGTATCCGGAAAACTTGTAAGTTGGGACAGTCGTAGATTAGGCCACTACTGTATTTAAAAGTGTTTTATTTGTGAGTGATTTGTTTTTGTTTTTCCGTAATGGGCAGAGTGCACGGATTGAGGAGTGCTTGTCCATCTGGCAAGTGGAAGAGGGTTTTTTGTGGTCAAGGGGGGGGGGGCATTTCCGCGCACGTGTATTAAGTGATGACGCAAATATTATGAGCCAAACCTTGCTTAAAAACACACAACAACTAAAGTAGTCCATTGTCCGCACTCAGTAACATTCGCTAGCCTAGTGGGTTCGATCCCTGTTTAGATGTCCCAAACTTGTATCATTTTTTTTTTTTAATTTTTATTTGTCATTTGTCCCCGACCCCAAAAATCTTTGTGTTTCTTTCCGAAAAAAAAAAGAAAAAGAAAAAAAATGGAAATAGGCATCTATCATATCGCATGCATATTTACCCAACCCCTTCTGTTACAGGTAGGAAGTGACACAAGGTCAATTCTTAAAGCTGGTTTAAATTCAGACTACATGACTAAATAACCCAGTCTTTCTCTCTCCATCTCTCTCTCTCTCTCTCTCTATATATATATATATATATATATATATATATATATATTAGATGTTTGTTTTTTAGAAGCATTGTTGAATATATTATTATTTATATATTTTTTTTGCTTGAAGGCAATTACAATGCGTATATAGCATAAAATTCGATAATTATAGTAAACAAACATAAGTGAATTTCGGTAAAGGATCGTTTGGTCTGTAGAACATCGTACAGACTGTTTCGACTTTATTCAGTCTCATCAGCAATGTATACTAACGATTTCCCTCCGACGGAAATCGAAACCGGGACCTCAACAGGCATAGTCAGAAACCATACTGTCTCGGCCACGGTACAGACCGAACAATCCCTGCGAAATTAACCTTAATGATACTTATACGCCTCTAACCTAATAGGTACGGGGACGTTGAGTGAATAATAACAAACAAGGCCTTAAGCTCTTCGGCGAAGGGAAATAAGACTTATTTTAGATGTTTGTTTTTTAGAAGCATTGTTGAAAATATTATTATTTATTTTTATTTTTTTGCTTGAAGGCAATTACAATGCGTATATTTATATATATCTTACTATATATATCTTATTTCCCTTCGTCGATAGAGACGGGTGGCGAGAAAGTCATGGAGATACGAGCTGATGACGATAATTTGGTTTGGTTTGTTTTGTTTTACGGCATATCAACCACAGTGGGTGATTTAATGCCGATAAAGTTTTGAAATAAATCTATTCTTAATGGATAATACAATTTTTTTATAAATACATTTTTCTATTTAACCCATAGATGGGACCCTAACAGGTACTACCACTCCGGGTCAGAGTGGACCAGGGAGCAATGGTGATGAAGGGGTGCTCCACATTCCCCAAACCTCCAAAACTGGAACCTCACCATCAGATAGAGTTTAACGTCATTCCCAGGACATGTAGACCCGTAGCCACCACCTTCTAGCACCCATATGATAAAAAGGGGTTGGGGCTTACTATAAGGGCAATAGGGTTGGGGCAATCATATAGGTGCTAGGGCTTGACGTGACCAGCCGATTGATCGGAGGGGGCCTCTCCGACCGCCCGTCTAGCCCACAATAGGGCCAAAGTGGTGTATTGCATTGATGTCGATAATGTTCATATTCATATATTTATATATATATATATATATATATATATATATATATATATATATATAAGTGTAAGGTAATCCAAATGACTGGTTGTAAGGTATGATTCTTTTTCGGATCTTCAAAATCTCACTGTATAACCATACTGTATGCTCTTGTAGGTGTAAACATGTATTCATGCTAGGATTTTTATAAATCCCCAAAGAGAGCTCTATGTATAATAATCAATAAATTAGATTATATACAGAGCAATATTTAACTTTCAAAGAAAGAAAAACTTAACAAACCGTCATCCCGTAATAATTTATTTCGACCAGAAACTCAAAAGATCTTTTTAAAATTAAAAAAAAATGTTTAATTCTTAAGAGCCCAGCCTCATCAGACGGATTTTACAAAAATAATGGTATTCACTGAAAGAAGAAATTATACAACCAGAAAAAAATCTTAATATTCATAAAATTTATGTCAGTTAAAAATGCTAAGCCCAATAAAAAGATACAATGTATATCTTAGCTTCCTGTTCAACTGACTCCCCCCACCAAAAAAAAAAACAAATAAATAAAAAAATAAAACATTATAAAAATATATATATATAGTAAATAAAAAATAATTAAAAAAAAATAATATATATATATATATCGCATATACTTCATCATTCGCATCTGATAAGTCGGGAGATTTAGACTATTTGTCTAAGCTCCCTGAAATAGACTATAATGCTAAATCTCTAAGTCTTTTGTTATTTCTTTACTCATATATTTGCTCTGTGACTCTAACATTAAGAGCACACATTGAGCTCTCAAACTGCGACTTGGTTTTGTTTAAATAAAACTCTTGTGTCGTAAGGAAGATTTTTTTCTCTGGACTTTTGGATTATATATATATATATATATATATATATATATATATATATATATATATATATATATATATATTCGTGCAAATGTCGGTTTACTGCTGCAATAACAGCGTATCTGATCAATTTTACTGTCTCTATCTTGAACATCTTTTGCCTTAAACATCTCCCCCCCCTGCCGCTTCATCCATAATCCCTACTGTGCCCCTCACCCCCCCCCATCTATGATAACGTAGCATTGCCCCCTCTATTTACTAATCAATTAGCTGATCAGACTGAACGTGACGTAGGAGATCCCAACAGACAATCCGATCCATTCGAAACAGAAGAATATCGAACGGGATCCTGTGTTGCTTGCTTGGGGTCGTTTGAAAAGGGCGAAAATTATGCCCCCCCCCCCCGGGTGGGTAGCTACTTAAAGATTACTTCACGGCCTTTGATATTTACCAAGTTTAAACGAGCCAGGCACAAGGCCTCAGATATGAGCACCGAACGTACTGCGGAGTGCTGACTAAATATTTACTTCTTTTCATTTATTCATCATGTTCAATTGAAACAGATTAGCGTTATCACATCTCTCTCTCTCTCTCTCTCTCTCTCTCTCTCTCTCTCTCTCTGTCTGTCTGTCTCTCTCTCTCTCTCTCTCTCTCTCTCTCTCTCTCTCTCTCTCTCTCTCTCTGTACTATGTACCATTTTCTTATTTCTTCCCTTTTCTCCTTTATAATAAAATGGATGGTCCAATATTTAGCTGAGGTGACAACGCTGATAAGAAATGAGAATTCGGCGAATAAGCGACACCAGATAATCCGGATTTACAATTTTTTTTTTTTTTTTTTTTTTTTGCATTTCATCTCAGTTTTTAACCAGAGGGTGTTGCAAGATAATAACGGAATTGCCAGTATTAATGAATAGATTGGAGATAGATTTTTTTTAAAGTTCAAAAAGTGACCCTTAGATGTTTCCTTGTGTCACTGCCAATCTCCCACCCAATCAGCCCGTTTTCGCCAACCATCGTCCCTTATACAAGAACAAATGAGATCGGAGCGACTGCAACAATTACCGGGGCATTTCCCTCCTCAGCATAGTTTGAAAAGTTTTGCGCGTGTTACACTGGCGCGTCTGCAGACCTTCGCATCTCGCATCTATCTAGAATCACAGTACGGCTTCCATGCAAATCGGGCAACCGCTGACATGATCTTCTCAATACGCCAGCTGCGGGAAAAGTGCCGGGAGAGCAGATCCTGCTCTACATCGCTTTCATAGACCTGACGAAGGCATTCGACCTGGCCGGCCGAAGTGTTTGCAGTCACTGCACCAGAGATTGCCATGCAAAAATTGGGCTGTTCACGCAGTTGCGGAAAAAAGTGGACACTACTCCATCGTCTCTAGTAGACAGGAGAATGCCAATATCTCGTTCATATCTTCTAACTCATCGATTCTTCTGAATATTTCAGAGTCATTTATTTGCCAGACAAAGAATTAGTGTTGTCGGAATGAGAAATTTAAGAAACAAAGATATGAAATGAAATAAAAGTACAAAAAAAAAAAAAAACGATATAATAAAATAGAATAAAAATGTTTGTGTCTCCTGCGCATGCGTGCACTTATGTGTTCCTTTGCGCACGCGCATATGAATTTAATCAATAGACAGTGATCACTGATTTGCACTGACAAGCCAAAGGAATGCACGCGCGAAAATAAAGTTTCAGGGATCGAAACCGTGGAGTGGGGGTTACTATTTTAGGGGCGGTTGAATGGAATTATCTGGGACGAAAAAATTAAGGAATGTGAATTGTGAATGGTGTGCCGTGGAACGAAAAACCAGAAAACGAGGTTGTGGGTGGGTCGATTAAATTGAGCGTTGGAAACATTTTGTTTAGTTAGATCGATTTGTGGTCAGACATTTTTTTTCAGGGTCTGTGGGGATGGGGGATATTTTTCTTTTCTTGTTTTTTCCTTTGTTTTGTTTTTTTTTTTTTTCGTTTTGTTCCCACGGGCTTTTTTTCTTTTTTTTTTTATTTCTTACTTTTTCCTTATTTCTATTTGCTTTTTTTAAATTTTAGTTACTATTTTTATTTTCTTTCTAAAAAGAAAGAAAATAATAATTTAAAAAATAATAAATGATAAATAAAAAATAAAAAATGAAAATGAAAAAAGCAATTTTTTTGGTTTATTTTTTTGAATTTTTTTCTTCATTTTTTTTTCTTTATAGAAAGAAAATAAAAATAAAAATAAAAAAACTTTTTTTCTTTTTTATCTTTTCTTCATTTATCCTTTTCTTTAATGGGGGGCGGCATTTTCATTTTGTTTCTTCTTTTCTTTTTTTCTTCTTTTTTTACTTTATCTTTTGTTTTTGTTTTTGCTTCCGTTTTATTTCCTTCACTTTTTTTTTGTTGTTTTTTTTTTCGTTATCATTTTTATTCTTTTTTTTCCTTTCCTTTGTTTGTTCATTTTTTTTTTCTTGTTTTCTTTTCTTTTTTCTTTTTTTTCTTTCTTTTTAGTTTTTCCGGCTCTTGGAAGGTGTTTTTTTCTTTTCTTTTCTTGCTCTTTCCTTTATTTTTTATTTTTATTTTGTTGTGTAAAGATATATATTAACCCCCATAAATTCTGTTTACCATTTCAATAAAGCTGGTAGTCTGATGAAACTCATAGTTATATACAGATACCTGCAGGTAGAAATACATCTATAACCGCAAAAATGGCCTTTTTCTTTCACACACACACACACACACACACACACACATATATATATATATATATATATATATATATATACTATCAAAAGTACCCGGTCCACGACCGGACTATTTTTTTTTTTAGGAATACCAGTGAGAAAGGGAGAAAACAGGAGTAAGCGAAAATAAAATGAAAAATATTTTATTAAATTCTAAAAATCGCCGAGTATTCGTATTTTACAATGTTTGTTTTTTTTAGAAAATGCTTTTTTTGTTTGCATTTAAAATATTTTTTAAAAATGTAATCCTAAACTTGTTTTAAAACATAATCTTATTTGAGAGAGAAGAACACAGAAGAAAGAGAGAGAGAGAGAGGGGGGGAGAGGGAGAGAGAGAGTGAGACGAATAGACTGGGTGAACGTGAGAGCCTGTTGAGTTAAAGTGAAAGGTATTAGACTAATTCATTACTTTTCACTTTATTTTTCCTTAATGTGAAGAGTTCAAGGAATTGGTTGATTTTTGTTTAATAATTAAATTATATCACTTAATTAGTAAAAATCAAAAACCAAATTTTGTGTGTGTTTCTTAGTTAGAAACACATTAATGCGTCTGCGAGATTTCAAATCAGAATGACATCTCTTTTCGGAGTTATAAGTCGACATGTACATACCAGAAACATTCTTTTATATATATATATATATATATATATATATATATATATATATATAAATTCACAAAGTTTTCCTACTGCTCGAGTTTCATGAATGTCAATCGTCGTGTAGGCAGAAAATGGAGTAAATCAGGAAGTAATTATTTCCCTGCCAAAATATTCTGCCGTTTGTCACGTGACGTAAACAGTCATTCTGCACATATATTTCAAAATGCACTTTGCCTGTTGAAATAGATAACGTTCTTAAAAGTCGTTACACGATAAACATGGGAGGGAGGGGTTAGTTAACTGTCTTTAAATTATCTAAAATATTTATCACTCAATTTGAATTAGAGAGACGATATATGTGAAAGGAGATATTTAGTTTCATGTCTGCATTTGCTATCCAAATACGGAAACCAAATATCTCCTTTCAAATATATCGTTGTCTAATTCAAATGAACCCTTTCCTATGCATTTTTATAGTAAAAACTATTTCCAATGCTTTCCTATAGTAAGACCCTTTCCAATGCATTCACATTGTAAAAACCCTTTCCAATGCATTCTCATAATAAAACCCTTCCCAATGCACTCATATAGTTAAAACCTTTTCCAATACATTTCTGTAGGAAAACGCTTTCCAATGCATTCCTTAAGTAAAAACCCTTTCCAATACATTCCTATATTAAAACCCATTCCAATACATTCCTGTATCAAAACAACTTTCCAGTGCATTTCCACCGTAAAACACGTTCCAATGCATTCTTATAGAAAAAGCCTTTCCAATGTATTCCTATAGTAAAACCCTTTTCCTATGCATTCATATAGTACCACCCTTTCCAATATATTCCTATAGTAAAAGCCTTTCCAATGCATTCTTATATTAAAACCCATTCCAATACATTTCTATATCAAAACCATTTCTAATTCATCCTATACAAAAAATACTTTCCAGTGCATTCCTATATCAAAACCCTTTCCAATGCATTTATATAGTAAAAACTATTTCCAATGCTTTTCTATAATAAAACCCTTTCCAATGCCCAACCATAGTAAAAAAAAGGCCTTTTTAATGTATTCCTATGTAAAAACGCTTTCGAATGCATTCCTATAGTAAAACATTTTCCCAAGCATTTCTATAGTAAAACCCTTGCTATTGCTTTCCTAGAAAAGAAATCCAATGCATTCATTAAGTAAAAATTTTTCCTATGCATTCTTATAGTAAAACCTTTACAGATGCATTCCTACAATAAAACTCTTTCCAATGCATTCCTATAGCAAAACCATTTTCCAATGCATTTCTATAGCAAAACAATTTTCCAATGCATTCCTATAGCAAAACAATTTTCCAATGAATTTCTATAGTAAAACCCTTTCCAATGTATTCCTATAGTAAAACTGTTTCCGATGCATTTCTATATTAAAAACTATTTCCAATGCTTTCCTATTATAAAACCTGTTCCATTGCACAACTATCGTAAATGCTTTCTTATGTAAAAAACACTTTTGAATGCATTCCTATAGTAAAATCTTTTCCCAAACATTTTATATAGTAAAACCCTTGCTAATGCATTCCTATGAAATATTCCAATGCATTCTTTAAGTAAAAACATTTCCAATACATTCCTATAGAAAACCCTTTCCATGAAATTCCTCTAGTGGAACCTTTCCAATGCATTCCTAAAGCAAAACCCTTTCTAATGCATTCCTATAGTAAAAACCTTTCCAATGCATTCCTATAGTAAAAACTCTTTCCAATGCATTCCTATAGTAAAACTCCTTTTCCAATGCATTCCTATAGTAAAACTTTCCAATGCATTCCTACTTTCCAATGCATTCCTATAGTAAAAACTCCTTTCCAATGCATTCCTATAGTAAAAACTTTTTCCTTCCTATAGTAAAACTCCTTTCCAATGCATTCCTATAGTAAAACCCTTTCCAATGCATTCCTACCCTTTCCAATGCATTCCTATAGTAAAAACTCCTTTCCAATGCATTCCTATAGTAAAACCCCCTTTCTAATACATTCCTATAGTAAACAGTTCTTCCTATGGCCAACTTCTTTGGCAATATTTCACCTCATTTAACTTCCTTGCTGTAGCAAAGTCGACGTGACAATAAAGACTTTACATTTTACTTGAATAGGAAACGTGTTCATTTTCAGTGTCAGTACTACTGTAGGTTTGCACAACTTGGACCCGAATGGCCTGGAAGTAAAGCAAGATGGGAATTATACATTTTACTTGAATAGGAAACTTGTTCCTTTTCAAGCCACGTCTATTGCATTCTTCGTATATAATATATATATATATATATATATATATATATATATATTATATATATATTCCTTCACGGGCCGAGCTGGTCTTTTTCTACAAAACAGTGTTAATTGCATTATGTGACCGTTTCTATTTTATGTTTGTATGTATGTGTGTATATGTCTATGTTCGTGTATGTGTGTGTGTGGGGGGCATGGGTATTTGTGTGTGTGTGTTTTTTTTGTTTTGTTTTTTTGTTTTTTTAAATTAACCACCCAGATAACAGTGTCAGGGGAAAGCCGCTAAGAGTATAATGTGACGTCAGCTTGAAAGGCGAGATGACATTCTAACTCAGCCGAGACTCACAATGAAAATGTGATTATTATTATTATTATTATTATTATTATTATTATTATTATTATTATTATTATTATTATTCACGCCTTCTGATTTTTTCACACCAGATTAAGCTGATGGTTTTTCACTGGAGTCTGAAGTACAACCAAGTCTTCTCAGGTTTCCAGGACTCTTCGGAGTATTCTAGCCGTTGTTGTTGTCTGAATGGCCTCAATTCTTTCTCTGGTATCCAATTCCTCTTGTGTGTTTTCTACACTATTGGGGACCTACCAAGTGCATCAACTACAATTAGTGTCACTATCACCCTCATATTCAACAATTTTTTTCAATTCTCTATCAAGGTCTATTATTATTATTATTTTTGAGTTTTCACATCAGTGTTAGCTGATGGTCTTTCACTGGAGTCTGAGTGATAACAAGTCTCCCCAGGTCTCCAGGACTCTTCTGAGTATTCTGGCAGATTGTAGAAGTGTAGTGTTCTGAATGGTTTCAATCATTCCTCTGATTTCCAAACTTTCCAAACCCTTTTCCAATTCTTTTGGGACCGTTCCAAGTGCACCAACTACAATTGGTATCACTTTCACTTTCATGTTCTATAACTTTTTCAGTTCTCTGGCAAGATCCAGATATTTGACCATTTTTTCATTTTCCTTTAGCTTCACCATATACCATTTTGTTTTATGGTAAAAATTAAATTTTTTGCATAATTCCCAGTGGATCATCTTCCCAACCCAGTCGTGTCTAGTTTTGTATTCCCGTTGTACTAGTTTGCTACATTCGCATAGTACATGGTTTGCAGTCACATCTCTATTACTGCAAAGTCTACATTTACTATTTGTTGGGCCTTATCAATTTTCGCTTTGATATAGTTTGTCCTTATGGTATTATTTTGTGCAGCAATTTTTAGTGATTATTATTATTATTATTATTATTATTATTATTATTATTATTATTATTATTATTATTATTTACTCTTTTGAGTTTTCACATCAGTGTTAGCTGATGGTCTTTCACTGGAGTCTGAGTGACAGCAAGTCTCCTCAGGTCTCCAGGACTCTTCTGAGTATTCTGGCAGATTGCAGCAGTGCAGTGTTCTGAATGGTTTCAATCCTTCCTCTGATATCCAAACTTTCCAAACCCTTTTCCAATTCTTTTGGGACTGTTCCAAGTGCACCAACCACAATTGGTATCACTTTCACTTTCATGTTCCATAACTTTTTCAGTTCTCTGGCAAGGTCCAGATATTTGTCTATTTTTTCATTTTCCTTTAACTTCACCCTGTGATCTGCTGGCACTGCAAAATCCACCAGTTGACAAGTTCTTTCTTTTTTGTTTATCAACACTAGGTCTGGTCTTCTTGCTGGGATAAGGTGATCCGTTTTTATCTCAAAGTCCCAGAGAATTTTGTTCGTTTTGTTCTCAAGAACAGATTCTGGTTTATGCATATACCATTTTGTTGTGTGGTCAAAATTAAATTTTTTGCATAATTCCCAGTGGATCACCTTCCCAACCCAGTCGTGTCTAGCTTTGTATTCTCGTTGTGCTAGTTTGCTACATTCGCATAGTACATGGTTTACAGTCTCATCTCTATTACCGCAAAGTCTACATTTACTATTTGTTGGGTCTTATCAATTTTCGCTTTGATATAGTTTGTCCTTATGGCATTATTTTGTGCAGCAATTTTTAGTGATTATTATTATTATTATTATTATTATTATTATTATTTATTTGTTTGTTTGTTTGTTTTGTTTGTTTATTCATTTGTTTGTTTATTGGCTAAATCACATTCCGGAATATACTATATCACCCATAAATAAACACAATCCTAACAATTGACAGCCTTGTCGACAGGGCTCAGAATACAGACCACATCCCAGCAAGAGAGTTAAGATTCCCACCCTCAAACGTACCAGATAAAACAGAATTCATGTACCTTAAAGATCTTGCCATCTCCACATTAAATAACAAGGCTCTGGAATTAGTAGACCAGTTCATCTACTTCGGTAGCAAAATCTCATCTACTGAAAGCAACGTCAACATACTGCTATTGAGAAGTTATCGAACATTTAGAAATCTGATCTCTTATAAAATAAAACGGGAATTCATTCAAGCTGTAGCCGTGTCAGTACTACTGTAGGTGTGCACAACTTGGACCCTAATGAAATGCCTGGAAGTAAAGCAAGACGGAAACTATACAATAATTCTCTGCACTAATCAGAACAAATCCTGGAAGTCACACACAACAAAACAGCATATGTAGGGTTTCTCACAAACCATCCAATTAAGACGGGATATATATATATATATATATATTGTCTCCCATGTTTATAACCTTGCTGATGAGACCTAATAGGTCGAAATGTACATTCAGGGATTGACATTTTCTCGATTTGTTTAGCCTTACATTTGAACATATATGCCCGCCTAAATTCATTAATCATTAACTAATTAATTTTCAAAATTAGGTATGACTTCAATTAAGCACATATCCTCCAAAAATTGTCGGCTAAAAGCCATATAAAAATAAACACATTTGTTTGTTTACTTACCCTCATATATATATATATATATATATATGTGTGTGTGTGTGTGTGTGTGTGTGTGTGTGTGTGTGAAGAAAAGGAAGTGAATCCGACGGTATGTAGTATATTAAGAAAAATTGAAAAAACACAGGTTTAAATGAGTTAAGTGGTAAATTTATAGGTCGACGCTGCAGTGTTTCGATCTATTAATTAGATCATCTTCAGGGCATTTGTTGGTATATGGAAGGTGATAAAAAATTCAGACTTCAAATTTTAAACAGACTGATAAACAAGGACTATTACTTCCTTTCTCGTTATTCTGTGATAAAAATTTTAATCACCTTCCATATACCAACAAATGCCCTGAAGATGATCTAATTAATAGATCGAAACACTGCAGCGTCTCATTTAAACCTGTATTTTTCAATTTTTCTTAATATACTATATATATATATATATATATATATATATATATATATATATATAGAGAGAGAGAGAGAGAGAGAGAGAGAGAGAGAGAGAGAATATATGAAACCGGATAGAATGGCGTAAGACATGTTTTCCTAGACTAAAGAGCTTTGAAGAAAATAGACTGAAGCATCGAGATCAGCTCCGCCTAACTTTAAAACAAAAACGTTTGACTCCCACCTTAGAACATTCCATTTGTCAGTGTGGCTTCATAGCTCGCAGCAAGGCTGGGCTGCTATCACACTTAAGGAAACACAAAATGTCTTCTTGATAGCATGCACAACATGGGAAGACTCAAATCATTCACTGCTGTTCACGATAGGAAAGTCCACCACACACACACACACATATATATATATATATATATATATATATATAGATGACTATAAATATGCTCCCCATCCCACTAGGGTTGAGCACTCTGGAGGGGATTTTCGCTGATGACCGCCAACTAAAAGCGTAAAACGCAACGCTTTCCTATATAAGGGATGGAGCACTCTATGACGGCCTTTACATACAAAGCGATGTGTGTATTAAAACAGTTAAAATCACCTTCACATTCTGTACGTGATGACAGCCTGATGATTAAAGTGACGGACTGACACTGAACCGATCGGATTTCAATCCCGGCTGTAAGTAGCTTACAAATGTCTAGCCACACTGAAGTGACTTGATTAGTCGAAACACGTGTCTGTGGATGACTATATATATATATATATATATGTATATGTGGGAGATTATGTGCTTAGTTAAAGTCATACCTAATTTTGTTAATTAATTAATTATAACTAAATGAATTAGGCGTGCATATCGGTTTAAATGTAAAGCGTAAACAAATCGAGAAAAGTCAATCTCTGTATGTAAATTTCAGCCTATTAGGCCTCATCATCAGAGCTATAGACAGGGCAGTGCTTTGTGCGTGATTCGAGCCCTACCTGTCAGGCTGACAGGCGGACATTCTAACTACTACACTAGCTGGCTTCCCCAGAATTTCTTGTTCATTTTAAACTGGTATGTATATCGCACTTTTTGGGTGACTTATGGCACGACAGTATGAAGTAGTCAAACAGTGTGTTTGAAAATGGCAAATGCCGACAATTTGTGGGAGATTATGTGCTTAATTAAGGTAGGGTTCGAATCACGCACAAAGCACTGCCCTGTCTGTAGCTCTGCTGATGAGGCCTAATAGGCTGAAATGTACATACAGAGATGACTTTTTCTCGATTTGTTTACGCTTTACATTTAAACCGATATGCACGCCTAATTCATTTAGTTATTAATAATTAATTAACAAAATTAGGTATGACTTTAATTAAGCACATAATCTCACACAAATTGTCGGCTTTCGCCATTTTCAAACACACTGTTTGACTACTTCATATATGTATATATATGTATATATATATAGAGAGAGAGAAGCAGGGTCATGGGTATGAGTGCAGCCAGTACTACCTAATGATGATGATTATTATTACTAGTCACTCAGTGCGGTACATCTTCATTCAGATTTTATATATATAAATAAATCCAACCTTTCAATCGACCATTAAAGTTTAGTAATGTTATTATTTTGAAAAGGCTGCACTTAATCTAGTACGTATAAGTGTGAAAATGAGGACAAAGGAATAAAGATAATTCCTAAGTTTGATTTAATGGGAAGAACACAAGATTGTTAATGAGCTTGCCAACAACATCCCACGGTTGGAATTTAATGTCACGTGGTAAAAAGCTCAATTATTGAAATATATATATATATATATATATATATATATATATATATATATATATATATATATATATATATATAAGAGGAATTCTCACACACACACACAAACAAATGAACAGAATGAATATATATATATATATATATATATATATATATATATATATATATATATCCCAGCTATGGGTTAAATAGTAGGGCAGACTGGGCCCTTCATCCTTGGGTAGGTAACCGGTCTAGGATAGGGATAACTCTGAATTCAAAATTCCTGAGGTCGGTCGTTTATTGGGTTTGGGGCAACCCTTGATGCACCAATTCTTTCCTATCGACTGTGCCAAAAAGTGTGGGTGGTCCAACACAAGCCTTCACCACTATAAACAAATCACTGTGTGGGTGTTCATTGTATGTATGAACCCTCATGCACACACACACACACACACACACACACACATATATATATATATATATATATATATATATATATATCAACTCCTCCGCACGAGTTGGATATGACACAAGGTCAATTTCTTAAGCGGAGTTCAACAGGTTTGAATTCAGTGTTTTCCTTCTCCTAGACCGTTTGCCTAACCAAGGTTAAAGAGCCCAGTCTGCCCTACTATTTTACAATAGCTGGTATATATATATATATATATATATATATATATATAAAGAAAAGTCGTCGGGTTTGTGGCGTAATGTCGGTATCAACCAGACAGTGAAAGAGTCTAATCCTTTTTAACTAGCGCTAGACCAAGGAGATTGTTTGGGCGTCTGAGGCAGAGCGCCACACCTACCGTCACCTCCTTACCTTACCTCACAGATCCCGGTGCTATTCATATGCTGAGTTGGCGAGGGCCAGTATCGAACCAGGAACCTTGTGGTCCCTAGGCGGACGCTCTACCGACTGTGCTAAATGAATATTTTTCTTTATGATCTTCAGTTATAGACGTTCAAGTCTTGTAGTATTAAAGAAGAAATATTCCGTGATCTTTAACAACAGCAGCTGTAGGGTTTCTCACAAAACACCCCAATTAAGACGGAGCTCAGTCGGTAGAGCGTGCGGCTAGAAACCACAAGGTTCCTAGTTCGATACCGGCCCTCGCCAACTCAGCGTATGAGTAGCATAGGGATCAGTTCGGTAAAGCATTGGCGCTCCACCTCAAAATTGACGCAAAAACAATCTCTTTGGTCTAGCGCTAGTGAAAAGGGGATAGACTCCCTCGTTAATTGGCTGATCCCGACTTTAGGCCACCCCGACTACTTTACTTACTTTACTTATATATATATATATATATATATATATATATATATATATATATATAAGTGCTTAATTGAAGTCGGACCTAATTTTGAAAATTAATTAATTAATAATGAATTAGGCGGGAATACCTATTAAATGTATGCCATACATTTAATAGGTATTCCCGCCTAATTCATTATTAATTAATTAATTTTCAAAATTAGGTCCGACTCCAATTAAGCACTTATTCTCCCAAAAATTATCGGCAAAAAGCCATTCTAAACAAACCTTGTTTACATATATATATATATATATATATATAATAACTTGTTGCTAAAATACACAATATATACATTATGCTTTGATGATGATAACAGGCCTTGTATTATTGTTTTACTTTACTTTTAAAATGATTTGTAATTAGAATGCATCATGTGTAGATATTTTCGCATCGAAACACGTGTCAGCATTTATTAAATTACATTTCACCCATACAAATGTATTTATGTTTTTCCATTTATCTTTCTCAACATTTGTCGAATTTATTTCCATTTTCTTTACTTACACAATATATATATATATATATGTGTGTGTGTGTGTGGTGTGTGTGTGTGTGTGTGTGTGTGTGTGTGTGTGTGTGTGTGTTTTGGGCAGCATTCTTTCATTTATTCATGTAGAATTAAGCAAAAGGCACGTCTCCTGTTTAACAATTTTATTAACGATGTTTTCGAGCTTTCTGGCCAACTTTTTTTTTTACATTTGGATGAAATCCGTAGATTAGTCCACCGATGATGGCACTTCGAAGTGCCGAAAGTACTTGGGATAAGAACTTCGGTGGACTAATCTACGGATTCAATCCAAATGAAAAGTTGTCCAGAAAGCTCGAAAAGATCGTTAATAAAAGTGTTAAACAGGAGACGTGTCTTTTGTTTAATTCTACACACACACACACACACACACACACACAGATAGACAGACAGACATACACACACACACACACACACACACACACATATATATATATATATATATATATATATCACCCCAGACTGACAGCCGCTGATGGCCACAAAGGTAAAGAACTCGACAAAAATTCTGTCGGGTTTCGATCCCGGCTATAGGTAACTGTTAAAAGTCGAGCCGCACTGATGAGAAGTAAACTTCGAAACACGTGTCTGTGGATGACTGATATATATATATATATATATATATATATATATATATATATATATATATAAATTATTAATTAATAAATGCTATCTGTAGGTCGTTTTTTATCGGACAAACAATTAAGACTGCAACAACAAACATTGAAGCACGACATTCTGCTCCACGGTCGCCAGACGTCATCCGAGCCAGAGCTGTCAACCCCCGCTCGCCCCAGGGTTTCGAAATCAACTCCTCATTCACATCCTACACTCTCTCTCCCATCCTCCACCAGGGTGACACGACGCAAAAGTCATTATCCTCATTAATAACAACCGTACTGTAAATAATTAGCATCACCCTCCACGCCTCTTTTATCTGAATATATATATATATATATATATATATATGTGTGTGTGTGTGTGTGTGTGTGTGTGTGTGTGCATATATATATTTGTGGGTATATATATATATATATATATATATATATATATACTATAATTATTATTAGGAAACTTATATTATATATATAATTATATATATATATATATAATATATATATTAAGTGTATTGAATCATTAAGAGTCATCTCTCTCTCTCTCTCTCTCTCTCTCTCTCTCTCTCTCTCTCTCTCTCTCTCTCTCTCTCTCTCTCTCTCTTCTCAGATTTTATTCATTCAGCTATACTTTCTTCCTTTCTTTCTGTCTTTTTTTCTGTCTTTTTCTTCTTTCTTTTTCTTTCTTTCATTTACTTTTTTTTCTTCTTTCTTTTTTTTTTTCTTTTCTTTTTCTTTCTTTCTTTTTCTTTCTTACTTTCTTACTTTCTTTTTTCTGTCTTTTTTCTCTTTCTTTTTTCTTTCTTTCTTTCTTTTTCTTTCTTTCTTTCTTTTTTTCTTTCTTTTTCTTTCTTTCTTTTTCTTTTCTTACTTTCTTACTTTCTTTTTTCTTTCTTTCTTTCTTACTTTCTTTTTTTTCTTTTCTTTCTTTCTTTCTTATTCTTTCTTACTTTCTTACTATTCTTTTTTCTTTCTTTTTTTTCTTTTTTTTCTTTCTTTTTCTTTCTTTCTTTATTTTGTTTACAAAGTGTTTTCTTTCTTTCTTTTACTGTCCAATTAGATTCATTCTTTTTTTTTTTCTAGTCTTCGCTTCTTTCGTTTTCTTCCCAGTTTTCATTCATTTAGTTATACTTTCTTTCTTTCTTTCTTTCTTTTCTTTTTTCTTTCTTTTTCTTTCTTGACAGCGTTTTGCTTCTTCGCCCCCCCCTCAAAAGTCTTTCAAATCTCTTTCTCATTCCCTTCTTCCCTTTCCATCATCCCCCTCTCTCTCTCTCTATATATATATATATATATATTATATATATATATATATATATATAGCCTGAAGCAAAAATGATGGAATCACCACACTTAGAGGTTGTTCACTCATTTACGCAACTTTCTTTTGATTTTTTTTCTTCTTCGCAGCAAATAAACAAATCAAAGATGTGTCAGCTAGACTGATAGACAGACAGATATGCAGTTAGGTAGGTAGGTAGGTAGGTAGGTAGGAACAGACTTAATGTTTTTGCGTCAGTTCTTATATTAGACATCAATTGTCTGAATATATCCGATCCAAAATAGACCAATCCTTTATATATATATATATATATATATATATATATATATATATATATATATATAGCGCTAATACCCTTGGGAAAGGTATGAATCCATATATTCTCTCCCTCCAGCTATGGATTAAATAGTAGGGCAGACTGGGCTCTTTAACCTTGGGTAGGTAACCAGTCTAGGAGAGGGATAACTCTGAATTCAAAATTCCTGAGGTCAGTCGTTGATTGGGTTCGTGGCATTCCTTGATGCACCAATTCTTTCCTATCGACTGTGCCAAAAAGTGTGGAATGGTCCTACACAAGCCTTCACCACTATAAACAAATCACTGTGTTGGTTGTTCACTGGATGAACACTCATGCGTCGAAAATCGACGAGAGAGTCCATTTATATATATATATATATATATATATATATATATATATATATATTGAAATAATCACGACAAACTCGGCGAATACCGCGTGCGACGTGTGGAACACTGTACAGCTGTTTCAACCTAATTAAGTCTCACCAGCAGTGTATACTTACGATCTCCCCCCGACAGAGATCGAACCGGAGAACCCAGAACACAGAGTTAGATACTCTACCCCATGGCCACCGGCACGCCACACACGAAACTCGCCAAATCAACCTGTCAATGATAAATGCGCCACTACTATAACCTGGTGTGTCATGTAGCTGCACCCACAACATAACAGAGGACACGCTTACCTCTCCGAGTCACGTCTTCCCGGCATGACGGCACGCATCCACCTACTCATACCCATGCTGATCACAGAAATGTAGGAAAGTTTATACATAGAGAGAACTTGATATATATAATTGAAATAATCACGACAAGCAAACTCTGTGAATACCGTACAAATATATATATATATATATATATATATATATATATATATATATATATAGCAAGGCTCTCCTATAAACCGGCAGTAACATATACACCTATGTATGTATTTATTAGTTAAAATCTACCCCCTTCCATGCAGGTGGCTAATGGCCAAGTGGTTAAGACGCTGGACTGAGGAAAAATTAGCTGGGTTTCAATCCGGAGATAGTCACCTAAGTTTAGCCACACTGAGGAGACGTGATACGTCGGAACACGGTGTCTGTGGATGACTGTATATATATATATATATATATATATATATATATATATATATATATATATATATATATATATATACATCTGTGTGTGTGTGTGTCTGTGGATGACTATATATATATATATATATATATATATATATATATATATATGTTATTTCCTATAACTCCAACCTAAAAAAGGGGAACCACTCTGACCGACTGATAAATTATTTATTTATTGATCTACTAGGAAAAAAGAAGATGGGGTTAGGGTTAGTTTAATGGGGAAATAATGGGTAGATTAATTAACAGATAAAATTCATTCAGAGTGGTTCTCCTTTTTTTATGTTGGAGTTATAGGAGATAACCTATATATTAGGGTAGGTCGATTTTTCACTTGTTTTAAATATCAAGTTTTATGAGAAACCGAAATGTGTGTATTGGTCTGTTAAGTTCTGATACTAAAATTAGATCTTGCACTTGAACCAATTTTTAAGGAAATTATATCGAATTTCGTAGATAAAAACGCACTGAAAAATCCTCGGTTCTGCAAATTTGGCCAAAATTTATGAGAAAATCTAACAATTTCTGTATTTAAAGCAGGGAATGTTGTCATTTTATTTTATCAAAATGAAATGTAGAAATCATAACTAAAATTCAAATAAAATTAAATAAATAATAAATACTGTTTTATCTCATTGATTAAGCAGTAACAGTGTTTACATTAAAAAAAGAGCTTTTTTTTCTGTTATGAATGAAAAAACAAAAAACAAACTAATATGGAAAAACAAATAATGGTTTGTTTTAGGGAGAGTTATCTCCTCCTAACGACTCAACCGGATACTCTCTAACAAGGAGGTAGTCAAACGACAGACAGTCAAGCAGACAAGGACTGGGCCCATGTGTGACCACGCACATGATACACACACTGTTAAATTCTATCCAAAACAATTCACTGTATTCCCCGTCAGTGAGAATAAATAAAACAAATATTGTTATATGTTAAACATATTTCACTATTTTTATTATCATTTTATTATTCCTACATCTCGGGGTATAACATTTTGCTATTTTTAATATATTTAGAGTCAAATAGCTCTATATAATAGCCGTTAGACGAAAAAGAATGTCACAGTTTATGACACAAACCTTTTGCCATTATGAAATTGTGCCTCGCTTTAAAGCCATATATTGATTTGGAATATTCTGTTGTTAAGTCAACTGCCCGTTCAACACCTTGAGAATGTGAGGGCAAATTCGGCAGGTCCGGCTTCATTTTCTGAAAATCCTGTGAATGGTGGTTCACAAACTCCATTTTGTGACAGATTTATTAATTGTGTCCAATGTATAGCTGCAAAATTAATTGCTGTTAATTTTTTCAATCTTTTCTTCGCTGGTTCTCCACTCCTAAAAAAATATCAATATTAATTTATTGGGTTATTAAAAAATGCAATTCGTACTGCTTTATATTTATGTTTTTTTTTTTTGTTTTTTTTACGGCATATCAAACTCGGTGGGTAATTTAATGCCGATAAAGTTTTTAAATAAAGTAATTCTTAATGGATACTCAAATTTGTTTATAAACTCATGTTGTTTTTCTATTTAACCCATAGATATGACCCTAACAGGTACTACCACTCCTGGTCAGAGTGGACCAGGGAGCAATGGTGATGAAGGGGTGCTCCACATTCCCCAAACCTCCAAAAATGGAACCTCACCATCAGATAGAATTTAACGTCATTCCCAGGACACGAAGACTATCAGCCACCACCTTCTAGCACATGTATGATAAAAAGGGTTGGGGCTTGCCATATGGGCAATAGGGTTGGGGCAGTCATATAGGTGTTAGGGCTTGACGTGACTAGCCGATTGATCGGAGGGGGACTCTTCGATTGCTCGTCTAGCCGAAGAAAGGACCAAAATGCAGTGTTGCATGTCATGCACTGCTCACCCACCTGGGTCCCGTCCTTAAGCATCACGGGTGGCCTTATTTGGGGGAATGTTACCCCTCTGCGGAGGTGCAGTCCGTGCATTCTAACGTGTTATTTCAAAACACTAAAAAAATCAGGATTACATTAAAAAGGAATGTTTAAAACAAATCCCTAAAATAACGCCCCAGCCGACAGGGCGGATTTATATTTATGGTGAAATTAGATAAAAACTTTTTAGAATTCTATAAATTGGTGTTACTTATCAAGTCCGTTTTATATTAATAAATATTGACTTACCAAATAGCCAAAAAGTCAAAGAGTCACCACTTATATTTATAGACTGTACCAAGTAGCTGTTGCAGAAGATACTCATTTTCCAAAATTTAGTCTTTAGAAAACGGAGATTTTTGGTGCATTTTAGTAGACAATCTTTGATGCCATTTCCTCAAACAATGGTGCAAGTATAAGATCTAATTTTTTGTATCAGTATTCAGTATAAGTAAAGTAAAGTCGCCGGGTGGTCTAATGTCGGTATCAGCCAATCAGCGAGGGAGTCTTTCCCATTTTCACCAGCACCAGACCAAGGAGATTGATTTTTTAGTCTGATTGGAGTGCCACACCTACCATCAGCTCCTTACTTTACCGCACAGATCCCTGTGCTACTCATACGCTGAGTTGGCGAGAACCGGGATCGAACTAGGAACCTTGTGGTTTCTAGCCGAACGCTCTACGGACTGAGCTAACCCGGCCCCTAATTTGATATTTTAAAACACATGCTATATGCCCTCAGCAGGGACTCAGCCTGTGTGCAAATCAAAATGTTTTGTTTTGTTTTTTTTTGTTTTTTTTTCATTATAAGAAGTGGTGATGAAGTCATCAAATAACCGTAATTTACAGGTAAAGAAATGTGCCTTTAGTTTTTGAGTATGAGTTTTGTTTAACGCATATCAACCTCTGTGGGTCATTTAATGCCAAATTGTGCATTTAAAGAGTAAAAAAAAAAGGTTTTATAGAACTTTGAAAGTAATTAAAAAGTAAAAGAATTTATAAACAACATTGGAAAAACATTATAAAGAAAAAAAGTTGGATCTGATTTGGGAATGTACTACAGAGGAGGATATGCATAATGTTTTGTTTCATTTTTCTTAAAACACTAGCAAAAGTAACCGGTCCATGATCGGACGAAAACATTTTTTAGGAACACCCCCTAGTGTTCCTAAAAATAAAAAAATTAAAAATACCGAAAATTTATGTATTACAATTTTTATTTTAGGGATTTGTTTTAAACATTCAAAATATTCCTTTTTAATGTAATCCTGATTTTTTTTAGTGTTTTGAAATAATTTTATGTCATAATATTGACATTTTTTTTTTTTTAGGTAGAATTCAGAATTCATGTTTCTTTTAACTAAAAAAATCCCGTATAGAAACTTATAAAAATCTTCTGATATAATTATTCAGACTCTTTATAGAAAAAAATAAAAAACGTTTTTTTCATCTGTTTATTTTT
This sequence comes from Doryteuthis pealeii, assembly GCA_023376005.1. Classification (NCBI taxonomy): domain Eukaryota; kingdom Metazoa; phylum Mollusca; class Cephalopoda; order Myopsida; family Loliginidae; genus Doryteuthis; species Doryteuthis pealeii. Next base: position 41,732,316 of record CM042178.1, read on the forward strand.
TCAGATTTCATAAAATAAAGCAACAGGAGCAGCTTACGATACTTTTCCAAAAATCGTTTGATTTTTGTTTAAATAATTAATTATATCCCTTAATTAGTAAAAAAAATCAATAACCAAATTTGGCATGTTTCTTAGTAAGAAGGATATCAAGGTGTATGCAAGTTTTGAATCTGAGTGACCTCACGTTTTGGAGTTATACGTCGACATGCACATACCAAACTTCCTTTATATATATATATATATGTTTGTCTGTTATCTGAGGAGTGAAATCTATATATTTACCAACCCCTCTGCACGAGAAGGCTGTGGCACAAAATCAATTTATTAAGCGGAGTTTAATATGTTTGAATTCAGAGTTTTTCTTCTACTAGACTGGTTGCCTAACTAAGTTTAAAGATCCTAGTCCGCCTTACTATTTACTCATAGATGGAAGGAGAATTGTTGGATTCATACCTTTCCCCAGGGTATTAGCGCTATGTGAAATGAAATCAGCCTCGTCCAGTATTTGAACTCGAGTTGACGAGTCCATTTACTACGACTCTAACCATTATACCACGCGTGGAGTGAAATCTACATGTGTGATCAAAATCCTATTCACATCATCTCCAGATCTTCTCCAGATGATACCCAGATCATGAACTTACTTTCCCAGATCAACTCCAGATGTATATCCAGAATTTCTCTCTGGGGTCTCTCTTGATCTCCAATTTTTCTTCAGATCTCCAAATCCTCTCCAGATCATCTACCGCCCTGTCGCCTGGGGCATTAGCATGCACCGACTGCACCTCTGCAGAGGGGTAAGACTCCCCCAATGGGGCCACCTGTTGGCCGTGGGTAGCAACCCGTGATGCTTAAGGATAGAACCCAGGTAGTTGAGCAGTCCATGACTTTCAATATTCCACTTTGTTCCTTTATTGGGCTAGACGGTCGGTCGGAGAGGCCCCCAATTCGATCAATCGGCTGGTCACGTCGAGCCCTAGCACCTATATGATTGCCCCCAACCCTATTGCCCTTATAGCAAGCCCCAACCCTTTTTTATCATATGGGTGCTAGAAGGCGGTGGCTGAGGGTCTTTATATCCTGGGAATGACGTTAAACTCTATCTGATGTTGAGGTTGCAGTTTTGGAGGTTTGGGGATTATGGAGCACCCCTTCATCACCATTGCTCCCTGGTCCACTCTGACCGGAGTGGTATTACCTGTTAGGGTCCCATCTATGGGTTAAATAGAAAAATGTGTTCATAAAAACATTGAATATCATTGATTTATTTCAAAAGTTTATCGGCATCAAATGACCCACTGAGGTTGATATGCCGTAAAAAAAAACATAAATCATATCATCTCCAAATCCTGAACTTACTTCCAGATCATCTCCAGATATAAATAAATAGATATTAACAGAAGAGATAGATAGATAGATAGATATTAACAGAAGAGATAGATAGATAGATAAGATAGATAGATAGATAGATAGATAGATATTACAGAAGAGATAGATAGATAGATATTAACAGATATTAACAGAAGATATATATATATATATATATATATATATAGAGAGAGAGAGAGAGAGAGAGAGAAGAGAAGAGATAACAGAAGAGATAGCTAGATACATAGATAGATAGATAGATCATCTCCAAATCCTGAGTTTACTTTCCTGATCATATCAAGAATATGAGATTACGATAGGAGTGATGATGCAAGACTGAGTGGCAGTGTTGGCCGACCAACAAAAAACTCACATTCATTAGCTCTGTACGGACACTAGATACCACATAGAGGACTGAGTGGCAGTTAGTACATTCTATAGAGGGCATACATAAGTCTTGTTTCTTTTTTATATAACACTTTTATCTGTTATCAGTGGATTGAAATCTATACGAGTGATCCAAATCTTTTTGGCCACCCAGACAGATCAAATATCCAATAAACAAGTTTATCAAGAGATGACGCCATTAATAAAATCACGAGGGCGGAAATGGAAAGATTGTTTGTTGTTTATCAGTAACTAGATTAATTAGCAATTAAATGAATGTTTTCTCTGTTGAAGTGAAAGAAGAAAGAGAGAGAAAAAGAGTTTGTTTCTTTTTGGTTTTTCCTTTTTTCTTTTTTTTTTCCTTTTTTTTTAAAGTCTCGTCTGTGATATAGTACAAGGCAAAGTAGGTTAGATAGATAGATAGATAGATAGATAGATCTGGACAGAATAAGATAGATATATAGTTCGATCTGAACAGAATAAGATAGATAGATAGATAGATAGATAGATCTGAATAGAATAAGATAGATAGATAGATAGATAGATAGATGATATGAACAGAATAAGATAGAGAGATAGATAGATAGATATGAAACAGAATAAGATAGATAGATAGATAGATAGAACAGAATAAGATAGACAGATAGATAGATAGATCTGAACAGAATAAGATAGATAGATAGATAGATAGATAGATAGATCTGAACAGAATAAGATAGATAGATAGATAGATAGATAGATCTGAACATAATAAGATAGATAGATAGATAGATATGAACAGAATAAGATAGAGAGATAGATGTGAACAGAATAACAGAGAGAGACAGACAGACAGAGAGAGACAGAGAGAGACAGAGATCTGAACAGAATAAGATAGATAGATAAACTTGCTGTCACTCAGCCTCTAGTAAACCACCGGCTAAGGCGGGTGTAAACAACTCGAATGGAGTGAAATAATAATAATAATAATAATAATAATAATAATAATAAAGCTCTTAGAAACCAAAGCTAAATAGCAGAAACCTTATCAAGGGAATAAACACATGTAAGATACTCGGGACCATTCCTAAAATGGACAAGAGAGGAATTTCGACAGATGGACCAAAGGATGGGAAACTGATGACCATGCATAAGGCATTCCACCCGAGAGATGACACAGACAGACTTTATGTGTCAAGGAAAGAGAGCGGAAGGGGTCTGGTCAACATTGAAGACTGTGTAGATACGGCAATCCGAGCACTTGACGAATACACTACAACAGTAAGGAAAGATTAATTGCAGCAGCCAAGAAAAGCAATTTCAACACAGTGACAAACAGAAATACATTTTAAAAAATACATAAAAATACATTTAAAAAAACAGAAATGGAAAGAAAAACAACTACATGGTTCCTTTAAGCGCCAAACTCAGGAGATATCACATCAGAAGACATGGACATGGCTAAGAAAAGGAAACCTCAAAAGAGAAACAGAATCCTAATGAATCGCAGCACAAGTCAATGCCATTAGAACAAACTATATAAAGACAAAAATAGATAAGACGCAGCGGAATAGCAAGTGCAGAATATGTGGAAATAGAGACGAAACGGTCAACCATATAATAAGCGAATACAGCAAACTAGCACAAAGAGAATACAAGACTAGGCACGACTCTGTGGGAAAGGTGATCCACTGGGAACTGTGCAAGAAATTCAATTTTTACCATACAACCAACTTGAAATCAGAGGAAGAATCGAGACCATCCAAAAATACAGCATTGTTGGGATCGGCTAGAATACTCAGAAGAGTCCTGAAGACATGAGGAGACTTGCTGTCATTCAGCATCCAGTGAACCACCAGCTACGGCAGGTGTGAAAAATTAATAATAATAATAATAATAATAATAATAATAATAATAATAGAAAGTAAAAGGAAACCTCAAAAGAGAAACTGAATCATTAATAATTGCTGCACAAAATAATGCCATAAGGACAAACTATATCAAAGCGAAAATTGATAAGACCCAACCAAATAGTAAATGTAGACTTTGCGGTAATAGAGATGAGACTGTAAACCATGTACTATGCGAATGTAGCAAACTAGCATAACGGGAGTACAAAACTAGACACGACTGATGTGAAAACTCAAAAGGAGTAAATAATAATAATAATAAGAAGAAGAAGAAGAAAAAGAACTTGTCAACTGGTGGATTTTGCAGTGCCAGCGGATCACAGGGTGAAGTTAAAGGAAAATGAAAAAATTGACAAATATCTGGACCTTGCCAGAGAACTGAAAAAGTTATGGAATATGAAAGTGAAAGTTATACCAATTGTAGTTGGTGCACTTGGAACAGTCCCAAAAGCATTAGAAAAGGGTTTGGAAAGTTTGGATATCAGAGGAAGGATTGAAACCATTCAGAACACTGCACTGCTGCAATCTGCCAGAATACTCAGAAGAGTCCTGGAGACCTGAGGAGACTTGCTGTCACTCAGACTCCAGTGAAAGACCATCAGCTAACACTGATGTGAAAACTCAAAAGGAGTAAATAATAATAGAAAGTGAAAAACTCGCAAGAGGTGAAAGAATAATCCATTTGAACCTACGTTATTAGTAATAAATAATCTTCGCAGCGGAGATCAAGAAAAAAGATTAACAAATTATTATTATTATATTATTATTATTATTATTAAATTATTAAGTTCACACCTGTGAGTTTTTCCCACCAGCGTTAGCTAATGGTCTTTCACAAGAGTCTGAATGACAAGTCTCCTCAGGTCTCCAGGATCTTCTGAGTATTCTAGCGATTTCAATGCTGTGTCTATGATTTCAAATTCCTCCAGCCTTTTTTCCAAGCTTCTTGGACCATTCCAAGTGCACCAACTACAATTCACTCTCATATTCCACAGCTTCTTCAGTTCTCCTGCAAGGTTAGGTATTTGTCTATCATTTTCGTTTTTCCATCTTCACCCTGTGATCTTGCTGGAACTGCAAAGATTCTACCAGTTGACAAGTTCTCTTTGTTTTCTTCTTTTTTTTTTTTTTTTTTTTTTTTTTTTGTTAATCAATACTGTCTGGTCTCCTGGTTGGGATAATGGGATCCGTTTTTATCTCGAAGCCCTAGAGGATATTATGCGTTTTCATTCTCAAGAACAGATTCTGTTTTATGCATATACTATTTTGTTGTATGGTCAAAATTTAGTTTTTACATAATTCTCAGTGGATCGCATCCCAACCCGGTCGTGCCTGTAATACAACGGTGGGTGCAAGAATGTGTGTGTGCATATAAATGCACACTTAGTAATAGATACGTAGTAGTAGTTATATTGAATTAATAAGTAGTAAGTCAAACCACATATATGTATAAATATGTGTGTGTGTTCTAGTGTAGATAATTGTGAATAGATATATGTATAAGATAGATAGATACATATGTGTGCATGGTATACATACATGTGTGTGTATACATATATGTGTAGTGTAAGACAATTGTTTGTGGGTGGCAACAGGCCACAAAAGGTTGAGATTAGGGGTTTAGGATAGATATTGAAAAGTGATAAAGGCCAGAAGCAGACAACATGTCTGGTCCTTTGGCACTTAATAGTTGACCAGTTGGTCATAAAAAATCATGAGGGTGGTCTTTTAGACAAAGAACCCTTTCAAATCCCGCGGGGTTGATAAGATCTAGGAGGATGAGATTTCATACGAAGATTTATAGCGAGAATGGGGATTCTGGGAAATTCGAAAAGTTTAGACAGGTTGCGTCCCTAGGAGCGAAGGGGCACATGACGAGTTAGCTTCTGCGACAGCGGAGAGGACAGTTAGTTTCTGGACAGCGTGAGGGAACAGATGAACACTGAACAGATAAGATGTGAAGCCACTAGACGCTAGCATTAGCAGAGCTCTCCAAAAGGAACGGGGGAACCCCCCCATCTCGACAACCAGTAGAGAAGCAGCAGATGGATACGTGTTATATATCTCCCTGCCTTTTCTGAATGTTCACCTGACTGACATTGTCTTGTCTTCATCTCTCTTTGTTGTTGTTTATTCTTCTCTTTCTCTTTGTGATACTGTTTGTTTGTACACCCCTTTGGCGGGGGGCCCCTGCGAGATGTTTTGAGCACATATGCGCAACGTGGACAGGTCCTAGTAGAAATAGCCAGCAGACGAAACGAATCATGGCCAGAGTTAGGAGTGCAGCGAAGATGCAGAATGCCAGAGAGATGCAGGAGTGTGCAAAGGGTCTCGCAGCCCGCCGGGGTGGTGTTACATGCCTAACTTTATATTCCAGTGTTGTTGTTGTTATTATTATTATTATTATTATTATTATTATTATGTTTTCACACCTGACGTAGCCGGTGGTTCACTGGAGTGACAGCAAGTCTCCAGGACTCTTCTGAGTATTCTAGCCGATCTTAACAATGCTGCAGTTAGGATGGTCATGATTCTTTCTCTGGTTTGCAATTCTCACACATTCTTTTTTTTTTAGACCTTTGGGAACCGTTCCACGGGCACCAATTACAATTGGTACGACCTGCACCTTCATTTTCCACAGTTTTCTCAGTTCTCTGGCAAGGTCCAAGTATATATTTTCGCTTTCTTTCATTTTCACTCGGTAGTCAGCTGTGACAGCAAAATCCACGAGATGACAGGTTTTCTTCTTCTTGTCAATCAATACTAGGTCTGGTCTCCTGGCCGGGATTAGGTGATCCGTCGGTACCTCGAAGTTCCAGAGAATGTTATGCGTCTCATTCTCCAGGACAGGTTCAGGCTTGTGTATATACCATTTAGTTGTATGGTGAAACTTGAATTTCTTGCACAGTTCCCAGAGGATCACGTTTCCCCACGAGTCGTGCCTGGTCTTGTACTCTGTGCTAGTTTACTGCATTCGCTTATTATATGATGACCGTTTCATCTCTCTCTCTTCTCTCTCTCTCTCTCTCTCTCTCTTCTCTCTCTCTCTCTCTCTCTCTCTCTCTCTCTCCACACATTCTGCACTTGCTATATTGCTGTGTCTTATCAATTTTTGTCTTTATATACGTTGTTCTAATGGCATTATCTTGTGCTGCAATTATAAGGGATTCGGTTTCTCTTTTGAGGTTTCCTTTTCTTAGCCATGTCCATGTCTTTTGATGTAATTTCTCTTGAGTCTGACGCTTAAAGTACCCATGTTGTTTTTTTTTCTTCCCCTTTCTGTTTTTTAGTTTTTCATGTATTTCTGTTTATCAGAGTGTTGCAATTGCTTTTCCTGGCTGCTGCAATTAGTCTTTCCTTACTTGGATTGTCATATTTACACAGTCTTCAATGTTGGCAAGACCCCTTCCTCCCTATTTCCTTGGCCCATAGAGTCTGTCTGTGTCGTCTTTTGGGTGAAATGCCTTGTGCATGGTCATCAGTTTCCTTGTCCTTTGGTTCATCTGTCGGGGTTCCTTTGTCCATTTTGGGAATGGTTCCGAATATCTTACGATACTGCAGTTACCCATGTATTTATTCCCTTGATAAGGTTTCTGCTACATAGCTTGGTTTCTAAGAGCTTTCTTATTCTTCTGAAGTATTCCTTTTTTACTTTTTCTTTCGTTTCTATTTGTGTTGATGGCGTCTGCTTCTAATATTCCCAGATATCTATAGTTCTCTTTTTCTCTAAGTATCCCTATTTCTTCTCGGTTCTGTAGTTCTATTCCATTCGCCGTTTCAGTCGTTCCTTTCTTCATCTCTAGCATGGTGCACTTGTCGATGCCGAACTCCATCCCTATGTCTTGGCTGTATATTCTTATAGTTTGTATATGGGTTTCTAATTCTTGTTCATTCTTGGAAAAAAACCTTGATGTCGTCAATGTACATTAGATAGTTTATTTTTTCTTGTGATTTACAAAATTTGTACCTCGCTGTACATTTCTTGAGTATGTGGTTGAGTGGCATCATTGCTATGACAAACAGTAGTGGTGGTAGGGAGTCTCCCTGGAAGATGTCTCTTTGTATTTTCACCTATTATTATTAGTAGTATTATTATTATGTTCTATTAGAGTTTTTCACACCTGCCTTAGCTGGTGATTTACAGGAGGCTGAGTGACAGCAAGTCTCATCTGGCCTCCAGGACTCTTATGAGTATTCTAGCTGATCTTAACAGTGATGTTTTCTGGATGGTCTCAATTCGTCTTTTTTTACACCTGTCTTGGCCGGTGGTTCAGCCGATCTTCACAAGATTTGGATAGTCTCGATTCTTCTTCAGATTTCCAATTCTTCCTGGCTCTTTTCCAAACCCTTGTGGACCATTCAAGGGCACCAATTACAATTGGTACGACCCTTTTTTCAGCTCTCTGGCCAGGTCCAAGTATATGTCTATCTTTCCGTTTTCTTTAATCTTCCCTATATAAACATAGATTTTTAAAATAAAGTTGACGTTTTTGAAAAAAAACAGACGGTCAGGCACCCGGGGATAGTCGAGTTCGGATCGCAAAAACGAAATTTGTCACAGGCTACGGGATTTCTAAAATAAGAGGTTTGCTACCAGGAAAAATTGACTTTTACTGCTAAAATTAATTCCAGAATTTCACATAAAACAAAACGCCAAAAAAACTCCTCGTGTCTTGATTTATCCAAACAAGTAGCAAAACATACTCTTATATTACTCCTATTCATTATATATGAATAAAAACAGTTGTTATTGTTGATAGAGTGTTGCCTGATTTTTTTAGAGTTGTCAGCAAACTCGGCAGTTCATTTCTACTTATATCTCAACCCGTCACAAAGACACTCCGACCGAGTTACATCTATCCCAGTTCTGCAGAGGGCAACGAAAGAGCAGCTGGCCGGAGCCTCATGTGGTAGTTACGGAAATAATTCATAAAGTGACCAGCATACTTCCACATTTGGTCGCGTGCCCGAATTCAACTCCACAATTGGTCACGTGACCAGTATCGAGATAATACCACATTGATCCTGCGGGACAGCAAAATCCATGAGATGATAAGTTTCCTTCTTCTTGTTAATTAACACTAGATCTGTTCTCCTAGCCGAGATTAGGTGGTCCGTCTGTATCTCAAATAATTTTATGCGTCTCATTCTCTTTCCGTTTTGTGCATATGCCATTTAGCAGCATGGAGAAAATTAAATTTCTTGTACAATTTCCAGTGGATCACCTTTCCCACTCAGTCGTACTAAGTTTTGAACTCTCTTTCTGCTAGTTGGCTGCATTTGCTTATGATTAACCGTTTCGCCTTTGTCTCCACACATTCTACACTTGCTATTTTGTTGCGTCTTATCAATTTTGCTTTGATATAGTTTGTTTTTATGGCATTGTCTTGTGCTGCAATTATATATATTTACCAACCCCTCCGCACGAGCAGGATGCGACACAAGGTCAATTTCTTAAGCGGAGTACAACAGGTTTGAATTCAGAGTTTTCCTTCTCCTAGACCGGTTGCCTAACCAAGGTTAAAGAGCACAGTCTGCCCTACTATTTACCCATAGCTGGAGGGAGAGTAGGATTCATACCTTTCCCAAGGGTATTAGCGCTAAGTGAAATAATTACCACGTCCAGGATTGGAACTCGGGTCGACGAGTCCATTTCCCATTACTTTAACCATTACACCACGCGCTTCCTACTGTGTTGCAATTATAAGATATTCAGTTTCTTTCTTGAAGTTTTCCCTTGTCAGTTTCATGGCTAATATATGAACATACAACTCCGACACGCTTGTGGGACAAAACATTTTATATATCAAGGCACAGAAATAACACAAGGTACATAAAATAGGAATACAAGATAATAAAATTGAGATACAATAAGGACACATTCAAGTGATACATACATATACATATAAAAAAAAGTTACAGATAGTCCATATAATGGAAGTCACTTACTGACTTAGTCCGTACGTGGGGACCAGAGGCCCCACGAGGGTGGGGTGTAAGTCACAAAATGTCTAACCCATGTGGTTCAGCCGAGAAGAAGGAGAAAAGAGTGTTATATACTGGCGTTTTCACAGTACCAAATCAGCATATAACGTTATATACCTTTCTTACTCCTTACTCTGGTCGTATTTTCCTCTGTCCGGCTTTGCTATTCTGATCGTCTATCTTCTAACATCTTGGTCTGGTATATCTTCTAAAGTCTGGTCTCTTCTAAAGGTCTGGTCTTTCTTGTATGGGGATTTCGAGTCTGGTTTCTGTTAGGGATCACTCCTTATCAGAAGCCCTGTGTCATTGTTAGCTTTTAGTAATAAACACAAGACTTCGATTTACGTTGATGTTACTTTATTTATGAATTCCCAAACCAGACAATCTGCGCAGATCCTTACATGTTGCTAGCTCGGCTCCTAACTTCTAACTGACTGCGTTACTTACTATATCCTTAAACCGGAAGAGGGCCTTCTATGGGGTTCCGGTTCTCACGATCCATCCCCGCAAGGCAAGGTCAGAGTGAGTTCAAACGTTGTCACTCACTCTCAAGGCCATCAGCTGTACTAATCGCCATTATGATTTCTACAATACCTTAAAAAGATATTAGGGATCCAATAATTATGTAACAAGAGGAAGAAGAGTTTGGACCTCGCGCTTAAATACCAGAGGTCCTCTGGTGGCCGGCACGGAAACCCAGCGGGAAGCTAACTCTTCCAGGCAAAGGGAAGATAATCCCAACACCCTTCTTAGCCATATCTAGGACTTCTCATGTGTGATCTCTGCAGTTTGTCGATTGAAGTATCCATGTAGGCATTTTTCTTCCCATTTTTGTTTTCTAGTTTTTGTTGTATTTATGCTTGTATATTCAATTATAATTTTGAGTTTTCCACATCAGTGTTAGCTGATGGTCTTTCACTGGAGTCTAATTGACAACAAGCCTCTTCAGGTCTCCATGACTCTTCTGAGTATTCTGGCAGATTGCAGCAGTGCAGTGCAGTATTTTGGATGGTTTCAATTCTTCTTCTGATTTCCAGATTTTCCAGTCTTTTTCTCAAGCTTTTTGGGACCGTTCCAAGTGCACCAACTACAATTGGTATCACTTTTACTTTCATATTCTATATCTTTTTTCAGTTCTCTGGCAAAGTCCAGGTATTTGTCCATCTTTTCGTTTTCCTTCATCTTCACCCTGTGATCTGCTGGGACTGCACAATCCACCAGTTGACAAGTTCTTTCTTTTTAGTTAATTAACACTAGGTCTGACCTCCTTGCTGGGATAAGGTGATCCGTTGTTATCTCAAAGTCCCAGAGAATTTCATTATTATTATTATTATTATTATTATTATTATTATTATTATTAAATACTGGGACTTTCTAAAGAAAGACTGGACTTGGCATTTGAATATCCGTCATCATCCCACACAACAAACGAATTTGATTTGCCACCATTTTGAACAGCCTCAAAACAAATATTTTTGGAGATTGAAATATTTTTTCTATAAACCAATTTGATGTGCATCGTTGCAAAAAAAGGGACACGGCGATCCAAGTTCAAATCTTGGATGAGAGTGTTTGCATTTCATATGTCCTTGCAAAAATTATAAATCCAATTATTCTCACTCAAGCTATGGGTAGGATAGATTGGGCTCTTTGAACTTAATTTGGCAACCGGTTAAGGTTGGTTGGTAGGGTTTTACGGCATGTCAACCCATTGGGTTATTGGTTATTTCCTATAAGTCTAACATGATCAAAGGGGAACCACTCTTGACTGATAAATTATTTATTTATTTTCCCATTTAATCTAACCTTAAACCCTAACACCGTCTTCTTTTTTCCTAGTAGATCAATAAATAAATAAATAATTTATCAGTCAAGAGTGGTTCCCCTTTGGTCATGTTAGACTTATAGGAAATAACCAAATAATTTATCAGTCAAGAGTGGTTCCCCTTTTATCATGTTAGACTTATAGGAAATAACCAAATAATTTATCAGTCAAGAGTGGTTCCCCTTTGATCATGTTAGACTTATAGGAAATAACCTCATTCCAGGTATTGCTTCTATTGGTATTTAGGTATAGTGATAGGGGTTTAGTTATTTTTTGAAATCAAGTTTTCTGTTGAGGATTTGAACATGAAGAGAGTGTGTGGGTGATTTTTGTAGGTCTATGAACTTACATCCTTGATAGGAGGCCGGTTCTTTTCAAAAAGTTTAAGATCCTCTTGGGATCTATTTTTCCAAATAGTCTGTCCATGCTGTTAACATTGTAGAACTTTCTTCGAGTGTGGGAGAGGTGTGTGCATTCAATTCCTCTTCCACACCTCTCCCATTATTATTTCGGTTTAATCTTTTAAACTAGGCAGAAATACCCCCACACTCTAAACAGTAACCGGTGAGGTGCGCATGAATTTAGGTAAGTGACAATGGTAGCTCCATCTAGCTAATGGCCTCATTTTTGTTCTATCTACTCCCAAAAACATATTCTCTGTGGGTTAGCCGCCCTGCACCTCTGCTGAGGGGTAAGACTCCCCCAAATGGGGTCACCTGTTGACCGTGGGTGGCGACCTGTGATGCTTAAGACGAAGTCTTTGGTGTGTGTGCAGTCCATGACCTGCAATGCTCCACTTAGAACCTTATTTAGGCTAGACGGGCGGTCGGAGAGGCCCCCTCCGATCAATCGGCTAGTCACGTCAAGCCCTACCACCTATATGATTACCCCAACCCTATTGCCCTTATGGCGAGCCCCTGGCCTTTTTATCATATGGGTGCTAGAAGGCGGTGGCTGAGGATCTACATGTCCTGGGAATGACGTTAAATTCTATTTGATGGTGGGGTTCCAGTTTTGGGGGTTTGGAGAATGTGAAGCACCTCTTCATCACCATTGCTTCTTGGTCCACTATGTCCCAGAGTGATAGTACCTGTTAGGGTCCCATCTATGGGTTAAATAGAAAAATGTATTTATAAAAAAAATTGAGTATCCATTAAGAATTAATTTATTTCAAAAGTTTATCGGCATTAAATGACCCACTGAGGTTGATATGCCGTAAAACAAAACAAACCAAACCAAATACTGACATCCCACCATGTATCTGATGGTGAGGTTCCAGTTTTGGAGATTTGGGGAATGTGGATCACCCCTTCATCATCTGTGCTCCCTGGTCCATTCTGACCCGGAGTGGTAGTACCTGTTTGGGTCCATTTATGGTTAAATAGAAAAACATGAGTTTATAAACAAAATTTGAGTATCCATTAAGAATTAATTTATTTCAAAACTTTGTCGGCATTAAATGACCCACTGAGGTTGATATGCCGTAAAACAAACCAAACCAAACCAAACAAACTAATAACACTGTATATTTGTATGTAATTTGTGGGTAAAAAACATCAGAAAGAAAGGGTCCCATCTATCGGTTAAATAAAAAAATGTATTTATTAAAAAAAATGTGTATCCATTAGGAATTAACTTTATCAAAACTTTATCGGCATTAAATGACCCACTGAGGTTGATATGCTGTAAACCAAACGAAACCTGTCGGTTGGGACTGTAGAATATGCAAATTGCATCATGGCAGAGATGTAAGACCCACCAATTAGGTCCCCTTGTTGGCTGTAGTTGGTGACCCGTAATGCCAGTCCATGACCCGGGTACTAAATAATTTTCAGACATGCAACTCTCCACTTCGGCCCATTCTCTTCGCGACCAACCTTTGCCGACAAAGTTAGTGAGCTAGGCTACCAAATAACCCATGCTTATGTCCTTGTGCCAAACTAAGCTAAATAAAGTTTTTTTTTAAATTGGAGGAGAGGCCTATTATCAATATCAACGCGGGAGTCAGACCAGGAAATTGTTTTGCTGAGGTGGAACACCACACCTACTTTCAGCTCTCCACTTTACAGCACAGACCAGATTGCCCATTGGCGGGTGCTCTACTGACAGAGCTAAACTGACCCCTAACAAAGCTAGTCGTCAGAGTGGCCTAAAGTCGTTATCAGCCAATTAGCGAGGGAGTCTATCCCCTTTTTACTACCGCTAGATCAAGGAGATTGTTTTTGCGTCTGGGGTGGACCGACACACCTACCACCAGCTCCTTACTTTACCGCACAGATCCCTGTACTACTTATATGCTGAGTTGGCGAGTGCCGGTATCGAACTAGGAACCTTGTGGTTTATAGCCGAACACTCTACCGACTGAGCTAACCGGCAAGCTAAAGTCCACCAAATTGTCACTCTTTCCTTCTTGTCCGTTTTCTTTCATTTTTCTAGCAGCACGCTACCGATATTTCCAACAGAGCACACTGATGGAATTATGATCTCCTTGGTAACGGAGATTCCAATATCTGAAATCAGTAATTATCATTTGCTAACCTCCTCTGGGAACTGACCAAATATAGAATATGCAAATGTCCATCGCTACTTTCACTTTCGCTTTCGGCGACTAGCTTTCGCGCCATAATTAATTAGTATTCATGCATTTATAGCATTTTGCCGGGTGACGAAGTTGAACAAAGGCGCCTTTTATTCGCTCGGAACAAGATGATTTATATGCATTTTAATGTCAGTTTTTGCCGAGCAATTATTTTTAATGTGGTTTAATGAATACATAAACATTAAGGCCAACTAACTGAACCCTTAGACAACACAGCTTAATTAGTATACACAAAAATTATTATTATTATTAGTAGTAGTAGTAGTAGTAGTATATTTCACTCCTTGGTAGTTTTTCACAACAGCGTCAACCGGTGGTCTTTCACTGGAGTCTGAATGACAAGTCTCATTTATATATATATATATATATATATATATATATATATATATATATATATTTGGAGGATATGTGCTTAATATGCTTAATATAAGAAAATAAACACATTTGTTTGTTTACTTAACTTCATATATATATATATATATATATATATATATAGATAGATAGATAGATAGATAGATAGATAAAAGGATATGAAAACACACAATGCTGTTAAAATGAACATATTTTATATCATATTCATAGGTAATATTGAACAACATTTCGATTCATGAAAATCATCTTCAGAGCTTGTTTTTAATCCGGAAAACAAAGTGAAGATGATTTTTATAAATCGAAATATTGTTCAATATTAGCTATGAATATGATATAAAATATTTTCATTTTAACAGCATTGTGTGTTTTTATATTCTTTTCTCTATACTTATACCATCGGATTCATTTCCTTACTCTTAACTTATATATATATATATATATATATATATATATATATATATATATATATATATATAGTATGAAGAAAAAGTAATAAAACAGGAATATTTCGTATATGTTATTTATTCTCAACTAGTTTCGACCTTAGGTCATCGTCAGGAGCAGATTTCTTGTTTGAAGAAATTGTTTTTAGAGAGTTTTTTTTAAGGGAGCATTATAAAAGAATTATAGAAATTTAAATATTTTTTGAGAGTTTGACATGCTATTATAATCCGGGTAGAGGAGTGTATTAGTAGTAGCAAGTCCATCTGTTCCATGAATATATATATATATATATTGAAATGAAAAATAAAGGAAAGAAAATGTTGAATGGATAGAATAGGATTTATTTTATTTTAGTTTACTGACACGTGTTTCGGCCAGGAGTTTATCCATGTATACATATATTCTATCTATTGTTATTTTAAATACAAAATGAAATAAAATAACAATAATAGAAAAACTACAACAAATGTTTTTAGTGTTTATATATTTATATTATTTTTTCCTTGTTTGAATATATGTTTGCACCTACAAGAGCATACAGTATAGTTATACAGTGAGATTTTGAAGATCCGAAATAGAATCAATGTGTGTGTGTGTGTGTGTGTGTGTGTGTGTGTGTGTGTGTGTGTGTGTGTGTGTGTGTGTGTGTGTGTGTAAGTTAAAAGAAAGGAAATGAATCCGACGGTATGAGTATAGATAAAAGGATATGAAAACAACACAATATGCTGTTAAAGAGAAAACATTTTATTCGTTTTGAATTCATATGACTTTCGTCTCCGCTCTTGATAGTACGGAGTATAAACAAGCTCTGAAGATGATTTTTATAAAATCGAAATATTTTTCAATATTAGCTATGAATATGTTATAAAATGTTTTCACTTTAACAGCATATTGTGTTGTTTTCATATCCTTTTATCTATATTATATATATATATATATATATATATATATATATATATATATGTGTGTGTGTGTGTGTGTGTGTGTGTGTGTGTGTGTGTGTGTGCATAAAATTTCACAGAGTGTTCCTACTACTCGAGTTTCATGAATGTCAATCGTCGTGTAGGCGGGAAAATGGAGTAAATCAGGAAGTAATTATTTCCCCGACAAAATATTCTACCGTTTGTCACGTGACATAAACAGTCGGTAAACAGCACGCATATCTTGAAACGTTTGTCGCCTGTTGAAATATGTCACGTGATTAAACGTCGTCATGCGATAAACATGGACAGGGCGGAGGGTGGGATGCTGGCTTTAAATTATCTCAAATATTTATCACTTAATTTAAACTAGTCAGGCGATATATTTGAAAGGAGATATTTGGTTTCATGTCTTCATTTGGATACCGCCTCTGATAATTTATTGAGCAACTTATTTTTTCAGGGAATTGCCAGTTTGGTTAACTTTGAAAATTTTGCTTAAATTCATATACTTTAAAATCAAGGCTAAAAACAGTTGAATAAGACGTCCAAATAGAGCTGTTTTGACTATGTTTTGACGCATGTAAAAAAAAAAAAACTTAAAAACGCTTGTAGAACGCCTTAAAACTATGAAATTAACATTCCAACTGTTGTTTCTAGTGCTGTATACCCTTTCTTACTTCTTACTTCTGGTCGTATTTTCTGCTGGCCGGCTTTGCTATTCTGATCGTCTATCTTGGTTGGTCTCTTCTAAGGTCTGACTTTCTTGGGGACTTCGGGTTTGGTTTCTGTTAGGGATTTCTCCTTATCAGAGGCCCTGTGTCATTGTTAGTTTTTAGGTAATATACACAAGACTTCGATTTACTTTGATGTTACTTTATTTTCAATCCCCAACCCAGACATCTGCGCAGGTGAGACTCACATCCTATGAGCTCGGCTCCTACCTTCCAACTAGCTGACTGAGACTTACTTACTATCTAAACCGGAAGGCCGTGGGCTGTAGCTTATAACGGCCATTTTGATTTCTACACTATTGCCGTAAATATTAGGTGTCTAATAATTATGTAACACTAGCAAGGTGCCATGACCGAACACCTTACCTGATAGTTGGTATGATGTAAATGTTTGGGGAAATTTTCGAAATCACGGTTTGAAAACTTTTTTTTTTTTTACTTCCAAACCCGCTTCCAAACAAAAAAACATGTGTAGCAATATTGAAGATTAATAGTCTGATTTGATTTGGTGTCTTTGTTTAATGGCATATCAACCTTCGTGGGTTAATGACATATCCATCCTTGTTTAAGAAGAGTAATGGTACTATTTAACCGATCGTTTATGTCACTCAGAATCCAGGGAAAGGCTGTGTGAAAAGTGAAAAATGGTAATACTCGAACTCTTACTGCTCTATTTATCTACTGATTGTTCTCTTGAATGTACGGGGTTTGTGAAGGCGCCTCATATAATGGTTCTAGCAGTCGTAGGAATATGGAACCATCTCTCT